>JAWWNI010000854.1:27500-655841 GCA_034642065.1 Darevskia nairensis
CTCGGCAATCACCCAGCAGTGTCATGCTACAGAGGCCGCCAGCCTTTTCGTGGGGGAAGGGGGACTCACCAGCAGAACAGACAGGTCGGTCAGCCCCCCGCCCCTGGAGGCTCCCGTAGGCAATAACTCCCTCACCCTTGCTTTCTCTCCCATCAAGCTCAACGCCCTAAAAACACTCTTAGATTTGTACCCAAATAAAAAATCTGCAATCTACCTTTGGGAAGGTTTCTCGCAGGGTTTTAGAATTCCAGTTTCATTCACTCCACTTTCCAAAGATCCCCCAAATCAGAAGTCAGTGAGGGAGATGCCGGAAGTAGCAAGAAAGAAAATAATGAAGGAAATTAAGGCGGGGAGGGTGGCTGGCCCCTTTAGTAAGCCTCCCATCCCTAATTTGCACATTTCCCCTTTGGGAGTCGTGCCAAAAAAGGCCCCGGGTGAATTCCGCCTGATTCATAACCTGTCATATCCAAAGGGTGGTTCCGTGAATGACGCTATACCAGATGAACTCTGTTCAGTGAAATACGTCCCTTTCGACCATGCTATAAAACTAATTCGGTCTTTTGGGAAAGGGGCCCTCCTAGCAAAATGCGACATAGAATCGGCTTTCCGTCTCCTTCCAGTACACCCAAAAGATTTCCGATGGTTGGGCTTTAAGTTTGAGGGTTCCTTTTTTATAGACAAGGCAATGCCTATGGGGTGTTCGGTGGCGTGTGCCGCCTTTGAGTCGTTTAGCACCTTTCTAGATTGGGCCTTGCGCTACAAAACAGGTTTGTCAGGCGTCACTCACTATCTCGATGATTTTTTGCTTATTGGACCCCCCGATAACCCCGCTTGCTCCTCACTGCTTAAGGCCTTGGCCTCTCTCTCAGAGGAACTGGGTGTTCCTCTAGCTGAGGAGAAAACTGAAGGCCCCGTAACAGTAATGACTTACCTGGGCATTGAGCTGGATACCGTCGCTCAGACGTCTCGCCTTCCATTGGCAAAGTTAATAGCCCTTAGGGCTGTAATCTCACAAATTCTTCCACTGAAAAAGGTTACACTTAGGCAAATCCAATCCCTGCTAGGGCATTTGAACTTTGCCTGTCGCGTGGTGGCCCCAGGGCGCCCCTTTTGCTCACGCTTGGCAAGACTATCGGCCGGTCTAAAATCCCCACATCACAGGGTGCGCCTCCCAAAGTCAGTGAAGGAGGATCTCCAGGTTTGGCTATTATTCCTTGAAAATTTTAATGGGATGTCTTTATGGCAGGATTCGCTGATGCTTTCAACAGACTTCCAGGTCCAATCGGACGCAGCAGGATCTTTGGGTTTTGGTGTGTTTTTCAAAGGGCGCTGGTGTGCTCAGCAATGGCCGGAGAGTTGGCGTGGTACGGCCATTTCCCGTGATCTGACCTTTTTAGAATTTTTCCCCATATTAGTGGCGATTCACCTCTGGACGGACGAATTCAAGGATCGCAGGGTTTGTTTTTGGACGGACAACCAGGCTGTAGTCAACGTGCTGGCTAGACGATCTTCCCGCTCTGAGAGGGTGTCATCTCTGCTTCGAGCCTTTGTTTTGCGGTGTCTACAATTTAACATTATGTTCACGGCCAAATTCATTCCTGGGGTCAATAACGACATCGCGGACGCGCTCTCTCGTTTTCAGATGGACCGCTTCCGGTCGTTAGCACCAGAAGCCCAGCAGTTGCCAGAGACTTTCCCGGAGCACCTGTGGAGCGTTGGAGACGAGTCGTCTTGCAGGGAGTATTGAATTCAGTGGCGCCTTCCACACTTAGGTCGTACACTAAGGCCTGGTCTGAGTTTTTAGCTTATCGGCTACATGCCTGGGGAATCAGTCACCTTTCTTGCCCCACTACCTGTCAGGTGTTGGTATACTTAGTTCATTTACTTGACGGCGGCCGTTCTGCTAAATCATTTAAGACCCAAACAGCCGCTATATCCTTCTTCTCAAAATCCATATACTTTACCGATCCCTGCGCCGAGTTTGTTGTCCGCAGGGCAATGGAGGGGTGGCGTAGAGCGCAACCGTCAAATGCTGACGGGCGTAGGCCCCTGACTTTCGATTTACTCACAAAAATTCGCCACAAATTACGCTCCATCTGTTGGTCCAAATACGAAACAAGATTGTTCTCCGCTGCCTTTTCAATTGCTTTCTTTGGTGCCCTAAGAGTTGGAGAATTGGTCCTAGAGGGCGATCCTGGCCCCAACTCTAGAGGTTTGCTACTTAGTGACATCCAACTGTCTTCCTCCGAACTAGTCATTTACATTCGTCGCTCTAAAACCGACCAGAAAGGGAGGGGTGCCATGATACGGCTTCCTGCTACCAAGCAAGCCGGCCCTTGCCCAGTAAAAGATACCTCCCGTTTCATTGAACTTAGAGTTCCTGGCCCTGGCCCATTCCTAATACATCAGGACGGGTCCCGCCTTACTAGACTGCAGTTTACCAGGGTTATGCGCAAAGCCATCGAGGCATGTGGACTGCCACCAAGGGAGTTCGCTGCCCATTCCTTCAGAATTGGGGCTGCCTCCACCGCTGTTCACTGGGGTCTGTCTGCCGATAGAGTTAAAGACCTGGGCAGATGGCGTTCGGATGCGTTCAAGGGCTATATCCGAGGCGGATCTTCATTCTGAGCAGCCTACTTACCCCCATTTGTCATTTCCTTACTTTTCAGGGTCTAAGCGCATGGATATTTGGATTGCTGGTCACAGTATTGTACATTGGGCCCGCGAGAGGGCAATCGTCAGCGGCCTTGGTACCCAATTGGGTTTTTCATCACATATACGAGTTTCCTGGATTTCAAGGCGCGGGATGCGTTGGGAGGAGATGTTGCCGATGATAAGATCCAGGGTCGAGGCTTCGGCCCCCCCCGATGCTCTGGTGTTGCAGTTGGGAGAAAACGATCTGCCGAGTCGGAAGCGCCTGGATTTGCTCAACGATATCATGAACGATTTGGACTTTCTGGCTTTGAACTTTCCTAAAATGACTATTATTTGGTCCCATCTCTTGGAGAGACGAATTTGGCGTGGTAGCAACTCTCCGGCCGCAACAGACCTTGTCCGAAAACGTTTGAACCGCTCGGTGGCACGCAAGGTGCTCTCCCTTGGTGGCCGTGTGATCCCGCATCCCGCTATAGCTTACAGCAAGATGGCTTTGTTTCGTGACGATGGCGTGCACCTCTCTGATTGGGGAAATGACATTTGGTTGGCTGACATAATTGAGGGAGTGAATTGTTGGTTGCAGTTGTGAGGGTATGTGGCGGCGAGCCCTTGGGCTCTTTTGGCGGTTAGGCATTGAGTGACCTAATTATGGGGGGAGGGGAGCCCTGGCCATCGGCTGTCCCTCCAAGCTGAAGGGTATTCTGCTAAAAGAATCCAGGGGTGTGGATCTCGTCTGAAGCCCGGGGCGGGGGCTAAGGCCATGCCACGACCCCTTTGGGAACCCAGGGGGGGCACGAGTCGGTCTCCGCCGACGGGGGACCCCCCCTAATAGGAGGTTTACCCTTCTAAGACTTCCTGCCAATCGGGGCGGAGTCAGATATAGTCAGGTCTACTCAATGCCTAAGCCAATACCGCTCACATACTGTAACCAATAAAAAGTTGTGGCCAAAATTAATCCCACAAACATTAACCTTATATCTCGTCTCATCGTGTCTTCATTGTCCCTGAGGGGGTGGTCGCGGGGTCTCGACACGCAAATCCGCTCCACTTCCTGTGGGGAGGAGTTGCGGTGGACCACGGGACCACCCACGCTCTTCCGGGGGCAGGGACGTCGTCCCTTGCCGCCCGGGAGATCCCTGGCCGCGTCATTCACCGGCCAGCCAATCGGCTGGCCGAGGGGGCGGGGTCGCGGCCCCGTTTAAACCTTGGCGCGAGCCGAAACGCCTCCTTTTCGGCTCGCGTCTTCAATCTCCCTCCCTCCCACCCTTTATTCTATTGTCTTGCTGACCTTGCTCGGTTTGGTCGCCTGTTTTGTGGCAGGGGCTCGGTAGAAATTTTTCCACTTGGCAGATTGGCTTTAGCCATGTGGTTTTCGTCTACCGCCTAGCAATCGTCACAACTTTTGTAAGGTGGCGGTTAGGCATTGAGTGACCTAATTATGGGGGGAGGGGAGCCCTGGCCATCGGCTGTCCCTCCAAGCTGAAGGGTATTCTGCTAAAAGAATCCAGGGGTGTGGATCTCGTCTGAAGCCCGGGGCGGGGGCTAAGGCCATGCCACGACCCCTTTGGGAACCCAGGGGGGGCACGAGTCGGTCTCCGCCGACGGGGGACCCCCCCTAATAGGAGGTTTACCCTTCTAAGACTTCCTGCCAATCGGGGCGGAGTCAGATATAGTCAGGTCTACTCAATGCCTAAGCCAATACCGCTCACATACTGTAACCAATAAAAAGTTGTGGCCAAAATTAATCCCACAAACATTAACCTTATATCTCGTCTCATCGTGTCTTCATTGTCCCTGAGGGGGTGGTCGCGGGGTCTCGACACGCAACTGGGAAACACTTGCCTGCGAGCGCTCCAATTGGAGAGCAGCCTTGACCAAAGGTGTCATGGGCTTTGAAGATGCTTGAACTCAGGATGCAAAGGAGAAACGCGCTAAGAGGAAGGCACGCTTGGCAAATCCACACCGTGATCAACTCCCTCCCAGAAACCAATGTCCCCACTGTGGAAGGATGTGTGGATCCAGAATTGGCCTCCACAGTCACTTACGGACTCATTGTTAAAACCGTGTTTATGGAAGACAATCTTACTTGGCTACAAGGGATCGCCAAAGAAGAAGAAGAAGTTTCTACATTGGTAGGATAAAAATCAGTGGCATAAAAATCAAAGGGTTCTGTGCCTGGGGACACAGTAAAATAACTTGAAGGGGGTACATAAGGACACTTATGGTATTTATTTTACTACAATTCTTTTCTGCCTCTTCTCCAAGCATTCAAGGTGACATGCATAGTTCTCCTCCTGCGAACTTCATTGCTGAATGAGGGTTTGAATCCTGGTCTCTCCCAGGTCCTAGTCCGACACTCTAACCACTGCACCACACTGCCTCTTGCATATGAACACCATGGGAAGCTCTCAAGCGCTGAACGTTCCTTTGTAGTCACTCCGAGACCCTCAAAGGGATTTCTCTGTTTTTCTTTCAGGGCTGCTGTTGTGGATGTTCCCAAATCAGAGTGCAAATCCCAGACTCTCCCCCCCTTTGCCTTGGGCCACAGGGAGAATCCCAGCTTCATCTCCTTCTTATGCATCCTGAATTTTGCCCTAAAGCAAGATGTGTTCCCCAGTGCAGTCTCCATTCCCCTGCTTCCCCTCTGCAGCGTCAGCAGCCTTCACCCTCAGAAAAAAAAATGCTCTCCTAGGTAGATGCACGACTCTCTTCATTATTTAAAAAAAGAGCATGCTAAATACGGCATGAAATATTTATGCTGTACGACTTGTATGATAAGAATATTAGATCGCTAGAGATTGCTCTAATTGAAATTGTCTTCAAGTGATGCAAGAGCTCGCTTTTGCCTTCCCTCGTTAAAAACTTAAAACAAATAAGAGACGGGGAAGTTGCAGCCCGGAATATTCTTTCCATCATCATCTTTTGGCTGTATGTGGTTTTTTGTGGTCTGCAACATGAAATGAGCTCCCTTGGATCCAATATATCTTTGGCACCGGCAGGATTTTTAAAAATCCCATGCACTATATCAGGAGTCAGCAACCTTTTTCGGCCGTGGACTAGTCCACCGTCCCTCAGACCATGTGGTGGGCAGGACTATATTTTGAAGGAGAAAACGAACGAATTCCTCTGCCCCACAAATAACCCAGAGATGCATTTTAAATAAAAGTACACATTCTACTCATGTGAAAACACACTGATTCCCGGACCATCTGTGGGCCGGATTGAGAAGGTGATTGGGCCGCATCTAGCCCACGGGCCTTAGGTTGCCTACCCCTGCACTATATAAAGGTAAAGGTAAAGGGACCCCTGACCATTAGGTCCAGTCATGTCCGACCCTGGGATTGCGGCGCTCATCTCGCTTTATTGGCCGAGAACCGGCCTACAGCTTCCAGGTCATGTGGCCAGCATGACAAAGCCGCTTCTGGCGAACCAGAGCAGCACATGGAAACACCGTTTACCTTCCCGCCAGAGCGGTTCCTATTTATCTACTTGCACTTTGACGTGCTTTCGAACTGCTAGGTTGGCAGGAGCAGGGACCAAGCAACGGGAGCTCACCCCGTCATGGGGATTCGAACTGCTGACCTTCTGATCGGCAAGCCCTAGGCTCTGTAGTTTAACCCACAGCTCCACCTGGGTCCTCCTGCACTATATACCGGTAGTCAAATCCTACTCTTCCTCTGCTGAGCTTTGGGCAGTGTGCCTGGATTTTGGTTCTAGAATCTCCGCTAAAAAATCCTTGACAGAGGGGGGTCATCTCTGCTTCCAGTAGCAGTGAGTTCCATAGCTTAACCATGCACTGTGTGAAGAATACTTTCTTTTATAACATTCATTGGATGTCCACAAGTTCTAGTGTTATGACAGAGGGGGGAGGAAACTTCTCTCTATCCCCTTCCCCCATCCCATGCATGGTTCTATAACAGGGGTGTCAAACTCAAATTCATTGGGGGCCGCATCAGCAGTTTGGTCACCCTCAAAGGGCCGGTTGTATCTGTAGGACTATGTGTCCACTCTTTATTATCATAAATTATTGTCACTGCATTCAATTATTACTGTTTTTTGTAATAATGTAAGTAATAACAAAATATTGAGGGGGCTGGGCCCCTGCAAAATGGATGGGCATTGCCATTAAAATCAATGGTTGGTGTGTGTGAGCCGCATCTTGTGATTATGCAGGGTGGGGTTTACCTGAGCCGCCGCCCCCTCCTATTTTACTCAATTTGGCACCCCTGCTAGAGCTCGTTCTCTGCTAGTGAGAAGAAAGGTAGACTTGGCAGGACCAGCTCAAGAGGTTTCAGTTCAGGAGGTGGAAACCCCAATGGACACTCTCCTTTCAAAGAGTATCATCCACATGGGGCAAGGAATGGGGGTTGTTGCACTACTGCCACCCACTGCAATGGGGCTTCCACAGGAAAAACCTCTGGGGAAGGGAGGCTTTTGCCCTGCATGGGTCCGATCTGCCCCAAATCTGTCCCCCTAAGGTTGCCTCTTGGACGGCGGGGTGCGAGGGTCGTGTCTCCCTCTAGCCTGCCCAGCCCCACAGAGAAGGCTGTCCCTCCACAGCCCCCCTTCTTGGCTGGCAAAGGAAGAAGCCCCCCTTGTGCCGAGCCGTGGGGCAAGGACTCCGCTCCGAGCACTCTGGGAATGGAGGCGCAGGGAAACTTAAGGCGCAGCCGGAAGGGGACCGTCGCTCTCTCTCCGGCGGAAGGACAAATCCAGGCAGAAGCCCCGAGCCCAGGGAAGGCAAGCCAAGGGCTCCCCGAAGGGCAAGGCGAGATCGGGGGCGTTTCTCCAGGGGGAGCCTCTCGCAGGGAGGACTCGCCATCCCCGTGCGCGCCGGTCCCTGGCGGGCGAAGCTCCCGCTCTTGGCGCCCGCTGGCCTGCCAGGGCACCCGCCAACAGCAGCAGCAGCAGCAGCGAGGCCACGAGCCCCAGCTGGCCCGCCAGCCGCTCCTTCCTCCGCCGGCGAGCGGGGCTCTTGCTCGGCAGCAGCATCTCGGCCCGACACAAAGCGCCGGCGAGGAGCGCGACTGCCTGGCTGGCTGGCTGGCTGGGCGTGAGCGAAGAGCAGTGCCGCCTTGCCTCGCCCGCCCGCCCGCCCGCTGGCCGCTCACTCTGCGCCACCTCCAAGCACCACTGCCGGGAGAGCGCGAGGTGGCGCGGCGGGGGCGAGGTGCTGCGCCATGGGCAGGGCTCCTCGGCGGCGGCGGCGAGCGCTCGGCCAGCCCGGCAGCCCCAACCGAGAGCCGGAGGTCGGGGAGGGGGCGTTCGCCGGTCGGCTCCGCCTCCTCCGCCAGACGGGGGGTGGGCGTCTTGCAAGGGCGGCTTCCGCTGCAGCTTCTCGCGGAGAGGTTAGCGGATGGTCTCCTTCACTCCCTGGAAGGATGGACCAGCACCTGGCAGAGCTTTAGGGCACGGGTGTCAAACACAAGGCTGGCGGCCGGCGGAGGCTACACGGGCCACATGACGAGGTCTGGCGGGCCGGATTTGGCCCCCGGGCCTTGTGTTTGACACCCATGTTCTATAAACTTCGATCATGTTGCCTCTTGCTTGCCTTTTCTCTAAATAAAAGAGTCCCAGATGTTGTGCCTTTTCGTCACAGTGGAGTGGCTCCATCTTCCTGACCATTTTCCATTCCTTCCCTAATGATCCCAATGGATTCAAGTTACAAGAAAGGAGATTCCCTCGAGGTTTTTAAGCAGAGGTTGGATGGCCATTTGTCATGTATGCTCTCCGTTGAGATTCCTACATTGCAGCGGGTTGGACTGGACGCCCTAAGGAAAAGCGGGACATTCCAGGATCAAATCAGAAACTGGGACGCTTCTGTAAATTTAGGACTGTCCCTGGAAAATAGGGACACTTGGAGGGTGAAATATACTCGGAGTCCAGTGTGAATTTCATGCTCTTTATTCAGCTCATAGTAGCAAGGAATGAATCTTTCCCCAAAACATCTGCTATATATACATTATTTACACAATGGGCCCCACGTGATTGGCTAATTCTGGGCTATTCCTGTAGGCCAATCAGGTTGCGGATTCACTTCATCCAGGAGCCTGATTGGCTGCTCTTGCAGGCCAATCAGCTCACTGATTCACTTCCACCTGGAGCTGGATTGGGTGGCTCCTGTGGACCAATCAGACTGCTGCATTCTGGATCCTATTGTTCTAGGACCAATCAGACTGCTGCATTTTGGGTCCTATTGTTCTAGGATTCAGCTCAGTACATAACAGAGGTTCTGCAAGAATGCTCTCTGTCTGGTTCTCTGTAGCCTCACTTCTTGGTATCTGAAGAAGTGTGCATGCACACGAAAGCTCATACCAAGAACAAACTTAATTGGTCTCTAAGGTGCTACTGGAAGGAATTTTTTTATTTTGTTGCATGGTGTGCACTGTCTTTGTTCATAGGAAAGTGTGTTTTGTAAATATTCAAAGAAATCGACAAATACAAACACAGGCATATTAGAAAGTGCTGATGGTTTTCATAGAACTTGAAAAACTTAAAAGAACTTTCAACAAACTTAAAAGAAAGCCATGTGGAGAACATAACTTCAGACCAGAAAAATGAGAAATTGAGAGTACCGGTAACTGAAATTGACAGATTCATCCATCCATCCTCACTTTAAAACTGAGGGGAAAGTCACTTAGCCATTGGTCACATGGTTCCAGATTTTAAGTGGTTATGCAAATATCTTCAAAAACCTCAAGTTCATACCAAGAAAAAACTTAGAACAAACGAAAGCTCATACCAAGAACAAACTTAGTTGGTCTCTAAGGTGCCACTGGAAGGAATTTTTTTATTTTGTTTTGACTATGACAGACCAACACGGCTATCTACCTGTAACTGTTGACGACTGTTAACGACTGCAATTGGTCTAGCAGGAAAAAGAAAGAGGTGAGAAGGTTAAAAATAGCTATGTCGTGTATAATGAGATAAGAATCCAATGTCTCTATTCAAACAACAACCAACGGAAACAGAGTACAGTAAACATCCGCTCCTGTGATTCCAACAATCAGTGCTGTGGAATGCATCTGTGACAGTGACATGTGATCTGCACAGTGAGAGGAATAGAAACCCCCCTGAAATCAAGCTTAATTCCAAGGGCAACACCAAGTCTATTGACATACGGTCTGTGGGCTGCATCCTGGCTGAGATGCTGTCAAACCGACCCATCTTTCCTGGCAAGCACTACATGGACCAGCTGAAGCACATATCCACCCAGGCCCTGACTCTCGCTCCCTGACTCATCCTCTTGCTGAGCAGCGGAGATCCTCAAAGAAGAGGCCTCTCTCGGCTTGGATCTTGGCACTCAGAGGAATTTCGGAGGAATGCTGCAAACCCGCAACCTTATGAGGAGAGAGTAGGCAGCAAATTATTTAATACTTCTTAAGTGCCCCAATCAATAATGCAGGGACTGTGCACGAATGAAATGACAGCCCCTGCCCAGGATTTTAGCATCTGAAGAACAAGAAGCAGAAGCGAATGGGAAGGGGGGGAGGGGAGAGAAGGGTCACTGGCTTCCCAACGGGATGCTGAACATCAGGCGACTTGCAAAGAGCGATAGGGAATGGGAAAAAAAAGCCAATGCAATTCTGGGCTGCATCAATAGGAGTATAGCAACTAGATCAAGGGAAGTAATAGTACCACTGTATTCTGCTCTGGTCAGACCCCACCTGGAATACTGTGTCCAGTTCTGGGCACCACAGTTCAAGAAGGATACTGACAAGCTGGAACGTGTCCAGAAGAGGGCAACCAAAATGGTCAAAGGCTTGGAAACGATGCCTTATGAGGAACGGCTTAGGGAGCTGGGTATGTTTAGCCTGGAGAAGAGAAGGTTAAGGGGGGATATGATAGCCATGTTCAAATATGTAAAAGGATGTCATATAGAGGAGGGAGAAAGGTTGTTTTCTGCTGCTCCAGAGAAGCGGACACGGAGCAATGGATTCAAAGTACAAGAAAGAAGATTCCACCTAAACATTAAGAAGAACTTCCTGACAGTAAGAGCTGTTTGACAGTGGGATTTGCTGCCAAGGAGTGTGGTGGAGTCTCCTTCTTTGGAGGTCTTTAAGCAGAGGCTTGACAGTCACCTGTCAGGAATGCTTTGATGGTGTTTCCTGCTTGGCAGGGGGTTGGACTGGATGGCCCTTGTGGTCTCTTCCAACTCTATGATTCTATGAATTCGATTCAGTTTAAGGTGGTGATCCTTAATTCACACTTTCCAAGAGAATGTGAGAGTCAAGACACAGCCATCCTTCAAAATTTGTGTTTCTCCAATTTTTTTCAGCGCACTTCTGCAGCCTTCATTGTGAGGGAATTGCCTTTTTGTGAGGAACAAGGAATATGCCTGTTAGGCAAAATTACATGCAAGTATTTTGTTGTTGCTGCTGTAACTGTTGCGTGGTATCTGAAGAAGTGTGCATGCACACGAAAGCTCATACCAAGAACAAACTTAGTTGGTCTCTACTGGAAGGAATGTTTTTATTTTGTTGCATGGTGTGCCCTGTCTTTTGTTCATAGGAAAGTGTGTTTTGTAAATATTCAAAGAAATCGACAAATACAAACACAGGCATACAGTATTAGAAATTCACACCAAAGTGCTGATGGTTTTCATAGAACTTGAAAAACTTAAAAGAACTTTCAACAAACTTAAAAGAAAACCATGTGGAGAACATAACTTCAGACCAGAAAAATGAGAAATTGAGAGTACCGGTAACTGAAATCGACAGATTCATCCATCCATCCTCACTTTAAAACTGAGGGGAAAGTCACTTAGCCATTGGTCACATGGTTCCGGATTTTAAGTGGTTATGCAAATATCTTCAAAAACCTCAAGTTTCCAATGTGCTACTCCAATGTCTGCTTGTGTTTCCCAATTCAGTGGAAGAATTTGCCCTGCGCACATCTTCTCTTTAGTCCCTGGTTGAAAGCCGCCTCTTTGAAATCACCAGGGAAGCCCATGGAGATGGGAGGCCATAACTCTATGTGAGAACAGGATGGTGAATTAGCATAGAACCGTAGAACTGTGGAGTTGGAGGGGACCCCAAGGGTCATCTAGTCCAACCCCCTGCAACGCAGGAATCACAGCTAGATAATCCCAGATAGATGGCCATCCAACCTCGGCTTAAAAACCTCCAAGGAAGGAGAGTCCACCACCTCCCGAGGGAGTCCATTCCTCTGTCAAAAGCTCTTAGAAAGTTCTTCCTAATGTTTAGGAGGAACCTACTTTCTTGTAATTTGCATCTGCTCGTTCGGATCCTATCCTTTGGAGCAGCAGAAAACAAGCTTGCGCCATCTTCCATGTGGGAGACCTTCAATTCTGTTATCCATTCCTCATAAGACTTGCTTTCCAGACCCTTTTATCATCTTGTTCTCCCTCCTGTTTATCTACTTGCACTTTGACGTGCTTTCAAACTGCTAGGTTGGCAGGAGCAGGGACCGAGCAACAGGAGCTCACCCCATCATGGGGATTCGAACCACCGACCTTCTGATCAGCAAGCCCTAGGCTCTGGCGTTTAACCCACAGCCAGAGGCGTAGCAAGCCCAGGTGGTACCCGGGGCGGAATTTTTTTTGTCACCCCCCCCCACTTTAATTTAAAAAAATTAAAAAGTGTCACCCCCTCTGGAGGTGCCACTTTGCGAGGTGTGGGGGTTTTGTGTGTGTGTGTCTATTATCTCTTTTTTCCCAATAAAGTTAAAATTAAAAAAAAAAATAATAATGTAAAAAAAAATTAAAAAAAATTAAAAATTTAAAAAAATTAAAAAGTGTCACCCCCCTCTGATGGTGCCACTTTGTGAGGTGTGGGGGCTGTGTGTGTGTGTGTGTGTCTATTATCTCTTTTTTTTAATGAAGTTAAAAAAATTTTAAAAAAAAATTTAATTTTTTTTTTTATTTTTTTTTAAAAAAGTGTCACCCCCCTCTGGGGTGGAACCCGGGGCGGCCCGCCCCCCCGTTGCTACACCCCTGCCCACAGCGCCACCCACATCCCTCTTGTTGTCTACAAAGCCCCTAACTGAATGAAGAAGAAGAAGAAGAAGAAGAAGAAGAAGAAGAAGAAGAGTTTGGATTTGATATCCCGCTTTATCACTACACGAAGGAGTCTCAAAGCAGCTCACATTCTCCTTTCCCTTCCTCCCCCACAACAAACACTCTGTGAGGTGAGTGGGGCTGAGAGACTTCAAAGAAGTGTGATACTAGCCCAAGGTCACCCAGCAGCTGCATGTGGAGGAGCGGAGACGCGAACCCGGTTCACCAGATTACGAGTCTACCGCTCTTAACCACTACACCACACTGGATCTCACTGAGGAGCCTTTGGCTTGATCCAGAAGGTTTTTCTTATCTGTGTCCTGGAGCACCTGATCCTGCTAGGAATGGCTAGGAAGAGCGGTGTTCCTTCATTGCCTTCTTAAATGTACAAATTCATTTGAATCTGCAGATAGACTTAGTATGGATTTTCAATCAGGACGCAACAGTTAACTCAAAATTTATGGCCTGCTTCTTAAAACAGCTAAATCAAAGGATTCATAGCTCATTTTACAGACACAAAGACTCTGCATCAAAAGGGGGGGGGGAGAGATACAGAAAAACAATATTAGTGTGGCGTAGCATTCATCTCCACTCTGTGTTTAAATATTTAGGCATTGTTTGCTCCGAGGCTTGCTGTAGGATATTGAATCATCTCTTCCACATTAACTTTTATGTAGCAAATATTCCCGAAACACAGAAAGGCGCCTTTCATCTGCCAAAATGAAAAAAGAGAGAGGATATCAATAACTAAGCTGCTTTTCATAAGACATATTAAATCAAGACATACGCTGATAGCATTAATGATTGTGCAGGTTTCCCATTAGAGAAGAATTATAGTAAATATGGCTCTTTGAACAGATGTAAGAATGTGTTTGTCTAGGGCAAAAGAGAGAGAGACAGAGATCCAGTTCTATTATTTCAGATCTTTAGCCCTCTTTCATGCTAACCACCTTGGTGGTTTGCAGTAAATAACAGAGAATTGGCTCAAGTGTCAATTGGGTCTGTTGGTGGGAAATCTGGCTTCTAATCCCCATGCAGCCAGGGACTTTTACTGGGTGGATTTGGGCATGACGAGGGGTTGGACTAGATGACCCTTGGGGGTCCCTTCCAACTCAACAATCCTAGGATTCTATGAGCTATTTTGTTCCTCAGTCAACCTTGTTTGGTTAAACCATGCTGTCACACGTAGGGGGTTCCTTTCCCCCCCGGCTAGACGTTCCAAGAAAGACGAAGAGTCATTCTGCCAAAAGGCTTTTATCTAAGTTATTTACATTCATATACAGAGAACATAAATCATGTCTGCTCAGTCCGACTCAGAACTCCTGAGTGAGCCTCTGTTTTGGCGCCAATCACAGCATCTCGGAAACCGGAAATGCCTGGTCCTCCTCCTTCTGGTTCCCCCCGACACTGCACCCGGTCCCTGGGATGCTGGCTGAAGCCTTAGCACTCCCCCCTCTTCTCCAGCACTCCCTCCCGACGAGGAAGGGGAGGAGGAAGAGGAGGAAGAGGGATCAGTCTCCAAAAGCTCCGGCAGCTGCCTGTACTGCCTTAGCTCTGGACTGGCAGGGGGGACCTGGGGCGCCCTGACACATGCCTTCTAGAGACTCCTCTAAGGAAAGGACAGCCTTCTGTCCCTGGATTTTGGAAATATTGTTAACTGTGGGTTTCAAAATCCGTTCCACTCAGTTTTAATATATATAAAAAATGACATTTTAAGGCTTAAAATAGGACATCATTAATTGGCTGAAAAGCAGCATTAATCTGGCAAGCCTAATTCTGTAAATTTAAGGCCTCTATTTCCTGGTGGATCATATCTCGCGCAAACCCCAGTCTTCCTTTCTGAACTTATCTCCTTCCTCCCAATGCCAGAGCCAAGAGAAGCATCTTTATTAAACATTTTCATCTTACTTTTGCAAATTGACATCACGGCGTCGTTTCCAACGTTGGAAATAATGAAACAGAAATAACTCCAAGGACAAAATCCATCCGGCAAACATGGTTTGCCAATCAGAGCGTGGCCCAAATAGGAAGATTACTAAATGTAGATCAAAGAGGCAATTCTAGAGGAGAATTTGGTCCGTTTACAACGGCCGCACATAATCTTTAATGGCATGTGCATGGACGGGGGGGTGGGGGAAACCACACGTAATGTGATTTATTTTCCAGCAGGCAAACCTCCTGTCCATAGCTGCCAGCCCTAGAGCAATGGGACTGTATTCTACTGCGAGCTGAAGAAGGAGGTGTATTGATACACGGCAGAAAGTATTGATTCGATCTTGCTTAGAAGGCTTGAAGACAAATCTGTTCCAGGATGAAAGGCAAAAGGATGCTTCTCTGTTGGGCAAAAGCGAAAATATTTCTCAAATCGTTTGAGAATTGTTTGCAAAGCGATAAATGTCACAGTTGCAGGGGGGAAGGGGAGGAAATGGAATTAATACCATGCAAACTTTTTTTGTGGGGAGAATTTTAAGGACGTTGGAGTCAACTCGTTAGATATTCCAGAGCAGGCTCACAACCGGCTTGTAGCAAGAAAGCTCCCGTTTCCTACGGAGGTAGTTCCGAGTTCCCTTTCGGCTTTTGATTTTGATTTATGGCCCATCCTATTCTCAGCGGGTTCAAGGTGAGCGGCAATCATGCTCAATTCAGAACTTTCCGAGATGGAGCGGAGCAGGAAGGGTGGGAAGCAAAAATTAAAAATAATGATGCAAAGATTGGATCGGTCTGTACCAGCATCTTGGTCGCTTGCTGACTGCAGGATCAAGTTGTGATTTACAAGGATCAAAAGACCATTGCACTTCAAACAACCCAGGCAGAACTTCTGCTTTGCATCCAAGAGAAATGCTTTCCATTTTTCTACATGCAGTCGTAAGTCGCTGAGTGCTGAGCGAACTAAAACATCTGTCATGGATGCTTTAGTTTTGATTCCTGCATTGCAGCGGGTTGGACTAGAAATCAGGCATCCCCAAAGTTGGCCCTCCAGCTGTTTTGGGACTACAATTCCCATCACCCCTGTCCACTTGTCCTGTTAGCTAGGGATCATGGGAGTTGTAGTCCCAAAAGAGCTGGAGGACCGAGTTTGGGGATGCATGGACTAGATCAGACACCCCCAAACTCAGCCCTCCAGATGTTTTGGGACTACAACTCCCATCGTCCCTAGCTAACAGGACAAGTGGTCAGGGATGATGGGAATTGTAGTCCAAAACATCTGGAGGGCCAAAGTTTGGGGATGCCTGTACTAGATGATCCTCAAGGTCCCTTCCGACTCTACAATCCCATGATTCTTTGAAGAGGTGGCTTGATGGGCGTTTATGAAACTATGTGTGGCACAGAGAAAGCGGAGAAAGTTTTCCTCCCCCTCTTGTAACACTGGAACGCATGGATATCCAATGAAGCTACATTTTGGAAGACTCAGGACAGATAAAAGAAACCTATCCATTCTGAAGGAAATCAGCCCTGAGTGCTCACTGGAAGGACAGATTCTGAAGCTGAGGCTCCAAGACTTTGGCCACCTCATGAGAAGAGAAGACTCCCTGGAGAAGACCCTGATGTTGGGAAAGATGGAGGGCACAAGGAGAAGGGGACAACAGAGGATGAGATGGTTGGACAGTGTTCTCGAAGCTACCAACATGAGTCTGACCAAACTGCGGGAGGCAGTGGAAGACAGGAGTGCCTGGCATGCTCTGGTCCATGGGGTCACGAAGAGTTGGACACGACTACAAGACTAAACAACAACAACAAGTTTCATATTAAAATGCTGGAGAGGCCACTCTCCACCCTCCCCACATCCCTGCCCCACAAGTTGCGACCCTTGGGGTGGCAATTCCAAGTCCTTAGTAATGTCGCTGTTTCCGCAGCGTGTGAGACGTCGGAGGGTGTGCCGTTGATACGAATTTAAGCAGAAAGGAGGCTAATTGAGATCACATGAATTAAAAGCATTCAAAAAGCAATGCTAAATAATTTAAGAAGAGGCAGACTCGAGATGCAAAAATACTGAAGCATTAAAGCCGAAACGGCATAAAATGAGATTACAATGAGGCTGCAAAACAAAGTACAAAGTTGACATAAACTGTGTTGCGTTCCAGAGTTATGAGCAAAGCATTAAACGCAAAGTAAATGTGGAGAAGAGCAGTAAATGCAAAGTAAATGAAGAAACTGAGCACAGCAGGCAATTTGCAGCACCAGGCAAGAACTGCAAGAGCGTGCATTGGCGGATGGGAAGTTGCTGATTTCTCCCAAACTCTCCAGTTGAAATATCTTGAAATATCTGAAGCGCTGTCAGTCTCTGCCTCTCAGCTTGACCTAAAATGGGTTTTCCATTTGTCTGTTTGTCTCGTATGCATTTGGAGGCCTCTTGAGAAAGAATCACAGAATCACAAAATTGTAGAGTTGGAAGGGACCCGAGGGTCATCTAGTCCAACCCCCTGCAAACCAGGAATCTCAGCTAAAGCTGGCCATCCAACATCTGCTTAAAAAGGAAGGAGAGTCCACCACCCCCTGAGGGAGTCTGTTCCACTGTCAAATAGCTCTTACTTTCCAGTGTTCAGTCAGAAACTCCTTTCTCGTAACTTGAAGCCATTGGTTCAAGTCCTACCCTCCAGAGCAGGGGAAAACAGGCTTGCTCCCTCTTCCATGTGACAGCCCTTGAAATATTTGAAGATGGCTATCATTCTTCTTATTCTTCTTCTTCGGCAATCACTCATAGCTGAGTAAGATGATCTTCCATGAACACGGTCTTAATGGTGTGTCCGTAAGTGACTGTGGAGACCAATTCTGGATCCACACGTCCTTCCACAGTGGGGACATGGGTTTCCGGGCGGGAGTTGATCACGGTGTGGATTTGCCAAGCGTGCCTTCCTCTTAACATGTTTCTCCCTTGCGTCCTGAGTTTGAGCATCTTCAAAACCCATGACACCTTTGGGAAAGGCTGCTCTCCTCTTTTCCAGGCTAAATGTACCCAGATCCTTCAACCATTCCTCATAAGGTTTAGTTTCCAGACCATTGATCAACTTGGTTGCCCTCCTCGGCACACCTGGTCAAAGGCCTGGAAACGATGCCTTATGAGGAACGGCTTAGGGAGCTGGGTATGTTTAGCCTGGAGAAGAGAAGGTTCAGGGGTGATAGGATAGCTATGTTCAAATATATAAAAGGATGTCATATAGAGGAGGGAGAAAGGTGGTTTTCTGCTGCTCCAGAGAAGCGGACACGGAGCAATGGATTCAAACTACAAGAAGGAAGATTCCACCTAAACATTAGGAAGAACTTCCTGACAGTAAGAGCTGTTCGACAGTGGAATTTGCTGCCAAGGAGTGTGGTGGAGTCTCCTTCTTTGGAGGTCTTTAAGCAGAGGCTTGACAGCCACCTGTCAGGAATGCTTTGATGGTGTTCCTGCTTGGCAGGGGGTTGGACTGGATGGCCCTTGTGGTCTCTTCCAACTCTACGATTCTATGATTCTATGATTCTATGATTCTATGATTCTATGATTCTATGATTCTATGATTCCAGCTTGTTAATATCCTTCCAAAATTGTGCTTCCAATATTGTCACCAAGCTAAGCTCAAATCTTCCCAAGATGTGGCTGGCAGTCTTTGGGTGCCATACGCCATTTGATTCAAGATAGCAGACCTAAACATGACTTTGAACTGACTTCACTCAATTTTTGCCATGATGGGTCCAAACCCACAAATTGCACCATCCATTTAAAACACGGAATTTAAACCAAAAACAAAATAAAACACGGACATTGCTCCGTAATCCTTGCTATCTTATACTTGTCAATCCATATATTAGGTCTGAGATATAATTTCAATTTTTTTCTTTGTACCAGTTTGCAATTAATGGGCAGTCATGAGAAGCTCCTTGAACTCTGAGATTTAAAACACTTGTTGGGTGTATCTTGAAAAAACTTCCATCAAACGGCACTTCAACAAATTGCCTGAGGAGTTCAAACAAGCCACACATCCTTGCTGGCGGGACTGGAAAATCGCTGACTGAATTAACTTTGGCTCCTGAGAATTAGAACGCCTGCTAGGAAGGGGGTGGGAGAAGCTTTTAGGATATTTTTAGCCATCCCTTCCCTTGGGGAAAGTGGCTCAGAATCCAAGTATGATTGCCACTCCTTCAGCGGCTAAGAAAGATTTGGTTATAAGCCAAGATGGTACATGGTTCAGTCACAAGTTTTCAGCATGCAATTCTGTTGAAACTCATTAAAAGTGAACCTCAAGTTTCTATGTCTGTAGCAGAGGTGGAATCTTTGGTGAAGCTGAACATCCATCGAGAAAATTTCATGAGCAATGGATTTGCATATCACCCAATAGTTATACTCCCCCCACTGTGAGACTTAGAGGCATGCACTGGGTTTGCATTCAATTTGTATTGTTTTTGATGGCATCCTTCTGTTTCAAGACAAAATGGAGGAGAGTGTCTTTGGGGGTGAAGTCAAACTATCGGAAGGTTGCAGCACCTGCAGTGGCTGTCGAGAGCGATACAGGAGAGACATGTTTTGTTGCAGCCAGGACAAATGAAAGTGTCCAGCTGTGCTGCTGCAGATGCAGCAGGGCATTTCTTCACTCTGCGCTCCTCCCAGTGGTCATTCCTCCTCTGGTCACTGCTGTAGAGGCACAACCCAAATGTCTCCAGGCACCGCAATGGACTCCCACACTAAAAAGATAGGAAAAACAAACATTAAAAAGCAAGCATTGGTAGAATTAAAACTATCTATATTGAAGGGGACGCGGGTGGTGCTGTGGTCTAAACCAGTGAGCCTCTTGGGCTTGCCGATCAGAAGGTCAGCAGTTCGACTCCCCGCAACGGGGTGAGCTTCCGTTGCTCTGTCCCAGCTCCTGCCAACCTAGCAGTTCGAAAGCATGCCAGTGCAAGTAGATAAATAGGTACCACTGCGGCAGGAAGGTAAACAGCTTTTTCATGCGCTCTGGCACTCGTCACAGTCCTCTGTGTGCCAGTAGTGGTTTTGTACTGCTGACCACATGACCCGGAAAACTGTATGTGGACAAACGCTGGCTCCCTCGGCCTGAAAGCAAGATGAGCGCCGCAACCCCATAGTCGCCTTTGACTGGACTTAACTGTCCAGGGGTCCTTTACCTTTTTTTACAGCCAGTGTGGTGTAGTGGTTAAGAGTGGTAGACTCGTAATCTGGTGAACCGGGTTCGCGCCTCCGCTCCTCCACCTGCAGCTGCTGGGTGACCTTGGGCTAGTCACCCTTCTCTGAAGTCTCTCAGCCCCACTCACCTCACAGAGTGTTTGTTGTGGGGGAGGAAGGGAAAGGAGAATGTGAGCCGCTTTGAGACTCCTTCGGGTAGTGATAAAGCGGGATATCAAATCCAAACTCTTCTTCTTCTTCTTCTTCTTCTTCTTCCTCCTCCTCCTCCTCTTCCTATAGGAGGGCAGGGGGTTGGACTGGATGGCCCTTGTGGTCTCTTCCAACTCTATGATTCTATGATTCTATGATTCCTCTTTCTCTTCTTCTTCTCTAAAGGGTGACTCAGCGGTAAGGTGTTGCTGCGGCTATTATTGCCTTCCCTCTGCTCCACCCCATGGCCATGGGGGTCTCAGACATTTGCGGTATATTGTCCATGATATTTTTTTTTAACGTTTACATGGAAACACAAGGAGAAGTCATGTGGAAGCTTCATTGGGCTGAGCTCGCATCAGTATGCAGATGATGCTCTGCCTTACCTCTCCTCTCCATCTACTAATCCTGCTAATCCTATGGAGGCTGTGGGAATCCTGAATCAATGTTTGGAGGCAGTTATTTAGCTGTGAATCCTGCACCGCAGGGGGTGGGATGGATGACCTTGGGGTACCTCCCGACTCTGCAGTTCTGTGGTTCTATGCTTCTATGTATTTGAGGGTTTAAGCTGCAGGGCACCAGGAGCCTGCCCCTGTCCCCTCCCAAATATAAGATAAAACTTTTCCATCGGGAACTTTCAGCTCCTGTTAGAAGCCCTGAAAATGGGGGAAGCGTTTTGGAGATTAACCAGATAGGACAGTGGAAGAATCACAAGGTGAACTGGAGGGCATTCATTCTAGGGGAGGAAAAAATGCTAACAGACTCTGGCTGAATTCTTCGGCTAAAAAAATAAAAAATAAAAATCCTACTTTGGGACCTGAGAAATCAAAGCTGGCATAAGCACTGCAGGTTACAGACACTGTAGGGGTTTTGTGTGTGTCGAGAAACAAATGGGAACTGCAAAGCAGAAGGGCTTTTTTCCCTTCCGTTCTCCAGACAAAAATAATCCAGCCCGATTGGTGTCTCGTTGCCCCAGAGCTGATCAAAAGCCTCTTTAAAGTCAATAGCCTGATTGAGCAGATCACAAAGGTTAGCACCATAGACATCCTCTGCAGACTTTAAAGCAGAGATCATAAAGCAAAGCGGCCTTGGGAAAGAGGTGAAGAGAAAGCTCCAGGGGCTGCTGCTGCTGCAAGGAGGACTCTTCGCTTTGAGGTCACTTGCCTTGCTTCTGCATCTGACAAGTCACTGGCAAAACAAGGAGGGAGAAGGGAGCCCTGGGCCGGCAGATGATAGATGCAGAATGACGCAGATGGGTTGCAGTCGCTTGGCGCCGCGCAGGGAAGCTGCCTGCAGTGTGGATCACTCACACATAATTGGGCTAATTAGCACGTCGATGGGCATCTGTAGCACAAGAGCATTGGCCAAGGACTTAAAGAAGGGGTAGGCAATGTGGTGCCCTTCAGCGGTGGCTGGACTACCAGGCCACCAGTCTCCCCACATTAGCCACTTCAACATCCTCCAACATTTCTCTGATTAAAATTTTGTTGTTTAGTCGTGTCCGCCTCTTCGTGACCCCATGGACCAGAGCACGCCAGGCCCTCCTGTCTTCCACTGCCTCCCGCAGTTTGGTCAGACTCATGTTGGTCGCTTCGAGAACACTGTCCAACCATCTCGTCCTCTGTCGTCCCCTTCTCCTTGCGCCCTCCATCTTCCCCAACATCAGGGTCTTTTCCAGGGAGTCTTCTCTTCTCCTGAGGTGGCCAAAGTCTTGGAGCCTCAGCTTCAGGATCTGTCCTTCCAGTGAGCACTCAGGGCTGATTTCCTTCAGAATGGATAGGTCTGATCTTCTTGCAGTCCATGGGACTCTCAAGGGTCTCCTCCAGCACCATAAATTAAAATGATTAAAATAGGGACATCCTATTCCATTATTATTATTATTATTATTATTATTATTATTAATTACCCCATCCCTCTGGCTGGGTTGCCCCAGCCACTCTGGATGGTTTCCAACATGTGTAAAAACATAGTAAAACATTGAACATTGAAGAATTGCCCACATTCTATGGCACTCAAGCACAGCCCTTCCCCAACTGGCAGGATCACGCAATCAGCCACAATCGACCAGGGATGGCCCACGATCAACAGGTAGATCGCGATCGACCGGTTGGACGTGGCTGCCATGGTGCATATGGGAAACTGCGTAACTCCCTGCCACAGGAGGCAGGGGTGACCACCAATCCTGGATGGCTTTAAAAGAGGATTAGACAAATGTTAATCGAAGCTACTAACATGAGTTTGGCCAAACTGCGAGAGGCAGTGAAGGATAGGCGTGCCTGGCGTGCTCTGGTCCATGGGGTCACGAAGAGTCGGACACGACTGAACGACTGAACAACAACAAGACAAATGAAGGGATGAGAAGCCTAGCAATGGCTGCTAGTCCGGACGGCTCTGTTCTACCTCCAGAATCAGAGGCAGAGCAGATGCTCCTGAATTCCAGCTGCTGGAAACCACAAGACTGGAGAGGGCTCTTGTGCTCGGATCCTGCTTGCGGATTTCCCATTGAATCACTTGGTCGGCCAATGTGAGAACAGGATGCTGGACGAGTTGGGCCCATGGTCTGATCCATTAGTCCCTTCTTATGTTCTTATTGGGGATGTGATACATAAGTAGCAGTCAAGTACAACATTCCTTGTTTTCCTAGAGTGGACATGCGAGGGGGTGTTTGGCCAGCCAGTCGGAACTTCCTGTTTCCTGCTGGACTGGGACATACTTCCCTTGCATGTGACTAGAGGTGGGCGTACCTTACCTGTGCAGGTAACAAAACCACAAGGCCCGCAGCACTCTCTCTCTGTTGGCTTCATGGATCACTGCCTTGTCATGGCAAAGGAGTTTGAACAACTCAGAGAAGCTATGAGCTATGCCATGCAGGGCCACCCAAGAAGGGCAGGTTATAGTGGAGAGTTTTGACTAAACGTGATCCACCTGGAGAAGGAACTGGCAAGCCACTCCACTATCCCTGCCAAGAAAACTCCACGGACAAAGACAACAGTGCCTGGCGTGCTCTGGTCCATGGGGTCACGAAGAGTCGAACACAACTAAACAACTAAACGACAACAACAATGATACAACACAAAGAGGTGTGTGTGTGTGTGTGTGAATTCTCCACAAATAGTTACAGTGCAGAGTTAAATTGCAGCCAGTCATGGTTTGCCATTTGGCAGTTTAAATCATGCACATGGTATAGCTTTTAAAGTGTGCATTGCAAATTATCTTACGATTCCGAACTGATGTGCTTTAACTTTATATATAACCGGAAAGACAATAGAGGCTTACGCTGGCATTCGTGAGCTCTAAGTAGAATAAAGCACGCAGGGAAGAATCTGCAACTTCCAGCAGTTCTGGATTTGGGCAGGCAATGCATTCCAGATCTGGCCAGGCTCCAGTTGGGGAAGATGAAGGAATCTGAAAGAATTAACACAATTAATAGGCTCATAAAACCACTCCTGCCTGGAGGCTGAGAGTTGACAGATCTCAGCAGCCTCTTGCAAAGCTTGACAGGCACCAGAGTTCCTGCATTATTTTAATCTCCCGAAACAGTAGTTTTGAAGTCCTGCAGACAAGGGACTGGAGCATTAAAGAAGCATAAAAGTCTTTTTCACATCACATGTGAACATTTCTAATACGGCATGGTTTATATTTGTGGTGCCTGCTCAGTATTCATAGAATCATAGAATAGTTGGAAGAGACCCCCAAGGGTAATCTAGTCCTTGCAATGAAGGAATCACAGCTCAATACTGTTTAAGGGGGACAGGAGGCGGGCAGGTGTGGAAGACTCCCTGGTCCTGAATGGGGTAACTGTGCCCCTGAAGGACCAGGTGTGCAGCCTGGGAGTCATTCTGGACTCACAGCTGTCCATGGAGGCACAGGTTGATTCTGTATCCAGGGCAGCTGTCTACCAGCTCCATCTGGTACGCAGGCTGAGACCCTACCTGCCCATGGACTGTCTCACCAGAGTGGTGCATGCTCTGGTTATCTCCCGCTTGGACTACTGCAATGTGCTCTACGTGGGGCTACCTTTTAAGGTGACCCGGAAACTACAACTAATCCAGAATGTGGCCGCCGAGACCACATAACACCGGTCCTGAAAGACCTACATTGGCTCCCAGTACGTTTCCGAGCACAATTCAAAGAGGTCCAGTGCTGAGGGCCTTCTGGCGTTTCCCTCACTGCGAGAAGCCAAGTTACAGGGAACCAGGCAGAGGGCTTTCTCAGTAGTGGCTCCTGCCCTGTGGAACGCCCTCCTTCCAGATGTCAAAGAGAACAACAACTACCAGACTTTTAGGAGACACCTGAAGGCAGCCCTGTTTAGGGAAGCTTTTAATGTTTGATGAATTATTGTATGTTAATATTTTGTTGGAAGCCGCTCAGAGTGGCTGGGGAAATCCAGCCAGATGGGCGGGGTACAAATAAAATAATAATAATAATAAATAATAATAATAATAATAATAATAATAATAATAATAACAACAACAACAACATGTTGTTGTTGTTGTTGTTGTTGTTGTTGTTGTTATCACTGACAGATAGCCATCCAATCTCTGCTTTAAAACTTGCAATGAAGGAGAGCCCGCAGCCTTCTGAGGGAGTCCATTCCACTGCCAGAAAGTTCTTCCTGATGGTTAGTTGGAATCTCATTCTTTTCACGGGAATCCATTGTTTTGGGTCCCAGCCTCTGGAGCAGGAGAAAACAAAGTTCCTCCATTTCCCACATGACAGCCCTCGAGGTATTTGAAGGCGGCTCTCATATCTCTTTTCAGTCTCCTCTTTCCCAAGATAAACATTCCCAACGCCATCAACCGTTCCTCATCAGACTTGGCTTCCAGATCCTTGATCATCTTGGTTGCCTTCCTCTGCATGTGTCCCAGCTTGCCAATGTGCTTCTTAAGCGCTGGTGCCTAGAACTGGACACAGGACTCCAGGTGTTTTTGTACTGGTATCCATCAGGACCTGGGAGAGCTGCTGCTTCTGCAACTAGTTCTGGAACATGAAGGTAATCGATGTTCTCATTCTTCTGTTCCTTTCTCCCCACCTTTTTGCGAACTGTTGTTCTTCATTCTTTGGAGGCTGCCCTCCTATTCCTGAACACACCACCTGCAAATATATATCTTTATCCATCTATGGAAATAGATACAGATGTATATGAATTGGGAAGAAATACCAAGATCGCTCACTGTCTTCCCCCCTCCCTCCTGTTGGGTCTGAGAATGGAATATGCTGTAATGTTACGGCTGGATTGATGCTCGTGGGAGAATGATGCAAGCTAGGAAATGCATTTGGGGCAAATTTCTGTAATGCCTTTATCCCGACATCATACAGGAAACAGAAGAACAAAAAGAGGCAGGGGAAACCAAAGGAGGAAAAATTAAAGGCAAAGAGAGAGAGAGACACACAAAACAACTCAGAATGGAGCCTTAACAATGAAACCTGCCAGAAAAAAAATGTTCAGCAGCTCCTGTAATCTTGGAAAAAATATTAGAGAGAGAGCAAACCCCAGCGGAAGGTGTGTGGCTTCGGAGCAGATTAAAGGAGCTGTCTCCTGCTTGATGGGCACAGTCGCCTATACCCCAACCAGACATCATTCATTAAATCAGAAAGTATGTGTTTATTGCATAACGCAGAGGTGTTTAGCAAAGATAACCTTGTTAGCAACAGAGTCCGTCTAGATTGCCAGCATGACTAACCAAACTGGCAGCCAAAAGAGGGGGTGCTGATGCCCTTCCGGGAACGGGGGAATGGGGTGGTGGTGGTTTGAGACGTGCCCTTTTTGAAGTCACGCGTTTGGTCGCTTTCCGAAACGGCTGTGTTAGCAAATTCACGATTTGCCGCACAGCCGTTCTGGGTGTGCGACGGCATCTGACAAGCAGCTGTCCAAATCTGACAGCTGCCTGGCAGTTGGATTGCAGCAGCAGTCTGGAGCTTGGAAGAAGCTGCCTCACGCTGAGTCAGGCTATTCGTCCACCTGGCTTAGCCTTGTCTAAAGCAGCGATGGGGTAGCTGTCACCCTCCAGATGTTCTTGGGACTCATCAATCATCTTCCCTTGTCCAGACAAGTGTCTGGAAACCAAGCCTTAAGAGGAACGGTTGAAGGAGCTGGGTGTGTTTAGCCAGGGGAAGAGGAGACTGAGAGGAGATATATGAGAGCCATCTTCAAATATCCATTGGGCTGTCACATGGAAGATGGAACAAGCTTGCTTTCCACTGCTCTGGAGGGGAGGACTCAGACAAATGGAGTCAAATAGCAAGAAAGGAGATTCTGACTCAAGATTAGCAAAAGCTTTCTGACAGTCTTCTTTGGCAATCACTCGTAGCTAAGTAAGATTGTCTTCCATAAATACAGTCTTAACAGTGAGTCCGTAAGTGACTGTGGAGGCCAATTCTGGATCCACACATCCTTCCACAGGGGGGACATTGGTTTCTGGGCAGGAGTTGATCACGGTGTGGATTTGCTTCCCTGAGAGCCAGTGTGGTGTAGTGGTTAAGAATGGTAGACTCGTAATCTGGGGAACTGGGTTCGCGTCTCCGCTCCTCCCCATGCAGCTGCTGGGTGACCTTGGGCTAGTCACACTTCTCTGAAGTCTCTCAGCCCCACTCACCTCACAGAGAGTTTGTTGTGGGGGAGGAAGGGAAAGGAGAATGTTAGCCGCTTTGAGACGCCTTCGGGTAGTGATAAAGCAGGCTATCAAATCCAAACTCTTCTTCTTCTTCTTGCTGATCAGAGGGTCGGCGGTTTGAATCCCTGCGATGGGGTGAGCTCCCATTGCTCTGTTCCTGCTCCTGCCAACCTAGCAGTTCGAAAGCATGCCAGTGCAAGTAGATAAATAGGTACCTGCCTGGGTTTTATTGAGTCCAATGTAGCCAGAGAAGAAAAACCAATGTAGCATTTTGTGTGTTTCATTTCATATGTGCACTTGTATATGACTACTTCTTCATCATCTACTTCTTCTTCATCATCTTCTTCTTCATCATCATCATCATCATCTTCTTCTTCTGCTTCATCCTCTTCTTCTTCTTCTTCCTTCTTCTTCTTCTTCTTCTTCTTCTTCTTCTTCTTCTTCTTCCCTCCACAGCACGTGCAGAAACCTCCTTCTTGACTGTTGGACCCAATCTTGGTCTCTTCTGCTCAATCCACCAGTGCCTGTCTTCACAGACATATCCACCATAATAATCTGTTTCCTTTTATCTTCTTTTTAACTCCCTTTATATTTCTTTTTAATTATTTTGTTCTAACCATAAATCAATTTGCAAAAGTTAATTAAAACAAGTCCAAGTAGTAATATGCGGGCATTGCTGTTTCTGGTCATCACTGTTCCCATCTTTTTGAAACTTTTGTTTGCTGTGACCTCACTGAGGGTTTGAGACCCATTGGCTACCCTCCTCTGGCTTAGCAGTAGAGTTGAAGCCATTTTCTGGCGTGTGATCGTTGTTGCATACTGACAGCTTCTAGGAGTGGTATACAAGTTTAATTTAACAACAGCAATTGTATTTAATTGATTCAACAAAACTGAAGAGGATGGTCCAGTTTTTACCAACCTTTTTTCCAGTTGATCCCAGCTTTTCAGAAACTGACAACCATTTACGCCCCCCAGCGCCCCCTCCCACCTCTTGCCTCTTAGTGCCCCCCTAGGTAATTCCACCACCTCCAGGGGGCAGAACTGCCCCCTTTGGAAACCACTGGCCGAGAATCTCCTTAATAGAATAGAATAGAATAGAATAGAATAGAATAGAATAGAATAGAATAGAATAGAATATTTATTGTCATTGTCCCCTTGCAGGAACAACAAAATTCCTCGGTTGCTATATCAACTCAAATAAGGCGCTCCACATAATTTAAAAATACTGATAAACACAATACAACACAGAACAATCTAACAAATAAAATAAAGATGACTTCAGAGTCCAGAGTTTCCATTTAAGGCCAAAATTGCTCTAGGAAAGAAACTGTTCTTGAGACGGCTCGTTCTCGCCTTCATTGTTCTGTATCTCCGTCCCGATGGCAGAAGCTCAAAGAAAATGTGACCAGGGTGTGATGGGCCTCGTGATATTTCTAATGCCTTTCTGTGGCACCTGATGGTATAGATACGTTCTAAGGTAGAGAGTGAACAGCCAATAATACTCTCTGCTGTTTCGATAATTCTTCGCAGCACAATCCTATCCCGAGAAGTGCAGCTTCCATACTACACACTTTAGCTATGAATCCCGCATTTTAAGCGAAGGGGCCCTTTATGAGTTGCCATGACGCAGGCCACGAGATCTGAATTTCTGCTCGGATTTGAGCCGCTCTGCAGAATTAGAGCTGAGCTCATGCCTCGGTGGATTAAAACGCCTGTACAAAGATCTCCTTTGCAGAACTTTCGCCGGGGGTTCAGGAGGTGAGCAGCAGAGCTCTGCAGATAGCTTTCTAATTGGAAGGAAAGCGGGGCTGCTAGTGTTGAACACGGAGGCTAAGTCCTAAACTGCTGCACGCTATCTAAACATGCCCCCGCTGTTCCCTTATCCTGAGCGGAGAGAGAAGATTCATTCATACGCCGCGCATTGCACATTAAATATAAAAAAAGAAAATGAGGAACAATTCATACGGTGAGTGACTGCGGCTCCTTGATTTGACGGAGGGAGTATAACAATCAAGAGAAGCATATTTAATTCACTCGTAGCATAGTCTCTCTTTTTTATTAAAAAAAAGAAAGAAAGCGTAATGTTCCTTCTGGCGTGTAATTTGCAGAGTGACTGTGATAGATTACGAATATCAAAGCACTGTTTGGAAATAGCTGGAGGTTGTTAGGAAGATTCCTAGGCCCCCTTCCTTGGAGCAGACGGCCGAAAGCCTCTCAGGTCGGCTCAGCAGAGATTTATCAATCATTAAGACAGCGCCGAATGGTCAGCCACCAGGCTATTGCCACAAGCCTGGTCTGACAACGGTACATGCCCTGAGGCTCTTCTTATAATACCCTTCTTCTATCGGGTAAATACATGCAGTCCTCACGCCCCTATCATTTATGCAATATGATTGGCTAAAGCACTGCATGAGGAACTTGTGGGCTTCCAGTTGGATACACCATATTTTGGAGTTGTTTTCCACTTAGTCTTAGAAACTCCCATTATCTTATTAAGGTGTCATCCTCAGTCAGTCATTTTCTTTTTTCTTCTTCATTTTCCCCACACTAAATAAATTTTCTTTATTTCGCAAAGAAAAATACATAACAAACTTACAATCTCTATTACACATTGCTCGTCATCTATATTACTCTATAAGGCATCTCATTCTTAATTTAAATTAATCCACCTTTAAATACATCCTTCTAGTCCCCTACCACCCTCCCTTCTCCCCCCTCCCTTCCCTCACTCATGTGTGATCTTATTTGAACTTATATTGACTTATCTGTTGCGTTATCTACTTTATACATACATACCATTATCTTTACTAATGTTATCTTATATCCTTGCGTGTGAAAACTATATCAGCAATACATTAATTTTCCATTCCGTATTTTTCCAAATAAACTTCTACACATCCCCATTCTTTCTTAAATCTTTGGATAGAGTCCCCTCTTATTATCATTGTTAATTTTGCCATTGTCATATATTTTCTTATCTTTGATCTCCAATCCGCTAATTCTACCTTCCGACCAGAGCGGTACCTATTTATCTACTTGCACTTTGATGTGCTTTCAAACTGCTAGGTTGGCAGGAGCTGGGACCGAGCAGTGGGAGCTCACCCCGTCGTGGGTATACTGTCGACCTTCTGATCAGCAAGAAGAAGAAGAAGAAGAGTTTGGATCTGATATCCCGCTTTATCACTACCCGAAGGAGTCTCAAAGCGGCTCACATTCTCCTTTCCCTTCCTCCCCCACAACAAACACTCTGTGAGGTGAGTGGGGCTGAGAGACTTCAGAGAAGTGTGACTAGCCCAAGGTCACCCAGCAGCTGCATGGGGAGGAGCGGAGACGCGAACCTGGTTCCCCAGATTACGAGTCCACCGCTCTTAACCACTACACCACACTGGCTCTAGCAAGCCCTAGGCTCAGTGGTTTAGAAGGTGTACACCTTCAATTTCTTTGTTCCGTTTTTGGCCCTGAAATACTTCTTTTTCTGCTAAACTCTGCTCAGCATCTCCTGGAGAACTAGCTGCCAGATTGCATATTGCAATTCCATTACTGCTGCTTCTTAATTCCAGTAGCCCTTGGTGGAACCGGAAATCTCTTTAGCACCTAGCAGAGGCTAATCTAATTAAATCTGCACAGCCCTCCCTACACTCCATCCTAAAACTGTTACAAACAGCAGACTTGGGGGCTTTAACGTCACGCCCTATTTCCTCACCTGCTTTTTGAAACTCAATAGCCAGCCTGAAGAAAAGTTCTAAAGGACTCGAAAAGTTTGCTCCCCACTTTGTGGCATTTTGGTTGGCCCTAATAAAGACTTTGCTCTCCTGTTCTGTCCTCTCCCCCAAGAGGTCAACAGCTTTTAAGACCTTCCGTGGTGGATTTGCCGAACAATGCTTGCCTGGTATTTCAAAAGAAAACTGCTAATATCATGAGGCCATTGTTCAAGTCTATGTTGCAACCTCATTTGTGCACAGTTGTGGTCGAATCAACTCACAAAAAGGCTATTGCGGAGGTGGGAAAGTTTCAGGAAAGAGCAACAAAAATGATCAAGGTGAACGAGTGACTCAATAGACATCATGCCCGAACCTGGAGTGATCCAACGTAGCTGAATGTTGGAAGGCTCAGAACAGACCAAAGAAAGTGCTTCTTCACATATCACGTACCTAAGCTATGGAACAGGCTGCCACCTCAACGATTTTAAAAGAGAGTTGGGCCAATTAGTCAAAAGGGGATAAGCCGATCAATGGCTACTAGATGGCCATCCAACCTCTGCTTAAAAACCTCCAGTGAAGGAGAGTCCACCACCACCACTTTTTGGAAACCCCAGTAGGGGAAAGGACTCCTGTGCTTGAATCCTGCTTGTGGCTTCTGGTTGTCCGCAGTGAGAGCTGGAGGCTGGGTCAGATTGGCCTTTTTTTACCTGATCCAGCAGGTACACAAATTCTCCTCTCATGTCCTCCTCTCATAGCAAGGGACTGAAATATCTGTCACCTGGAAGATGGAGCAAGCTCGCTTCCCGCTGCTCCAGAGAGTCAGACCCGAACCAATGGATTCCAGTTCCAAGAAAGCAGATTCTGACCAAGCATTAGAAAGAACTTTCTGTTGGACAGTGGAACAGACTCCCTCAGAAGGTGGTGGACTCTCCTTCCTTGGATGTTTTTCAGTAGAGGTTGGAAAGCCACATTGCAGGGGGTTAGACTGGATGGCCCTTGGGGTCCCTTCCAACTCCACTGTGTTCTTCTTCCACTGTCAGGCAGTTGGCCTTCGTGTGCCAGTTGCTGGGGATCACAAGTGGGGAGAGGGGCTCTTTATACCTGAAGGAACGTCTCCACCCCCCATCATTCTGCCTAGACACTGAGATCCAGCGCCGAGGGCCTTCTGGCAGTTCCCTCACTGCGGGAAGCCAAGTTACAGGGAACCAGGCAGAGGGCCTTCTCGGTAGTGGCACCCGCCATGTGGAACGCCCTCCCTTCAGATGTCAAAGAGATAAGGAACTATTAGACTTTTAGAAGACATCTGAAGGCAGCCCTGTTTAGGGAACCTTTTAATGTTTAACCGACCATTGTATTTTAATATTCTGTTGGAAGCTGCCCAGAGTGGCTGGGGAAACCCAGCCACATGGGCGGGGTATAAATTATTTATTTATTTATTTATTTATTTATTTATTTATTTATTTATTTATTATTATTATTATTATTCCTGTTTGCAGGCACACCACTGAGATGTTTGGTTGGACGCTTTGAAAAAGGATACTGGACTAGACGGTCTTTTGGTCTGATCCAGTTAAAGGCATGCTCTTCTCTTCTTCTGTTCTGTTAAAGGCCCTTCCTTTCCTGTGTTGGGAATAATAATAATAATAATAATAATAATAATAATAATAATAATTTATTATTTATACCCTGCCCATCTGGCCGGGTCTCCCCAGCCACTCTAGGCGGCTTCCAGCAAATATTAAAATACATACACATTTCACAGAATAAAAACTTCCCTGAATAGGGCTGTCTTCAGGCATTTTCTAAATGTCAGATAGTTGTTAGCACCTATAACTTCTGATGGGAGGGCGTTCCACAGGGCAGGCGCCACTACCGAGAAGGCCCTCTGCCTGGTTCCCTGTAGCTTTGCTTCTCGTAATGTGGGAACCGCCAGAAGGCCCTCGGCGCTGGATCTCAGTGTCCAGGCTGAACGGTGGGGGTGGAGACGCTCCTTCAGGTATACTGGACTGAGGCCGTTTAGGGCTTTAAAGGTCAGCACCAACACTTTGAATTGTGCTCGGAAACGTACTGGGAGCCAGTGTAGATCTCTCAGGACCGGTGTTATGTGGTCCCGGCGGCCACTCCCAGTCACTAATCTAGCTGCCGCATTCTGGATTAATTGCAGTTTCCGGGTCACCTTCAAAGGTAGCCCCACGTAGAGTGCATTGCAGTAGTCCAAGCGGGAGATAACTAGAGCATGCACTGGACACAGAATTGACCTGCGCTTCCATGGACAGCTGTGAGTCCAAAATGACTCCCAGGCTGTGCACCTGGTCCTTCAGGGGCACAGTTACCCCATTCAGGACCAGGGAATCCCCCACACCTGCTCGCACCCTGTCCCCCAAGAACAGTACTTCTGTCTTGTCAGGATTCAATCTCAATCCGTTAGCCGCCATCCATCCTCCAACCGCCTCCAGGCACTCACACAGGACCTTCACTGCCTTCACTGGTTCAGATTTGAAAGAGAGGTAGAGCTGGGTATCATCCGCGTACTGAAGATGAACAGATGTTTCACTCCACTAGACATCCTCAGTTTATTCTCTCAATGGGTGTTGACGTTTGGGTGTCTTTAGCTTTTCCTAAGCTACATAAAGGCTGCCTCTGACCATAGCACTGTTTGGAACAGTTCCAGCTCCTTGCTAATAGTTTTCCTTCCATTCCTGCCCCCAATTAACCTTTCCTTCTCCCTTTAATCCAGTCCGTTGCACTCTCCAACATTCCTAGTTTTTATCAGACTAATTGCACTTTTTCATCTACCCCTTTTGATTTTCTCAAATCTAATTATACTGTTATCATGGGTTCTGAGATGGTGTAACACCATTGGGTTATTGATAATTCCTGTTCATTAAATTGTTTTTTTTTAAAAAAAGCAGCTTCTTATAGTTTCTTGCTAATATTCATATGGCGAAATCAACCCCTGGGATTGGCTGGCTGTACAGTTGTGAGTACTGATTTGTGTAGCATTAATGGCTGGCAGTCTGCAGGTAAATCCTTCCCCTTTGTCTTCATAGCCCCAGTAGATGGGGATCTCACCTTTCACCACTTTCCTCAGAGCACTTCTTGGCCTGAGCTGGCCCAGAGGTGGAGCATCAATGGGATTAATCAATTAAAGCAGTGAAGCAGTCTACCAAGTGGTAGAAGCAAAGATGAACAAGTTCATCTGATACTGTATGTCCCATGGAACTTCCTGAGAGGAATGCACAAATACAGGATGGGTGACACCTGGCTTGAGAGCAGTACAAGTGAAAAGGATCTAGGAGTGTTGGTAGACCATAAACTTGACATGAGTCAACAGTGTGATGCAGCAGCTAAATAAGCCAATGCAATTCTGGGCTGCATCAATAGGAGTATAGCATCTAGATCAAGGGAAGTAATAGTACCACTGTATTCCGCTCTGGTCAGACCCCACCTGGAATACTGTGTCCAATTCTGGGCACCACAGTTCAAGAAGGATACTGACAAGCTGGAACGTGTCCAGAGGAGGGCAACCAAAATGGTCAAAGGCCTGGAAACGATGCCTTATGAGGAACGGCTTAGGGAGCTGGGTATGTTTAGTCTGGAGAAGAGAAGGTTAAGGGGTGATATGATAGCCATGTTCAAATATATAAAAGGATGTCATATAGAGGAGGGAGAAAGGTTGTTTTCTGCTGCTCCAGAGAAGCGGACACGGAGCAATGGATTCAAACTACAAGAAAGAAGATTCCACCTAAACATTAGAAAGACCTTCCTGACAGTAAGAGCTGTTCGACAGTGGAATTTGCTGCCAAGGAGTGTGGTGGAGTCTCCTTCTTTGGAGGTCTTTAAGCAGAGGCTTGAAAGCCATCTGTCAAGAATGCTTTGATGGTGTTTCCTGCTTGGCAGGGGGTTGGACTGGATGGCCCTTGGGGTCTCTTCCAACTTCTATGATTCTATGAAAGTTTGAGAAGCTCCACCAGCTTCAGAGTACTGACCGTAGTCTATAGGGAATAAGGAAACAAATAAGCTAGCGGTGCCTTGGTTTCTCTGAATTGCTATCCAGTTGTAGAGTTGGAAGTTGCCCCAAGGATCTAGTCCATCCCCCTGAAATGGAGACTTCTCTGACAGGTAGCTATCCAACCTCTGCTTAAAAACCTTCAGTGAAAGAGAGTCGACCACCTTCCAAGGTCTACCACCTTCCAAGTTCTTCCTTACATTTGGTTGCAATCTCCTTCCTTGTCATTTGAATCCATTGGTTTAGGTCCCAACCTCGGGAGCAGCAGAAAACAAGCTTGCTCCATCTTCCATGGGGCAGCCCTTCGGAGATTTGAAAAGGGCTCTCGTGTCAACTCTCAGTCTCTTCTTCTCCATGCTGAACATCCCCAACTCCAAAATAAAAAAATTCCTTCCAGTAGCACCTTAGAGACCAACTAAGTTTGTTCTTGGTATGAGCTTTCGTGTGTATCTGAAGAAGTGTGCATGCACACGAAAGCTCATACCAAGAACAAACTTAGTTGGTCTCTAAGGTGCTACTGGAAGGAATTTTTTTATTTTGTTTTGACTATGACAGACCAACACGGCTATCTACCTATCCCCAACTCCCTCAACCATTCCTCAAAAGGCTTGGTATCCAGTTCTGTTTTGGACCCAGTCCAGGAAGTTCTTCAGTGAGTTTGTCATCTCCCACAAGAGCCTGAATAATGCAAAGTGCAAAGTGGTCCTTTGTGACTCTTTAAAGCAGCATAATTCATATGGCGCATGTGAGATTTATGGGGGTCAGTGCAAAAAAGGATTGCAAATCTCTTCTTGACACTTCATTGAGGAAACGACGCAGGCGGGGGGCGGGGGGGAACCTGCCTTGGTACTTCAAGACAGGTAAGTTTGAACAAGGACAATGCTGCATATTATTCAGCAGTTGTGGGGGGAGACAAAAGCTTTCCCCTCCCCCACCTGACTTTCTGCAGATATGGAGAGGGGAGAGGGGGTCTGCTAAACAGAAATACTTTGGCCTTGCAGTGTAATGGAAGAGAGCAGAGCTTTAATTTCCGGGAGGGGGGGGGCATCTCAGCTCAAGGCTAACCAGGAGCTTGGCCAGTCCTTGAAACTTAGCGTTATGTGAAATATTTGTGGTTCCTCGTGGGTGAAGTGTTGGCAATCTGCATGCAATTGGGCTAACAATTGGGCTAATAGCAGTTCCTGCCACTGTGTTCCCTTCCACCATTTCAGCTTTATTTATTTTAAAATGATTAAGATGCAACGTCACAGTAAAATGGCCCCGATTAACATGATTTCAGGGTTTCTTGCCATCACACCGGTAGGAAGACTCAAGACACAATAATAAAATGGGAAAAGGTTTTATTTATTAAAATATCACAGATAACAATAAAGAGGATCTGCAGGAACCAAATTGACCATATTTGAACCAATTAACCCAATCAACAAAGTCTGGCCAGAAAAGACCCCCAATGAACAAGGGATCCTATCCTTCCCTGCTCCTGGGCATATGTTCAGATGGCATCTCAATGGGCTCAGCTAGGAGTTTCACATGGAATAGTCATCTCACAGCACCATCCTCTGGACTAATATTCCAGGGAGGAGTGGCTCCTCTGAAACATGGTTTTCTATCATCCTACCCACCTGGGGCAGCCAAGAAGGATACTATGGTTGATGAGAGGTCTGGGAGAACCAGTAGGGCCATGAGTCCTCTGCCTGTCTCCCAGCACTGTCCATCCATCAGGGCCACCAAGACAACATACCTGTCAGGAATGCTTTGATGATGCTTAGGGTGCTTGGCAGGGGGTTGGACTGGATGACCCTTGTGGTCTCTTCCAGCTCTATGATTCTATGATTCTAACATCAGTCCAAGATTGGAGTGTCCTGGCCCGTTCTGGTAGGAATTTCAGCTTGCCATCACACCCTTGAAGAAGACTCAAGACACAACTTGAAGTGGGAAAACATTACATTTATTTAAGTCTTAAGAGCAAAAAGGATCTGAATAACCAAACCACTTGGTTGAACCAATCAACCAGACCAGGGACTGGACATCGGAGGAGGAATGGTGGAGAGCGCCTCCCCCTTCTCTGAGAAGAGGAGGACAGTATAGATTTACAACGGTGGTTTGCAGAGGGTCACAGATCAGAAATAGAAGAGGGGGAAAGCTGGGAAATAATGGGAGAAGCAGAGCAGGAACAGCTGGCTGACACGTTGTCACTAGAGAGCATTCCAAACCCCTCTTCTCCCAGAACCCCGCGAGCAATGAAAGTAGGAGAGCAGAGAGCCCAGAGGCAATTGTCCCTAAGCAGACACCGTATGGTGGGGCTGTTGATGTTATGTGGTCTTGGCAACCACTGCTACTCTTGAAAATTACAAGAGCAGACCGTGAGGATTGATGAAGATTCAGCACAGCTCTTTTTATTTTCTGGCCAAAGGGAATACTTCAAGTGAGCTTTGCCTTTTTAACGCCACATCAGATCATGCCTAGTAGATTTCCTCACTGAAGGGTATGGATTCTACTTCCTAGCACCCTCGTCTTTCCCAGAAGCCTTGGGGTGCTGGCAGATTCTCCTTCTCCGGGAATCATCCTTTCTTTCTGGTTTCATTCCATTGTTTCACGGGAGATGTTCCAAGAGGCGTTTGCATCAGAATTTATGCAGAGCCAGCCAGCTCAGCCGAGCGTGTTATCTCTTCCACTTGATATTCCAGGCAGATGAGCGATTCCCCTTCCTTTGGCGTGGCGTCCTGCCACCCATACATTACAAAGAGAGTAAATCACAGAGGAATTGTCAATGCTAACCAGGCATTATGTGCATGATGCGGCTTGGCAGATGCCATTCCTGATGAGGTGGCGCTTTCAGAAGCCTTGCCAACGTTGCCATTATATGTTGCGGTTTCAAGCTCACTTGTCGAGTCTCAAAATGGACGGATCCAATGGACGTTGTGTTAACCAGCGGAAGGCAATTCAGTTGCACAAATGCCCCGGGTGAGTTGTCTTTGCATGCTGGGGCTGTGTACAGTGAGCCCTAGGGAGAAGGAGACAGCTTCCTCCGCTGTGGGATATGTTCAGTCATGTGTACAACTCAGTCCCACAGGAGGCAGTGATGGGCACCAACTTGGGTGGCTATAAAAAAAAAGGTTGGGCAAATTCGTGGAAGAGAGGGTTCTCGCTGGCTACTGGCCATGATGAAGGCTAAGATCTGCCCTCACGGTTGGAGGCAGTGATGCTTCTGAATACCAGTTGCTAATAATAATAATTATTATTATTTATTTATTTATACCCGGCCCATCTGGCTGGGTTTCCCCAGCCACTCTGGGTGGCTTCCACAGAATGTTAAAATACAATAATCTATAAAACATTAAAAGCCTCCCTAAACAGGGCTGCCTTCAGATGTCTTCTAAAAGTCTGGTAGTTGTTGTTCTCTTTGACATCTGGTGGGAGGGCATTCCACAGGGCGGGCGCCACCACTGAGAAGGCCCTCTGCCTGGTTCCCTGTAACGTGGCTTCTCGCAGCGAGGGAACCACCAGAAGGCCCTTGGTGCTTGACCTCAGTGTCCGGCCTGAATGATGGGGGTGGAAACACTCCTTCAGATATACTGGACCAAGGCCGTTTAGGGCTTTAAAGGTCACCTTGAAACCACAGGAGGGGAGAGGGCTCATGTGCTTGGGTCCATAGAATCATAGAACTGTAGTGTTGGAAGGGACGCAACATGTCATCTCATCCAATCCCCTGCAATATCAGAATGGCAGCTAAAGAGTCCCTGACAGTTGGCCATCCAACCTCTCCTTAAATACCTCCAGTGAAAGAGAGCCCACCACCTTCTGAATCCAGCTTGCCAGCTTCCCACAGGCATCTGGTTGGCCACTGTGAGAACTGGACTGGATGAACCATTGGCCTGATCCAGCAGGCTCATCTTATGTCCTTACAGTGCATACAACATGCACTCGATTAGGGAAGGCAATCCCTGCTATTGCTACTCTCTTGTGCCTGGCATCAGCAACATGGTAGAGGCTGTACAGTTGGCTTCTCCAACCAGGTTCACCGCAGGTGCTTTAGAGCACAACTCCCATCATCCCCATCAAGCACTGGCTAGGGCTGATGGGATTTGTAGTCCAAACACCCTGAAGGTTTGAGGTTGGCGAAGGATGATGTGAGGAGGAGTAACACAGCAAATTTGTGAGAAGAGTTTTTGTTTTGTTTTCTGAAAAATGCAAATTCATGTGGAGATGTGGCAAACTAAATGTAAGATTGGGAAAGTGTGAAACCAGGGCGGTATATAAATTGAATTCTATTCAGAACTTACTCTATTCCGAACTTTAAAATGGAAAGCGTAATGCTGGTGGTCAACAAAAGAGGTTCAAAGACTCTCTCAAGGCAAATCTTTAAAAATATAGCATAAACACTGACAATTGAGAAACAGTGGTCCGAGAGCACTCCAGTTGGAGAACAGCCTTTACCAAAGGTGTCATGGGCTTTGAAGACACTCGAACTCAGGACGCAAGGGAGAAACGTGCTAAGAGGAAGGCACGCTTGGCAAACCTTCACCGTGATCAACTCCTGCTTGGAAACCTATGTCCCCACTGTGGAAGGACGTGTGGATCCAGAATTGGCCTCCACTGTCACTTACGGACTCATTGTTAAAACCGTGTTCATGGAAGACAATCTTACTCGGCTATGAGTGATCGAAGAAGAAGAAGAAGAAGAAGAAGAATTCAAATAATAATAATAATAATAATAATTAATAATAATAATAATAATAGTCATCATCATCATTATCATCATCATCATCAACAACAACAACAACAGATTTGCCCATTCCTAATCCAAGATCTCAGCCATTTAGGGCATTATATTTAGGTTAAAAATATCATCTTGACTTGTAACAAAGTATTTCAGATGAGATGCAGCACAACTGGCTTGATTTATTTTTTAAGTGCCGTTGGCGCTTCTGGAGAACAATTCCCAAACCGGTGACTTTTTATCTTGTTTTGCTTGGATTTAGATTCCGGAAGGGAATTTGTTCTGAGCAGATCTAGCATCCACAAATACCCAAAATGTGTGGTCCTTTTTAGAATCTCCTTCTGTCAGACTTTCTCCACTGATACCAGCTCAGCCTAAATTGTGGGGAGCAAAATGCAGTCTCCCTTCTTCGTGTGAAGGTGGCAGGAGCTCATTAGTGTCATTCAAATAAATTGGTGTGAAATGTGATCATCTTGAGAAGCATATTTATTTACACTTGCAAATCGGAAATAATGCCGTTAGGGTCTAGGAAGCAACAATTAGGGAATACATCTGCAGGGATTCACAAAGGCATCATTCGCCTTTGGCTACGCGCAAAAGAACTTTTTTATTGCTCTGGGTATAGGCTTAATTGAATTCCGAGGAGAAGCTGTGCTGCTTTTTCACCGGTGTGATAATGATGGCGAGGGTTCCTAAGGGCAGGCGCTGTCCTCCAAAGGAAGACCTGGGATAATAAGCAGGGGGATCTATCTCCTCAAAGTGCAAGCAGATCAAAGTAGTCAGGCACATGGTTTGCATGCAGAACACACTGGAGCATCAGCAGAAGTCTAGTGTCCAGATCAAGGGAAATAATAGGACTGCTCTATTCTGCCTTGGTCAGATCTCACCTGGAGTCCTGTGTCCAGTTCTGGGCACCCCAGTTTACAAAGGAGATGGGAAAACTGGATGGTGTGCAGAGGAGGGTGACCAAGGGGGGAAGGTTCAAAAAGTATCTACATGGTGCTTAGAGAATAACTTGCACCTAAATATTAGCAAGACAAAGGAGATGGTGTTGGACTTTTGGAGGAAGAGAGGAGAACTAGCCCCATTGTATATCGGGGGGGGGCTGTGTGGAAAGAGTCTCTTCCTTTAAATTCCTGGGAGTTTACCTTAGTGAAGACCTCACTTGGAAAAACAATATAACTCAGGTGGTTAGGAAGGCCCAACAGAGACTCCATTTCCTCAGAGTCTTGCGAAAGAACAATGTTAGACAACAATTGATGACCTCCTTCTACCGGTCCACAACAGAAAGTGTCCTCACATATTGTATCACAGCGTGGTACGTTGGCTTGACAGCCATGGACAAAAAGTCTCTACAGAGGGTGGTGAACACAGCACATGATATCATGGGCTGTCCCTTGAGTCCGCTAGATGACATCGCAAGGGATCGTTGCCTTAGGAGAGCGAGAAAAATTCTCAGGGATGATTCACACCCCAGCCAGCACCTCTTTAATCTTCTACCCTCAGGCAGGAGATATAGAAGTATAATCAGTCATACCAACAGGCTAAAAAACAGTTTCTATCCGTGGGCTGTTAGGCTGCTGAACGGAAAATAATGTAGTGCGACTAACTTTTGGGGTTGGTGTGTTGTGCGAAAAGCACACAGAGTGCAAAGAGATTGAGTGTTTGTGGGGGGGAGGCACGGTTAATTTCATTGTACACAGGTTGTACATTGACAATAAAGGTAATAATAATAATAATAATAATAATAATAATAATAATAATAATAATATCCAGACTCTGGAAACCAAGCCTAACACCAATGTTTGCCGGTTCGATCCCTGTATGGGACAGCTGCATATTTCTCCATTGAATGGGATCCCTTCCAACTCTATAATCCTATGATTCTATGAGAAATGGCTGAGAGAGTTGGGTGACAGCAGTCACAAAATTAAAAGACATCTGCTTCTTGGGAGAAAAGCAATGACAAACCAAGACAGCATCTTACAAAGCAGAGACATCACCTTTCCAACAAAGGTCCGTATAGTTAAAGCTATGGTTTTCCCAGTAGTAATGTATGGAAGTGAGAGCTGGACCATCAAGAAGACTGAGGAATGGATGCTTTTGAATTCTGGTGTTGGAGGAGACTCTTGAGAGTCCCATGGACTGCAAGAAGATCAAATCTATCCATTCTGAAGAAAATCAGCCCTGAGTGCTCACTGGAAGGACAGATCCTGAAGCTGAGGCTCCAAGACTTTGGCCACCTCATGAGAAGAGAAGACTCCCTGGAGAAGACCCTGATGTTGGGAAAGATGGAGGGCACAAGGAGAAGGGGACGACAGAGGACGAGATGGTTGGACAGTGCTCTTGAAGCTACCAACATGAGTCTGACCAAACTGTGGGAGGCAGCGGAAGACAGGAGTGCCTGGCGTGCTCTGGTCCATGGGGTCACGAAGAGTCAGACACGACTAAACGACTAAACAACAACAACAGCCTGGAGAAGACTGAGTGGTGACACAGAATCATAGAGTTGGAAGGTACCCCCAAGGATCATCTAGCCCAACTCCCTGCACTGCTGGAATCTCAGCTAAAGGATCCATGACAGATGGACATCCAAACTCTGCTTTAAAAACCCCAAGGAAGGAGAGTCTGCCACCTCTTTGTGACAGAGCTTTCCCTGCGAAAACACGCTCTTTAAACCTCAATTGGAACAAGTGGCAATCCATTGAAAAAGAGTCGGTTTTCCTGGCGAAAGCCCTCAAGCAAAGCAAAACAAAACTCTCAGACACAGAGCTTTTAAGCGTAGTCCTGAGCCTAGAAAGAGCAGGGCAAATGCTAAATGTGGATAAGCCCTTTGACTGAACATTGGGAAGGATTTCTGGCAGTGAGAGATGATGAGCAGTGGGACGGGCTCTTTCAGATGTTGGTGGACTCTCCTTCATGGGGGGCTTTTAAAGAGAGGTTGGCTGGCCACCTGTCAAGGGTTTCTTTAGCTGTGATTCCTGGATTGAGTAGGGGCGGGTTAGATGACCCTTGAAGGTCCCTTCCAACTCTATAATTCTATGCTTCCGTTGTTATTTCTATGCATGTCGAAACAAGAAAATGCAGGGAGAAAATGCAACTGCAGAACTGGAGCAAGGCGTGCTGCCAAGGCAATAGTCTCATAACAGGAGGAGATTTCCAAGGATCAGAGTTCACTGCTGCCCTTTTGAGTCTCCACGAGTCCTGCCTGCCAGGCCTTTGTTTCCATCTTTGTCGTACATGCTGAGAAGCTGCATGGACAAAACAGGAGGAGTTTCCCAGGCGCAATCAAGTTCTGTAAGTTGGGGGACATCGCCCATTGTGCTCAAGCTGAAATGAAAAGGCTGCGGCTTATTTCACCGGGAGAAATTGTTGGCCTTTCCTGCTCGCTGCCCTTGTGAATTGCAAACAAGCAATCCACTTAGCCCTCTGAAAACATGTTCTTTGGATTTGGGCTGTCTCGGGCTTGCTCCAGTGAGCCAGAGGTAGTAATCAGAAAAGGGTCAGAGCTCCCCAAATAACATGAAATAAATGAAATAGATTGGAAATATCTGTTAAGATCAAAGCAAAGGAATGACGAAAATATGCAAACTCGCCAATAAATGAAAGATACAAACTCAGCAATATCTGACACAGAAGAATAAAAAGAAAGGAGGAATGAAATATAGGAGCAATTTATAAAAGGGAAAGAACAATGTTAAATTGGCAAATGAGAAGAATTAGCAAGTCACCAAGAAAGCATGAATAATACTAAATTGCATCCTTGTAAAACAGGAGAGGGGAATCTTATAAACATAAGAACATAATAAGAGGATCCTGGACCAGGATAATGTTCCATGTAGTCCAGAATCTGGTTCTCTCAGTAGCCAACCAGGGGTCTTTGGGAAACCTGCAAGTAGGACCAGAGTCTCACCCCCTACTGTGGTCTCCAGCAACTGATATTCAGAATCTTCCACCGGTGGACCAATCCTGGACTTCCAGGGGGTCCAGTTTGGCCTATGAGGCCATTTTCCACAAGTCACAGTCACCTGTCCATCAGCTGATGTCATTAGCGATGTCAGCAGATGGGTGGGAGGACAGGATTTAATTCTGAATTAGATGCACACCCTCTCCCCAGAAGGGAACAGGCAAACACAGCCAAGGAAGCAGGATTTAATCGCTGGTCAACAGCTGATGAGCAGGGGTCACAGCTCTTTGCAAAAGCACTCTTTGAAGCAGCTTCTCCTTTAAGCAGGCAGGCCGTGACTCCAGGGAAGGGGAGAATGACCCTTCTCTTACCACCCCATAACGTCTGAAAGGAGGACCAGTGAGGCTGCTTCAGAAAGCACTTCTGAAGGCTCAGAGAGGTGCGAGGAAGCTGCCTTATAGCCTTTTTGCAAAGAGCCAAAAGGCTCTGACGCCATTGTAGGTTCCCAATTATAAGGGATTTTGAAAGTTGGGTGGGACGGTCAACCACATGATATCATAACAATGTCATGTGATTGTCTGATGGGCAGCCCTGCCTACCTTTCAAATTCACCCCGCCTCCCTGAGGCCGAACCTGAAAAGGATCTGGCCTGTGGAGCCAAAAGCGTTCCCCACCCCATTCTAAAACTTCCACCAGTTCTGTCAGGTCTCACCCCAACTTCCAGCGTCCAGCTGAGAGGTGCCAGAATACAGTTCCAGTGAGTTCCGGCTGAAAAAAATGCCCTGTAAGGCAGCGTTTCCCAACCGGTGTGCCGCGGCACACTAGTGTGCCGCGAGACACCGGCTGCTGTGCCGGGCTCCGGCTGCCACCCGGCCAAAATGGCCGCCACCCTAAAAGGAGGAGCGCTCTGCGAGCGCTCCAACCGCCAGCCACCTGAGAAGCCTCCCGCGGCTCCCGCCGCCGCCTTTCCAAGCCTGGGCGCTTGCCTGGAGGCTCGCACACCAGCCTCGGCAAGGACCCAGGAGTCCCGGCTCCAGCTCCGTCCCGGCTCCAGCTCCGCGGCCACCCCGGGACTCCCTGGCGGGCGAGAGGCGGAAGCGCACAGGAGAGTTGCGTGGGAGGGGCGGGTGGAGTGAGCGAGCGAGCGGCGCTTCCTCCGCTTCTCGCCCGCCAGGGAGTCCCGGGGTGGCCGCTCTCTCCCTCACGCGTGTGCCCGGGGGCGCCGTGCCTGCGCGCGCTGCCTCCGCCTCCTCACGCCGCTGCCCAGCGGCGGTTGCCCTCTTCCCTTCTCCCCTCATGACCCACCGGGATGCACGGCCTCCGCACGCCCCGACTCCCCCCCCATGCCAGGCCCCTCCAGGCCAAGGAGGAGGCGGCAGCGGCGGACCCCTTCCCCCCGCTCTTCGGGCCGGGGCTGCACGTGTGAGGGAGAAGGAGCGGTCCCTAACGGTGCGGCCGCCTCCTCCTTCTCCGCCTCCTCCTCTCAGCCCCCTTGACGAAGCGGGCCTGAGGTAGAGGAAGCGGTGCCGCCGCCGCCGCTGTGTCTCGCTGGCTTGGCTGCTTTGGGGAGTGGCGGCTGCTTCTAGGCGAGGCTGCGGCTTCTCTCAGGTACAGGCTCGGCGGCGGGGGGGGAGGCGCCTTGTGGGGCTACGCGGTGGCGGGAACGGAGCGAGAAAAGACGCGGGGAAAGGGGAGGCCAAAACGCGCGCGGGGAAGAACCTAACGTGCGGAGATATTCAGGGGAAGGGAAGGAGGCGGTGGGTTTGTTTGTTTGTCCCTCCCCTTTTTTGGGGGGGGAGAGGGCTAGCAGCACCCCCAGGCTCAGGGCTCTCTCCTTCCCACGTTCCTTTGCTGGAGAAGCCGCTCGGGGGGCTGCAACCCGACGGCCTCCTCTTTGGGAGAGTTGCCAAGGCCACGGGGCTGTCTTGGGCATGTCGGCGCACGCGGCTCCTCTCCGAGCCCAGACAGGCTTGGCTGCTGCTGCTGCTGCAGGTGTATATCGGGCTGGAGCTGTCAATAATTGAGGAGCATAACTCCGTGATTTCCGTTACCATAGCGACGTTGCCGCCGCCATTTTGTGGGTGGTGTGCCGCGAGATTTTTTTCGTAAAACAAGTGTGCCGTTGCCCAGAAAAGGTTGAAAAACACTGCTGTAAGGGGCAATGCGAACTTTCAGCTATCCTGGTCGCAAGCAGTATAAGACTTTATTTAAATATATATATATATATATATATATTGGATTTTTAACAGAATCAAATAAACAACAAACACTAAATACAAAAACATAACACAATACAACCATAATATAACATACATCAGATTTTTCCTTTCATTTTATCTAATCTTGTTGGGATGACTTCCTCACGTTTCATTGTCAGTCATCTTTAGTAATTTCTTCTCATCTTTAAATATTATTTGTTATTATAACTTACATTCTCTTCTTATATAAAGTCTTACCCTAAAATCATACCTCTATATTACCTAATCCTATTTATCTAGTCTGTAAGCTGTCATTTCTTCCAACTTTTTTCACTCTTTAAATCTTACAATAGTCTTTTAAATATAGTTTAAATTTCTTCCAGTCTTGTTCCACCGCCTCCTCCCTCTGGTCGCTGAGTTTCCCGGTCATCTCGGCAAGTTCCATAAAGTCCATCATTTTCATCTGCCAGTCTTGTATCGTTGGTAGTTCTTGTGTCTTCCAGTTCCTTGCAATCAAAATCCTAGCTGCTGTTGTTGCATACATGAAAAAGGTTTGATCCTTCTTAGGGACCTCTTGGTTCGCAAGCAGTATAAGACTATACACCAAAAGCAGCGCCTTGAACTTAGCCCAGTAGCTAATTGGCAGCCAGTTCAATTCTTGCGCAGCCTGGGAGTCATTCTGGACTCACAGCTGTCCATGGAGGCACAGGTTAATTCTGTATCCAGGGCAGCAGTCTACCAGCTCCATCTGGTACGCAGGCTGAGACCCTACCTGCCCGCGGACTGTCTCACCAGAGTGGTGCATGCTCTAGTTATCTCTCGCTTGGATTAATGCTGCAATGCGCTCTATGTGGGGCTACCTTTGAAGGTGACCCGGAAACTACAACTAATTCAGAATGCGGCAGCTAGACTGGGGACTGGGAGCGGCCGCCGAGACCACATAACACCGGTCTTGAAAGACCTACATTGGCTCCCAGTACGTTTCCGAGCACAATTCAAAGTGTTGGTGCTGACCTTTAAAGCCCTAAATGGCTGCGGTCCAGTATACCTGAAGAAGCGTCTCCACCCCCATCGTTCAGCCCGGACACTGAGGTCCAGTGCCGAGGGCCTTCTGGCGGTTCCCTCACTACGAGAAGCCAAGTTACAGGGAACCAGGCAGAGGGCCTTCTCGGTAGTGGCGCCCGCCCTGTGGAACGCCCTCCCTTCAGATGTCAAAGAGAACAACAACTATCAGACCTTTAGAAGACATCTGAAGGCAGCCCTGTTTAGGGAGGCTTTTAATGTTTAATAGATTATTGTATTTTAATATTTTGTTGGAAGCCGCCCAGAGTGGCTGGGGAGACCCATCCAGATGGGCGGGGTATAAATAATAAATTATTATTATTATTATTATTATTCCAGGAACAGTGAGCTGTCGAGCTGCTGCATTTTGCACCTGCTGGAGCTTCCGGACCGACCTCAATAACATGAGGAAGCTTGGCCTGGCTTGCATTTAACCAACCTATTTTGTTCTCAGTGCAGCTTGCAAAGGTTGGCGACACCACAGTTCAGCACTTAATGACTGTGGACAGGAGGAAATGTCAATATTGAAATGAGGCCAAAGGAAGTCACCAGAGGGCATCCAGGAAGCAAGGCAAACAACACACGGCAAATTTAAAAAACATATTAGCAATTAAATGGGAATAGACACAAGGTCTGGACAGAAAGCGAGCAGAGCAGAGCGCAGCCAGGCCTGTTTCCTACCTTGCAAAAGGTCCTCTGGTGGCATTTGGTGACAAACTGTCTCTGAACAGCTGCCCAGGAACTTGAGCGATGATACCGAATGAAGGTTGTGAACCAGGAATGCAGGTGGGGTAGGAGAAATGTGGCAGTCATGTGTGAGTGAGCAACTTTCCCAAGTGCTGGATCAGAGCAAGGTGGTCAGTGTCAAAAGCCAAAGAACAGAGTTACGTACCTAATATCCATTCTGCATCTGTTAGAACCTGATTGTTTAGTGTGGCAGTAGCTACACTTTGGAACTCCCTGCCTATTGATACCATCCGATCGGCAAGCCCAAGAGGCTCAGTGGTTTAGACCACAGCGTCACCCGCTACCATATGCCTATCTAACAAAACATGAATTGTTGGTTTGACTGCATTGGCAATATCCACCCCTTTAGCATCCCTCTGCCCGTGTTGGCTGCCTACTTTCTGGGAGCCCTTTGGCCCAGCTGGGTCAAGCAGTCCTTCAACCAGGATAGTGCAATTTGCCCAGAGACAGAGCACAATTTGCTCTACGTCAAACATGCCATTATCCAGGTCACTGCCTTGACTGAAAAGGAAGCCTCGGCAGTCAGTGGATTGTTGTTTTCATAAAGCTGTCCGGGAAAACACAGCAAAGAGCTTCTTTGAGGGATGGCCACTCTCCTTGCTCAAAGAGCATATGTGCTTGGGGTTTTCTGCATCTTTCAAAAAACTGCCAACTTGATTTCACGGGGGAGTGCAAAATGATCCCCCACAAGGGTACACCTCTGCAGCCAACCTGACATGCTGTGAGTGGAGTTGCTTTCTGTGTGACCTTTATGCACAAACCTTTCCATCGGCGGGTACACAGAGTTGCGTGCTTAGGAAACCGCCGTTTGCCTTTTGATGGCATCTGACTTGGCAGCTGCCACCACAAAGCCAAGATTTCCCATAATGGTCCAAGGAGCAAGAGTATCGAGGGGGGAAATAGCCATCCAGGGCATTCAGCAGTGTTTCATCTGGAAATTACATACCCTCCAAGTGTCCAGGGATTGTCCTGGAATTACAGAAACCGTCCAGATTTCTGATCTGATCCAGGAATGTCCCGGATTCCCCTTTCCTTCCCCTCCACTTCTCGGAGAAGAGGAAGCAGCTTCCCGGATTTCAAAGGAAGCAGCTCCTCTCCCTCCCTGCTGGCCAGGAAGGCTCCTCAGCTGTGTTGCTTGGCTGCCAATAAGGAGTCTGAGACCGACTGGGGGCGGAGCTTGCATGCCTTGTGCAGCCAGACCCTCACGCCCAACCAGACAGACAGCCTGCCTGCCGTCTACGCACTCACTCTTTCGCTCTCTCGTTCACGCGCAGCCTCTGGAGCGCAGGGTGGCGAGGCTACTTGGTGCCACAGCAGCAGCAGGAGGCCCCATTAGCTAAAGTGGTACCTCAAGTTAAGAAACAAAATAAAAAAATTCCTTCCAGTAGCACCTTAGAGACCAACTAAGTTTGTTCTTGGTATGAGCGTCCGTGTGCATCCTTCCCTTCCACCTCATGGCTTTCAGAATTAACCTATATATCAATGCATTTTGTACGTTTTCCAATTCTAATGACACACATTACAAAATAGCTCAAAATTTAAATAAATATAGAAAGTTGGAGAATTTCTTGTTACAAATCTTCAGACAACCCTGCTAATCATTTCTGAAGAAGTGGTATCTGAAGAAGTGTGCATGCACACGAAAGCTCATACCAAGAACAAACTTAGTTGGTCTCTAAGGTGCTACTAGAAGGATTTATTTTATTTTGTTTTGTTTTGACTATGACAGACCAACACGGCTATCTACCTTTAACTGCTAATCATGTTAATTGCTTACAATGATATTGTATAAATTTACTCCAGTCCTTTTGGAATACTTGATCATGCTGGTTTCAGATTTTTCCTGCCAGCTTCGCCAGTTCTGCAAAGCCCATCATCTTCATCTGCCACTCTTCTTTCATTGGTACTTCTTCGTGTTTCCATTTTGGGGCTAAGAGAATTCTTGCCGCATTTCTTCCAAGCCACATCCAAATACCAGTTACAGGAAACCATATAAGGGGCAATTTACTCCTGTGCTCAGGTCTTGCTTCTCAGAGGAGGCATCTGGCAGGGACGGAGCAAGGTAGGAGCGGAGGGGGCGGGCTGCCCCAGGTGTCATCACCGAGGGGGTTGACATTTGGCGTGCCGCCCGCCCATGACTCCCACCTCCCCCGATCCATCGGGGGACGCGGAGGAACTGCGCCGCTTTGTTTTGACATCCACACGCTCCCGGGCTACAGGAAGAGGCAGGCAGGCAGGGAGGGAGGGGACAGGAAGGAGGCAAGCGAGCAAACAAGCAGAGGGTCGAGGGAAGGAGAGAAGCAGAAGCTCCCTAAACTCAGGAGCCAAACCCTGTAACCCACCAAAAAGCTCAACAACTTTGGCCATCCCTCCCCTTAAAAAAGCTACAGGTAGAAATTGCCCCTTAAAAAAGCTGAACAACTCCTGGCAATGACCATGGGTAGATCACAACCCGTCTTTTTATACTGTGAGATTTCACTTTCTTGGGTTCCATGATCACTACAGATGGTGACAGCAGTCACAAAAGTAAAAGATACCTGCTTCTTGGGAGAAAAGCAATGACAAACCCAGACAGCATCTTAAAAAGCAAAGACATCACCTTGCCAACAAAGGTCCGTATAGTTAAAGCTCTGGCTTTCCCAGTAGTAATGTACGGAAGTGAGAGCTGGACCATAAAGAAGGCTGATCGCAGAAGAATTGATGCTTTTGAATTATGGTGCTGGAGGAGACTCTGGAGAGTCCCATGGACTGCAAGAAGATCAAACCTATCCATTCTTAAAGAAATCAGCCCTGAGTGCTCACTGGAAGGACAGATCCTGAAGTTGAGGCTCCAGTACTTTGGCCACCTCATGAGAAGAGAATACTCCCTGGAAAAGACCCTGATGTTGGGAAAGATGGAGGGCACAAGGAGAAGGGGACGACAGAGGACGAGATGGTTGGACAGTGCTCTCGAAGCGACCAACATGAGTCTGACCAAACTGCGGGAGGCAGTGGAAGACAGGAGTGCCTGGCGTGCTCTGGTCCATGGGGTCACCAAGAGTCGGACACGACTAAACGACTAAACAACAACAGATTACAGTCTCTTGGGAGTCCAACTAGATTTCAATGTGTGAGGGGTTGACAAGAAATTTTCTGGACTGGGTACCACCTGACCTTGCTACGCCACTGGCATCTGGTTGTTCATTGTGAGAACAAGATGCTGGAATAAGTGGGCCCCTTTTGACGTGATCCAGGAGGGCTCTTCTTGGCTTACTGACTTCAATGTAGCTGCCGCATCAGTTGTTCCTGACCATTCATAAGCACTGACAGCATTTTTAGAAGACTGTTTGGCTCATAACTGCTTCTTTTCCTCTCTTCCCTCGGCCAAGCTGAATCTCGGCGTACACTGTGGAAGAAAAAGGCCTCATTAGTCTTATTTTGCCTTCCTCCTTGACATTGAACAGACGGTAGCCTAATGAGATTCAGGTAAGGCCACCAGGAAACCAAAGGTCAAGAAGTTTCCATCCTTCCCCCTCCTTCCCCCTTCATTAGGACATAATTTGCACGCCAGCGGAAAGAAAGCCCTTCGTTTGCATTTTTACTTTTAATTACGAAAGCAAACTTTTGGCACTGGGAGGCTGCGAAAACGCAAACAGTTCCTAATTAAAGTGTAGCGCTGGGCCCAAAATAAGCATAATTAGTTATGGTATGCAGAAGTTAATAATGTATTTTGATATGTGCATACAAATCGGTGAGAACGGGGAGATTTTAAAAAAAAACATTAAAGTACTGCCCTATTAATAATAGGGCACAGTTGGAAAGGGAGGGTTTTTTAAAAAGTTTTTCTCTACTTCAAATGACTCCCCTCGCTCCTAATAGTGCTGGGAAACAGGACAAAACAGTTCACATCTTCAAGGAGTCCTGTCCCCACTCTGAATTGGCTGCCTTCGCTTTTGGTGACTGTCAGGGACCTGCTCTCCCCTGCCAGTCCGGCACTGAGTGGATACCGGCAGCCTCAGCCTTTGTTGTCAACGGACACGTCTCCCAGTGAGTCTTCCAGCTCCTCCCCGGGAGAGGAGGAGTTACCTGGGAGCAGCCAAGTGGGAAAGGGTCTCCAGGATGCTGCAGAGAGACCCAGCACTGCTCAGCAGACTCACTCGGAGGGGGAGACACAGTTTCCGGTGCCCGCTTTGCGCAGAGGGGTCAGGGGACCTAGGAGGTGGCACTTCAGGGTGCCGAGACTCTGGTGTTGGCGCTGCAACAGGAGGGGGGCACTTCCGGATTCTGCTAGCGACTAGGTGGACATGTTTTAGGATGGCTCCGCACTGTAGTACATGTGAAAAGGATCTAGGAGTCTTGGCAGACCACAAACTTGACATGAGTCAACAGTGTGATGCAGCAGCTAAAAAAGCCCATGCAATTCTGGGCTGCATCAATAGGAGTATAGCATCTAGATCAAGGGAAGTAATAGTACCACTGTAGACCTCACCTCACCACTGGTTAGACCTCACCTGGAATACTGTGTCTAATTCTGGGCACCACAGTTCAAGAAGGATACTGACAAGCTGGAACATGTCCAGAGGAGGGCAACCAAAATGGTCAAAGGCTTGGAAACGATGCCTTATGAGGAACGGCTTAGGGAGCTGGGTATGTTTATAATAATAATAATAATTTATTATTTGTACCCCGCCCATCTGGCCGGGTCTCCCCAGCCACTTTGGGCTGCTTCCAACAAACACTAAATACATTAAATATCACACATTAAAAACTTCCCTAAACAGGGCTGCCTTCAGGTGTTTTCTAAATGTCAGGTAGTTATTTATCTCTTTGACATGGGATGGGAGGGTGTTCCACAGGGCTGGCGCCACTACCGAGAAGGCTGGAGAACAGAAGGTTAAGGGGTGATATGATAGCCATGTTCAAATATATAAAAGGATGTCATATAGAGGAGGGAGAAAGGTGGTTTTCTGCTGCTCCAGAGAAGCGGACACAGAGCAATGGATTCAAACTACAAGAAAGAAGATTCCACCTAAACATTAGGAAGAACTTCCTGACAGTAAGAGCTGTTTGACAGTGGAATTGGCTGCCAAGGAGTGTGGTGGAGTCTCCTTCTTTGGAGGTCTTTAAGCAGAGGCTTGACAGCCACTTGTCAGGAATGCTTTGATGGTGTTTCCTGCTTGGCAGGGGGTTGGACTGGATGGCCCTTGTGGTCTCTTCCAACTCTAGGATTCTATGATTCTATGTACATACTTTGCACAATAAAATTAGTTGAAAGACAAGATGGACTTGGTCTTTACTCATGAGCAACTGTTACGGAATCTGACAGGCCATGTAAATTTGTGACATCTTCATGGTGTCCAAGTGATGCTTAAGACACCTTACTGCAAGAAGAAAGAAGTTCTCGCTGGATGGTGAAGGTGGTGATGTGTTGGGCGGTGGGCAACAGAAAGGAGCAGAATTAGGTTAAATTTGCAGGCGTTGCATCCCTTCCAAGTGGATCAAGCCTGCCAGGTTGTAGGCAGTTACGTTAATGGGGTTCTGTGCAAGGCACCTCTGACTTTTTATTTTCATTTAAGCAAAGGAAACATCCCTGAATTTCTTCTGGAGTTGGATGCAACTTACAGGTGTGGTCACCTCTTCTGATAGGGCAAAGCCTGCCCAATTTCAAAATAATAGGCACAATGGCTCTCTCATGAAGTCAGGCTTCACCAATTTGGACTGGGTATAATAAGAGTTTGTGCACGCTAGATATTTCTAAACCCTCGATTCAGCAACCGTTAGAATTTAATCAAGTATTGTGGGGGTTAAGATGAGTGCCAGGCTAATCCCTGGATCTTGCAAGTGTTAAAAGCTAATTAAGGCAGGCTGACCTCCTGGTGGGTGGGCCATTAAGAAAACAAAACATCAAAGGCTTTGTGCTAGATGGCAAATGGGGGTGGGGACCCTCCCGCAACGGATAGCCAGAGAGGAGAGGGCAGGAGTGATGTCACCAAGATGGAAAGTAGCAAAATGGAGAGAGGGAGAGCAACGTTAGAGAGCAATGTTTGATGTGTGTTTGAATCCAAGATGGTGGCTATGGGAGAAACAAGGCACTCGTGGGGTGTTGTTAAAATTTGTATACTGCCCTATACCCACAGCAGATGTGCCAACTTGAATAAAATATTGTGGGGGCCCGGCTAAGCCCCACCACCCCAGCCAGATTGGTGGGGTATAAATAATAATTAAAATACAGTTGTACCTCGGGTTGCAAACACTTCAGGTTACAAACTCCACTAACCTGGAAGTAGTTGCTCCGGATTGCGAACTTTCCCCTAGGATGAGAACGGAAATCGCGCAGCAGCGGCGCAGCGGCAGAAGGAGGCCTCATTAGCGAAAGCTCGCCTCAGGTTAAGAACGGTTTCGGGCTAAGAACGGACCTCTGGAACGAATTAAGTTCGTAACCCAAGGTACCACTGTATTATTTTTATTATTGATCACATGACACTGTGTATACACATCATTTGAATGGCAATGCCCATCAACTTTGACTCGAACCCCCTCAAATATTTTATTGGGGGGGGGGGTGAAGCCCCCTCAGCCCCTAGGAGTTGGCTCCTATGACCCTCAGGGCAGTTCACAACATAAAATCACAACATTTGAACATACAATACATAATAAAAACAAGAACAGCCCCTAGAATTTCTGAATTCTTTTCTGGAGAGCTCCAGATGCACTCTTAGTCCTGGAAATTCTATTCTTTGTGAGTGTCAGGGATGTGCCCAGCCCTGCCAGTCTGGCATTGAGTGGATACAGAAAGCCTCAACCTGTGTTGAAGACGGATTCATCTCAGAGCGAGTCTGCCAGCCCCTCCTCGGGGGAGGAGCAGTTAGTGGGTGGGAGCCAGGAAATGAGAGGTCTCCAGGAAGATGCAGAGAGACCTGGCACCACCCAGCAGGCTCGCTCAGAGAGGAAGACATCAGTTCCAGCGCCCATTTCACGGAGAAGGAGGAGGCAGCAATTTAGAGTGCCGAGACTCAGGTGTTGGCGCCAAAACAGAAGGGGGGCACTTCCGGATTCCGCTAGTGACTAGGCGGTCATGTTTTGACTGAACTCTGCACTGTATATATTTGCACAATTAAAATGATGGAAAGACAATAAGGACTTGGTCTTTACTACTGAGCAACCGATAAGGGAACCTGACAGCGAGGAAAGTACTTCTGGGTCTCCAAAGAAAGAGGCCCCCTTCTTATTGTGCTTGGTGTCCCATTTGGGCTTGTGAACGTCTCCCATTCTGCTGCAGATGTGTTGACTTTTTCATGCCAAGGGCTGTCAGGAAAGGATTCCATTGTATCTTAAAGGTCTCCCAGCCCAGAAATAATGTCAGCTCTTGCAACCTCCTTGACATTTTGAGCACAGCTGCCATTTGAGGATCCAAAATGCCCCTGCCCACACTGGCCACTTCCTTCAAGAGCATTATTCCCTTTGTAAGGTGCCCAAGGAAACGCCATTGATTTTGAGTTGACCCATTAGTGTTGCCATAGCGTTGCTCACTACAACAAAGGACTCTTCTGGGACCAACAGACGGACATTGGCTGCTGACACCTTGGCGCCTTGGGAGACATCCAGACAAAAGGGGAAACGGGACAACAAAATCTTTCTGTTATATCCGTGGCCAAGCTTCCTAAAAGGAGAGGACCTGATCATAAGCAAGGAGCAAAAACATAGAGGGAAATTGAAGTATTTGCTTGTTTTGTTTAGGTAACAACTGAATAATGAAATCAAAGAATTGTAGAGTTGGAAGGTCTAATAATAATAATAATAATAATAATAATAATAATACCCTGCCCATCTTGCTGGGTTTTCCCAGCCACTCTGGGTGGCTCCCAACAGAATATTAAGAACACGATAAAACATCACACATTATAAACTTCCCTAAACAGGGATGCCTTCAGATGTCTTCTAAAAGTCAGATAGTTGTTTCTTTCCTTTTTTATTTATTCTTTTTTAATTTAATAGATAGTTGTTTATTTCCTTGACATCTGACGGGAGGGCATTCCACAGGGCAGGCGCCACTACTGAGAAGGCCCTCTGCCTGGTTCCCTGTAGCTTTGCTTCTCGTAGTGAGGGAACTGCCAGAAGGCCCTCGGTGCTGGATCTCAGTGTCTGGGCAGAACGGTGGGGGTGGAGACTCTCCTTCAATCCAACCTCCTCTAATGCAGGGATCACAGCTAAAGAATGCCCAACAGATGGCAAAGAGTTGAGGCTATCTGAGACCCAGAGTTCCTTTAAGTGAAGGATCCAGGGTGAAATATTCAGGACATAAGAGCATAAGAAGAGCCTGCTAGATCACGCCAATGGCCCATCCAGGCCTGTTCTCCCAGTGGGAAACACTCAAGAAGGATCAGAGCACAGAGGTTCCCCCCCCTCCTGTGCTTTCCAGCAACTGGTTTTGAGAAGATATCTGCACCCAGCTTTGGAGGCAGAGCATAGCCATCCTGGCTAGCACCCATCAATAGCCCACATTGGCCCTCTCCTCCATGAAACTGTCCAATCTGTTTAAAGGCACCCAGGTTGCTGCCCAGCATGGCTCTCTGTGGAAGTGAGTTCCATTGTTTGACTATGCTAACAGTGCAGTCCAACACCAACTCCCATAGGTGCCGGCTGTCATGGTCTCTGGCCCCCGATAAGAAGTAATGACTCTCCAGCAGTTTTATGTACATTTATTTCCAAAAAGACACATCCAGAGCACGGCTTCTCGCCTGCTCACATTGACGATAGTTGGCCAGTCTGAATTTTCGCCCCTTCCACAGCAGGAAGGACATCAAACTCCCACCTTTCCCCTCTTGCCCTTCCGGTGCCATATGATCTTATCCAGATGCCTAGCACGGGGACTGAGAGGCTGGCCTGTCTCCTCCCCACTGCTACTCGACAGACCTCTGCTTAGCTGCTGATTGCCTAGCAATGCTCTAGCTGCCCTCCAACTCTTCCTCTCCTTGAGAGTCTTCCCAGGGAAGGGGAGTCGAACTGCCCTTTCTCGGCTCTGTCAGACAGCTCTCATATGTAGAGTCGGCCTCTCATTCACTTAGTTCAATTTCCGAGTCTAACTCTTCCCCTGTGCTCTGGGGGGCCCACGTTCCTGACACCGGCTCCCTGGGGCCCTGCGTCCCCAAGCATCCACAAAATTCCCCCTTAAGGGGCTGGGCACCCATAAATTTCACTGCCAGGGCCATTCACATTGCATGGCACCCACGGCCTCGGGCACCCATTGTCACGGAGCCAAGCTGGCACTCCTGCCACCTCCAGCCTGGGTTAGGAAAATCCCTTCCCTCATCTCTCATTCTTAACATGCATACATGGACCAGCATCTCCATTCCCAAAGCTGAGGTCAGTAACATCTTGCAATGAAGCTCATTCAGGAGCAGTGTTTGGGCAGTGTGTCTTCTGTGGAAAAACTAATCCTTACCCTGTACTAGACTAACCCCAATTCTGCACCAAGAATTCTGCACTCTGAACAAATTGGCCCTGGAGACTCTTTAGACCTAGGCAGAATTCTGACATGGTAATGCACTGAGTCTCTGGACCATGAGAGATGTCTAAGCCTTACTCTGTGCACTCAGATGATCTGGATATCTTTTATTTTTGCCTCTCTCCTAGAGCTGAATATACGAGCTTGGTTTGCAGCTCAGGGAGCCTGCAAAGTTCAGTCACTCCATCGCTGCAGGACTGATGCAAGCTTAGAACTCTCCGACAATTCCATTAGCACAAAAGGTGAAGGATTTTGGTGTGTGGGATTGGGGGGGGGGGTGTATGCATTCTGAAGGTTTGGCCGTGCATTTTTATCAGCAAGAGCCGCGGAATTTGAATCTAAGTGGTGCAGAAATTATTTATGAAGCGTCCCGTATTCCCAGTCCCTCGACTTGGATGCCTTTCAAATGGCAATGCATTTACAAAGCCAGCGAGCGACACTCCCGGACCACTTCGAGGCTGCCCAAACAGAGAGCCAGAATTGTTTCCCTGCTGGCTGAAGGCCACCTGGAAAACATGTAACTGTTTGGCTCCGGTGTTAAGTAGGACACATGACATGTTCTGGAAGCCGAGGATTCAGTGCTTCCAAAAAGAGAAGAAAACCCTTTGCAAATTCTGTGCGCCAAAACCTCACCTACAACTGCATTGTGAATTGGATTGATTTGCTTATATTTACTTAGCAGGGCATAATTCTGATCGAGCTAGTGTTTTTGGTCAAGCACTGCAGAAGGATTTGTAGCGAGTCTGGGTTCAAATTCTGGAAACAATGGAAGGCGTTTTTGTTATAACAGGCTTCCCCAGCTGGATGAATGGGTCTCTGCAACAAGTGTATGTTTTTTGTTTCTCTCTCTCCATATAAATGGAAGGCTGCCATCATGTTGCAGTTTGCATGGCTGACAACTCCAGCATCGTGATGGAACAGCAGGCAGGGAAGCGAGCGAGCGGGGGGGGGGGGGAGAGAGAGAGAGGCAGGGAACCCAGATGAGCAATTTCATAGAATCAGTGATGTTTAACAGGAGGAGGGGGGAATAGAGTCAGTGATGTTTAACAGGAGGGGGGGGATTTTACTGTCTCCTCTTTCAGGTAAATAAAGGGAAGTGGGTTTGGGGAATGGAGAAGCATTTGGGTTAGTGGGGGCAGAGTGTCTTTTTAAAACAGTCTCTTCTTTAACGAAGCATTCTGAAATCCCCAGAAGTTGTTTCCAAGCCAAACACATTTTAAAAGTGTCTCTATTACCATAGGGACGCGGGTGGCGCTGTGGGTTAAACCACAGAGCCTAGGGCTTGCCGATCAGAAGGTTGGTGGTTCAAATCCCCGTGAAGGGGTGAGCTTCCGTTGCTTGGTCCCAGCTCCTGCCAACCTAGCAGTTTGAAAGCACATCAAAGTGCAAGTAGATAAATAGGTACTGCTCTGGTGGGAAGGTAAACGGCAATTCGCCAGAAGCGGCTTAGTCATGCTGGGCACATGACCCGGAAGCTGTACGCCGGCTCCCTGGGCCAGTAAAGCGAGATGAGCGCCGCAACCCCAGAGTCCATCACAACTGGACCTAATGGTCAGGGGTCCCTTTACCTATTAACCACGGGTGTTATCAAGGAGAAGGCCTGTGTTAAGAGTTATGGCGGTATGGTTCTGTGCCTGGGGACAGGAAAGAGATAAAGAGAAGCAATTGGACAATTGCAGCGTGACATATTCTGCATGTAACAGATCCCTGTCTAGGAAGAATCTCAACTGCACTCCTCTGGAGGTGAACCAGAGACAGTTAAATTATTTCTTCCACTGAAAAGTCAGCACCAAGGAAGCAGAGAGGGGGAAATAAAACCTATCATTTGCCTGAAATGTCATCACCATGGAGTTGTTACTGCTTGAATGTTACTGTCATCTGGCTATCAGTCAGTCCTTGTTGAAAGCGGGGAGCTGGGAATGCCATGGAGAAGCCCCCCACCCGTTTCCCAGCCTCAGCCATTCCTCAGGTGGGGAGAGAAATCCATTTGGTTCTAATTTATTGCAAACTCACCACCTACTTCTCAAGTTGTCTGTTTCGGCCACAGTGACGCATGCCTTAGTTTTACCCCGTCTGGATTGCTGTAATGTTCTCTATGTGGGACTGCCTTTCAAGAGGGCTCCGCAACCTCTTCTTTTCCAAAGGTATCTTTTATTTTATTTTTCTATGATTTTTATTAAATTTTCTGTTTTACCTTTTAGAATAGTCATTCAAACAACCTTAAAATATCAATGACTTCCCTTCTTCTCTTTCCGTGGTTCATTTTGCAAAACATAAATCCTTGCATATTTCATATAAACTAAACCATTGAGTATTCCATTATTACATCTATCAAAACTTGTTCACACTGTTGAATTTATCTTAATGCTGCCAATGTTTTCAACTGTACAATTTCTCCCATATATTCAATAACCATTTTCCAATCTTCTTTAAATGTATGTTCTTCTTGTTCTCTTATTCTGTATGTTAGGTCTGCAAGCTGCGCATATTCCATCACTTTAAGTTGCCATTCATCTTTGGTTGGGACCTCGCTAGTTCTCCATTTTGGGGCTAACAAAACATGAGCTGCAGTAGTTGCATACATAAATAACCTTTTTTGACACCTGGGAATTTCTGTCTGAATTATCCCCAACAAGAAGGACTCTGGGGTGCAGGGCCGGCGCGTCCATTTAGGCGAACTAGGCAATTGCCTAGGGCGCCAAAATGGAGGGGGCGCTGGCCAGCCTGCCCCCCGCCCCGCCCGGTGCCGCCCCAACCAGCGGTGGAGCAAGCAGGTTGGGGCGAAAACCGCGGCGGCGAGGGCATCAAAATGGAGGGGGCGCTGGCTAGCCTGCCCCCCCCGCCGCCGCCGCTGCCGCCCCAACCAGCGGCGGAGCAAGCAAACCGCAGCAGCGGGGGGGGGTGCCCGGCCGGGCAGGGGGCGGGGCACCGCTCCACAACGTGCGTCATACGCAATGATGTCACGTGGCCCGCCCCCTCGCATAGGGCGCCAAAATTGCCAGCACCGGTCCTGCTGGGGTGTTGTTGGGTTTTTTTTTTTAAAAAAAAAAAAGTTCTTTTAAACATTTTTTCAATTCATTATGGATTATTTCCTGATCAGCAAGCCCTAGGCTCTGTGATTTAACCCACAGCGCCACCCGCGTCCCTATGGTTAATAGAGACACTTTTAAAATGGGTTTGGCTTGGAAACAACTTCTGGGGATTTCAGAATGCTTCGTTAAAGAAGAGACTGTTTTAAAAAGACACTCTGCCCCCACTAACCCAAATGCTTCTCCATTCCCCAAACCCACTTCCCTTTATTTACCTGAAAGAGGAGACAGTAAAATTCCCCCCCTCCTCCTGTTAAACATCACTGACTCTATGAAATTGCTCATCTGGGTTCCCTGCCTCGCCCGCACCCCCCCCCCCCCGCTCGCTTCCCTGCCTGCTGTTCCTTCCCTTTATATAAGACTGAATCAGATAAATGTTGGAGATGCAATGAGACTGATCACTGTGAGAACAGGAGGCTGGACTAGATTGTCCCATGTCCTGATCCAATGTTCTCATGTTGCAATTTAGATGAGAACTGCGCCAGCTAACATCCATTCTTTTGAGAAACATGACTTCAATGTCTCACAGAGCATCTCCCTGCGACTGCAAAAGCAGAGTAAATAATGCAACGAGCCAGCAATCTGTTTGTTTTGCATAATTTAAGCAGGCCCTGGAGTTCAGCCCGGAAGCTCCGAGAACCTTTGCTTGCTCTGACTTTCACCCACTGGTCTCCTGGTCCTCAGTGAGGGTTCCTCTCTTGCCCCCCTCCTCCCTCCCCAAGGGGCAGGTGGGAGCCTTGCCTTCTCCTAGTCCCGGATTCTGATAGATGTTAATTGCAAGGGCTGTTGTAGAGGAAGGGAGCTGATAACAGGATAAAGGTTATCTCGACTCACATGCATGGATCTAAATAGGGAAACAGAGCACGGAGCTGAGAGCGTTTTTATCTCGAGGATGCCATTAGGGAGGGAGAAGGGGGGGGGGATTCCACAAGTGCCGCTAATCTCTAAATGCTCCTCCTGCAGTCTCCACCATGATTTTATCTCTCTCCGGTGCTCTTTGGAGAGCAAAGTCTGCGGGTGCTTAGCAAGCGGAATAGTTCAGGCTAAGTTAGCACTTGCCTTTTGCATTCCTGAATGCTAACCTAAGAGCCATATCAGCTATGCAGTGATTAAGCTAGGGTTGCCATATTTCAAAAAATATGAACCAGGACACCCCGAAAGTGTGTCCACACAGGAGCATACATGCATAAGAGGTAAAGGTAAAGGACCCCTGGATGTTTAAGTCCAGTCAGAGGCAACTATGGGGTTGCGGAGCTCATCACGCATTCAGGCTGAGGGAGCTGGCATTTGTCCACAGACAGCTTTCCGGATCATGTGGCCAGAAGGACTAAACCGCTTCTGGCGCAACAGAACACCATGACGGAACCCAGAGCACATGGAAACGCTGTTTACCTTCCCGCTGGAGCGGTACCTATTTATCTACTTGCGCTGGTGTGCTTTCGAACTGCTAGGTTGGCAGGAGCTGGGACAGAGCAACAGGAGCTCATCCCGTTGCTGGGATTTGAACCGCTGACCTTCCGATCGGCAAGCCCAAGAGGCTCAGTGGTTTAGACCACAGCACCACCTGCATAAGAAGAAGAGTTTGGATTTGATATCCCACTTTATCACTACCCGAAGGAGTCTCCAAGTGGCTCACATTCTCCTTTCCCTTCCTCCCCCACAACAAACCCTCTGTGAGGTGAGTGGGGCTGAGAGACTTCAAAGAAGTGTGACTAGCCCAAGGTCACCCAGCAGCTGCATGTGGAGGAGCAGGGAAGCGAACCCGGTTCCCCAGATTATGAGTCCACCGCTCTTAACCACTACACCACACTGGCTAAGAAGAGCCTGCTTTCAGCATTCAGCTTCATTGGGTGCCCAGATTTTCTACCACTGACCCCCCGCCCTTGCAAAAGATGTGTATGTTTGAATAGGCTGTGTTTTAAGTGTATGTGCTTTATCCACCCTGGTAACATGTATTTTAAATGATAAAAATTATAATTAAAAAACCCTCTCCTCTCCCATGGCCTGTTCCCCTGAACCATTGAAAGAAGACAGAGCAGAAGAGTTAACCTGCCTGGTTCAGTTCACTGAGTGCATCCTGACCCATAAAAGATACACTGAGATCATTAGATTTCATGGGGATGTTTTGTGCAAGAGCATTAACATTCCACATGCCTCTCACCCGCCCCTAACGCAACCCTAATTCGTCAAAAGGGATGGCCCTGGGGAGCCCGATTCTGACAAGACACATAGAACAGAGGCCAGCACCTCGCGGCTGAATTCCTGTGTAGGGAAAATCGGTGGAAGATGCAGAATCAGGGAAAGAAGTTCCCTCTTGTGACCAGAGAGGGAGAAGAGATGCTGAACAAGATTTTACCCGAAAGACACTCAGCAGAATAAAGCTGGCGGGAGGGGGGGGGAGCTGCTTCCAGTCGAGAGGGATGGGCCATTGATTTTTCAAAAGTACTGTTGGGGTGTGAATAGATGCTAGGAGAGGATATATTTGCTAGATATTATCTTTCCTTCCTCACGTTTGTGAGTTCATCACTGGCTCCCAGTACGTTTCCGAGCACAATTCAAAGTGTTGGTGCTGACCTTGAAAGCCCTAAATGGCTTCGGTCCAGTATACCTGAAGGAGCGTCTCCACCCCCATCGGTCAGCCCGGACACTGAGGTCCAGTGCCGAGGGCCTTCTGGCGGTTCCCTCGCTGCGTGAAGCCAAGTTACAGGGAACCAGGCAGAGGGCCTTCTCGGTAGTGGCACCCGCCCTCTGGAACGCCCTCCCTTCAGATGTCAAAGAGAACAACAATTACCAGACCTTTAAAAGACATCTGAAGGCAGCCCTGTTTAGGGAGGCTTTTAATGTTTTATAGACTATTGTATTTTAATGCTTTGTTGAAAGCCGCCCAGAGTGGCTGGGGAAACCCAGCCAGATGGGCGGGGTATAAATAATAAATCATTATTATTATTATTATTATTATTATTATTATTATTATTATCAGCAGAAAAAGGGAAGCTCAGATAGGTTGGTTTTAGCCTTTTAATGTAAGTAAACCAGGATGCTTGAAGGCAGAATGGATTTTTCCTTTCTTACATCTGCCAAGTCTAGCTTAAGATGGAGTCTGAGCCCTTGAGCTCAGACTTGGCAGATGTAAGAAAATACCTATAGCTATGCCCTCCTGTCAGGGCACAGTGGGCGGGTCTCTCACAGAGTCCTCTCTAGCAAACTTAGAGGGAAACTCTGTGAGCTTTGGCTCCTGTCATATGCCTATCTAGCAAAACACAAGACGCTGAATTACAACTCATTACCAAGCTTAAAACCATGGAGAGACCTGGTCTGAACAAAGACATTGGATTCTTATCTCATTATACATGACAAAGCTTTTTTAACCTTCTCACCCCTTGCTTTTTCCTGTAAGACTAATTGCAGCCGTTAACAGTCATCAACAGGTTTACCACAGCTATCAACCTTTCACCCATTCCCACCACCCTTCTGAGTAATACACCTCCCCACCCTCTCACTATATATAAGGGTCTGGTGACTTCTGTTTCAGTGTATCTGAAGAAGTGTGCATGCACACGAAAGCTCAGACCAAGAACAAACTTAGCTGGTCTCTAAGGTGCTACTGGAAGAAAAAAAAATTTTTATTTTATTTTGTTTTGACTATGACAGACCAACACAGCTATCTATCTTTAACTAGCAAAACACAAATTGTTGGTTTGATTGCATTTTAAATATACCACAGGTATCACTCTATAATAAACACACTTCAAGCAAGTATATCATTATACACCACCCAAAATCTCTGAGAGACTCCAGGAGTTCCAGGCACTAAGTTGGTCAGGATTCTGTTTCCTTAGAATGAAGGTCATCAGCAACTATGGTGTCTTTAGAATGTATGGTCTTATGTACACATCTATACAACCTGAGCATCGGATGGAAGGGCTCACGGCATTAACACCCCAACAGATCTTGGACTCAGCTAGGCAAAAGGTAAAGGGAACCCTGACCATTAGGTCCAGTCGTGACCGACTCTAGGGTTGCGGCGCAAATCTCGCATTATTTGCCGAGGGAGCCGGCGTACAGCTTCTGGGTCATGTGGCTAGCATGATTAAGCCGCTTCTGGCAAATCAGAGCAGCGCACGGAAACGCCGTTTACCTTCCCGCTGCAACGGTACCTATTGATCTACTTGCACTTTGACATGCTTTCGAACTGCTAGGTTGGCAGGAGCAGGGACCAAGCAACCGGAGCTCACCCCATTGCGGGGATTCGAACCATCGACCTTCCAATCGGCAAGCCCTAGGCTCTGTGGTTTAACCCACAGCACCACCCGCATCAGCTATACACTCAGCTATACAGCTGCAAATAAAATGTTTCAATTGTGTTGTAAAATGCATTATACAAATGTGACACTAGATGGTGATGATGAGCTATGGCAAATTCAATATATTTATTCAAAACTTTTTAAAAAAAAGCGTTTTCACAGCGTGTAGATTCCACCCTTGTTTCCCATGATGGGCATCTGGTTGGCCACTGTGAGAAAAGGATGCTGGACTCAAGGGGCCATTGGCCTGATCCATCAAGTTCTTTTTCTGTTCTTAACTGCAGGATCTGGAAGAAGATCTGGAACAGGGGTCAGCATTTTAGCCGCGGGCCAGTCCTCTGTCCCTCAGACCTTGTGGCGGGCCGGACAAGCGGCACTGGGGAGGGGGGACCTGGAAGAAGAGGCAAGTGGGGCAAGTAGTCCTCCTCTCCACCCCCCAGCCCCAGCTGCTGCGCTTACCTTCCCAGGGGGTGCCGCTGTCACCACAACCACCACGGCTGCTGCTTCTCATGGGTAGGCAGGGGGAGCTTGTCCACTCCACTCTCTGGCCCACAGGAGTACCAGGGCACCGGCCGCGGTGGAGGGAACATGAGCGGCGCAAAAGGGCTGGCTCCAGAGAGGGGCTGCTTAAAATGGTGCTCAGCCAGCTCAGCCCAGCCCCCTTCCTCCTCTAGGCAGGGCGGGGAGAAGCCTGGAGGAGGGAGGGAGGAGGCACTGCCGCGATGCATGTGAGGGAGAGAGATGGCGCAGCCAGAACAATCAGAATCCCCACACAGGGGCGAAGCAAGGGCAGAGCATTGGGGGCGTTCCGCCCCAGGTTCCACCCTGGAGGGGGCAACACTTTGGGTGCCCCCCCGATGCCCAAGCTGAGCCCCTCTGCCCGGCACCCTGTCCGTGTGACAGCTGCTCGCACGGCAACGCGTAAGGCTGCCGTGCGCGAAAAGCAGCACGGACGGGGCAGCCTTACGCGCGCTGTTCATGCGCGGCAGCCTTACGAGTTGCTGCTCACTCGGCAGCTCATAAGGTTGCCGCGGGAGCAGCAACACCAGCACGGACAGACGGCACATGTGTGGCATCCCGCACATACACCGTTCGTCCTGACGCGTGCGTTGTGACATGACGCATGTGCCCTGAGGAAAGACGTCCCGCCCCCGGGGGGTGGCTCCATATTTGCCGCCCCGGGCAACCAAGCGGCTCCGTTCGCCACTGTCCCCACACCAATCCACGGACAGTCCGTGGTCCGGATCCTGAAGGCAATTGGGCCTGATCCGGGCCCCGGGCCTTAGTTTGCTGACCCCTGATCTGGAAGATCACCAGCAGTCTGTGATGGGTGTCTGGGCATTGAGTCTAGGCATAAAGAAGAGTTGCTTGTCTAGCCTGTGACTGGCTATTGTTTTAAGGCAAACAGGACCCTCTCTTTTTAGATGAAACTTCCTGTATTGGTAAGGGTGCCCATCCAGCGTGTAAGGATTAGCAAAGCTAAGCTCTTTGCTATTAATAACCTGGTTGATAGGGCAGTCAGAAGAGAAGGACTCACTCAGATTACTCACCCCACTCCTGTTCCGCGGGAATCAAACTCATAATTCCATTTCTCCTGAAACAAATGGTGTGTTTCCTTGCAAACGGAAAACACTTTGACTTCTCCTGAGCCACTTTGCATTTGATCATGGCTTAGAGAGAGCTCTCATGTTACAGGAAAACCTCCCAGAAATAAAAGCGACAGATCGAACTTTGCGTTAGGAAATTCACCAGGTGAGTTATTAACACTACAGATGGTTATTTATTGACTTTTTTCTTTCTTTTTTGGCCGGGGGATCCAAATATATTGCCTTTCTGTAGCCAACTGTCTTAAAACAAGCACCTAATGAGGACAGGAACAGAGAGTTACAGCAAACCAGAGGCAATAAAGCACATGATTTTTAATCAACAATGCCACAAGTGAGACAATGCATTTAAAACGAAAAAGAAGAGTGGAGAGACTGAATCTAAAAACCTGCCTGGGTTTTATTGAGTCCAACGTAGCCAGAGAAGAAAAACCAATGTAGCATTTTGTGTGTTTCATTTCATATGTGCACTTGTATATGACTTCTTCTTCTTCTTCTTCTTCTTCTTCTTCTTCTTCTTCTTCTTCTTCTTCTTCTTCTTCCTCTTCTTCCTCTTCTTCTTCTTCCTCTTCTTCTTCCTCTTCTTCTTCTTCTTCTTCTTCTTCTTCTTCTTCTATCACTCTTAGCTGAGTAAGATTGTCTTCCATGAACACAGTCTTAACAATGAGTCCGTAAGTGACTGTGGAGGCCAATTCTGGATCCACACGTCCTTCCACAGTAGGGACATAGGTCTCTGGGCGGGAGTTGATCACGGTGTGGATTTGCCAAGTATGCCTTCCTCTTAGCACATTTCTCCCTTGAGTCCTGAGTTCGAGCAGCTTCAAAGCCCGTGACGCCTTTGGTAAAGGCTGTTCTCCAACTGGAGCGCTCGCAGGCCAGTGTTTCCCAGCTGTTGGTGTTTATACTACATTTTTAAAGATTTGCCTTGAGAGTCTTTGAACTTCTTTTGTTGACCACCAGCATTACGCTTTCCATTTTTAAGTTCGGAATAGAGTAATAATAATAATAATAATAATGATAATAATAATAATAAATTTTATTTATACCCCGCCCTCCCCAGCCGAAACCGGGCTCAGGGCGGCTAACATCAGTAAAAATTACAATAAAGTATAAAAAGAAAAACCATTAATTAAAATACAGGTTAAAAAGCCAATTTAAAATTTAAAATGCCGCTTCATTTGTCGCCCATAAACAAAACCAAGGGGAGGAAACCATCAGACTGAGTCCAACCCGAAGGCCAGGCAGAACAACTCTGTCTTGCAGGCCCTGCGGAAAGATGTCAAATCCCGCAGGGCCCTGGTCTCTTGTGACAGAGTTTTCCACCAAGTTGGGGCCAGAACTGAAAAGGCCCTGGCCCTAGTTGACACCAGTCTGACAGCCTTGTGGCTCGGGACCTCCAACAAGTTGTTATTTGTGGACCTTAAGGTCCTTTGCGGGGCATACCGGGAGAGGCGGTCCAAAGTAGTTGCTTTGGAAGACGATAATCAGGCATCCGAACAACATGACCAATCCACTTGGGGCCACAAGCAAAGAAACTTCTGTGGACACATAGGAAGCTGGCTGATGCTGTGTTCATCTAACTCAGTATCACCCACACTGGCTGGCAGCAGCAGCTGTCTAGGGAGTTTTCCCCAGTCCTACCTGGAGACGCAGAGAATTGAACTCAAGGCCTTCTTCAGGAAAAGCAGACACTCTGCCACTGAGATGCATCTTTTCCACTTATGGGCCTGAAGATGTGTCTTCTAGAGCCACTTGCCAATGAGGGAATGCCTAGGATTCCCTTTGCCCTTGCTTTGTAGAAGCCTCAAATCCATAGCAACCTGCAGTTGGGTGCCCAGTGCCCACACTATGGGTGAGCCTGGAGCTTAGGGAACTTGCAGGGCAGATGACTGCCAGATTTTGGGTGCCATCCTGCCTCTTTCTTTGCTCTGAGTGTGGCTGCTCCATGTGGCAGGTCACCGAACTGCAGACTGCTGCAGCTGCCTAGATCAGGGGCTGCCAACATGGTTCCTGAGGACTCAGAGGAGCATGGGGGTGCGTTATATCAGACCTGTTATATGGGGACCTGTTTCTTTAAAAAAAAGAAAAGAAAAGAATAGCAAACTGTTTACTGCCACACTATGAAAATGTTTGTGAGACCAGCCACAAACCTGCATCCCATTCATTCAATTCAGATTTCATCTGGGTAATGGAAGCATTCCACAAATCCAATAAAATCCGTCTATTCCTACCCCAATGTGCACAACTCATTGCGTTTCTGCCTCGTTCCAGAAAAAGAAAAACATCTGGAGATCAAATTAGACTTGATTGAGGGGATGCATTCCCAACCACCACCACTCTCTGGCCCCAGACGTTTTCCCTCTCTTTGGCCACATTCCATAATTTCAAATGCCCATCATTATCTGCAGCTGGAATCAATTGGCAGGAAAGTGGATGGTGTGCAATAGTATTGCGTTGACCTCATTTATGGTAATCCTATTGTTTTAACCACCCTGATCAATTGGGTATCGTCAGCAAACTTGGCTACATCACTGCTCATCCTTTAAAGGTCATTTATGGACAAGGTCTCATCCCCCCCCCAACGCACCCAGTTCCTTTGCCACTTATGTCCAGAATTCCACCCCATCCTTCTTTCTTCCTCTTTGGCGATAACTCATAGCTGAGTAAGTTTGTCTTCCATAAACATGGTTTTAACAGTAGTCTGTAAGTGACTGTGGGAGCCAATTCTGGATCCACATGTCCTTCCACAGTGGAGACATTGGTTTCCAGGCAGGAGTTGGATCACGGTGAGGGTTTGCCAAGCGTGCCTTCCTCTTAGTGCATTTCTCCCTGTCATCCTGAGTTCAAGTGTCTTCAAAGCCCATTTACAGGTAGGTAGCCGTGTTGGTCTGCCGTAGTCGAAACAAAACAAAAAACTTCCTTCCAGTAGCACCTTAGAGACCAACTAAGTTTGTTCTTGGTATGAGCTTTCGTGTGCATGCACACTTCTTCAGATACCTGAAAGCCCATGACACCTTGGCTGTTCTCCAACTGGAGCGCTCGCAGGCCAGTGTTTCCCAATTGTCGGTGTTTATACTACATTTTTTTAGATTTGCCTTGAGACAGTCTTTAAACCTCTTTTGTTGACCACCAGCATTATGCTTTCCATTTTTAAGTTTGGAATAGAGTAGTTGCTTTGGAAGACAATAATCAGGCATCTGCCCAACGTGACCAGTCCAACGAAGTTGATGTTGAAGAATCATTGCTTCAACACTGGTGATCTTTGCTTCTTCCAGTATACTGGTATTAGTTTGCCTGTGTTCCCAGGTGATGTGTAAAATTTTTCGGAGACACTGTTGATGGAATCTTTCAAGGAGCTGGAGATGTGGTTTATAAGTGGTCCATGTTTCACAAGCGTACAGTAAGGTTGGTAGTACAATAGCTTTGTAAACAAGCATTATAGTTTCCTTGTGAATGTCCCTTGCCTCAAACACTCTGCACTTCAATCGAGAGAAACTGCACTCACAGAGCCATTCTACCCATTACATCACAAAACAGAATCAATGTATGACAACATCTTTGGGGGGGGGTGGAACCACAACCCACCACATTCGACAAAGGTATCACAGTGCATTGTTACTGAAAGTCCCTTCCCATCATGCAGCGACCAGGACTTGCAAAATGCAGCTTCCCAGGTGAAGCAAGTTAAGTGCCTTGTCAAAAGCCCATCAGACTCTAAGTCCTCAGAGTGAGGCTTAAACAGGATTAGAGCTGTGTGGCTCATTGGGTTAGTTAGGTGCTTCACACGCTCACCTGGCAGATGATCCTGTTCCTGTGGGGGAAGTCGGCGCACTACTTTCTGCTAGGTGTGTGCTATGTGCCCTGTGATTAATCTTCTTGGCTTTTGTTCGGTTTGTTTTTTAAAATGCAAAACCAATGTGGAAATGTGGCAAACCACATCAGAGTGGAAAAATGAGACACTGAGAGAAACCGAAACAAACACATCCACCCACCCTGATCCTAAAAGTCATTTAATGTGCCCTTGAAGACAATGCACAGCCTTTTCCACTGCTAAGAGGAGCATTAGAACAGCAATGGCAGAATAAGTCACTATGGTCTGGGTTTTGCTATTTTCCTGTTCCAGAGACCATTGCATTTTCAGCCTATGGGTATTTTATTTCATTTCTATTTCCCCAAAAATTATACGCTGCTTGATTGGGGATTCGACATTAAAACCCATGGCATAGCTTCTTGAAAAGAGGTACTCTGTGTGCATAACGAAAAGAATCGACTCTTTAGTTTTCCAATTTCAGAGAAACCATGTGCATATCTGTGTGGGCAGGAGAGCAGAGCAAAAGAGACTTTTTTATGGTGGTTGGGGAAAAATCAGGATAGAGCTTTAAGGGAGCTATAAAATATTCAATTGCTTTTGATGCCCATGCTTGAGACAGTGGAAAGTGGGGTTCTGAAGTCCATCTGGCTGTTTTTTTCAGTAATAAATTAAACGGCAGTAGAGGCAAGATCCAGAAGATGACTTAAGGAGGAATGCTTAGTTGACTCTCAGTAATTAATTTCCTTCCCCCTTGAGTAAATTAGACCATAGATCAGATTGTAGCAGGGGGGTGAAAGATCCTTGCGAATTAGGGTAATAATAATTTATATATGGTAATAATAATTTATTATTTGTACCCAGCCCATCTGGCTGAGTTTCCTCAGCCACGCTGGGTAGGGGGGAGAAGGAGATTAGAAAGGGGAAATTGCTACTTTCCAGAAAGTCAGGTGCTACTTGATTTGACCGGAGTTTACTACATGTTTGTAAAGTTCTTTACACCACCATGAGTGCTTGTTGTTGTTGTTGTTTAATCATTTAGTCGTGTCCGCCTCTTCGTGACCCCATGGACCAGAGCACGCCAGGCACTCCTGTCTTCCACTGCCTCCCATAGTTTGGTCACACTCATGTTGGTAGCTTCGAGAACACTGTCCAACCATCTCGTCCTCTGTCGTCCCCTTCTCCTTGTGCCCTCCATCTTTCCCAACATCAGGGTCTTTTCCAGGGAGTCTTCTCTTCTCATGAGGTGGCCAAAGTATTGGAGCCTCCGTTTCAGGATCTGTCCTTCCAGTGAGCACTCAGGGCTGATTTCCTTCAGAATGGAGAGGTTTGATCTTCTTGCAGTCCATGGGACTCTCAAGAGTCTCCTCCAGCACCAGAATTCAAAAGCATCAATTCTTCGGCGATCAGCCTTCTTGATGGTCCAGCTCTCACTTCCATCCATCACTACTGGGAAAACCATAGCTTTAACTATACGGACCTTTGTCGGCAAGGTGATGTCTCTGCTTTTTAAGATGCTGTCTAGGTTTGTCATCCCTGAGTGCTTAGATAAGACTAACTGGTTTATTGGGGCAAGGACCCAGTAGGACTGCCTGCAAGTGCCACATTTCTGAAAGAGCAACAAAAGCCTCGAAGATCAACTCGAGGCTAAATAGAAAAGTTTACAATGCACTGTGAAAGTAGCCCTTTTCCCCAGAGGTTAATGCAGCTTTTGTCAGAGAAACTGGTTTAATGCAAGCATAATGTTCCTCACATTTGCTAAAAGGCTGAGCTTCTCTCTCAGATGTCTAGGAAAAGAAATGAATGTCCACTCTTTGGCTTGAGTTATAAACCTTATTAAGAGGCCTGTATTGCCCTTAATGACTTTCCTTTGGCCTGTTGGGGGGTGGGGGGGAATGCTCAGCTTTGAGTACTGAGGAGCCAGGGAGCAGCCCCAGGGAAGGAGGAGATATTGCAATAAGGATATTGCTGCCCATAAGTCTTTGCCTTTGTTATTACCATCTTGTTCCTTCGTTAATAAGGCCTTCTGGGGTTTTAAAGAACAGGGCCATCACAAGAGTTTAAAGCTGGCATAAAACGTAGAGGGAACAGGGTTCACTTTGAGGTGGACTTTCTGTTACTGGAGAGACCAGCGTCACCTACGCAAGAACACAACCTGACCATAAGACTGGTAAGGACCAGTCGAGGAGGAACCTAACATTGGCCATCGACGTGAAAAACAACTCAAGTTAAGGTACAAGGAGGGTTCCAACATGTAATAATAATAATAATAATAATAATAATAATAATAATAATAATTTATTATTTGTACCCCGTCCATCTGGCTGGGTCCCCCCAGCCACTCTAAGCGGCTTCCAGCAAACATTAAAATACATTAACACATCACAGATTAAAAACTTCCCTAAACAGGGCTGTCTTCAGGTATTTTCTAAATGTTGTGTAGTTGTTGATTCCTTTAACTTCTGATGGGAGGGTGTTCCACAGGGCGGGCGCCACTACCGAGAAGGCCCTCTGCCTGGTTCCCTGTAACTTGGCTTCTTGTAGTGAGGGAACCGCCAGAAGGCCCTCGGCGCTGGACCTTAGTGTCCGGGCAGAACAATGGGGGTGGAGACGCTCCTTCAGGTATACTGGACTGAGGCCGTTTAGGGCTTTAAAGGTCAGCACCTTTACAGTGAAAAATGGGTTGAGTGAGATGCATTTCAAGGACTCTGGTTGGATGAGAGACCAAAGCGGGACTTGCCTCAGTTCCTTCCCCTGGATCCATCATCTCTCCGGGCATAGGGCGGCATATAAATTCAATAATTAATCATCATCATCATAATTCTGCTCACAGTGTAAATACAGAGATGCAAAAACAGCTGCGGCATGGTTTGCAAAACGAGGCCAAAAGGCAAAGAGAGGGGGGGTGGCGGTGGAAAAGGCGAGGCATTCACATGTTAATTTTAAAGAGGTCTTGTGGTGCGCAATGAGCCATTTGCAGAGAAGGCAGGCTGTCAGAGAACCTGCCTGGAATTTAGCCTGTCAATAGAGTGACATGTTGGAGACTCGGGACTCCTGCATATTGCATGAGCCGAGAACTTCGGGGCCCGGTCTGCTGCCATAAAAGATTCATGCTCAACGGTGCTTTCCGCTGCTGAGCCAGAAGGCGCTTGCTATATTTGGCATCCCAGAACTTTACCTGCAAGCAGTGAAAGGAATGATGGGCAGGAGCCAAGAGTAGCTGATTCAAGCCTACCTTTTCAAAGCTATCCAGCATTTTCTGCACGCACGCACGCGCGCGCACACACACACACACACACACACCTGTGATGATGTTCTGGGGTGTCACTGGTGCTAGCCTAACAGCTGCACAAATTTAGGATGCTATATTTAAGAGCCAAGCCAGTGTGGTCTAGAGCAGGCATAGGCAAACTCCGGCCCTCCAGATGTTTGGGACTAAAATTCCCATCATCCCTGACCACTGGTCCTGTTAGCTAGGGATGATGGGAATTGTAGTCCAAAACATCTGGAGGGCCGGAGTTTGCCTATGCCTGGTCTAGAGCTTAGAGTGTTGGACTAAGACCTGTGAGACCAGGGTTTGAATCCCCACTCAGCTATGCAGCTCAGTGGGTGACTTGGGCTAGTCATTGCCTCTCAGCCTAACCTACCTCAAAGGGTTGTTGTTTGGGTAAAATGGGGAGGGGAGAACCAGGCTCATCCCCTTGAGCTTGTGGGAGAAAATGCCCTTTGGAGGTTCAATAAGGAGGCTCACATCAAAATCTAAATTTCCAATTAGATTTTATTCAGAAATGCATCGCTGGAGTCAAAAAAGGTATGTACATTAACACATACTCTGTATGGGAATTAAATGTCATCTTAGCTGTTCCATCCTCCCCGAGCATTTTCTACCACCTTTAGCCACCCCAGCACCTTATCCTCTTTTCATCAAACGTAGTCCTGGAAAAGTAAAAGATAAAGGGTCCCTGGGGTTGCGGCGCTCATCTCGCTTTCAGGCCAAGGGAGCCGGCGTTTGTCCACAGACAGCTTTCCAGGTCATGTGGCCAGCAGGACTATACCGCTTCTGGCACAACGGGACACCGTGACTGAAACCAAAGCGCATGGAAACACTGTTTACCTTCCCGCCACAGCGGTACCTATTTATCTACTTGCACTGGTATGCTTTTGAACTGCTAGGTTAGCAGGAGCTCGGACAGATCAACAGGAGCTCACCCCATTGTGCAGATTCGAACTGCCCACCTTCCGATCAGCAAGCCCAAGAGGCTCGGCGGTTTAGACCACAGCGCCACCCACATCCCCTGAAAACACTTATTCAACACAAGTATTTGTGCTGTATGTGCAAAGACCTCCTCCTCCTCTTTATTACTATTATTATTATTATATGTATACCAGCCATAGCTGTCAACTTTCGGATTTGAAAATAAGGGATTTTTTCCAAACTTTTGGATTTGAAAATAAGGGATGCTGCGAGGGCGGTGCAATGGCACCAAGTAGCCTCGCCACCCTGCGCTCCAGAGGCTTCGCGCGAACGGGTGAGCGAAAGAGCGAGCGCATAGACGGCAGGCAGGCAGGCTGTCTGGTTGGGCGTGAGGGTCTGGCTGCACAAGGCATGCAAGCTCCGCCCCCAGTCGGTCTCAGACTCCTTATTGGCAGCCGAGCAACGCAGCTGAGGAGCCTCCCTGGCCGGCAGGGAGGGAGAGGAGCTGCTTCCTTTGAAATCCGGGAAATTTAAGGGATAACAACAATCCGGGATAGCAGTGGGAAACGGCACTGGAATAAGGGAGTTTCCTGCAAAAAAAGGGAGGGTTGACAGCTATGATACCATCCTTCATGCAAAGATCAGAGGGAGGTTCACCCCAGGTGACAGCAAAGGTTCAAGAAGCACCCCCAAGTTACCTGCCCTCTCCTTCAGAGGAAGTGTAACTCCACCCAGAGCTTATAATTGCCCTATATGCATTTGTTTTTCACTCTTAACAGTCAGCCGTTAGGTTCCTCTTATATATGTGGCACTGATAATGCATTTTACAGCATTTCCAGCTCACAAGCGCTGAGAATGATTTTGAAACAATGTGGGTTATCTTTGCAACAGGTGAAGGAAATCACTGACAATGGGGTTATCAATACTCGTGAAAAAACCAGCTTGAAACTCGCTCTGGCTCCCTGCGAATGAAAAGATGGCTTTGGTAACAACAAGAACAAGAAAGTTTTCTAGGCCTTCAGATGAGAAGATGAGGTTTGGCATTTATGTACGCATTTGGAAATATCACCCCCTCACACCCCATAAAAAAAGCACCCAATTGACCATTCTGTTGTGTAAGCACCTTTGCAGCCCAGCCTTTGCTTGCCAAGAATGCTCAAAAGCGCCAAGTTGTTCTGTTTCGAAAGGGGAATTACCTGATGAGCCATTTAGCACCTGCCTTAATTTCCAAATGCCAAGTCCAGAATTATGTTCTCTCTTGCAGCCTTGTTCTGGGGACAACAAACAACGGATTGGTATGAGTGGAGTTTGCCGCCTCCTCCAGGTGGGATTATCGCCCTGGGTCTTTATTTGTGGATAACATCATTTTCCTTTATGAACCTTCTGGATTGCTGTTCTTGCAAAACATTTACCTCTCCTCTCTCTCTCTCGGCCTCCTTCTGGTTTTGCAACCATGCGCCGCAGGTTGTGAAAAACAGAAGGTGTGGGGTACATTCGAATGTGCTCTGTTGAGGCTGCTCTTAACATTTGCGCTGTGCTTTCTCTGGCTAATCATGTCAATATTTGCAGAAGAACTGGCACAGAGAAGTATGATTCCTGCTAAACATGAATGGGTAGACCAATCTAAGTCCATTCTGTGTCGTACCTTTTGAAAGAATGCATGAAAAGCCAGCATGTTCATTGTACACATTTTCAGGTTGCATTCAACATAGCGCTAAGCAAAATGTTCCACCAGCGCATGCGTTTCTTCTCGCAAAACAGGATGTTCCTCCAACCTCCTCCTGACCCCATGCACACCCTAAATCTGTTCTGGGGATTTGCCCAACCATCCAAAATAGATTTGAGGATGGTACAAGGTTCACAGGGTGGGGAGAAGAAAGGGACATCTTGTTGCGTTAGCAACAATATTTGGTCTAGTGCAACAATTCAGCTGAGTACCACACTTTTGTTGGAGATTCATTCCCCGTGTGCAGTCATGGGTTTGTTGTCTATCATATGACTGGGTATGTGTTTTGATTCCACAGGAATGGGATGTGACGAAGACAGGATGTTTGTCTTACTGTGTTCCCTGAAGTGGGACTATTTTCTCTTTGCTGTCTGCTGATAGAGAGAGCTGGAGCCCTGTCTCAGGGCTCCGTGTGTGTTTATATGTAAATAAAGTAGTTTAGCCCAAATGCTGTGTTGCTGAGGTCTGCCACGCAAGCTGAGCAAACTCTGCAGATCCCTAAGTGTGCCAATGTCTTCTGGCATCAGTTGCTGTGATGTTCAGGCTGAGGAACGCCTATGAAGCTCCCGAACGATCGCCCAGGAAGGAGGGAACATGCCAGTTGGGCATGTGTCTCTGCTGAGGTTCTACTTGTGAGTAGGATGCTTCATGACAACTTTAACGGACCCTTAACAAAAAAAATATGATTTTCCCTTCAATGCTTTTCAATGCATTTCCCCCCAAATAAGCATTTTGTTACATGTGCATTTTCTGGAGACTTGAAACTGCCTTGCAAAATCTGGAGAAGCGCATAACCCAATCAATAGCTGCATTCTTATCCACAAGCAAGTCTGGGAACATTGGATGCTGCAAAAAGACCGAATGATAACCTTCCTCCATCCTTCCTCTTAAACTTGGAAGTAATCCATAGCCATCATGACTAGAAGTCATTTATACCCCTCCCATGCTTCCATATACCAGTTGGTGCTTGCGGGTTCCCCACTGGGGCATCTGGTTGGCCACTGTGAGAACAGGATGCTGGACTAGATGGGCCATTGGCCTGATCCAGCAGCGCTCTTCTCATGTCCGTTTGTCTAACACCCCTTTGGAGCCCTCTGAGCTGGTGGCCATCACGGCATCTTGTGCTGGTAAATCCCATCGCTTAATTTTGTATTGTGTGAAGAATGCGTGTTTTCTCCCTATTATAAAAAGTGCAGTGGATATGCAAGACTGTATATCAGGAGGTCTGGTAAAAACAAACAAACCAAAATGCAATGTAAGAAAAGACTTGTTGGTTCACAGGGGCGTAGCGAGGGGGGGCCATGGGGGCGGGCCGCCCCGGGCAGCGCCCTGGGGTAGGGGTGACACTCCGGGTGGGGGGCACTGCCCACCGCGATCGGCGGTGCCGAAAGCATCGCTCGGCTTTTTTTTAAAGCGCTTTTCTCCCCGCTGCCGGGGCGGCCAGCGAGGAGGAGGAGGCGGAGGGGTGACACCCCATCGCTGCCCGCCCCTCCCCTCGCCCCTGCGAGCCTGCGGGAGGCTCCACCCGGCAGCGGGGGGGGGGGGAAGCGCTTTAAAAAACAGAAAAGCCATTTCCTTTCCTTTTTTTAAAAGCGCTTTTTACCCCGCTGCTGGGGCAGAGCCGCAGTGACATTGCGTCATGACGTCACAATGCGACGTCACGATGCCCCACCCCCAGGGGTGCCTCCGGTCGCTGCCCCGGGTAGCGAGGAGGCTTCCTCCGCCCCTGTTGGTTCAGACCAAGCTGAGCCCAACATCTTAGCCCCATTCTCTGCCCATCTGCAGCGGTGGCCCACCAGAGAGCAGGTTAGCAGCGCCCTCTTCCGGCCAGCTGCCAAGGGATTAAGGCAACTGGGTCTGACTCATCCTCTGTGTCCCCTACTTGAGATCTCTCGCTGGGGCCTTACATGCTGACACAATTGCAGACTGACAAGTCCTGATGTAAACCTTTTAAAGCTTATTGCAAAGCGAAGAGTGGAAAGGATGTTTTCGAGCATCTGCTCACTTTGGAGCTGACCTCCCGTTCACCCTGTCCACTCGCCGGCCCTCTTCCACCAACCGAGCAACTGGCGTTTTAATTTCTGGGGGGAAAGAATTCACAGACACAATGGAAAAGCAGCCAGGGATATTGCTGGGAATGTCAAATGAGCTGCTACATTCCAAAAGAAGAGGGAAGAGGGAGGGGAGGAGAAGGAGGGGGGAGTGAGGGAGACATAACTGGGGGGGGGGGAATCATTCATTCAATAATTGGCAGCAGCCAGCATCCTTTTAAGTAACTGGAGAGTTGCTCAAATGTTGACCATTCTGAAAATGTGGTCCCAGTGCTGGAAAATGCCAGCTAAGGAAACCCACCCCACCCCATCCCTGGAGATGTTTAGAAGGAGATATGCAAGGTTATCATTTATTTATTCACATGTAAGCTATACATTTCATGCATATAAACCATACATTTAATTCAATGTACAGCTTTAGTATTTTCTTCCTCTCTGTGATGAGACAGGCTGTCGGCTGCATCATAAGAACAGGAGGAGAGCCTGCTGGATCAGGCCAATGACCCATCTAGTCCAGCATCCTGTTCTCACAATGGCCAGCCAAATGCCCCAATGGGAAACCCGCAAGCAGGATCTGAGCACAAGAACCTTCTCCCCTCCTGCACCTGCTAGAGGCAGGTATTCAGAAGCACTGTGGATGCAGGGGACAGCCATCATTGCTAGGAGCCATGGACAGCCTTACTGTCCCTGAATTTGTCTAATCCTCCTTTAAAGCCAGCTAAGTTGGTGGCCAGGACGTGGGTGGTCCTGTGGTCTAAACCACAGAGCCTAGGGCTTGCCGAACAGAAGGTCGGCGGTTCGAATCCCCGCGACTGGGTGAGCTCTTGTTGTTTGGTCCCAGCTCCTGCCCACTGAGCAGTTCGAAAGCACGTCAAAGTGCAAGTAGATAAATAGGTACCACTCTGGCGGGAAGCTAAACGGCATTTCCGTGCGCTGCTCTGGTTCACCAGAAGCGGCTTAATCATGCTGGCCACATGACCCGGAAGCTGTACGCCGGCTCCCTTGGCCAGTAATGCGAGATGAGCACCACAACCCAGAGTCGTCTGTGACTGGACCTAACGGTCAGGGGTCCCTTTACCTTTACCTTTAAGTTGGTGGCCATCACTGCCTCTTGTAGGAACTAGTTCCATAGTTTAACTATGTGCTGCTTCATAGGTGAGTGGAAAACATCTGGCTGTTCCTTTTCAGCCACAGCATTCAGAAGCTCCTTGGTCCTTGCTTAAAGCAACACAGCAGGATGAGGCACCAGATTCAAGCCACAGCTGCAAAGGAATGTTTCATTGGCACTGTTCAGAGCTGTGGTTTTGCCTATCCCATGCCCAGTATCCTATGTCATCGGGTGATCATAGACTCATAGAATTGTAGAGTTGGAAGGGACCTTGAGGGTCATCTAGTCCAACCCCCTGCAATGCAGTAATCTCAGCTAAAGCATCCATGACAGATGGCCATCCATCCTCTGCTTAAAAACCTCCAAGGAAGGAGAGCCCACCACCTCCCAAGGGAGACCGTTCCACTGTCAAACTGCTCTTACTGTCAGAAAGTTCTTCCTGATGTTTAGTTGGAATCTCTTGTAATTTTAAATCATTGGCTTGAGCCCAAGCCCCAGAACAGGAGAAAACAAGCTTATTCCCTCTTCCATGTGACTGCCCTTGAGATATTTGAAGATGGCTATCCTGTCTCCTCCTCAGTCTTCTCTTTTTCCAGGCTAAGCGTACCCAGCTCCTTCAACCGTTCCTCATAAGGCTTGATGGACAATCCTTTGGATCTTTTCCAACTCCACAGTTCTATGCAACAGCCTTGGAGGCCAAACAGGGAGAACTGGTAGAGCTGACTAGACCAGTGTTTTCCAACCTCCTCGGGGCAACGGCACACCTGCCCCACGAAAAAAATCTCGCGGCACACCACCACCACATGCACCCCGACCCGGGGGGCGGGGTGTCCGCGCGCCCTGGCGGGAGGGAGGGGAAGGACCCAGGCGGGCGAAAATGGAGCGGGAGATCGGTGGGCCAGGCGCCCGCCCCCCCTCCAGCGCCCAGCCCCCCGGCAGCACCTCCACCCGGCCCCGAGCGAGCCCGGTGGCACCGGCACCTCCCGCCCGTCCCCGACCGCGACCGGGGCGGCAGAGGCAGCGGGCGAAGCGCCCGGCAGCCCCGCGAAGGCGGCGGTCGGCGCGGGAAGCCCGGACCGACACGGAAGCACAGCAGCCGGTGTCTTCCCGCGGCACAGGAGCCGGTGGCTTGCGGCACACTCCTGTGCCGCGGCACACCGGTTGGGAAACGCTGGACTAGACCTGCTGCAAGCAAGAGGTTCACCACCCCAGCTCTATCCCTATTATAGATTGTTTTCCGAACGAAGTGAATGCTTCAGTTTGCATCATTCAACTTCTGGGTCCCCTTGCAACCTTCCACTGATCTTTTTCATCTATGGTGATGCCTCTCTCTCTCTTACAGTGAGTCAGTTATTTCTCTTCAGTTCTTCAAGTGCCTCTTCAATGCATCTTCAGCTACACCCCTGTTTTCCAGATTGGCTTATATATAATTGCATGTGTGCAATGGGTGGAATTCAATGTTGTGCTAATACAATTGTTCTGCAATGTGCTCTACGTGGGGCTACCTTTGAAGGTGACCCAGAAACTGCAATTAATCCAGAATGCGGCAGCTAGACTTGTGACTGGGAGTGGCTGCCAGGACCACATAACACCGGTCCTGACAGATCTACATTGGCTCCCAGTACGTTTCTGAGCACAATTCAAAGTGTTGGTGCTGACCTTTAAAGCCCTAAACGGCCTCAGTCCTGTATACCTGAAGGAGCGTCTCCACCCCCACCGTTCAGCCCAAACACTGAGATCCAGCGCCGAGGGCCTTCTGGCGGTTCCCTCACTGTGAGAAGCAAAGCTACAGGGAACCAGGCAGAGGGCCTTCCGATTAGGTCGTCCCACTGTGAAAATCAAGTTAAATGATTTCCTCTTCCAATGCTATCTTGGCCCGTGGCAAAAGTAGGGGCAGGTAAGAGCAGCTGGGGTGATGCAGGTGAGCGTTTGCTCCTAGGTCTCTCCTGGCCCAACCCAATGGTTTTCCTGCTGCAGCCTCCACCAACATGATGCTCACTCTCTGGGGCTGATGGGAGTTGCAGTCCAAAACATCTAGAGAACATCAGGTTGATGAAGGCTGTTCTGCTGCATCGCACATCTGGAAACAACGTTATGTCTTGCGTGGGGTTTGCCTTTCTTTCTTTCTTTCTTTCTTTCTTTCTTTCTTTCTTTCTTTCTTTCTTTCTTTCTTTCTTTCTTTCTTTCCTCCTTCCTGCCATTGTGAGCAGAAAACTCTTCTGAAAAACATAGCTAATCTTTTTGAAATTGCTTTCCCCTTTCCTACGGTTCTCATCTCTGCTTCACTTTAGGTGAGATTTGGTGGGAATACAGGACTTATTCCCCCATCACCAGACAGCTGCAACATATAGCGCCGAGAGCTCTGGAGGAGCCAGCCCCTCTGCGCTGCGCAACACACAACACACATGACATCACACGTGCAATGCGAACCAGGCTCCCTCAACATTGAAGGGGCCTGGCCCCCTTCAAACAAATATGCAGGGGGCCAAAGACACCTTGGCCCCCTGGAGTTGTTGCACCTGTGTAGAGGTGTGCTGAGCTCCCATCCCTGAATCTTAGGACTTATCCACACTTCTGTTCACCCTACCACTCCCCCCCCCCGGGAAACCCACCCTTTAGTTCTTGCTCAGAACAAACGGCAACTGGGTTTTCTGCAGATTGCCATTGGTTCCAATTTAGCAACAAGAGTGGGTTTTCCAGGGAGGAGTAGCATGGCAGAGGCAAGCAACTCAGAACCCTGCCTAGAAAGTGTGGGAGAAGAGGAAAACCACTTGGACCCATGCTTTCTAGCTATGGGAGAAGCAGAAATGCCAGAGTGGTGCTTGCTCTAGTTATCTCCCGCTTGGACTTCTGCAATGCGCTCTACGTGGGGCTACCTTGGAAGGTGACCCAGAAACTGCAATTAATCCAGAATGCAGCAGCTAGACTGGTGACTGGGAGAGGCCGCCGAGACCACATAACACCGGTCCTGAGAGATCTACATTGGCTCCCAGTACGTTTCCAAGCACAATTCAAAGTGTTGGTGCTGACCTTAAAGCCCTAAAGGGCCTCAGTCTTGTATACCTGAAGGAGCGTCTCCACCCCCATCATTCAGCCCAGACACAGATCCAGCTCCGAGGGCCTTCTGGCGGTTCCCTCCCTGCGAGAAGTGAGGTTGCAGGGAACCAGGCAGAGGGCCTTCTCGGTAGTGGCACCCGCCCTGTGGAATGCCCTCCCATCATGTCAAAGAAATTATCAAAGAAATTAACAACTATCTGACATTTAGAAGACATCTGAAGGCAGCCCTGTTTAGGGAAGTTTTTAATGTTTGAAGTTTTATTCTGTTTTTTGTGTTCTGTTGGGAGCCGCCCAGAGTGGCTGAGGACACCCAGCCTGATGGGTGGGATATAAATAATAAAATGAAGAAGAAGAAGAAGAAGAAGAAGAAGAAGAAGAAGAAGAAGAAGAAGAAGAAGAAGAAGAAGAAGCCCATGCTGGCCTTTCCTTGACCTTCTTGGAGAAACTGTAGGCCCACAACTAGACTCTGGTTGTATCTGCTAAAACATGCTAAAATCAACAACCCAACCTTCAGAATTAAATAAATCTTTAAAAAAAAACCAGCTGAATAACCATTCCATCTTAACAAGCTCCAGCTATTTGATGTGGCTCGACTGATGCAGCAGCTTCCCCTCAAATTGAGCCATGTCTAGCTGCCCCCAACCCTGCAGTCTCTCTTCCCTTTTCCTAAATTGGTTCCGAGTGCCTGCTTAAATTCCCAATATAAAGCAGAGTCCTACGCGGCTGAGAGTTAGAGACGTACTGAGAAATGAAAGCCACGCAACGCTCTCCTCATAAACCTCTCTATGTTCTGCTCCCCCTGCATTGCTGGCTTCCGTAGAGGCTGAGCATTGGCCCTTTTGTGAATGTTACCAATTAATTTCGAGCTCTACAGCGTTTTCTGAAGGAGGCCTTTTAAAAAAGATCTGCTCAGAAATTCATTAACTTCTCCGTATCAGTGGACGGGCTCCAGACGGTTTGTTGCACCATGAGAGTATTGCAAATAAATAGAGAGTAGCCCTCGAGAGTAGGGACGCGGGTGGCGCTGTGGTCTAAACCGCAGAGCCTAGGGCTTGCCAATCGGAAGGTCGGCAGTTCAAATCCCCACGACGGGGTGAGCTCCTGTTGCTCGGTCCCTGCTCCTGCCAACCTAGCAGTTCGAAAGCACATCAAAGTGCAAGTAGATAAATAGGTATCGCTCCAGCGGGAAGGTAAACGGTGTTTCCGTGCACTGCTCTGGTTAACCAGAAGCTGCTTAGGCATGCTGACCACATGACCCGGAAGCTGTACGCCGGCTCCCTCGGGCAGTAAAGCGAGATGAGTGCCGCAACCCCAGAGTTCTCTGCGACTGGACCTAACAGTCAGGGGTCCCTTTACCTTTACCTTTAGCCCTTGATAATTGGAAAAGAAACACCCACACAAACCGGAAGCCTCTGTGGCTTCAGAAAGGTGGAAACACCAAGGAGAGATCGCTAGGACGACCAAGCGCAGACTGCCAACTGGTGCAATCATTCCGATGAAGCGAGATGTCAAATGCTTCTTTTCATAGGGGTGAACATAAAAAGAGCTGGCTGGATCAGGCCAAGGGCCCATCTAGTTCAGCATCCTGCACTCCCCATGGCCATCCAAGTTCCCTGCAGAAAGCCTGCAAGCCAGACAAGAGTGCAACAACACTCAGCCCACTGGTGATTCCCAGCAGAGGCATAATTCAGAGGCGGAAGAAGAAGAGTTTGGATTTGATATCCCGCTTTATCACTACCCGAAGGAGTCTCCAAGCGGCTCACATTCTCCTTTCCCTTCCTCCCCCACAACAAACACTCTGTGAGGTGAGTGGGGCTGAGAGACTTCAGAGAAGTGGGACTAGCCCAGCCCAAGGTCACCCAGCAGCTGCATGTGGAGGAGCGGAGACGCGAAGCCGGTTCCCCAGATTATGAGTCCACCGCTCTTAACCACTACACCACACTGGCGGAAGAAGAACAGTGTTTTGACAGCTTGTAACATGGCCTCAGGTTCATAGAATCATAAAATTGCAGAGTTGGAAGGAACCAAAGGGTCATCTAGCCCAACCCTCTGCAATGCAGGGATCACATCGAAGGTTCCCTTCTGTTGTTGTGGAGCAATAACTACTGTTAGAGGCAGCATGCCTCCGGATAACAGTTCTTGTTGTTTTTTAAATTTTATTTATTTCAATTTCAATTATTCCTTTATTCGACTGATAGTCAGGAAAAAAAATTATTTATGCTTTTCAGGTTTATACATTTCACTAATTTTACAATCATTTTGACATTTCAAAACTTGACTTCCTTCCCCCTCTTTCTGCGGTTCCTTAAATTTATTTTTAATATCTTTTGCATATCCAAATTAACTTAATTTGCTCATTTATTCATCTACTTTAAATTTATACTCTTACCAAACTGCAGGTTATTACAATATTCCTGCCAATGTTCTTATCTGTTTACAAATTATCTGTAAATATTCAATAAGCCATTTCCATTCTTTTATAAAAAGTTTGTTACCGGATAACAGTTGTTGGTAGTCACAAGTGAGGAGAACACTTTGTCACACTTGGGGACAAAGGGAGAATTGTAGCTGATAGACCGAAATCAGAAACTCCTTTTCACTCTATTTTACTGTTGCACTGTGATGCTCAGATAAAGACAGATGATACATTTTAAGAAGACTCATGAATGAACCCAGCTTCACAATTCATATTGCGAATGGACACAACCACGTGTCGAATGGTGGAAAGTAAATAGAACCTCCCTGTTCAGTGGCAGTGTATCACTGAATACTAAATACCAGGAATGGCCCTCACCTTGGTGGCCTGCACCTGAGCTTCCAAAACCGGGAAGCAATTTATTGGACCAGATCCTTCTCATTCCAAGTATCAGCCCTCAGTATTTCTCTTCCCCAGGGAGGCTGATACCTTAATCTATAAAGGGGTTCATAATTCGCTTAAATTCAAAAAAGAATATGCAACATTTTAGCACAGTTGTGAAACCACTCATGAAATCATGGAATTGGAGAGTTGGAAGGGACCCAAGGGTCATCTAGTCCAACCCCCTGCAATGCACTCTTGAGAGTCTGTTGGGGTGGATGTTAGTGACTTCACAGTTGCTAGCCAATAGGTACAGCTCAGCTGTTCAAATTGAACCATAAGTAAAAAACCTGCAGAACATTGTGTGTGTGTGTGTGTTTCCCCCATTCAGTTCTTATTCCAAGGAAGAGGTTGATCTCAATCAGCTCCAAGAAATCAGCTCCAACCTCCAAGAAAGAGGCTGAGCTCAAATCTTTTTAAAATATAACATCTGTATTCAGTGTTAGTGAGGCTCCTTGCAAAAATAAAAATAAAAATAAAAATGTCCTTGCTTTCAGCAGGAGGTCTTCCCAACAAGTGGTCTATCGCTGAAAATAAATTTGCAGAAATGTTTAAAATGATTGTTATCCTTTGCTCAGAGGGCTCGCTGTGCACACAGAAAACCAATGATCCGTTTTCTCCGTGAAAAGCTGTCTCTTTCCCAGCTGTAAATGAATGCCCTGTGCAATCCATCAGTCATTCTCTCAGCCTCTCCTGTCCACTGATTCCTTCATTCCCCACTGCAACAAGTCTGCAGTTCAACTCAGCACCTCTGGGAGAGTCCTTTTGTGCATGACTTGTCACCGCCAGGAATGGAAATCTAACAAGCAATCTTGCGCTGCAACAGGGAGCTTCCAGCCCTGCTACTGAGCTTTTATAGATGCTGCAAACACTCCGGCCGCGTGTCAGGAAGCCAATGTGTCAAAGCGGCTGAAATTTCCAAGCAGGACCTGCGAATATGCCTTCAGGGAAGCAGAACAGAGAAACACAGGAAAGAAAGAGCCAGGAGCATAGGGCTGTTATACAAATTTATGAAGAAGTGTGCATGCACACAAAAGCTCATACCAAGAACAAACTTAGTTGGTCTCTAAGGTGCTACTGGAAGGATTTTTTTTTAATTTTGTTTCGACTATGGCAGACCAACACGGCTATCTACCTGTAACTGATACAAATTCATGGTGCATGGTTCTGGTTGCCTCACCTAAAGAGAGCCTGTGTGGTGTAGTGGTTGAGAGCGGTAGACTCGTAATCTGGTGAACCAGGTTCGCTTCCCCTCTCCTCCACATGCAGCTGCTGGGTGACCTTGGGCTAGTCACACTTCTTTGAAGTCTCTCAGCCCCACTCACCTCACAGAGTGTTTGTTGTGGGGGAGGAAGGGAAAGGAGAATGTGAGCCGCTTTGAGACTCCTGAAGGGGAGTGATAAAGCGGGATATCAAATCCAAACTCTTCTTCTTCTTCTAAAGAAGACTACTGTAGAGATGGAAAAGGTTTGGGAAAGGGCAACCAAAATGATGAAGAGGATGGAGCAAGCCCTGTGTGTGGGAATGTTCAGGGAGGCAGGAGAGGATATAGCAAGTTCTAGAACTTAGCAGAGTTTTAACATTCCCCTTTTAAATGCACAGCAGGTAGCTGGTTGCAGGTTTGTTTAAGTTTCCTCAATATAGAATCCTGATAAGATCCCTTTCTTTCCCTCTTAATTTTTTATTTCCCTCTTAAAAGAATAAACACACCACAATCTTATTTAAGATATATAAAAGTAGTTTACTCACATCATCAGTTCACAGTTGGATCCCTGAAGGCAGACTTAGTTACAGATATATATACATGTGAGTCTATCCCATATGGAGATAGTCCCTTTGTCCTCTGTTGGGTAAAAGCCAACAGAGCATCTCTGGCTAAAAAAGCTGCTCCAATGAAGAGAGGAAGTCAAAAAGGGGGGGAGAGGGTGCTGCGTGCCTTGTCCTTTTGTTACCTGCACAGGTAAGGTCACGCCCACCTCTGTTGTTGTTGTTCAGTCGTTCAGTCGTGTCCGACTCTTCGTGACCCCATGGACCAGAGCACGCCAGGCACGCCTATCCTTCACTGCCTCTCGCAGTTTGGCCAAACTCATGTTAGTAGCTTCGAGAACACTGTCCAACCATCTCATCCTCTGTCGTCCCCACCTCGTCTAGTCACATGCAAAGGAAGTAAGTCCCAGCCCAGGAGGAAACAGGAAGTTTTCGACTGGCTGGTCCAAACATTTCCCCGCATGTCCACTCTAGGAAAACAAGGAATGTTGTACTTGACTGCTACTTACGTATCACATCCCCACACTGTGAAGAAAGGTTGCAGTGCTTGGGACTTTAGAGGAAAAGCAATTAAAGGCAGCATGATAGAAGTTTTTAAAATTATGCCTGGCATAGAGAAAGTGGAAAGTTTCCTCCCTCTCTCATAACACTAGAACTGAGAGCCAGTGTGGTGTAGTGGTTAAGAGCGGTAGACTCGTAATGTGGTGAACCGGGTTCGCGTCTCCGCTCCTCCACATGCAGCTGCTGGGTGACCTTGGGCTAGTCACACTTCTTTGAAGTCTCTCAGCCCCACTCACCTCACAGAGGGTTTGTTGTGGGGGAGGAAGGGAAAGGAGAATGTGAGCCGCTTTGAGACTCCTTCGGGTAGTGATAAAGAGGGATATCAAATCCAAAACTCTTCTTCTTCTTCTTCTTCTTCTTCTTCTTCTTCTTCTTCTTCTTCTTCTTCTTCTTCATGGGTGTCCAACAAAGGTGTTGGAAGATTCAGGACAGAGCAAAGAGAAATCATCAATCAAAAAAGGAAGTCCTTCTGCATGCAGCATGTGGTTAAGCTATAGAACTGCCACCTACAGGAGAGAGTGATGGTCTCCTGTTTGGAAAGCATCAAAAGAGGATTAAACAAATTGCTGGAGGAGAGGTCTATCAATGGCTACTAGCCAGAGTGGCTGTGTTCTTTCTCTACAGTTGGAGGCAGGAGGGGAGAGTTGCTCTTGTGCTCAGATCCTGCTCGTGGGTTTCCCAGAGACGCATCTAGAACAAGGGCGGTCCAATTTTTCATACCAAGTGGGCCGCAATAGTATTTTGTCGCAGAACTAACTTGTTGCACAGAGCTGAGCAAGTCGAAAATTTGACACCCCCACCCCACCCAGCCCTCAAACTGGGTGGGGCTGGGTGGGGTGGGGGTGTCAAATTTTCGACTTGCTCAGCTCTGTGCAACAAGGCTTTGGGAAGGAACAGGGAGGGCTCTAGGACCCCGTCAGAACCTTCATGCCTCTTTCCCAAAGCTCAACACCTCAACTGGCTCTGGGCAGGCAGTGGGGGGGGGGGGGTCAAATGTTGCCTAGGGTTGCCAAGAAAGGCCTCAGGGTTGCCCACTGGATCACTCTGATCTGTGTGTTTGTGCATAGACATTGGGTGGATATTAAGCATAAATTGCCTTTAAAATTGTTTTAAAAAATAATGAAATAGGTCTTTCACTTCTTGACATTGCTGTGTTTTGAGACACTCATTTCTCTGTCTCTGGACAGGTGACGTTTGGACCAGAGCAACGGAGAGATGGAGCACAGGATGGAGTTCATTCAAGGCTAAAGCATTGGACAAGCTTCCTGGCTGCTCTTGCTCGCCTGTTAACCCCAATAAGGGCCCAGGGATGTGTAGTAACTATGCCCAGCCTGCAGACACTTTGGATTGCTTTGGCTGGAGTCCATGCAGGCTCTTCTCCAGACTGCATTTGTCAAAACAATGACAGCAGCAGAAATCAAAGAAGCGAGAGCATCATGGAGAAGTGAAGTGGAACATCCCTGTTGATGCCGCTGGAAGGGATGGGATCCAAGCCATGGACTTCATGATGATTTTAAGGTCCAGGATTCCCGTGGGCGCACAAATGGCTCCATCATGTGCGGCTCCACATAAGAACCTAAGAAGAGCCTGCTGGATCAGGCCAATGGCCCATCTAGTCCCAGCATCCTGTTCTCACCATGGCCAACTAGATATCCATGGGAAAGCACATGCTGTGGTTTCCAGCAACTGGTATTCAGAAGCATTGTTGCCCTCAACTGCAGAGGAAGAGCACAATACTCCTCTCCTCCCTGAATTTGTTTAATCCTCTTTTAAAGCCACCTACCGGTAGGTTGGTGACCATCCCTGCCTCCTGTGGGAGAGAGTTCCATAGTTTAACTCTGCACTGCATGAAGAATGACTTTGTTTTATGTGGCCTGAATCTTATGAGAAAGGGAGAAAACCATTTCTCTAGTCCAGGGGTGCCCAAACTTTTTTTCAAAGAGGGCCAGATTTGATGAAGTGAACATGTGTGAGGGCCAACCAACGTTGATGAGCTTTTTTTAAGGATTGAAGTTGTTGAGCTTTTTTTTGTGATTTTTACCCAAAGTTGTTGAGATTTATTTTGGATTGAACTTGTTGAGCTTTTTAAAGAATTTGACCCCAATAAATAAACTGCCACAGGGGTCGGATAAAACCAGCCGGGGGACCAAATTAAGCCCCCAAAATGGACTTTGGACATGCCTGCTCTAGCCATTTCCTTCACAGCATGAATAATTTTATAAAATCCTATCCTGTTGCATCTTACTTGCCTTTTCTCTAAACTAAAGAGTCCTAAATGCCTGCAACGTTTCCCCATGGGGAAGTCTCTCCATCTCCTTTATCATTTTGGTTGTCCATTTTCCTCCAGAAGGAGGAACACCTGCCCCCGTATCTTCCATCTTGCCTCTGAGCTTCTTGGCTTCATAGGGGGCCATCCCCAGGTAGGTTGGGACGGGGGTGGCCATTTCATCCCATGATCTGTCTTCTTTCATTTTCACTGGTGTCCAATCACAGATTCCTCCCATCCCATTTTGCATGGATTTTTATTTTTATTTAATGAATGCATGAAAAGTTTGAAAGGGCTCACCAAATGCACCTTGTTATTGGGAGAGAAACCGAGCTGGATTTGTCCCGTTCTTCTTCTTACCAGGAAAAAACCTAGACCTGCAAACTTTCTGGAATAAAGGTAGCCTTCCGTGCTTTGCCTCTCTGCCTTCTGGACTGAGGCTCATCTTCATCTTCAAACTTCCACCCCACTTTGTCAACCCTCCCTTATTCTGCAAGTAAGATAAATTAAAGCATGGGGGTGGGGATATATACACTGGCTAAGCTTTTTAGAAACTTCAAAGAAAACTGGAAATCTCTGGTCAGGAAAATGTTATTTATTGCTGTGATGGCGATATAATGAAGGCGAGTGCTGATGCTAAGAATTTGCCTCCTCCTTTAAAACAATGGAAATCCAAAAGGCAGACAGATATACACAAACACGTTTTAATGCTTAATGGAGCTGCAGTGATACTGTTTCAGAAGTTTGCTTGATTTATTTGGTGTCAGGTTCCCATTTGCTGATGCATGATCTCTGTTGCTGCAAAACCATCTCCAAAAAGCAACAGAATGAGGAACTGCTGGGAGGGCAAAGACTAAGCAGCAGTACATGTGGAAAGGATCTAGGGGTCTTAGGCTTAACATGAGTCAACAGTGTGATGCAGCAGCAAAAAGAGCTAATGGTAGTCTACGGCCATACTGCCCTGAACACGCCCGATCTCGTCTTAACTCGGAAGCTAAGCAGGGTCAGGCCTGGTTAGTACTCGGATGGGAGACCGTCTGGGAATACCGGGTGCTGTAGGCATTTTAAAAAAAAAAGAAGAAGAAGAATTTTTTAAATAAAAATAAATAAACAATCCAAAAAGAGCTAATGCTCTTCTAGGCTGCATCAACAGAAGACTAGTGTCCAGATCAAGGGAAGTAAAAGTACCGTTCTATTCTGCCTTGGTCAGGCCACCCCTGGAGTACTACGGTATGTCCCACTCTGGGCACCACAATTTAAGAAGGATGTTGACAAGCTGGAAGGTGTGCAGAGGAGGGCGGCCAAGATGATCTGGAAACCAAGCCTTATGAGGGAGTTGGGTATGTTGAGTCTGAAAAAGAGGAGGCTGAGAGGAGGTATGATGGTTATCTTCCAGGTGTGGTCAGGCCACACCTGGAATACTGTGTCCAGTTCTGGGCACCACAGTTCAAGAAGGATACCAACAAGCTGGAACGTGTCCAGAGGAGGGCAACCAAAATGGTCAAAGGCCTGGAAACGATGCCTTATGAGGAACGGCTTAGGGAGCTGGGTATGTTTAGCCTGGAGAAGAGAAGGTTAAGGGGTGATGATAGCCATGTTCAAATATATAAAAGGATGTCATATAGAGGAGGGAGAAAAGTGGTTTTCTGCTGCTCCAGAGAAGCAGACACGGAGCAATGGATTCAAACTACAAGAAAGAAGATTCCACCTAAACATTAGGAAGAACTTCCTGACAGTAAGAGCTGTTTGACAGTGGAATTTGCTGCCAAGGAGTGTGGTGGAGTCTCCTTCTTTGGAGGTCTTTAAGCAGAGGCTTGACAGCCACCTGTCAGGAATGCTTTGATGGTGTTTCCTGCTTGGCAGGGGGTTGGACTGGATGGCCCTTGGGGTCTCTTCCAACTCTAGGATTCTATGAAATATCTGAAGGGCTGCCCCATGGAAAATGAGGCAAGTGTGTTTTCTCCTGCTCCAGAGGGTAGGACCCGAAGCAATGGATTCGTGTTACAAGAAAAGAGATTGAACTAAATGTTAGGAAGCACTTTCTGAGAGTAAGAACTGTTCGACAGTGGAACAGATGACCTTGGAAGGTGGTGAATTCTCCTTCACTGGAGGATTTTAAAACAGATGTTGGGTCAGGCTTCTTTAGCTGAGAGTCCTGCATTGCAGGGGTCTGGACTAGATGACCCTTGGGGTCCCTCCTGACTTTACAGTTCTGTGATTCTGTTCCATGATTTCATGAGGTAGTTCACCTGAAGGGGCTGCGTCACACAGAAGACAGTAAAGACCACAGCACCGTACATTTAAAGCACTCTTATACCATTCCAGCAATCATGGAGAATCCTGGGAACTGTAATTTAATAGTTCTGTGACGTCAGCACCCTTAACCAGTTCCAGTTACCAGAATTCTTTGGAAGGGAAGCTATGACAATTAACTTTAAACCTGTGATGTAGATGTGACCTTGTTCTCTGCTGCCCTCGAGGGCATGACTGGATCTAATAGGTTAATATGGCAGGAGGGCAGTTTTTGACTGAACATTAAGAGAAAAGTCTTAAGGGTAAGAGAGAGTGGATGATCAGAGAGGCAGGGAGATTGGGTTTTCCATTTTTAGCAGAGGCTCAAGCCACCAATTTTCTGGAAGGGGTTCAGTGCCTTTACCCACTGCCTTGCAGGCAGAAATCCAACAGTTGAAGCTCCATGCCAAGGAAAGCTGCCCCTGTGGAACAGCTGCCTGGCCTAGACCTCTTCACAACAGAAAGCTATTCCTCTAGCTTTCAGTTATGGCAATCCCAAATGACTAGGAAAAAACCTGGTTTTCAAATGTTGCATTCATGTATTCTGTTTTTCTTCCTTCCCATGTTCTTACTCACCTCCCAGGGCTGCACATTATCAAGGTTATCCAGGATTTTAATCTTCCGGGTTCATATTCCATTAGTTCCTCTGGTGTTCCACATAAGCCCAATTACAAATGGATAAGTTCCTCCTCCCCCCCCCCCCCCGCCCCCAGTCATAGCCTCATCTTGCAAGGAAAATATTGTTTTACTAATTGGCAGACATTCCCCTTCACCTCCCTCTCCTGCAAGCTTGCAAGGTGCTCTTGCATTAAACATTTGAGGGCATGAAAGGAATTGGGGAGGGGGAGGTTGAGAAATTCAGAGGGAGACATTCCTCTCACAGCACATCTGTTTAGATCCATCTTTGCCACAGGAAAACCTTTGATGGGCAGAGGAAAGGAAAACAAATTGCAATGGCTGGTTTTCTTTGTCGGGGGGGGGGGGGGGGGCGAGAACACAGGCAGGGTTTGAAACAATGGCGCTGCTCTCTTCCTGCTTTGCATTTCTCGCTACACATCAGAGAGCAAATGGTTTGTGAGTTCTGATGTGCTGAGTGCCGCAAGATGCCAGCTTCATTGGGCAAAGGTGTTCAATTAGGACTAAATGTCAGGGCTGCACATGTTGCTTGTACCAAGAGAGATCAAAGCCCTGCAGGAACTGTAATCCAATTTATTTATTTTTTATCAGATGCCTCATAGAATCATAGAGTTGGAAGAGACCCCAAGGGCCATCCAGTCCAACCCTCTGCCAAGCAGGAAACACCATCAAAGCATTCCTGGCAGGTGGCTGTCAAGCCTCTGCTTAAAGACCTCCAAAGAAGGAGACTCCACCACACTCCTTGGCAGCAAATCCCACTGTCGAACAGCTCTTACTGTCAGGAAGTTCTTCCTAATGTTTAGGTGGAATCTTCTTTCTTGTAGTTTGAATCCATTGCTCCGTGTCCGCTTCTCTGGAGCAGCAGAAAACAACCTTTCTCCCTCCTCTATATGACATCCTTTTATATATTTGAACATGGCTATCATATCCCCCCTTAACCTTCTCTTCTCCAGGCTAAACATACCCAGCTCCCTAAGCCGTTCCTCATAAGGCATCGTTTCCAAGCCTTTGACCATCTGGCCTCAGAACGAGAGTCGGGCTCAGAGCTGTGGAAAGGCAAGTCCAGCAACGACCGATATAAATGAGGAGCGTGATCTTTCCCCAGGAGCTGCTCATCTGTGGTGGGCTCCCAAACTGCCCGGTTCTTCTCCTTTTACCTTACCCCCCATCCCACTCTGAAGATAGGAGACACAGGAAATTGCCTTATACTAAATCAGGCACTGACTGGCTGTGCCTCTCCAGGCAGGGAACTCTCCCAGCCCTACCTTGAGTCCCTGGAGCATGGGTAGGCAACCTAAGCCCCGGGGGCCAGATCCGGCCCAAACGCCTTCTCAATCCGGCCGGCGGGTGGTCCGGGAATCAGCGTGTTTTGACATGAGTAGAATGTGTGCTTTGATTTAAAATGCATCTCTGGGTTATTTGTGGGGCATAGGAATTCGTTCATATTTTATTCCAAAATATAGTCCGGCCCACCACATGGTCTGAGGGACAGTGGACCGGCCCCCAGCTGAAAAAAATCGCTGACCCCTGCCCTGGAGACAGAACCGTGAACCTTCTGCATGGAATGCATGGATTCTGCTGGGGGATCTTACTCTCCTGAGCAGGAGCCCACTTGAGAAGGTTGGTGAGATCCTGCAAACAGCTTATCTCAGACTCCTGGCATGCTCTGTTGTGACTCCAACCACATCTATAAAACTGCCGCTCTGCCCCTAGGCAGTGTGTGCCCGGACCAGAGACCGTGTGGACTGTGGAATATTCTGGAATCCAGTTGCCTTCCTTTGAGCATAATAATTGCCAGTAATCAGGTAGGATTATATGTCAGTTCAAGGTGCTGACTGAAATTCAGTGGAAGCTATAGCTATTTCGAGCAAGCAGGAAAACACAAGATCTTTATTCACTTAAGCAGGTCATCATTCACTCACTTTGCATTGCAGCCCTTATTGGATTTTAATAATAGTTTGGGTCAGAATCAATCTTCTCATCCAGGCGGAACGTCACCGGGTATCTCCTAATGACTGGAGTGTTCAAAGGCCAAGAGGAAAAGCAAAAGGCTTCAGGATTGAAGGAATGGTACCACTAGACTTAGAAGTAACTGTGTGTTGCTGAGGGAAAGGAATTTGCAGGGCTTTTTTGTTATCGTTTCCCAGGTGTACTTTCAGTGACGGCATCAGGAAGGGACTGAGCTGTGTTGATATAGAGAGAATCATAGACTCGTAGAAAGGTGGAGAAGGGATCCTGAGGGTCACCCATCGGATGTGGAATTCCAAACCCATTCCCCAAACAGATGGGTGCATTCTAACCCATAGAATCCTATAACTGTAGAGTTGAAAGGGTCCCAAGGGTCATCTAGCCCAACCCGTTGAAATACAGGAACCCCCACTAAGGAATCCCTGGCAGATGGCCACCCCTCCCATCCCATGCCCCCATTGGCTGCACCCTGACTGCATGCCTCTTTCACTTTGGCAAATTATGACGCCATCTTTGAATGGCTGGCACTGTCAACTTGTTACTCGTGGAAGTGGGGCACGTGGAACCAGGTGCCTATGCCTGCCTTGTTTAAAGGGGTAAAATAAATGATAGATGCCCTTTTCCTCCTCCTCCTCCCTCTCCCTCTCTCTTTCTCCAGGGCTCCAGCGTGAGGACAGGGAGAATTGCCTTCTTCCTGATTGCTTTGGGATGAAGCCAACTCAGAGTGAGGGTGAGGCTTCATGCCCTCGCTCTTAAGCCTGGTGTTTGTTGGTGGGGATAACACTTGGCAGCTATCATGAGCCGGTGCATCACGGCTGCCTGGGCTATGGAGAAATCATGGTGGTGGGAGGAGGCCCTGCAAGACACCCACCCCCACCTCCCCAGCAGAGCCCCTCACTTTCAAATGAAAAGTTCTCTGGGCTCACCTCTCACTTTGGCAAATGTTCATAACGGAGCCATCATTTTTGGGGGTGTGGAAAAATCTCAGCTTGGTACGAATGCAAAGGAAAGCCCTCCTCCGTCATCCCTGTACTATTTCTCTCCTTGGGGAAGAGGTGGGACGTGGAAGAGCAAAGGATGGGATGATTCAGTCATTGAATCATGAAATGGTAGAATTGGAAGGAACCCCAAAGGGTCATCAGGTCCAACCCCAGGACCAATGCAGGAATCCGAGCTATCCTAGTCAGACAAACAAGACAGTGTATTGGTTTCATCATCTTTTTTTTTATTTTGTGTTTCCTTCCTTGTCCCTGGGAGCATTACTTTTCTGATCTTCAAGATTTCATTCTCGACCTCCATGTTCTCCATCCCTAGAGTCTGTGCACCTCTGGTGCTCTCCATCTCCTCGAGGTGCCAGCAGCCCTTGCCCATCAAGGGTCGATGGATCCATCAACTACCCGCGACCCGCTGGAGTTGGCTGTTCGTCTGTGCTGACGGGATCGTCATCCATGCCTTCTGCTCCATATCCTTGCGTGCAATCGTAGCTTGGCTCTGGAAATCCCACAGGGCCTTCTCTTCCAGATCCTTGCGTTTTATTGCAGCTTGGCTCTGGAAATCCCACAGGGCCGTCTCTTCCAGATTCTTGCGTTTTATTGCGGCTTGGCTCTGGAAATCCCACAGGGCCGTCTCTTCCAGATTCTTGCGTTTTATTGCAGCTTGGCTCTGAAATCCCACAGGGCCGTCTCTTCCAGATTCTTGCGTTTTATTGCGGCTTGGCTCTGGAAATCCCACAGGGCCGTCTCTTCCAGATTCTTGCGTTTTATTGCAGCTTGGCTCTGGAAATCCCACAGGGCCGTCTCTTCCAGATTCTTGCGTTTTATTGTGGCTTGGCTCTGGAAATCCCACAGACCGTCTCTTCCAGATCCTTGCGTTTTATTGTGGCTTGGCTCTGGAAATCCCACCGGGCTGTCTCTTCCAGATCCTTGCGTTTTATTGCGGCTTGGCTCTGGAAATCCCACCGGGCTGTCTCTTCCAGATCCTTGCGTTTTATTGTGGCTTGGCTCTGGAAATCCCACAGGGCCTTCTCTTCCCAACCCTTGCATGTTATCATGGCTCTGCACTGGAAATCCCACTGGGCCTTCTCCAGGTGGTTGTTGCTGGCTAACACCTTCCGATGACAGCTCCACATCCTCTACAAGAACTTGATCGATGTTCTCTTCCTCTGTCTGCTGACTCTGAGATTCCAGCAGCTGGCCTGTTTTCAAGTTGACCCAACTCCCTTTCTCCAAGGAGACAGCGGTGTACAATGCAGTTTCATCCCCCACATCTGGAGACTCTACGCTCGAGAGCATAGCCTCACTCAGGCGACGGCTCAGGAGCTTCTCAACATCATCTGCACACTGAGATTCCCCCCCTGCAGGCTTCACTATGATAAGGCTGGCATCTCGGTCTGAGTCTTGTTGACTGCCATAGTGGCTTTCCTGATCTGACGAGGCTGCTTCTCTTTCAGATTCCTCCTGATCGCTCCTGGCTCCATCCGTCCCGCTTCCAGGAGTCCCAAAGGCTCCTCCTGATTTGCCTCCCTTTCCCAGGAGAGATGTCCTGCTGATGGTTGGGGCAGCAGTCTTACCTGTTTGCTGAAAGTGACTCACCACTAATTTCCCAGTTCTCCTGTTCATCCAGATTCCATCTTCCAGCGAAATGATGCTGTAGATCTGGTCATCGTCGCTTTCCATATAGTAGGAGTATGACAGGCCATTCTCCATGTACGACCTTTGTTCAGAATCATCTGGCCACGGGAGCGAGCTTCTGACAGGCTTACTGTTTTGGGGGTCCTTTACAGTGTGGATCAGCAGTGGTCCCTTTCCATCTTCATGAGAGCTTCGCCGGCTACCTTCCTTCACCACCCCTGCACAGCCACTGACCTTCAACACCTCTGCACGGCCACCTTCCTTCACCATCTCTGCATGGCCACTGTCCTTCACCATCTCTGCATGGTCACCTTCCTTCACCACATCTGCATGGCCACCTTCCTTCATTACCTCTGCATGGGCACCTTCCTTCACCATCTCTGCATGGCCACCTTCCTTCACCACCTCTGCACAGCCACCTTCCTTCACCATCTCTGCATGGCCACCTTCCTTCACCATCTCTGCATGGCCACCTTCCTTCACCACATCTGCATGGCCAACTTCCTTCATTACCTCTGCACGGCCACCTTCCTTCATTACCTCTGCAAGGCCACCTTCCTTCACCACCTCTGCGCGGCCACCTTCCTTCACCATCTCTGCATGGCCACCTTCCTTCACCACATCTGCATGGTCAACTTCCTTCATTACCTCTGCATGGCCACCTTCCTTCACCAACTCTGCACGGCCACCTTCCTTCACCACCTCTGCATGGCTACCTTCCTTCACCATCTCTGCACGGCCAACTTCCTTCATTACCTCTGCATGGCCACCTTCCTTCACCGCCTCTGCACGGCCAACTTCCTTCACCATCTCTGCACAGCCAACTTCCTTCATTACCTCTGCATGGCCACCTTCCTTCACCACCTCTGCACGGCCAACTTCCTTCATTACCTCTGCATGGCCACCTTCCCTCACCGCCTCTGCACGGTTACCTTCCTTCACCATTTCTGCACCACATAGCTCATTCTGCTGTAACAATGAATATGAACCATGGAGCAGGAAGTCTTGGGAATCTTCACTACTGCACACAGTGCTGGAGTCCCCAGTCCAAGCAGTAGTCATGGATTCTGTGCTCGCTTTCTTCATTTTCCTCTCTGCATAGCGCTGGAGGAAACTCTCGTCGGTCTGTTGGCTGGTGCACTTCTTGACCTTCTGCCTTTGGCTGCACAGAACTGAAGCCAACTCTTGTCCGTCTGCTGGCTCCTGTTCTTCACAACTTTGCCTGTCCTTTTGCTGATCCAGGTGCCTTGCTCAAGAGGAGGTTCTTGGGTGGCTTCAGTCGCCCTGCTTTGAAGACCAGCTGGCATCTCAGACTTGTTCCCAACACCAACATCCTTCCTAATGCCCTGGGATGGCCTGCTACTCCTCTGGAAATCCACTGCTGGCATCTCAGACTCGTTCCCAACACCAACGTCCTTCCTAATGCCCTGGGGTGGCCTGCTACTCCTCTGGAAATCCACTGCTGGCATCTCAGACTCGTTCCCAACACCAACGTCCTTCCTAATGCCCTGGGATGGCCTGCTACTCCTCTGGAAATCCACTGCTGGCATCTCAGACTCGTTCCCAACACCAGCGTCCTTCCTAATGCCCTGGGGTGGCCTGCTACTCCTCTGGAAATCCACTGCTGGCATCTCAGACTCGTTCCCAACACCAGCGTCCTTCCTAATGCCCTGGGGTGGCCAGCTACTCCTCTGGAAATCCACTGCTGTTGGCGTGATCGGCTGTGTCTCTTCCCACTCTTCTTGCTTGACAGGCTGGGGTATTTGGGCATCTTTTTGCCAGCTGCTACGGTGAGAAACAACTTGGGCATCCTTCTGATGACTGTGGTCCAACAATTCTTCCTTTAGACTCTCACAGCTGTCTGTCTGTTGGGCCTGCTCGGACATACCAGTGTCCAATTTAGCTTTCCTGTACAGCGTTGGCTTTTGCTCCTCCAGTTTCTGGGTATCCTGCCAGGGTTTTGCGGCTTCTGGAACTAGGCTGCCTCGGCGAGATTCTTGACCCATGGGCGGCCTGCTCTCTGGCCGTTGGACAGTGCGCTGTGACCCTCGCCTGGATCGCTGCTCTGCCTCGGTCTCAGAAGAAATCATGGAATCCTCAAACTCGGTTGTATCCGTATCCAAAATGTTGGGGAAAGATTCCTGGCTGGAAGTGTGCAGGATTTCCGAGAGAGTTTTCAGTTCCCAAACAACGCTTGTCTGTTGAGCTTTGCATTTCATTTCCTTGCCAGTCTTTGGGCTGATCCAGGATATGTCCTCGTCAAGGCAGATCCCCTTGGGGAGCAGTAGAGGTGGCTCCATGGACCGCTGGCTGTTCCTGCGAGAGTCCCTTTTTAGGCTGTTGCGCTTTGACCCCTTCCCTTCCAGCTGCTGGCTGCTGCTGTGGCGCCCTCTGCTCCCCAAAGAATCTTGCAGTGATGCTTCCTCCGAATACATCATCTCCGACTCGTCTACTGTATTCAAGGTTTCCATTGATCCCTCTCTGCTTCTGTCGGATTCGTCACTGGAAGGACTGAGGATATCGGAAAAGCTCTTCTGCTCCCATATGAGGCTCGTTTGCTGGGTTCGACACTTCATCAGCTTCCCGGTCCTTTTGCTTACCCACGTGATATCTTTCGCATCCGACTCACTGATGGACTGTGTTCGGGAAGGGTTCAGGCTTAGCGGGGACTGCACACCAACAGATTGCTGGCTGCTCCGGCGGGATTCCTGACCAGGAAGTCGTGGGATGCTGCGGCGGGATGGCTTCCGTAGAATCGACACGCTGTTCTTGATGTTCCCGGAGACATCTGGTGCCTGACTTTGGTCTTTCCTTCTGAAAATGCCCCCTTTGTTCTCTGCCTGCAGGGCTTGGTCTGGCACATCTCTGCCCAAAAGGGGTTTCTTGGTGGGTTCCTGATCCATGAAGGGCCCGTTGTCCCCGCCTTCCTGGTGGATGTTCACCTCGTCCTCAAGGGTGCTTTTGTGCAACTCCGCGACACTGAACAATTGCTCGCTCATTTCGCAGCTCCCAAGGACCGCTTCGTCGAGGCTGGGCTCTGGGTCGTCATCCATCCGTGCTTCTCTGCTATGACACCTCGGTGGGGCAACTTAATGCACAGTTCCTCTGTCTGTTGGGGAGGCCTGGAGCACTGGCAAATGTCTCCCAGCCCTCTCGCTCGGTGCTCTTTGTGGGGGCAAAACTCACCGCTCTTGAAACAGATGGAGAGTCCCTTTTCCCCTCACATAGGATTTCACTTCAAGGTCTCTCCTCCTCCTTTTCCTTTTTCTCATCAGGGCTGCAGGTGGCACGTAGGTTGTGTCATTGTCCAGAGGGGAAGATGTTGCGTGGTGGTTGCTGTTGTTTCCTTTCTACTGGCAGCCAGCTGGAATCATGGCCCTTGAGTCACCACAGTAGCCCTCGGCACTCTGGACTTGCCCTTCCCCTGCGGTGGTCTCCTTGCTCTTCCTTCAACTGCCGTGCATTCTAGAAGCTTCCAAAGACTGTGCGTCTGTGACATCACTGTGTATTCTGAAACACAGGGGGGGTTGAATTTGCCATGCCCCAGCTCCCCTGGGAAGAAGGTTCACAATGCTTTTAGGGACCCAGAAAAATGCCTTATACCAAGTCAGATCATTGGTCCCATCTGTTGTCTACACTGACTGGCAGCAACTCTCCAGGGTTTTGAACAGGGGACAAGGAGTTGAAGAAGAGTCACGTGGGCTGCCAGGCCAATCAGGAGGAGGAGGAAGCTGTATAAACTGGCTCCACCCCAAACACTCCATTCTTCCCTCTGCAATTCCCTCCCTCTGTACACAGCCTTGGCTTTGCTAGTTGCCTGCTTGGGAGCTGAGTAGGAATTTTTAGGGGCCTACCTGGTTTCCCACTCCTCACTCCATTCCCCACATAGGCAAGTGACTTTTCTTTTGAAAACGAACAATGGTGTTGTGAGTTGGGGGGACAGTGTGGATGATGCCCTGAGTGCCTTCCACTTCTTGGGGTCCTGTACCCAGTGAGGGTTAGAATAGGGCTGCCATACACCTGGAATTTCCTGGACAGAGCCAGAATACAGCCGTCGGAAGCAGAATACGGCAGTTGGAAATCACCAAAAATCCAGACATATGGCAACCCAAGTTGGAAGTCTAGATTTTGGCAACTTTCGTTAAAAAATGGCTCAAGAATTTTGGCCAAAGCTCAACACCTTTGTCCAGAGAGGAAGTTGCTGAGCAACTCAGACAAGTTTCTTTTTAAGACAATGACCTTAGTTGGCTCCTTTAGTATCCTCATCTGCATCCTAGAAGATTGAGCTAGGCTGCAAGAGCTGCAACTACCGGTAAGTGATGTCGGCCTCCAGGGTAATGGGTGGACCTTTACTCCTCCAACATCCCCTCACCTAGCTGTGAGTGATTGCAGAGGAAGAAGAAGAAGAAGAAGAAGAAGAAGAAGAAGAAGAAGAAGAAGAAGAGAGGTGTGTGTATGAGCTGGACTGGGAGCAGGCTGGAAGCTGGAGACACAGAGAACTGCTTGATCTGTCCTGGATCCAAAGCTGTGACTAATAGAGATTAGGAGACTCTGGAGAGTCCCATGGACTGAAAGAAGATCAAATCTCTCCATTCTGAAGGAAATCAGCCCCGAGTGCTCACTGGAAGGACAGATCCTGAAGCTGAGGCTCCAATACTTTGGCCACCTCATGAGAAGAGAAGACTCCCTGGAAAAGACCCTGATGCTGGGAAAGATGGAGGGCACTAGGAGAAGGGGATGACAGAGGACAAGATGGATGGACAGTGTTCTCAAAACTACTAACATGAGTCTGACCAAACTGCGGGAGGCAGTGGAAGACAGGAGTGCCTGGCGTGCTCTGGTCCATGGGGTCACGAAGAATCGGACACGACTAAACGACAACAACAATAGAGATCAAGATCTGTTGGGGTGTTGATGCTGTGAGCTTCGTCTTATGATCAGTATAGGAAAGCTTTTTAATGTGTAATGTTTTATTACGTTTTTATATGTGTTGGAAGCAGCCCAGAGTGGCTGGGGCAACCCAGTCAGATGGGTGGAGTACAAATAATAAAATTGCTGTTGCATACCATATGTATGCGAATCTAATGCTTCTTCAAATCTAATGTGCACCTCAATTTTCAAAACCTTGAAACCAAAGAAGTATCTGCTGGCGCCATTAAATCTAATAGGTACCCTAATTTTTGCGACATAATTTGGCCCCAAAAGGTGTGTATTACATTTGAGTAAATACGGTATATGTGAAAATAAAACCATATATCCTAAAAACACTGCAGTTTCTGCTGACCTTCATTTCAAGGAAGCCGAGCTTGGGGTAAGAGCCTGGAACCCCCAGATTCTCCCTCGGCTGTGAGATTGGGGTGCATGCAACAATACTGAGTCACCCTGCACCCATGACGGCATTGTTGGGGAAAGCTGAACCCCTGACAAATAGGACTCACACGCAAAACAGCGTCACGAAGCAAGTTCTCAAACCCACCCAAGACTTTGTGGAGCTCAGGGAAGACCTCAGGCACTTAGCACAAACAGCAGGTGGCAATTGGGGTGGCGTGTAACAATATTATCATGCTTCCAAATTCTGCAGGGGCAACATCAGCCCCCACCATGGCACCGGAAGATATCCCTGTCTGTGGAGATGGGGTCTTGTCTGATGTGCTCCAAGAACTGCCTTTCCCGCCTGGCAGGGACTGCGCCCGCGTACATCTCCCAACTAATGGAGTTTCTTTGTCTCTGTTGCAAAGAGTGCCAATCTCTGGAACGGTGCCTCTGGTTCCACCCCATTAGTCTCCTTTTCAACATGTTAGGGACAAAGAACGGAGCTTGTCCTCTCCCTGCTAAATTGCCTGCTCCCTTTCTTTGTCTGCTTTGCCGTCGCCATCACACAGACAACCTCCAGCTCCCTTTCTCCCATCTTGGGCCTTTGCAGCTATTTCTCGAGTGCTGAAATGCCTGCCAGGCTTGGAAATATAAGCCCCATAGCAGCATTTAGGTAAATATAGATGTCAGGAATGTCCCCGATTTCCTACACACACATAAGTATCCCAAATAAGAAATAGCTGGGGAATAACTTTTGCAAACCCTTAACAAAGGTCCACAACAACTTATCTGATATAAGCTTTGTCATTTCAAAATACCATAAACATCCATTTCTGTTTGAACTGACATTTTAATTAACCGTTTCCAAATAAAGGCTCACCCAGACTTCCTTTTGAACTGCGTTTGTAGACACAAGTCCACATTGTAAAGCTCCGTTTCTGAGCAATTCCGCGCCCCCCCCCCTGTACTTTCCTCATTTTAACCCGCTTCTTAGCACTGAATCAGAGCAAACAGCATCTGTGGAAAACCCAAATTTCCATTTGTTCCGATTCAGCACTAAAGAGCCAGTTTTTCAGCGGAAAGCAGGGGGGGGGGCACTTTAAATTGTGAGCCTTTGCCTAGAAAGGGTGCATCTGCTCTGAGTCCAAATGCAGTTGAATATCACCCAGTGTCAACAAATTCTTTATTTTATTTTAAGGAAATCTTACTCCTCTTAATGCAAATCTTTCTTATTTAAAATGTTTGAGATCTACATGGTATTGTTGCTTTTTAACTGACAGGTGATCCTGTGACAACTGCAGATGAGAACATGCCTTCGCAATTCTGATTTGCAAATACATTCCAAATCACACCAAACTGGTATTTCAGAAAACCCAAATCCCATACACACAACCACACACACTTGAGGCCGGGTCATGTAACCAGCTGGGTCTGCTGCAGGTGGGGAGAGAAAGGGAGCAGTGTTGTGGTGGTCAGTGCTCCTTGCCTTAAAGGTAAAGGTAAAGGAACCCCTGAACATTAGGTCCAGTCTCGGACGACTCTGAGTTGCGGTGCTCATCTCGCTTTATTGGCCGAGGGAGCCAGTGTACAGCTTCCGGGTCATGTGGCCAGCAGGACTAAGCCGCATCTGGGGAACCAGCGCAGCGCACGGAAATGCCGTTTACCTTCCCACCGGAGCAGTACCTATTTATCTACTTGCACTTTGACGTGCTTTCGAACTGCTAGGTTGGCAGGAGCTGGGACCGAGCAACGGGAGCTCACCCAGTTGCGGGGATTCGAACCGTCGACCTTCTGATCAGCAAGCCCTAGGCTCTGTGGTTTAACCCACAGCGCCACCCGTGTCCCGCTCCTTGCCTTACAGATACAGAAAACCTCTGTGCATTTCAACAGCCTTTCTGTACAGAGTTCTATGTGCAAGATTCAAGAAGCATTTGTGTTTGTATGCAGACATAGATTTCTGGATCCAAGTGTCTCCTCAGCTGGTGCCTCACCTAAGTGTGGAAAGCAGATAAAATATTCTTTCTTCTTCTTTGGCGATCACTCGTAGCTGAGTAAGATTGTCTTCCAGTGTGGAAGAGAGAGCCAGTGTGGTGTAGTGGTTAAGAGCAGTAGACTTGTAATCTGGGGAACCGGGTTCGCATCCTGCTCCTCCACATGCATTGGTTCCCAGCCAGGAGTTGATCACGATGTGGATTTGCCAAGCGTGCCTTCCTCTTGGCACATTTCTCCTTTGCGTCCTGAGTTCGAGTGTCTTCAAAGCCCATGACACCTTTGCTAAAGGCTATTCTCCAACTGGAGCGCTCGCAGGCCAGTGTTTCCCAGTAGTCGGTGTTCATACTACATTTTTTAAGATTTGCCTTGAGACAGTCAGGGGCAGAGGAAGGGGGTGCAGTGGAGGCAGGCCACCCAGGTGTCACCACTGAGGGGGGTGACAAAATGCCGGGTGGCACTCACCGAGGGGCCTGCAGCACACCCGAGCCACGCGTCTCACCTGGGAGTGACGCAGTGGCTTGGGCGCCCGCAGACTCTGCGCTGCCCCAAAAGGTCTACCTGCTGCCTCCCCCCAGCTGTAGGGCAGCTGAGTGGGAGGAGGCAGGCAGACTCATCGGAGGCCCAGCGGAGCGTCCTGCCCCAGCTGGCCCCGCCCCCACAGGCGGCTGGCCCCGCCCCTGGGTACAGGGCACAAACGCTGCCCCCGGCGCCTGATTGGCTTGCTCCGCCGCTGGAGGCAGTCTTTAAACCTCTTTTGTTGACCACCAGCATTATGCTTTCCATTAAAATAAAGGTAAAGGGACCCCTGACCATCAGGTCCAGTCGTGTCCGACTCTGGGGTTGCGCGCTCATCTCGCTCTATAGGCCGAGGGAGCCGGCGCTTGTCTGCAGACACCTTCCAGGTCATGTGGCCAGCATGACAAAGCCAATTCTGGTGAACCTGAGCAGCGCACGGAAACGCCGTTTACCTTCCCGCTGGAGAGGTACCTATTTATCTACTTGCACTTTGACGTGCTTTCCAACTGCTAGGTGGGCAGGAGCAGGGACCGAGCAACAGGAGCTCACCCCGTCGCGGGGATTCGAACCGCCAACCTTCTGATCAGCAAGCCCTAAGCTCTGTGGTTTAACCCACAGCGCCACCTGGGTCCACTCCATTAAAATAGAAGCCTCCTAATTCCAGAGGAGTTGGTGGAAATAGCTCCTTAACTAGCAAGTGCATTGACCTTTAAGTGCCCTGTGGCGACATTAAGAATCCCAAAGCCATTAGCCTTTCATTTAGCAAAGTGCTTGTTTCTCCAGGCTTTGCTAATCAAGGGAGCCACACACACCCCTGATCTGCTGCAATCTGCCAGCACAGAGGGCTCAGGGCTGGTGCAAAGTCTTCTGCATCCTCTTGGGCTTTTCCAGCAGAGAAGAACAAAAGAAAAGCCTGCTGGATCAGGCCAATGGCCCATCTTGTTCAGCATCCTGTGACTACTAGCCACAAAGGCTAGAGGGAGCCTCTGGACACCAGTCGCTGGGATCTGCTATTGTGCTGAGGTCCTGGCTTGCAGGCGTTGGACTTGCCACTGTGAGAACAAGACATTGGACTAGAGAGGCAGTGTGGCGTAGTGGTTAGAGTGCAGGACTAGGACCTGGGAGAAACCATGGTTCAAATCCCCACTTGGCCCTGAAGCTCGCAGGGTGCCTTTGGGGGCCAGTCACTCTCTGCCTAGCCTACCTCACAGAGTTGTTGTGAGGATAACACAGGGAAAATATGTATGCCAGCCTTGAGCTTCTGTGTGGAAAGGAGGGAGGGAGGGAGGGAGGGAGGGAGGGAGGGAGGGAGGGAGGGAGGGAGGAAGGAAGGAAGGAAGGAAGGAAGGAAGGAAGGAAGGAAGGAAGGAAGGAAGGAAGGTAGGTAGGTCTTTGGCCCAATCCAGCAGATTTATTAATTTAATTAATTTAATTAATTTATTATTTATATCCCACCCATCTGGCTAGGTTTCCCCAGCCACTCTGGGCAGCTTCCAACAAAAGATTAAAAACACATTAAAACATCAGACATTAAAAACTTCCCTAAACAGGGCTGCCTGTCTTCTGAATGTTAGATAGTTATTTATATCTTTGACATCTGATGCGAGGGCGTTTCACAGGGTGGGCGCCACTACCGAGAAGGCCCTCTGCCTGGTTCCCTGTAACCTCACTTCTCGCAGGGAGGGAACCGCCAGAAGGCCCTCGGAGCTGGACCTCAGTGTCCGGGCTGAACGATGGGGTGAAGATGCTCCTTCAGGGATACGGGGCCGTTAGGGCTTTAAAGGTCAACACCAACACTTAAATCCTTATGTCATGGTGGCTTACCAGAAAAATCCCAGGCCTCATTGTGTATCTATGGAGCATGGATTCCCCATTGGGATTTCAATAGCTCAGCAGTGGAAAACCTTGGAAAACCTGCATTTGGCTGTGTGGTATGAAAACTCACAGACTTTGGCTATTGCTGAAAAAATTACACACATCCTGTGTGTTTCCAGGGGGGTGGAAGATCCAGAAAGCTTCAACGTAATCAGATGGGATTTTATTCCCTAGGCTTCAGAATTGGCCAGTTCACCATCCACGCCCGCTCGAAAAATAGGGATATCTTCATTAATATCTACGTGTCACCATCCACCCGTTTTTGTTTCGTATACGGTGTGATCTGTAATACTCTGCTACTGCAGCTTGTTCATAACATTCAGAAAGGTTTAAAAAAATATAGCACAGATTTGATTCACAAGGATTGGCATACAGGTCGATGATGCCATGGATTCGCCAGCCTGTGTGAAACCCTTCTTTATATGCATGGTAAGTCTGACAAATGAATCTCGGTCGTACATCCACGTAGAGGAAAGTAGGCAGACTCGTTTCCTTTTTCACAAAGCGAGATTCCTGCCGGCAGCCGCGAGTCTGATTTGATGGGCCACAGAGACTTTTCTGATGCTCTGATTCTCCAATAATGAGGTCGCGCAATCACAGAGCCAGTGTGGTGTAGTGGTTAAGAGTGGTAGACTTGTAATCCGGTGAACCGGGTTCGCTTCCCTGCTCCTCCACATGCAGCTGCTGGGTGACCTTGGGCTAGTCCCACTTCTCTGAAGTCTCTCAGCCCCACTCACCTCACAGAGTGTTTGTTGTGGGGGAGGAAGGGAAAGGAGAATGGTAGCCGCTTTGAGACTCCTTCGGGTAGTGATAAAGCGGGATGTCAAAATCTAAAATCCTCCTCCTCTTCCTCCTCTTCTTCCTCCTCTTCCTCCTCTTCCTCCTCTTCTTCCTCCACTTTGGCAGACTTTATTCTGCAAAGCCCCAGATGGCAAGGACAGCCTTGATCAACCTGTTACTAAGAGACGGGCAAGATTTTCCCAGACCTCCCCTGCTGGTTCAGGGACACAGTTGACAACCCCAGAGTCGTCCAAGCGTCGCTTTTCTCTCTCTGTAACCAGCCAGATGGCATTTGACATCTGAGGGCCCTTATAGCGAGACATCGAAAGGTTAGCTGGCAAATGAAAGGTATTGCTCTTCCCAGCCTCGGGGTCTCCGAATGAGCCCGTCCACTTCTGAGAGACAAGTCTGCTGCGGAAATACTTGGCGTCCTGCTATATTTGAAAGGACAACTCAGAAGCTTCAGTTGGTTCAAAGCGCAGAAACCAGATTACCAGCTAGGATGATTATTATTATTATTATTATTATTATTATTATTACATCCCATCTTTTCCGCAGACCAGAACTCAAGGGGCTCATATGAATTAAAACGGGTAAAATGCAAAAGCTGAAAACGTATTAAAAAATAAACCGTAATAGAATTAAAACAATGTTTTAAAAAATTAAAGCAATGTTTTAAAACAGATAATAAATCAGTAAAAAGAGTGCAGCCCTCTTTTTTTTGAAAAAACCTAATCAGTTCCCAAAGGCCTGTCAGGAAAAAATGTCTTCACCTGCATACCCTCCAACATTTCTCTGATGAACATAGGGACTTCCTATTTAAATAATAATAATAATAATAATAATAATAATAATAATTGTAACCTGCCCATCTGACTGGATTGCCCCAGCCACTCTGGGCAGCTTCCAGCATATATAAAAACATAATAAAACATTCAACATTTAAAATACTTCACTCTACCTGGCTGCCTTCAGATGTCTTCTATAGGTTGTCTAGTTACTTATCTCCTTGGCTTGGGGGGTCTCAGAATGCTATACCCTCCAACATTTCACCGATGAAAATAGGGACGTCCCAAGGAAAAGCAGGACATTCTGGGATCAAATTAGAAACTGGGGCGGCTTCTGAAAATCCCTGGAAAAAGGGACACTTGGAGTGTCAGCACCTGCTGGTGGAAAGACAAAAGGACAGATTCTGTTTAGGTCTCATACAACCACTGTTTCAAAACAGCTGCACCGGTTGCCAGCTCATCTCTGGACCCAATTCAAGGTACTCACATTGGTGTTTGAGGCTCTGGATGACCCTGGACCAAAGACCTGAAATGCCACTTTCTTCCCTACAGACCCTTTTGGGTGCCGAGATCAGTACAGAGTTCCCTCTTGATACTCCCACCACCTTCAGAGGCTCAAGGGGTGGCAGGCCAGGGGGAGAGGGCCTTCTTCGTGGTGGCCCCTGAGCTGCGGAACTGCCTCCCCAGAAAGGTGCATTGGGCACCTTCGCTGTAGAGCTTCCGGTGAATGATTAAGATATACGTCTTCACTTGAGGCATATCCTTTACCTTATTCTTGTTATCGTAAGTTGTTTGAAATTGTTTTTAATCTTGTAACCTTTGCAACGTTGCAACCTGCCCTGGGATTCTTCGGGCTTGCAATAAATGGCTAAGTGAATAAATCTCCCATAACAAAGAAGCCCTTGGCTAATTCTACAGCTAGAACACACTACCTGAGCTTCCAGTTCCAATCCTGTGGTTTGGGATCACAGTACAGTGGTACCTCGGTTGTCAAACAGCTTGCCTCCCAAACAAATCGGCCGAAGCCAAAATTTCAGAAGCCGAAATTCTGACGTGGCTTCCATGGCTACCGATGGAGTGCAGGATGCTCCTGCAGCCAATCGGAAGCCTCGCCTTGGTTTTCGAACTGTTCCAGAAGTCAAACAGACTCCATGATGATTATGATGATGATGAAAAAGAAGAAGAAGATGATGATGAAGAAGATGATTCTATGAAATATATAAAAGGATGTCATATAGAGGAGGGAGAAAGGTTGTTTTCTGCTGCTCCAGAGAAGCGGACACGGAGCAATGGATTCAAACTACAAGAAAGAAGATTCCACCTAAACATTAGGAAGAACTTCCTGACAGTAAGAGCTGTACAACAGTGGGATTTGCTGCCAAGGAGTGTGGTGGAGTCTCCTTCTTTGGAGGTCTTTAAGCAGAGGCTTGACAGCCACCTGTCAGGAATGCTTTGATGGTGTTTCCTGCTTGGCAGGGGGTTGGACTGGATGGCCCTTGGGGTCTCTTCCAACTCTAGGATTCTAGGATTCTAAGAAGATGATGATGATGAAGAGGAAGAAGAGGAAGAGGAAGATGAAGAAGAAGAATTTGGACTTGATATCCCGCTTTATCACTACCCTAAGAAGTCTCCAAGCGGCTCACATTCTCCTTTCCCTTCCTCCCCCACAACAAACACTCTGTGAGGTGAGTGGGGCTGAGAGACTTCAGAGAAGCGTGACTAGCCCAAGGTCACCCAGCAGCTGCATGTGGCGGAGCGGAGACGCGAACCCGGTTCCCCAGATTACGAGTCCACCGCTCTTAACCACTACACCACACTGGCTCTCCAAGGTACCACTGTAATCCATCCATCCAAATCCGGGGTTGTCACCCAGAGGACGCTCAACGTGGGGTGGCAACTGTTCCTTGCACCCTTCAGCCACCCACCCCGATAATCTCTCAAAGCAAGCAGAAAACAGTCCATATCCTTTGATGTTCTCCTGATGGCTTGCCATGATTTAATACCTTGTAATAGATGGAGTGGTTTCAGTAAAATCATTTGCCGATAGTTTCTTCTTATTGTGTGGCCAGGTTGCTAAGTACCAGGTGCAAAATTTGAGAAGCAAAACGAGGGACGAATTTGACTCACTGGTGCACAGCACATTGGGCCAATCTCCCTCAGAAACCCCCTTCTTTTTCATGGGGCTCTGAAGGAGAAATTCTAAAGGAGTCCAAATCTGCCCAAGAACACAGAAGAACTCAAAGGGTTCTCTAACCATCAGGCCCAATTAGGAAACCCTTTTACCTCCCCTAATACAGAAGAGAAAAATCTTAGGATATTCCAATGGCATATGCTGATAAACGGCATTTGAAATCCGCTCTGGCACTCTGAGCCCTGCCAAAGGCTCGAGACTCCATTTATTTTTAAGGGCATGCACACAATTTGGGATGAAATTGCATCAACAGAATGCCCCTGAGGTAGGAGGAAAATACAGTAAATTATCAGTTTATTCTGCAATTTGCCTGCAATCTCTCCACAGCAAGATGAAGGTTCGCAAAATGAGCTCTCTCTCCCCACCCCCACCCCCTTCTCCTGCCTATAGTGCTTTGGTCGCATTACCCAGAGTGATCTTCGTGTTTTCATCTCTGAGTACAAAAAGAGAGAGAGGGGCTTCTCTCCGGCTCAAGATAAGGAACCTTCTGATGACACAGCCAAATGATCTCTCAGCATTCATCTTCTCATATCTGAGATCAATCGGAATGGCGTGATGCAGGGAGGAAAAAGGGGAATAGATCAGACAGAGGGAAACAAAGCCTTCTCTTTCTGGAGTTCTTGGTTCTCCTGCTACTTTTGGTACTCCAATCTAAGACCATAAGGAGAGCCTGCTGGACCCTAATAATAATTTAATAATAATAATAATTTATTATTTGTACCCTGCCCATCTGGCTGGGTCTCCCCAGCCACTCTCGGTGGCTTCCAGCAACATTAAAATATCACAGGTTAAAAACTTCCCTAAACAGGGCTGCCTTCAGGTATTTTCTAAATGTCATGTAGTTGTTGATCCCTTTGACCTCTGATGGGAGGGCGTTCCACAGGGCGGGCGCCACTACCGAGAAGGCCCTCTGCCTGGTTCCCTGTAGCTTTGCTTCTCGCAGTGAGGGAACCGCCAGAAGGCCCTCGGCGCTGGATCTGTGTCCAGGCTGAACGGTGGGGGTGGTGACGCTCCTTCAGGTATACAGGACCGAGGCCGTTTAGGGCTTTAAAGGTCAGCACCAACACTTTGAATTGTGCTCGGAAACGTACTGGGAGCCAATGTAGATCTGTCAGGACTGGTGTTATGTGGTCCCGGCGGCCGCTCTCAGTCACCAGTCTGGCTGCCACATTCTGGATTAATTGCAGTTTCCGGGTCACCTTCAAAGGTAGCCCCACGTAGAGCGCATTGCAGTAGTCCAAGCGGGAGATAACTAGAGCTTGCACCACTCTGGTGAGACAGTCCGCGGGCAGGTAGGGTCTCAGCCTGAGTACCAGATGGAGCTGGTAGACAGCCCTAGACACACACAAACACACACACACACACACACACACACACTTTTTTTTTTTTTTGAATTTTCTATTTCACAATTTGGAATATTCTTTTAAGCAGCCTTAAAATAACAATGACTTCCCTTCTTCTCTTTCCATGGTTCATTTTGCAAAACTTAAATCCCTGCATATTTTATATAAACTAAACCATTCAGTATTCCATTATTACATCCATCAAAACTTATCTACGCTGTTGAATTTATCTTAATGCTGCTACCAATGCTTTCAAGTGTACCTAATCCCCCCATATATTCAATAAACATTTTCCAATCTTCTTTAAACAAATGTTCTTCTTGTTCTCTTATTCTATAAGTTAGATCCGCAAGTTGCGCGTATTCCGTCAGTTTAAGTTGCCATTCTTCTTCAGTTGGGACTTTGCTCGTTTTCTATTTTGGGGCTAAGAAAACATGGGTCGCTGTTGTGGCATACATAAATAACCGTTTTTGACACTTGGGAATTTCCATCTGCATTATCCCCAACAAAAAGGACACCGTGGTTTTTTTGGGTTTTTTTTTTAGAAAAGTGCTTTTAAACATTATTTTCAATTCATTATAAACTCTTTTACAAGGCCACCACATATGAAAGAACTCATTTGTTTGTTCTTCCTGTAGGACATCTTCAAGCAGAGTTTGAGCACAAAGTTCATTCTCCCTTCAAACATACACATATATATGTAGAATTCCTATTGGTATATCTCTTTGGCGATCCCTTATACTAGCCAGGTTGCTATGATATGCATTTTTGTGTTTTATATTGCAAACTGCCCTGTGACTCTTGGATGAAGGGCAGCATAGAATTTTAAATACACGAGCTCCAAGCCCAGGTCAAAAAACAATTCATGAATGGGGCACAGAGTGGGGAAGGATCTCTCTCTGCCCAAGTCCTTAGAGAGCTGTGCTCCCTTGTCCAGCCCCCCCTCTGGCATATCACTGCCCAGGATAGAGGGACAGGGTAGTAAAATTCCAATGGGCCAATGCTTCTGAATGCCAGTTGGTGGAAGCCACAGGAGGGGAGAGTTGTTCCTGTGCTCCGGTTATGCTTGCATGTTTCCCATTGGGACAGTTCCTATTTATCTACTTGCACTTTGACGTGCTTTCGAACTGCTAGGTGGGCAGGAGCTGGGACCAAGCAATGGGAGCTCACCCCGTTGCAGGGATTCGAACCACCAACCTTCTGATCAGCAAGCCCTAGGCTCTGTGGTTTAACCCACAGCGCCACCTGGGTCCCTACCCCCCAAATAAAACCCCTCTAATATTAAAATATAAATGGAGGGAGGGCAGATGGCCTTGGTGAAGAGATCTCAGGGGTGGTTTTCTTAACAAAGACAAATCAAGAAAAACCAGTGACGTTTTTAGATATCTGACCCATTCTTTTATCCCTTCTATTAACAAAAGATCACCTGGGTCCAAAATCTGCTCATCTCCATGGATCACTTAACCATTGGTAGCTGCAACACATTCCATGTTTATAATGCCCTTTCCCTGCCCATCTCCAGCAAATGTCAGGCTTATTTCTTTTCATGGAACGAGAGAGAAATGCCACTGGGAGCTGCTGTTAAAACAAGGTGCATCTAAACTGGCTCTCATGGCTCATTTTGACATACACATTTCCATTAATTTCCTGTATCGTTTTTCCTGCAGAGATTTCCCCATCGTTTTTATTTTTTAAAAAGGACAGGCTCTGACCCTGTACCATTTCAGGGGAGTAGACCCATCTTTTGTACGTGATTTTTTATATAAGCTCTGCAGAAAGGAACTTCTGTTTCATTACAGTATTTATTTCCCAAGACTTATCCAAATAATTATTCTCGGGCATGCCCATCAGTTTCTCATAAAACATATAATTATGCCTTAAGGAAGCCAGTTAGCAGCCGAAAAGCTTTTACAGAGACCATAAAAGGGATACAGAGAGGTGCTTTGCAAAGAGCAAACAAACCGTTAAAATAAGAGAACACGGCGGCTGGGATATTGAACCCTCCGTGTATTTACCAAGTTAAAATAGTTCCTGCATTATGAACTCTGCTTTACAAAAGATGGAATTTGTTTCAATAAATGCTGCAAGCTTCCTGTTCCGCCCACGCCGGTGATTTCTAGCCGTGGTGAGTTTTGCACTCTGAAAAGCGTAGGTAGGCAATTGTCTACAGTGGCTGGCAGTGGCTCTCTGGGGTTTCCAATGGGGCTCGCTCCCAGCCCCACCTGAGGATGCTTTTGGGCCATCCTGAATGAGGGCAAACTTTTAGATATCTTGGAGTTCTCTTGAGTGAATCCTTGAGATTCTGACTAAACATTAAGAATAACTTTCTGAGGGTAAGAGCTAACTGCCTTGGAAGGTAGTGGACTCATCATCGGAGGTTTGTAAACAGAGGTTAGTAATAATAATAATAATAATAATAATAATAATAATAATAATAATTTATTATTTATACCCCGCCCATCTGGCTGGGTCCCCCCAGCCACTCTGGCCATCTCTCTGGCCATCTCTCAGAGGATGTCCTTGTGGGATGTGATCCATGAGAGGCAGTTAAGTACAACATTCCTTGTAATGCTAGAGAAGACATGCGAGGGAATGTTTGGTCCAGCCAGTCTGAACTTCCTGTTCCTCCTGGCTGGAGCATCCTTCCTTTTGCATGTGATAGAAGGTGGGCGTGACCTCACCTGTCCAGGTAACAAAAGGATGAGTCATGGAGCACACCTCTCTCTTTTTGACTTCCTTCTTCATTCGACCAGCTGTTAGCTAGGACTGCTCTGCTAGCTCTCAGATAGCAGAAGCACTGGGATTATTCCCCCATATGGGGTAGATCCACATGTACGTATTTGTGACTAAGTCTGCCTTCAGGGATCCAACTGTGAACTGATGTGAGTAAACTTCTTTTATTGACTTTGAATAAGGTGGCGGCGTCTTTATTCTTTTTAAGAGGGATTCAAGGGAACTTACCAGGAACGTACAATTCAATCTGAGACAGATTGAATTGTATAATAGTGAGAGGCTCACACGAGCCTGCAACCAGCTATCTGCTGTGCATGTAACTCTGCTACATAAAGGAACTTGCTAGCACAAGTTAGGAAGGGTTGGGGTTAGGAAGGGTATTAATAAACAATATATCCTCTCCTGTCACCCTGAACATTCCCACAATCTTTAGCTGTGATTCCTGCATTACAGGAGCTTGATAGAATCACAGATTTGTAGATTTGGAGAGTACCTCAAGGCTCATGTAGTCCAACGCCCTGAGACAAGAATCCCAGCTAAAGCCTCCAAGGAAGGAGAGTCCTACTTGTGCATTCTCTCCTTTCTTGTCTGTTGTCCCCGCGCTGAATTATACGAAGTGCTCCTACACGAGCTGCTGGGATTATTTGCGAAATAGAATTAAGACACCGGGAAGATTTATTTGCTAAATTAGCCCTCGGCCCTCTGAGAAAGGAGGCCGTGCACTTCATTAAAACAGATTAATGTAGAACAACTGCTGTCTATTAAGAGTGGGTGCCTGGGAGGGCTTATTGCAAGCAAACCCCAATGTGTATCTGGTTTGTGGGGCGGCAGTGGGGGAGAGAAGCAAAGCGCCTCAAGTAAACCAGCACTTTGCAGTCTGGAATGTGGCAGGGAACGAGTTCTCCTTAGCCCCTTCGAAGTGGATCTTGTTTGGAGTTGGCATCCTGCCAAGCAGCTGAATGAGTGATGCAGAGAAATGAAAGTACCACTTCTCACGGAGACAAAGCACTGGGGAGGAACCATCCCGCAAAACCACAGAGAATCCCCGCTCTGTTTTTATCACAGGCAATGGGCACATCTGCTTGGAATCATAGGGAAGTTGCATGAGTTACTATTCCGGAACTTGACTTTCTTTCTTTTTTCCTTCTTTTTTTAAAAAAAAATTATGCATACTCTTCAGGTTTATACATTTCATTAATTTTACACTCACTTTAACATTTCAAAGCTTGACTTCCTTCCCTCTCTTTCTGCGGTTCCTTAAATTTCTTTTTTAATATCTACTGCATATCCAAATTCATTTAATTTGCTCATTTATTTATCTACTTTAAATATATACTCTTATGAAACTGCAGGTTATTACAATAATCCTGCCATTGTTTTTATCTGTTTGCAATTTATCTGCAAATATTCAATAAACCATTTCCATTCTTTTATAAAAAGTTTGTTATCTTGATTTCTTATTCTTCTGTTAAGTTTCGCCATTTCTCCATATTCCACAAGCTTTTGTATCCATTCTTCCTTTGCTGGGATTTCTTTCCATTCCTTTGCTGGGAGTTCTTTCCATTTTGGGCTGAGTAGCATGCTGTAGTAGCTTAAATAAATACATTTCTATACTGTTTGGTAGTTGACTTTCTAAATGGTTTGGCTGTCTGGGGAAGTCCGATTATTCCTAGAGAACCAACTGTCCAACCTTGGAGTTTTGTTGTTGTTGTTTAGTCGTGTCCGACTCTTCGTGACCCCATGGACCAGAACACGCCAGGCACGCCTATCCTTCACTGCCTCTCGCAGTTTGGCCAAACTCATGTTAGTAGCTTCGAGAACACTGTCCAACCATCTTATCCTCTGCCGTTCCCTTCTCCTTGTGCCCTCAACCTATCCCAACATCAGGGTCTTTTCCAGGGAGTCTTCTCTTCTCATGAGGTGGCCAAAGTATTGGAGCCTCAACTTCATGATCTGTCCTTCCAGTGAGCACTCAGGGCTGATTTCCTTCAGAATGGAGAGGTTTGATCTTCTTGCAGTCCATGGGACTCTCAAGAGTCTCCTCCAGCACCATAATTCAAAAGCATCAATTCTTCGGCGATCAGCCTTCTTTATGGTCCAGCTCTCACTTCCGTACATCACGACTGGGAAAACCATAGCTTTAACTATATGGACCTTTGTCGGCAAGGTGATGTCTCTGCTTTTTAAGATACTCTCTAGGTTTGTCATTGCTTTTCTCCCAAGAAGCAGGCGTCTTTTAATTTTGTGACTGCTGTCACCATCTGCAGTGATCATGGAACCCAAGAAAGTGAAATCTCTCACTGCCTCCATTTCTTCCCCTTCTATTTGCCAGGAGGTGATGGGACCAGTGGCCATGATCTTAGTTTTTTTGATGTTGAGCTTCAGACCATATTTTGCGCTCTCCTCTTTCACCCTCATTAAAAGGTTCTTTAATTCCTCCTCACTTTCTGCCATCAAGGTTGTATCATCAGCAAATCTGAGATTGTTGATATTTCTTCCGGCAATCTTAATTCCGGTTTGGGATTCATCCAGTCCAGCCTTTCGCATGATGAATTCTGCATATAAGTTAAATAAGCAGAGCGACAACACAACCTTGGAGTTACCCAGATGGAAATGGTTTAGAACAGGAATCTGCCGCTGTTTGTGCAGGCAGACCGATGGCTACTTGATCTTGATGTCAATGTCATATTGCTCATGTAATAGGTAGATAAAGGACCCCTGGACGATTAAGTCCAGTCAAAGGTGACTATGGGGTTACGGCGCTCATCTCGCTTTCAGGCCAAGGGGGCTGGTGTTTGTCCACAGACAGCTTTCCGGGTCAATGTGGCCAGCAGGACTAAACTGCTTCTGGCACAACAGAACACCATGATGGAAACCAGAGTGCACAGAAACACCGTTTACCTTCCCGCCACAGCAGTACCTATTTATCTACTTGCACTGGTGTGCTTTCAAACTGCTAAGTTGGCAGGAGCTGGGACAGAGGAACGGGAGCTCACCCTGTTGTGCGGATTCGAACCGCCGACCTTCTGATCAGCGAGCCCAAGAGACTCAGTGGTTTAGACCACAGCATGTTTCCAAAAAAATTTACACATCACTTGGGAAGACAGGCAAACTAATACCAGTGTACTGGAAGAAGCAAAGATCACCCGTGTCGAAGCAATGATTCTTCAACATCAACTTCGTTGGACTGGTCATGTTATGCTGATGCCTGATTATCGTCTTCCAAAGAAAGACAGAAGCTGCACTTACATCATTTTGCAACTCAGTATCCCAGCTGCCACTGACAGCAGTCAGTCTATCAGGATTTCTGCATTGTGTTCATCCCAGCTGCCATTAGAAGAACTGCCACTTTAAGAACTGGTGGGTTGCAAGCCTATGGGCAGAAAGTGCCTTCCCGTTGATATTCAGAGGCTGCTCTGAGAGCCTTTCCACCTGCAGAGCTTGGAATCAATGAATTAATAAGTGAATGAAATTCCTGTATGGGAAATGCCCACCCAGAGTTCAACAGCAAGTGAGTCAAGTGAGCCATTGACGAGAAAGAGAATCTCAGCCGGATCTGAAGATATCTGATAAAGTCCCATGGCGAAAGCTAAGGTAGGAATGTAGGGAGCTGTCAGGACCACACATACACCCCGCAAGACTTGGGTTTCTCCCCTAGCCCAACCTGGAGATGCCAGGATTGAACCAGGAACTTCTGCATATAATGGGCTTCAACTGGTTGCTGTGAGATCCTAAACAGTGCCGGAAGGAAATCCACCTGAGACTTGCATGCTGGGATCTTCATCACAATTGTTGGCATCTGTCTCAAGAGACAATGAATGGAGTGTGCCTCCAGGGGTGAAGACAAACTTCTGTGTTAGCAGCACCAAACTGACCTCCCCGGGGCACAAGCCTGGGCAAGTGTGTCTGGAGGTCCTGGGCTGCCCAGATGACAAGACCCACCTCTCAGCCTGGCTGATGTGGTCCAAAGGAAAGCAGAGCAAGACACTTGTCACCAGCTTGGCTGCAGATGTTGCCGGAAGAAGGCGTGCAAGGTGCCATCCAGCCGCCTTAGGGACTCCGCTCCAGATTTGTATGAGGTTTACTCCTGAGCCTTTTCTTGTCTTGAAGATATCCTGCAAGGCAGCGGAGGTTTAGGGTCAGAGTCTTCCTCCTTCTAGATGGGCAACCTTCCCTGGTAGACAAGTCCCATCTGTCCCCTCTACAGCATGGGCACAAACCACTATCTTGACCAATGGACCCACTCTTGGTCTTGTCTGCTCAATCTGCCAGAGCCTGTCTCTGCATGCAGGGAAAGTCCCTAACGCAGGGGTAGGCAACCTTCGGCTCCCAGATGTTTTGGGACTACAACTCCCATGATCCCTAGCTAACAGGACCAGTGGTCAGGGATGATGGGAGTTGTAGTCCCAAAACATCTGGGAGCCGAAGGTTGCCTACCCCTGCCCTAACGCATCGAGGGTTTGAGACCCATCAGGTTTAGCCAGCCAGTCAAAGCCGTTCCCCAGGTGTGGCTGCTGTTGCCTGCTGACATCTTCTAGGAGCCACAGGTGGGGACCAAAGGTGGACAAACTACCCCCAGAAGGAGCACAGTGTGTCCCCCACCGCAGCTACGACCCATCCCGTAACACCCCACACAGCATAAATAATAGGAAGTGGAGAATGACTATGAAGAGGTGTGGGTATTGACTTAGCTGGCTAGCTATTTATTATTGTTGTTTTCAAGGAGTTAAAGTCCCACCTCCATTTATGATTCACAACAGTCCTGTGGAGTAGGCCAGGCAGAGCAGGGGAATCAGTTGGTTAAATTTTGTTGGAGGCCAGATTTCATAACTTGGGCGCTCTTAACTTGGGGTAGGGATTGTGATTATTTTTTCTGTTTTAATCACTGTCAGCTACCTTGAGTCTCTTTGGAGAAATAGGTGGTATACAGGTTTTGTATATTTTTAAAAAATGGTTGAGGAAAAAAGAGAAGCGAGCCACGGAGGCAATCAGATATCTCATGCAAACGAGTGAGTATGTCAGGCGAAAAGGAGAAGAAAAATGGACGTGACTTGTGTTGCCACCTAATTTTTCCTGAAGTGACAGGATTGAGTAAATACTGAAGGTCCTAATCAGGCAAAGGATCTGTATAAATTCTGAGGGAACTACTTTGAAATGTCAGGAAGATCAGGGGAGATTTGCCTATCACTCAGAAGGTGCCTGAGTTAGACCATGTGGCGCGGCAGGTCTGGTTCAGCTCAAACAGCTGTGACATTTCTGGACAGGAGTCTTTGTGGAGACGCTAGGGATTGAACCTGAGGTTTTCTGGATGCAAAGTGGGCAGGGCCGTCTTAAGCATATGCGGTGCCAGGGTGCAAAGATCCGCCCGGCACCCCCCCCCCCAGGTTGCCCACCTTTTTTTAGGGAGGGAACCCAAGAGCTGTCTACCTTTTTTTAGGGAGCTGACACCACACTTATCTCTGCTCAGGAAAAGAAAACAGGAAACATAAGGAGCCCAGCGCAACAAACCAGCCCAAGGCGTTGGCGTTGGTGACAGAGCGAAGCCGGGCGTCTCATGGTGTAAGCAGCGTGTGCTGGGTGGGCCTCTCCACGGCCCTACACCAATCCCAGGCATGCAGGAGCCTGGAGCCAACCAGCTGCCTCTGTGCCTCGCTGGCTCACTCGCCCCCGAACTCACGGCACAGAGCTGCCCGCAGCAAAAGAGCCTGCCGCAGCACTCCAACCGACAGGCGGGCTCTTCCCCGGACTCCAACTCTTGGGCCCCAGACTCTGGGCCTGGTGCCCCTGAGAGCCCAGCGCCCAGGTGCCCCACAGCCCTGGCACCTATGGTTAAGACGGCCCTGAAAGTGGGTACAACCCTTGCCCATCACAGTGTTACCTTATGGCAGTTGCATTGGCTGTATTGAAGAAACTAATAATAAAACATTGGAAATAAAACTTTGGAAATAAAACATTTTCAATGCCCATAAGTTTAATTCAAGTTTTGCTTGCAGAAATTCCTTCAAAAACATCAAAGATACATCAAAATAATTCCATACGCACAGGGAAAGAAAGATAGCTATGTTTGTGGGGGGTGGGCTAGCTGGCTCTCGCGGTCCCTTCCAACTTTACAATTCTACGATCCAATGAACTGCTTCCCAATTTCCTTGATGCTCATTTGCTATTCTATAGCTCCCAGCATCCTTTGAGGGGAAGGCTCTGAAGGCACAGATGAGATATCAATTCTGGTGCAGGAGGCATCAGAACAGGGCACAGTTTATTCCTGATTATTCTGCCTCTTGTCTTACAGCAGCATTTTGACTTCAGGCTATGGAGACATGGAAGTTTCGCTATCTCTTCTTGTATGCATAACGACTCCTAGCAGTGAAATATTAATTGTGGTTTGGGGGCATTGACTAAACGAAGGCGCCATCTTGCCATAAGCGAGTGGAATCTTACGATGCTGTCCTCTCCCTCTGTTCTGGGCAGTGTTGTGCTAGAGGGGGGACTGGAGAAGGAAGCATAGCTCCAGCAACAGTGATGACTGTGGGGATGTTCAGAGAGGCAGGAGAGGATATATTGTTTATTAATATCCTCCCTAACTTGTGCTGGGACCCAGGTGGTGCTGTGGGTTAAATCACTGAGCCTAGGGCTTGCTGATCAGAAGGTCGGCGGTTCGAATCCCCATGACGGGGTGAGCTCCCGTTGCTCGGTCCCTGCTCCTGCCAACCTAGCAGTTTGAAAGCACGTCAAAGTGCAAGGAGATAAATAGGTACCGCTCTGGCGGGAAGGTAAACGGCATTTCCGTGCTCTGCTCTGCTTTGCCAGAAGCGGCTTTGTCATGCTGACCACATGACCCGGAAGCTGTACGCCGGCTCTTGGCCAATAAAGTGAGATGAGTGCTGCAACCCCAGAGTCGGACATGACTGGACCTAATGGACAGGGGTCCTGTCTTCCATTGCCTCCCGCAGTTTGGTCAGACTCATGTTGGTCGCTTCGAGAACACTGTCCCACCATCTCGCCCTCTGTCATCCCCTTCTCCTTGTGCCCTCCATCTTCCCCAACATCAGGGTCTTTTCCAGGCAGTCTTCTCTTCTCATGAGGTGGCCAAAGTATTGGAGCCTTAGCTTCAGGATCTGTCCTTCCAGTGAGCACTCAGGGCTGATTTCCTTCAGAATGGAGAGGTTTGATCTTCTTGCAGTCCATGAGACTGGGACACCCCAAATTGACAGAAGCCAGCTTTGGACCCCAATCCCAAATGCCCCAACTTCTCTTCCATGTGCTGTCCACACAAGAGCAAGGGACCCGAAGACAGGTGTTTTTTGGTTCTGCACTGTGGCGCAAGTCCGTTGGCTCACACCAGAGCGAGGGGCCAAAAAAACTGAAAGAAAACTTACTTTGTCCCTGCTCATCATCACTTCTCTTCCTCCTTACCTAGGCCTGGAATCTGATGCTGTCCTAGTAATCTAGTGGAACCCAATTAAGAGGATTACAATATTGGTTTATGAGTTTGGTATGTTGCTTTAGCTCCACATTTGCATCTTTCTCTCCATTTTCTTCCCCTGAACATTAATGCGAGGTGACGTGAGCCTTGACAGTTCAATGCTTCACTCCACAACTTAATTAATGCAACCCAGCTAATTGGCAAGCTGTGTGTGCTGAGAGCAGTGATGTCCAGGATTTCTACTCATTACTGAAACGTTTGACAATTCTGTTTGCTAAAAGGCTTACACATAAGTCAGGTCCATTTCCACGTCCCTTTATCTCGATGGAAAAGATGGAAGTCTAAATCTGCAGCTGCTGAGATGTGCTTTGGGACAGGAATGTGTTTTCAAATGTATGGCTATCATGGTGGCTTCAAGTTAAAACCCTTGGGGACTTTTCCAACTCTGCAACTCTATGATTCTATGATTTTGCCAGCTGGATGGTCTGGGGAAGTCCAAGATCTCACCTTCCCTGAGCCAGGAGAAAGGACCGCCCACCCTTTTCTATCTCTCTCTCTCTGAAGCATCGTTTTGAGAAGGATGGTGGGTACACTTTGTTCCCTCCAAGCTCTCCCCACCCCCTCCCAACATGACAAAACAATGTTCCCAATTATTTAAGAAGAAACCAAGAAAAAATAGTTACTTTGGGGTTAATTTGATTGCCTCAGACTCCTGGGTGCAGGATTTATTAAAAAGTGATTTGGATGATACAGTCATGACGGCAGCTTTGTAATCAAATGCCAGCCACCGTTCAGCCATGTAATAACCAGACGCCAAGACATCTGCCTTCCTGAGCATATTTATAAGGAGAGGGCGAATGGTGCTTAGCTACCTTGATTAGTTTCATTGCCTCTAATTGACTGAGCTGCTAGGCCCCAGATCCAGCCTGTGAATCGGAGATCTTTCAGAAATTAGAGGGTCGCGCTCACCTCTGTTGCCGGGAAGAGTCGCAGCTCACCAGCAGAACACACCCTTTGTGTGGAAGAGGTCCTCTCTTCAGTCTCTGGTATTTCTAGGTGGGGTTTGGAGAAACTTCTGCCTGAAAACCCTGGACAGCTGCTGGCAGTCATTGTAGACCAGATTTCAGGGCCATAATCAGCTGCAAGTCCACAGGGGCGTAGGAAGTGGGGGACGGAGGAGGCGGTTCGCCTCAGGTTCCATCATGGAGGGGGTGACAAATTATCAAGGAACAATTACTGCCCTAGTAGGGTGGTTCATAAAAAACTTTTTTAAAAAAAATGCCTGCTCCAAAGGTCTTATCTTACTACACTAGGGATTCTATAGCTATATATGAAATTTCATGCATATCAGTTAATATCTTGACCCTCCTCCACGAAAATAGCTGTTTACTTGGCTGTTTTCCTATGTCATGAAGGCTGAAATTTCAATTCAGTGGAGCACTTACTGTTCCCAACCCTAACCCTGCAGAAAGCCATCTAATTAGACTTTAATTTGGACATGTTTTTAGGAGGTAATTTAATTATTGTTTGATTTCATATCAATGTTATGTATCTGATGTTAGCTGCCCTGAGCCCGACTTCGGCCGGGGAGGGCGGGATATAAATAAAAGTTTATTTTTACTTATTATTATTCCTTTGTAAGAAAATATGAAATAACGCAAAACCATTTTTGCAGGCAAAAAATAATAATAATAAATCAATGTGTTGGGGGTGACAAGAAATTTTCTGCACCGGGTACCACCTGACCTTCCTACGCCTCTGCAAGTCCATACAAAAGATGCCAGGCGCTGTTGCCAGTGAAGTTAACTCTTTATTCAAGGCAATGGCATACAGCTCAGCAACCTCTCTGTCTCGCCAAATGCAAGGTGGTTCTTTTAATGAGATTCAGAAGCAATGCAAACACAAGTGAATGAGAAAATTAAAGATTTCATTCCAATCAGCAAGCATTATATACATTAGCAAGCGCGCATGTCATTCATTAGTCACCCTCTTCCCAACGCTTCTACATCAACGAAAGTCAGATGGTACCCAGCTATCACTTCTTCCTTCCACCAGATTTTACATTAAAGGCTGCTCTCAGCCATAAAAGAACTTTAACAAGAGATAGGGAGGGGAAGTAAACAGAGGCAGGAAGAGACGGCCATGCTAGGTCAGCAAACTTTTTCAGCAGGGGGCCGGTCCACTGTCCCCCAGACCTTGTGGGGGGCCAGGCTATATTTGGGGGGGGGGGGAATGAACGAATTCCTATGCCCCACAAATAACCCAGAGATGCATTTTAAATAAAAGCACACATTCTACTCATGTAAAAATACCAGGCAGGCCCCACAAATAACCCAGAGATGCATTTTAAATAAAAAGACACATTCTACTCATGTAAAAACATGCTGATTCCTGGACCGTCCGTGGGCTAGATTTAGAAGGGGATTGAGCCGGATTTAGCCCCCAGGCCTTAGTTTGCCTACCCATGAACTAACCCCTCAAAATTACAATTATCTTCCAGAAAATATTGCCCATACACCATCCCAGTAGGTGTTGCCCCTGGGGAGAAGTTACCAGGACTGAAGGTCCCTACTGTCCACCTCTCCCAGATGTTTCCCAAGCAGTCTCAAGCTGCATCTGTGCACCTCTGGCCTCTGTTCTGCTCTTCCCATTAATCTGCGAGTTCTTGGAGACGGAGGGAAGGGGAGCTCCTCATTGCAGCAGGAGAGGGAGACTCCCTCGATTCTCCAGCAGCCTCTTGACCCCCTCCTCTGCAGGGGTTTCTCAAAAATAAGTCATGCCAGCCAAACCTCATTTCTTTTTTTGATGGAGTTACAAGGAGTCATCTCTTAAACAAAGCATTTATACCCCCACATCGTTCTTTATATCCAAAATACTGAAACAGGGGAGTGTGATTGCCAGCGAAGTGTGAGAGAGAGATGAGCTAGAAGCAGGCTAGAAGCTGGAGACCCAGAGACCTGCTTGTTTGTTTCTGGATCGAAATCTATGAATGATGGAAAAGCAAGATCTCAGCATGTAAAAAGGTAAAGGGACCCCTGACCATTAGGTCCAGTCGTATCTGACTCTGGGGTTGCGGCACTCATCTCACTTTATTGGCCGAGAGCCGGCGTACAGCTTCCAGGTCATGTGGCCTGCATGACAAAGCCGCTTCTGGCGAACCAGAACAGCACATGGAAACGCCGTTTACCTTCCCGCCAGAGCGGTACCTATTTATCTACTTGCACTTTGATGTGCTTTCGAACTGCTAGGTGGGCAGGAGCTGGGACCGAGCAACGGGAGCTCATCCCGTCGCAGGGATTCAAACCGCCGACCTTCTGATCAGCAAGCCCTAGGCTCTGTGGTTTAACCCACAGCGCCACCTGGGTCCCTTTCTCAGCGTGTATATATGCGTAAATAGGACCATTTATCCCAAAGACACCACCGTCTCCGCTGACCTGCAAGCAAACTTAACCTGTGTCAGTGCCTGGAACCCTTAGAGTCTCTCTCTCTCTCCACTTAGAGGTTGGAGTGGCAACTAAAAATATGTATTCTCTGCAAAACTCACGCTGGCTGTCCTGTGATGGAGCTGCCATCCTGCCTGTGCCCTTTTGTTCCAGAGCCACTGATGCAGATTTCTCTTTGCAAAAAGAAAACTTAAAGCATCGAGTGCACTTCACAGGTTCAATGAACATTAACTTCCAACTTAATGCTTCGGAGGCTCTAGTCATATTGTTCAGGAACTGGAGTAAATGAGATAAATTGAAGCTATCATTAGTAATGTTCTGCTTAGGCAAGTTAGGAGAGAGCCAGGTGCTGCACTTTGAATCTTTTCCCTAGAGCTTCCCTTGCAGAATGGCTAAGAGTTAGCAGGGCATTCTGGGTAACAGCCCACTCTTCGTGTGCTTTGTGAGATGCGCTGGACTCAGGTCTGGCCAAATGTGGCCATGGGTGAGGGTTCCCACTGTTTCGCACTGTGGTTTCCCAGTGTGGTGTAGTGGTTAAGAGTGGTAGACTCGTAATCCGGTGAACCGGGTTCACTTCCCCACTCCTCCACATGCAGCTGCTGGGTGACCTTGGACCAATCACACTTCTCTGAAGTCTCTCAGCCCCACTCACCTCACAGAGCGTTTGTTGTGGGGGAGGAAGGGAAAGGAGAATGTGACCCGCTTTGAGACTCCTTCGGGATATCAAATCCAAACTCTTCTTCTTCTACCTTGTGACCCTAGTGGGACCTGGGGAAGTTGTATGGACATGAGAGAAACAGGAGGGGAGGGGACAAGCATCTTAGATTTGTAGAATTGTAGAGTTGAAGGAACCCCCAAGGGTCATCTAGTCCAGCCCCCTGCAATGCAGGAATCACAGCCAAAGAATCCATGTCAGATGGCCACTCATTCTCTGCTTAAAAGTTTCTGGCAAAGGAAAGTCCACAACCTCCTGAGGGAGAGGAAACTGTTCTACTGTCAAACAGCTCTTACTGTCAGAAAGTTCTTTCTGATGTTTAGTCGGAATCTCCCTTCTTGTAACTTGAAGCCATGGATTTGAGTCCTACTCTCCAGAGCAGGAGAAAACAAGCATGCTCCATCCATGTGTCAGCTCATAAGATATTTGAAGATGGCCATCCCCTCTCGGTCTCCTCTTTTCCAGGCTAAACATACCCAGCTCCTTCAACCATTCCTCATAAGGCTTGGTTTCCGACCTTTGATCATCTTGGTCTCCCTCCTCCGCACACTTTCCAGCTTGTCAACATCCTTCTTAAATTGTGGTGCCCAGAATGGGACACTGTATTCCAGGGGTGGCCTGACCAAGGCAGAACAGAGCGGTACTGTTACATCCCTTGATCTGGACACTAAACTTCTGTTGATGCAGCCTAGAATAGCATTAGCTTCTTTTGCTGACTCATCTTAAGCTTGTGTTTCCCTTTCGCAACCTAAGAATGGAAGAGCAGTGCTGCTTGATCAGGCCAATGGTCCATCTAGCCCAGCATCTTATTCTCCCAGTGACCAACCAGATGCCTCTTCTGGGAAACCCGCAAGCAGAATTTGAGCGCCAGAGCCCTCTCCCCCAGGGGCGTACCCAGGATCAAAACTAGGGGGGGGGGGCCAAGCCATGGTCGTTCAGGTTTGCTTTGTATGGACGCTGATCATTTTTGCTTCTGGGGGGGCAGCTGCCTTCTAGGGGGGGCAGCTGCCCCCCCTGCCCCCTGGGTACGCCCATGCTCTCCCCTCCTGTGGTTTCCAGCAACTGGTGTTCAGAAGCATCGCTGCCTCCAACTGTGCAGGTAGAGCATAGGCATCATGGATCGTAGCCATTGATACCTGGCACCTTTCAGATGTTTGGGGCTATTATTATTATTATTATTATTATTATTATTATTATTATTTATACCCCGCCCATCTGGCTTGGTTTCTCCAGCCACTCTGGGCAGCTCCCAACAAAAGATTAAAAATACATTAAAACATCAGTCATTAAAAACTTCCCTAAACAGGGCTGCCTTCAGATGTCTTCTAAACGTCAGATAGTTGTTTCTTTCCTTGACATCTGATGGGAGGGTGTTCCACAGGGCAGGCGCCACCACCAAGAAGACGCTCTGCCTGGTTCCCTGTAACTTCACTTCTCGCGGTGAGGGAACCGCCAGAAGGCCCTCGGAGCTGGACCTCAGTGTCCGGGTAGAACGATGGGGGTGGAGACACTCCTTCAGATATACTGAACCAATGCCATTTAGGGCTTTAAAGGTCAGCACCAACACTTTGAATTGTACTTGGAAACATACTGGGAGCCAATGTAGGTCTTTCAAGACTGGTATTATGTGGTCTCGGCAGCCGCTCCCAGTCACCAGTCTAACTGCCGCATTCTGGATTAGTTGTAGTTTCTGAGTCACCTTCAAAGGTAGCCCCAAGTAGAGCGCATGGCAGTAGTCCAAGCGGGAGATAACCAGAGCATGCACCACTCTGGTGAGACAGACAGCGGGTATGGAGGGTCTCAGCCTGCATACCAGATGGAGCTACAACTCCCAGCCAGACACAACTAGTGTGGAATTGCTTGAATATATTATCGTGCTCAGTATCAGCTTCTTGGTGCTAGAAGACAATTGTCACTTTAGGGCAGGGGTAGGCAACCTAAGACCCGTGGGCCAGATGCGGCCCAATCGCCTTCTCAATCTGGCCCACGGATGGTCCGGAAATCAGTGTGTTTTTACATGAGTAGAATGTGTCCTTTTATTTTAAATGCATCTCTGGGTTATTTGTGGGGCCTGCCTGGTGCTTTGACATGAGTAGAATGTGTCATTTTATTTAAAATGCATCTCTGGATTATTTATGGGGCATAGGAATTCGTTCATTTCCCCCCCAAAAATATAGTCCGGCCCACCACATGCTCTGAGGGACGGTGGACTGGCCCACGGCTGAAAAAGGTTGCTGACCCCTGCTTTAGGGCATTTCCTCAAGGACAGGAAAGCAGAATGCAAAAGACTTGTAGAATATACTGCACTGGAATTAAAAGGAGAGGGGTCAAAGGCACAACCCATCTTGGTGTGGGTGAGTCTGCATTCTTTCCTAAGTGACGCTTTGCAGGAGCAGCTAAATGAAGTTAAAGGCTAATGTGGAACCAGAGGCATCTGGAGTAAGTATTCATTGTCTGCAGTGGGTGACATCCTTGGGAGATCTGAACGTATTTTTCTCTCTGCTTTCCCTCGTGACCATGTCACTACAGCAAGTGGAAAATGCAGCATTCTGGTGTCGGGTTGTCTCTGCTTTGGCTTCTTTTTGAATCAGGAGAGAGAAAGGCACAGGAAGACATGGTTCATGGCTATAGGAAATTGTGAGGTGCCTGAACCGCCTCCCCCTACTGAGAGAGATGTTCTCTAGTTCTTCCCTGGTCTCTTAGCAAAAAGAGGATGCGAGATATTCATGGTGGAGCAGGAGGAGGAGGCTATTGACAGCTCCTAGCCAGGTTGGCTGCGCTCTGCTTCCAATTTCAGAAATACTTCTGGAATGGGATTTTGAAAAATCCTCTGAGATGCACCTCCTCCTTCCATGCACACAGACTCCGCTGTCTCTGTAAATAAGCACAAGCCTCAAAGAGTGCTGGGTCTTTTGCCTGCAGGTAACGCAAATGAACTCAGGAGCGACCGGAAAGGATTTGGAGCCGATGGCTGGGTGGTTTGGTGTGCTGTTTTTTCCATCATCGGGCTAAAGTGTTAGCAAAGTGGAAACGGGTGACCCGATTTAACCACCCCTCCAGCAAAGACACCCTGCACCCTGTCTCCACTTTCTGAAAAACTTGTCAGCTCGGAGAGAGAGAGAGACCACAGCTATGCTGTCACTTAACACCCCTAATCTGTCATATTGACATGTCCACAGAATGGCCTGCAGCCTCGTCTGTTTCACTGGCTGCCTTGACAGTTACGGGGAGATCTCTTCCCCTGATGGTTTCTAGCTTTCTTGCGGAAGGTCCAGACCTTTCGAGAAAGCTATAACACTGCTTGCAGTGCCATGTGGTGTTTGTTTGTTTTTTAACCACCACCACCACCCCCTCCAAAATGTCCCCAGGGCAGGCTCCCATTTCTGCCGCTCCATCCCCAGAATTGACACTGGGGTGAGTTCTGAGTGGCTGTAGATCTTTTAAGGGCACCGCTGCTAAAACTGAAATTTCTCACTGCTCCTAGTGCTACTGCATAGAACCGAGGATGTGCACACAGCACACAGTTCTCCTCACTGCTGGTGTGCAATACTACCATTTTGCGTGTGTAGGTCACCCAGTCATTCCCCAATAACTCACACAAGAAACATAATTTTTGGTTTGGGTTTTTGGGCATATTTTGGCCACAACTTTTATTGAAATACAAATCACGTGAGTGGTTGCGTAGGCATTGGTTCACGCTGTCCACCGGGACAGAGCTGACCCTAGTCAGCAGCAAGACTAGCTGTCGCAGCGGGACAGAGCTGACCACTTGTCAGCGCTGGGAAACCATTAGCTGGGGAGAGTTAACGGAGGCTGGTGAAATCAGAGCCTCCCCCTCCCCAGGGGTCCACAGGGGCTCTTGCATGGCCCTGCAACCCATCGGGTTTGGACAAGCATGTTGAGCCCCTGGCTTCCTTTAACGGAATTCCCATCACCAACATCACTTCTTGGGGGGCACCGGCCTCCCATACCACAGAACCAATGCCTAACCGCCAACCTTACAAGTTGTGACTAATTGCTATATAATAGGCGAAAAGCAAGTGGCACAGCCAATCAGCCAAATGGAAAAATTCCTACCAGGCCTCCCCTAAGCGGAGACGACCCCATGACAGGCACAGCAAGGTCAAGCACAAGCCTATACCAGGGCGGGGGGGGGGCGGGAGATCCGAAGCTCCAGACAAGAGTGACCAGTGGGTCACATGGAGCTCTATTTAAAGGACGCTGGGCTGTCCATCAACTTGCAACAAGCAATTCTGCCCAACAACAAGCTAGGTCAGTAAATGCTGTGGCCATAAGCCCTTCCCCCAAACCAATGGCGAAATGACTTTTTGCCCACCCCGCAATGGAAGCTCTCTCCGAGAACTCTCTTTCTGGTTACAGGTAGGTAGCCGTGTTGTCTGCCATAGTCGAAACAAAAAAAAAAAATCCTTCCAGTAGCACCTTAGAGACCAACTAAGTTTGTTCTTGGTATGAGCTTTCGTGTGCATGCCAATAACAAACAATAAAGACCCTGGTCTACTGACCTCTCTTATGCGTCTATATTTGGCTGGAACTTCCTTCCTTTCTGACCATATAGACCCACAGGCTCTGCCCCAATGAGCTGGACTGTTGAGTAGTCTCTTACCCCAGAATTTTCCTTAACACCACCAACCAGTATTCAGAAGCGTTTCTGCTTCCAACTGTGGGTGCAGAGCATATCCGTCATGGCTAGTAGCCATCAATAGCCCTCTCTGGCAATATATCGTGAATCGTGATGTGTGTTAGGGTTGGACAGCTGGGCAAAATATTGATATATCATCCAAAACCAGTTTCAAGTCCATATCATGATATTGGTTGGTTTCATAGTTTTTGACGGTGCGATATATTGCAAATCATGGTGGGTGGGTGGGTGAGCAATGCAAAAATCACAATGTGGGGGAAACCATTAAGGCAGCCCCCATACTGTAGCTCCATCCTTATTTCAGACTTTGTGATATATTAGTAGATTGCAATATACAGCTGGTGATATATCATGAAGTTCAAAACCAGATATCACCCAGCCCTAGCTGTCACAAAGGCAGTTTGCTAAGCATAGAGGAAAGCAGTGCCTAGACTAACTGGATTCTCCATCGTCTGCCCTGGCAAGTGGTCCAGGCACTGACAAAACAGTTTGGCAGGTAAAATGGCATCCAGGTGGCATCCCTCTCTTCAAGCTGCCAGGAAGCAGATCTGACCACCCAGCCCCTCCTAGATTCACCAGGCAGCAAATGCTCCGCTTACGATTCATCAGAAGGACAGCCGTCATCTCTGAAGTTGTGCCGGGATGCTGGGAGGATGGAAATGTGTTTCAACGTACCTGCACATCCAATTGATCTCCACCTCAAAGCGAAGTTTGCCGTGGTGTTGACAAAAGGGAGTGCACCGTGTGTTAATGGAGTACAGATAGGCACAAAGGCTGCAGGTGTCGAGAGATTTCTGGCTCCGTGTTCTCGGGAAATAAAAGGCAGGCATTCAAGTCAAGAACTTTAAAAGCCAAAGCACATATATACAGACACGAATGTCCCTCGCTGTTGGAATGTTTGCAGCCAAGAATAACTCGGGTGCAGCACGTGGGCTGATTCGCACAAACCTGGAGGCTGAGCAACATCTCCGCCCGTGAAAAAGCAGCAACAGAATCCACAGAGCAGCTCCTGCAAGCACAAGGAGTTCTGGAGTGGAACGAGGGCTCATTCTCAGTACACCTCAGCCACTTGCTTTTTAAAAAAATATTTATTAAGTTTCCATTTTATCACTTTTAAACAAATCCTTATTACACTCATTACATATTTGCTCAATCGAGTTTTTACTTCCCTCCCTCCCATCTTATGGCTTCCATCATTCATTATTACTTCATAGCATTTATACATTTTCCCATTTACAACAGAAGGTCGGCGGTTCGAATCCCCGCGACGGGGTGAGCTCCCGTTGCTTGGTCCCTGCTCCTGCCAACCTAGCAGTTCAAAAGCATGAAGTGCAAGTACCAGTAGATAAATAGGTCCCGCTCCGGTGGGAAGGTAAGCAGCGTTTCCGCGAGCTGCTCTCGTTCGCCAGAAGCTGCTTAGTCATGCTGCCCACATGACCCGGAAGCTGTACGGCGGCTCCCTCCGCCAATAAAGCGAGATGAGCGCCGCAACCCCAGAGTCGTCCGCGACTGGACCTAACGGTCAGGGGTCTCTTTACCTTTACCTTTTAAGCTGCCTTGAGTCCCAGTCTAGGGAGAAAAGTCAGGATGCTGATGCTGATGATGATAGGCATGCCTGCCAAACTGGTGGTCCATCATGCCAAATGTAAACCACCAACCTGACAGTGCTTCCTACTTAGGAGTGCAAAAACTAGGGTTTATTGCACACCTGGGAGATCACAACACATAGGTGGGGACGTCCGATTTTTACTTCCTTGGTCAGATACCCTGCTGGCCTGGGAGTGCTCTGTTTGTGGGCTTCCCATTTGGAAATCAGATGGTGAATTGGACCTTCATTTCGATCCAGCAGGGCTCTTTTCATGTCCCTTTTGTTGCGGTTTTGCTTTGCTTAAAGATAAACAAGCACTAATAGGGAGCCATTGGCCCAGACTGAAATCCCTGCAGAAGACCTCGGCGGAGTTCTGTGGGTAGCTAATGGCTGCGAGTCTTATTATTAATGTGCCAAGCCTTACAATTTGCCTACATCTGTTAATGTAATTATGTGTTTTGTGTCAAGCACTCTCTGGTTGCACATTGCCAGCAAATTGCGTTTACAGGTCTGCCTGAACCCACAAACAACTCTTAAATCTCTCCTGTTGCTCAGGCAGCAGAGAAACTAAAGGGCCTCATTAGCTAAGAGGTACGTATTACCCCAGAGTTTTAACCCTGGTGATTTTATTTATATATTTATTAAATCGGTACACTGCCCTTCGTGAGAAGATGGCAGGGAGGTCCACAACATAAAAATGCAAAAAGAGAACGCAAGGCGCATAATAAAAACAAGAACAAACAAATAACCCCCCTCCCACAAACACATTTAATAGGCCATGGAATTCACAATCAGCCAAAGGCCTGGTTATTAGAGAAACATTTCCACCTGGCACCTAAAGACATGTAATGAAGGTGGCAGGTGAGCCTCTCTGGGGAGAGCATCCCATAAGTGGGCAGCCGCTTCCTCACATGGCCACCCTCCGTCCTCTCACAGAAGAGGTACATGAAGAAAGGCCTCAGATGATGCTCGCAGGGTCCAGGTTGGTTCATATTGAGAGAGGCGGTCCTTGCAGCATTACGGTCTTGAGCCCTTTAAGGCTTTGTAGGTCAAAACCAGAACTTTGAGTTGGGCTGGGAAACTAATTGGTAGCCAGTGCAGTCGGGCCAAGATTGGCAATATATGCTGAAACCATTCCCCCCTGGGTGACCAACCTGGCTACTGAATTCTCCACCAGCTGAAGCTTCCGAACTGTCTTCAGAGGCAGCCCCACGCATAATGCATTGCAGTAATCTAACCCTGAGGTTGCCAGAGCATAGACAACAGTAGTTAGGCTATCCCTGTCCAGATAGGGACGCAGCTGGGCCACCAGCCAAAACTGACGGAAGGCCCTCCAAGCCACCAAGGCCACCTGAGCAAAGGATCCAGAAGTACCTGCTCCTTCAGAGGGAATGTAATCCCATCAAGAGCAGGCAACCTCCCAGCCAACTGGAGAGCCAGTGTGGTGTAGTGGTTAAGAGCGGTAGACTCGTAATCTGGGGAACCGGGTTCGCTTCCCCGCTCCTCCCCATGCAGCGGCTGGGTGACCTTGGGCTAGTCACCCTTCTCTGAAGTCTCTCAGCCCCACTCACCCCACAGAGTGTTTGTTGTGGGGGAGGAAGGGAAAGGAGAATGTGAGCCGCTTTGAGACTCCTTCGGGTAGTGATAAAGCGGGATATCAAATCCAAACTCTCCTTCTTCTTCTTATCTTCTGACCTTTGTTCTTGTTCCATGCATGGATCACATAAGTCCTAGGAACATATGAAGGTGCATTGTACTGAGTCAGGTACTTGTCCACCCAGCTCATTGTTTTCCAAGGTTGACCCTTGGACCTTCTGTAGTGCATGCAAAGCAGATCCTCCTTTTTCTCTGTCAACTCCTCAGAGCTTCCAGAAGGAATAAAGGTAAAGGACGTGGGTGGCATTGTGGTCTAAACCACTGAGCCTCTTGGGCTTGCTGATCGGAAGGTCGGCGGTTCGAATCCGCCCAATGGGGTGAGCTCCCGTCGCTCTGTCCCAGCTCCTGCCAATCTGGCAGTTCCAAAGCACGCCAGTGCAAGTAGATAAATAGGTATCGCTGCGGCGGGAAGGTTAATGGTGCTTCTGAGCTGTCACAGTGTTCCGTTGCACCAGAAGTGGTTTAGTCCTACTGGCCACATGACCCAGAAAGCTGCCAGCTCCCTTGGCCTGAAAGTGTGATGAGCGTCGCAATCCCATAGTCGCCTTTGACTGGACTTAACCGTCCAGGGGTCCTTTACCTTTTTTACCTTTCACCAGAAGGAATAAGCAAAGATAATGAAGAATAAACACCTGAATACCAGCACCCCATGACAATTGTTTTAGCACCTCTCTGCTTAGGGAGAAGAAATGTAAAAGCATTCAAGCAGCATCTTAACTGCTTTCTGCCCTGCGTGGCAAACACATTTCGCAAGCAGTGAAGCCTCCTGTTCTCCCTCCCTTTGGATGTCAGTCTTGCTTCATGTACGACTCACGAAATGGCCCTGTAACACTTGGGTGCTCCATTTTTAACAGGATCCAGCGGGTGCCGTTGTTTTGTTCTGTCAAACCGGTGCAACATTCAGGAACCAGGAGCTGTCAGGAGCTGTCGCTGAAGACGCCGCTGCTGTGAGCTCAAAGAAACCCATGAAGCTTTCAAGGGAAGCCTTTGGGTTGCGCTAATGTGCTCAATTGGAGAACAATCCCGAGGTGAGTAAAAGGTTGGCGCAGAGTAATTGGGTTTGCGATGCTTTCATGTGAAGGTATCAGGAGTCCAGGTTCCCAGCTGGATAACACAGTAAGCGTAGGCAATTAAAAAGGAGGATTTATTGCAAAAACAAACAGATAGCTCCGGACGGCTCTGACAAAGCCTCTGGCATCATTACTCAAGATGACCCTTCTGAAGACTCCTTCCGGTGTCTACAGAATATATGGCCGGATCAGGCCAATGGCCTATCTAGTCCAGCATTCTGTACTCACAGAGGCCAACCAGATGCCTCTAGGATGTTCAAAAGCAAGAGCTAAGAGCAACAGTACCCTTCTGACTTGCGGTTCCTTGCAGTCTCTGGTATTTGGAGGCATAAGGATATAAGGAGAGCCTGTTGGATCAGGCCAGTGGCCCATCTAGTCCAGGATCCTGCTCTCACAGTGGCCAACCAATGTGAAGCCCACAAGTAGGACTTGAGCCCAACAGAAATTCCCCCCTCCTCCCCTCCTGTGGTCTCCAGCAACTGGTATTCAGAAACACTCCTGCCTCTGACAGTCAATGATCATTGATACTCTTCACCTCCATGAGATGTGCTTGTGCTTCTGAAACAACGCAATGGATTTCACCAGTCAGGGGTGCTGTTGTTGCAGATTTTCCTGCACTGGCAGGGGCTAGAGGACGTCTGAGTACCTTCCAAGTCTGTGCTCCTCTTTCCAAAACCAATCCCTAGTCTCTGCTGTGCCACAGCAGTGGTCCAGCGCTCAGTGGCATCGCAACGGGGGGGGGTGCTGTTGGTGCTACGTCTCCGGCGGTGACAACGCATGCGGTTTGCTGGTGGCAGCGCTCCAGTGCCGTACAGACGGTGCTGGGATCCTTTGCTTGCGGCTGCTTGCGCTGGAGCGGCGTCGCCCCCCCCCCCCCGGTAGCATGCATGTGTGGTGTCGCCCTGCCCCGGGTGGTATGTCATGTTCGCCGCTCCGGGTGCCTGAGCGGCTTCCTACACCACTGCCAGCGCTACGAGCCATCTCAGATTAGGGGTCAGCAAAAGATGTCCATTTATTTGCACAGATATTTCTAACCTCCTGGATGCTGGGATCTTATTTTTAAGCAGGTGTTTTTTTGCAAAGCGAGGCACTCTTTTCCCACCTTTCAAATGTAGATAATAATGCAAGAGGCCTGCTCTTGGGGCCTTGAGCATCCAAAATGGCACCATGAATTTCCCTTATTTAGCCGGCCAATCAGGGATGCCAGTTTCCCACCACGAACGTGGGGAGGTGGACTATTAAGGGGCCAACCTGTCAGATCCGCTGCAAGAATGAACGCAGACAATTGCTGTCAAGCCCTTCCGGAAATAATGGAAGTCCTCCTGGTGTGCGTCTCCCTCTTAGCTTTGTGCCATGTTTTCTTAATCAATGGAATCACCCACTTGTAATTAACTTGGCAACATCGGCCTTGTCAACTGACCTTTCTGTTTGATGGAACAATTATAATTACATTGTCACTTCAGATTGGTTTAACAAACAACCAGAAAATGTTCCTTAATAAGATGCCAGCAGCGAGATGGCAGTTTACGGCGGTTTAAAAGAATGCTTAATCTGAGTTAATTAATACAGTCTAATCTACCAGAACTAATGAAAACTTTCAGCAACGCTGGTAGGTTGCAGCCACCAGACTCCGGCAACCGCAGTTGAGTTGCAAGTTGCAAATGTGTCAAAACATCAATGGCGAAGCGAGGAGGGGAAGCTATTCCCATTGAAAGGGTTAAATGGTTGCTAAACAGATTCAAGAGAGCTGTGAGGGAAAGAAACCAAGCTTTTGAGGAAAGGCTGAAAGAAATATGTTATGTATTGAGTTTAGCTGCAGTACACATTCTGGCCACCGAGGCTGCAGTTCTCACTCTACCCACAGTCGCTGCAGTTCTCACTCAGGTCCCTACATGCAAATGAAGGATTGAAAGTGACGTTCACTGATTGGGTAGCCAGAGGAGTTGTTACTGTTGCAAGTTATTGAGTTCTATATAAGCCAGGCAACTGAGCTGCTGTTTCCAGTCCAGGACTCAGAGCCAAAATAAAGAGCTGGTTGTTTTAAGAGCTGTGTCTTCGTCCATCTTTCCCACTATTCAACACTGGCGACGAGGATGGGATTGGATGCAGCAAGCCACAGCCAAAGCTGAATCACTGAGCTGAACACTTAAGAACTGAATCACTGCTGAGGCTAGCCTCCATTCCTTCGCCATCCAGTCGGCATCAGGGAACCATGGCTTCGCTACTGCCTCTACCTCCATATTCTTCAGCAACTGAGTCCTGGCACTCGTATATGGCCCGTTTTGAATGCTACATCGAGGCAAACGCTTTCGTCGACCTAACAGATGATCGGAAGAGAGCCCTTTTCCTCACCGTCTGCGGTTCAGAAGTTTTTGAAACAGCTCGGGCACTTATTGCACCACTCGCTGTGCAGACCACACCTTGGGACACGCTGAAGGAGAGACTCAAGGGTCACTATGCGCCCAAGGTATCAAGGATTGTTGCCCGCCACGCATTCCATCACCGGAATCAAGCCGAGGGGGAGACGATCAGCGAATACCTGTCTGCTCTCAGGAAGGCGGCTTACCACTGTGAGTTCAGAGACCTGGAAGACGCCCTGCTTGATAGAATTGTGTGTGGTGTGTGGGATGAAAAGCTGCAGCGCCAACTCCTTGCCAAGCCCAACCTCACCCTCAAGCAGGCCATCGAAGATGCCCAGGCTGCGGAGCTGGCAAAGCACTCAACAGTTCAGATTCGCAAGGCTAACAGTCCGGCGTTTCCAAGGAAGCCAACCCCAGTCCACCATGGGGAAATCAGCGAATCAGAGAGCTCCTCGGCTGAAGATGACGACGTCCACCGTGTTAAGCAGGAGCATAGGAAGTTCAAACAGCGAACAATGGACCAATCGGACTGTGCAGGTTGTGGCGGTAACCACCCTCGATCCAAATGCCGTTTCAGGGATGTCATCTGTCGGCATTGTTTCCGTAAGGGACACCTTGCAAGGGTCTGCCGCTCATCTACACCGGCAAACACGCCCCCATCACCTGGAAAAAAGAAGGCATCAAGGTCGGCCACAGAGAATTGCCATGCCGTCACCCACTGCCACTGCTCAGCTGAGCAGACAATTGGTCGAGCTGATGACTCTATGCACCGGAAAATCCACATCACTGTGACTGTTGAGGGCAAACCTTGTGACATGGAAGTTGACACGGGCTCTGCCATGTCCATCGTCTCTTGGAGTACCATCAAGAGACTGGTTCCCAAGATATCCAAGAGACGCCTTGACTCCCACCACCTGCACCTGAGAGACTACCAGGGAAATAGCATTCCAGTTGTAGGTGTGGGCATGTTCAGTGTGGCCTACAAGGATTTTTCAGGACCTCTGAAACTAGTGGTAGTCGATGGAAATCGTCCCAGCCTGCTTGGACTGGACTGGTTCGCGTCCTTGGGTTTGGAAGTCACTGGCATCCATAGCGTGTCACAGCCAGAAGTAGACGCTCTCCTCACTGAGTTTTCAGACGTGTTCGACGGAACCTTGGGACAGTATGTGGGGTCGCCCATATCGTTTAACCTTGACCCACAAGTTGCGCCCATCCGGATCAAGCCACGACGTGTACCATTTCCTCTCAAGCCTAAAGTCGATGAACAATTGGACAAGCTGATCGCACAAGGGGTCCTGGAGCCCGTAGACCAGGCTAAGTGGGAAACTCCCATCGTAACGCCCATCAAGCCTGACGGGTCAGTACGTATCTGTGCGGACTATAAATGCACGATAAACAAGGCACTTCAACAGCATGCGTACCCTGTCCCTGTCGTTCACCACTTGCTACACTCGCTGGGAGAGGGCAAGGTCTTTGCAAAACTCGACCTTGCTCAGGCATACCAGCAGCTGCCGGTAGACGACGCCACGGCTGAGGCACAAACGATTGTCACACACCGTGGGGCTTTCCGTTGTCGACGGTTGCAGTTCGGGGTCAGCATAGCACCAGGGATTTTCCAGAGCTTGATGGAGCGGCTCCTACAGGGTCTGCCTGGCGTCGTCCCCTATTTTGATGACGTGCTCATCTCGGCGGAGACAATGCAACAGCTTTTTGAGCGTCTTAGAGCTGTCCTGACCAGGTTCCAGGAAGCAGGCCTCAAGGTAAAAAGAGAAAAATGCCAAATCGCCGTACCACAGGTCGAGTTCCTGGGGTACCTGGTTGATGGCTCCGGCATCCATCCCACGACAGCGAAGGTCAAGGCCATCCAGCAGGCTCCCAAACCAAGGAACAAGACAGACCTTCAGGCTTTCCTAGGCATATTGAACTTTTACAACATGTTCCTGCCGCATAAGGCAACCGTCGCTGAGCCTCTCCATCGGCTTCTAGACAAAGAGGCATCATGGAGGTGGGGCCGCCAGGAGGCCGCTGCATTTGCTGCTGTGAAGACCTTATTAACATCGGACTCCGTCCTCGTCCAGTACAATGAGGAGCGTCCTCTCGTCCTGGCATGCGACGCATCACCATTCGGTGTTGGGGCTGTTCTCAGCCATAGCTTCCCTGATGGCCAGGAGGCCCCTATTGCTTACTTCTCACGAACCCTGTCGCCAGCAGAGAGGAACTATAGCCAGCTTGACAAGGAGGCGCTTGCGCTTGTGGCAGGCATCAAACGCTTCCATGAATACCTTTATGGCAGAGACTTCGACCTTGTCACGGATCACAAGCCTCTTCTGGGCATCCTGGCTGGTGACCGCCCAACTCCACAGGTGTTGTCGCCACGCATGATGCGCTAGACAGTCTTTCTCGCGGCTTACAACTACCGACTCCAGCACCGACCTGGCAAGGCTTTAGGGCATGCTGACGCCCTTAGCCGCTGCCCATTGCCAACACTGGTTGAAGATCCAGCACCCTCGTCAGAGGTACTCCTGATTGAGGAACTACCTGAATCTCCGCTGTCGGCATCTGACATCGCCCTCCATTCCTCCAAGGATCGCACCATTGCCCGCGTTCTCAACTGGGTGTGGAGGGGGTGGCCAAAAGGGCCAACTGATCCAGAGTTTCAACCTTTCACCCAACGGCAGCACGAGCTCTCAGCTCACCGCGGATGTCTCCTGTGGGGAGACCGAGTCATCATTCCGCCCAAGCTTCGTCAGCGCGTCCTTCAGGCACTCCACATTGGCCACCCAGGAATTGTGCGCATGAAGGCGTTGGCGCGCAGTTTTGTCTGGTGGCCGGGCATGGACAAAGCCATCGAATCCTGGGTTGAATCATGCCAGGCCTGTCAACAATCGAGGCCAGATCCACCGGTGCACCGTGGAAACTCCTGGGAGACCCCCAAGGCACCCTGGTCGAGGGTGCATGTTGATCTAGCAGGGCCATTCCATGGCCACCTCTTCATGGTGATAGTGGACGCGCACTCCAAATGGCTGGAAGTGGTTCTGATGTCCTCAACCACCTCAGAAGCCATTATACGTGTGCTGCAGAGGCTCTTCGCCACCCATGGATTGCCTGACGTGCTGGTATCAGACAACGGGGCCCAATTCTCGTCGGGCACATTCAAGCGCTATCTCCTTGGCCGGGGCATCCGCCATGCTCTGACGGCACCTTTTCATCCATCCAGCAATGGACAGGCAGAGAGAATGGTTCGCTCGGCTAAGGAGGCACTGGCACGTATGGACCATGGGAACTGGCATGAACGGGTAGCCGAGTACCTGTTTGTCCAACACATCACCCCGTGTACAGCAACAGGGCGGAGTCCGGCCGAACTTTTGATGGGCCGCCGCCTGCGATCTCCTCTTGACCGGCTGCACCCAGACTTTGCTGTGGAAGATCCCCCAGGCTGTGGTAACCCGCCACGGTCTTTTGTTCCAGGGGATAAGGTGTTTGCAAAGAACTATGCTGGAGAGATTCCCTGGATGCCGGCTGTGGTGGTTGGGGTTACAGAGCCGAAATCGTATCAGGTAGCTTTGGACTGCGGCCGGTTATGGCGCCGGAACATTGACCAGCTGCGCCGCCGGTCTGGGAATTTGGACACTGGAACAGTGCCTCCGCCGGCCCCGGCAGAGGCTGGCCAGCCACCAAGTACTACTGAGGAAGAACATCCAGTGCATAGACAATCTCCCCCGGCACCCTCACTGGAGCCTCCAGTACAACCGCAGTCTGATGCCGCCGCTGCAGCAGCCGACGCGGAAGCCTCAGACTCAACCCATCCAACTGCGTCACCTGTGGCGGACGGTTGCCAAGGCTCAGGTACTCTGGATGCCTCTCCAGTAGTACCTCGTCGGTCTACTCGGACTCGTAGTCATCCAGCCTATCTTAAGGATTATGTTGCCAAATGAACCAGTATATTGTACTTGTATATAGTTAAAAATGTATGCTGTTGAAACCTGTGAAACCATATGCTTACGGGGCCTAGTTGTAACCTTTATGAATTTGGGGCCTAACATCTCATCCTGGTGGGAAGGGGTGTTATGTATTGAGTTTAGCTGCAGTACACATTCTGGCCACCGAGGCTGCAGTTCTCACTCTACCCACAGTGGCTGCAGTTCTCACTCAGGTCCCTACATGCAAATGAAGGATTGAAAGTGACGTTCACTGATTGGGTAGCCAGAGGAGTTGTTACTGTTGCAAGTTATTGAGTTCTATATAAGCCAGGCAACTGAGCTGCTGTTTCCAGTCCAGGACTCAGAGCCAAAATAAAGAGCTGGTTGTTTTAAGAGCTGTGTCTTCGTCCATCTTTCCCACTATTCAACAAAATACATGCATCCCCTGGGCGAAAAAAATACAAATACACCAGCCCAGTGGGTTATATATATATATTTCAAAGGTGATACTATGCATTTACTTATTTACAGCATTTATACACTGTCCTTCGGTTAAAATGGCTCCCTGAGCAACCTGCAATAATCTGTTCTAAAATGGTCCCTGTGTATCTTCAGATACACTGAAACAGAAGTCACCAGACCCTTATAGAGAGTGAGAGGGTGGGGAGGGGTATTACTCAGAAGGGTGGTGGGAATGGGTGATAGGCTGATAGGTGTGGTAAACCTATGACAGGGGGTGAGATGGCTAAAAGAGCCGGTGTGGTGTAGTGGTTAAGAGCGGTAGACTCGTAATCTGGTGAACCGGATTCGCGTCTCCGCTCCTCCACATGCAGCTGCTGGGTGACCTTGGGCTAGTCCCACTTCTCTGAAGTCTCTCAGCCCCACTCACCTCACAGAGTGTTTGTTGTGGGGGATGAAGGGAAAGGAGAATGTGAGCTGCTTTGAGACGCCTTCGGGTAGTGATAAAGCGGGACATCAAATCTAAACTCTTCTTCTTCTTCTTCCCAGTCTTCAGACTCCCACAATCGCACCATGCTCAGAAACTTAGCTTCTATGATATCACAGAATCATAGGACAGAGTGGGCTTGTGGTGGGGGGCAAGAGGCCTCCCCAAACCCTACAATTCCACCCTGCAATTCTACGATTCTATTATTCTACAACAGGGTCCAGAACTAAGTTAAGGGCATCATTGAATTGTAGAGTTGGGTCATCTGCGATGCATGAATCACAGCCCAAGAATCCATGGGAGATGGCCATCCAACCTCTGCTTAAAAACCTCCAAGGAAGCAGAGTCAACCACCTCCTGAGGGAGACCATTTCACTGTGAAACAGCCCTTGCTGTCAGAAAGTTCTTCCTGATGTATATTCAGAAATTTCTTTCTTGCAACTTGACTACTGCAATGCGCTCTACATGGGGATATCTTTGAAGGTGAACCAGAAGCTACAACTAATCCAGAATGCGGCAGCTAGACTGGTGACGAGCAGTGGCCGCCAAGACCATACATAACACCGGTCCTGAGAGAACTACATTGGCTCCCAGTATGTTTACGAGCACAATTCAAAGTGTTAGTGCTGACCTTTAAAGCCTTAAACGGCCTCAGTCCAGTATACCTGAAGGAGCGTCTCCACCCCCACCGTTCAGCCCGGACACTGAGATCCAGCTCCGAGGGCCTTCTGGCGGTTCCCTCATTGCGAGAAGTGAAGTTACAGGGAACCAGGCAGAGGGCCTTCTCGGTAGTGGCGCCCGCCCTGTGGAACGCCCTCCCACCAGATCTCAAGAAAATAAACTACTATCTGACATTTAGAAGACATCTGAAGGCAGCCCTGTTGAGGGAAGTTTATAATGTTTGATGTTTTATCGTATTTTTAATCTTTTGTTGGAAGCTGTCCAGAGTGGCTGGGGAAACCCAGCGAGATGGGCGGGGTATAAATAATATCTCCTTCCCCTTCCCCTTCCCCTTCTCCTTCTCCTCTTTCTCTTTCTCCTTCTGGTCCTACCCTCCAGAACAGGAGAAAACAAGCTTGTTCTATCTTCCATGGGGCAGTCCTTCAGATATTTAAAGATGGCTATCCAATCACCTCTCAGTCTTCTCTTCTCCAGGCTGAAAATGCCCAACTCCTTCCTCATAAGGTTTGGTTTCCAGACATTTAATTCTAGCCCTTCTAGATCAGGCCAGGCGGGGAGGGGGGGGCTATCTAGTCCAGCATCCTGTTCTCACAGTCAGGGGCAGAGCAAGGTAGGTGGAGTGGGTGCGGTGCGGTCCGGCTGTCACCTCCAAGGGGGGTGACATAATGTTGTGCGGCACACAACGTCTGTAAGAGACACTGTGGCTTTGGCGCGCACAGGCTTCCTGCTGCCAAAACGGCTCCCCCTCCGCTGTAGGGCGGAGGCAGACTCCTCGTCGCAAGACACGTTATCTCCACAAAAATAGCTCAAGAACTGTGGCTGTGCAAAAAATGCTCAACAACTCTGGCTCCCCCCAAAAAGTTCCACAACTTTGGCTCCCCCATTTTTGCAGGCAAAAAATAATAGTGTAAATGTGAGGGGGGGGGGGTGACAAGAAATTTTCTGCACCAGGTACCACCTGACCTTGCTACGCCACTGCTCACAGTGGCCAACCGGATGCCTCTGGGAAGCTTAACAACAACAACAACAACAAATTTTTATTTATACCCCGCCCTTCCCAATCAAAACCGGGCTCAGGGCGGCTAACAACAAACATAAAAACATTGATTAAAAACGATTTTAAAAACAGCTTAAAAAACGGCATAAATACAACATAAATGTGGCATCACCAGGGCTAACTGGCCAGATTAGTCCTGCTAGGGCCAGCAAGGAGACCAGGGAAGAAAATTAATGTGGGGTCTCAGGAAGGGTTTCTTCATAGAAAAAGGGGAAGGGAAAAGGAAAGAAGGGTCAGGCTAAGTTGAAGTCCAGGCGGAATAGCTCTGTCTTACAGGCCCTGCGGAAGGAGATCAAGTCCTGCAGGGCCCTCGTCTCCTGGGACAGAGCATTCCACCAGGTTGGAGCCATCACTGAAAAGGCCCTGGTCCTGGTGGAGGATAGTCTGGCTTCTTTAAGGCCCGGGACCCTTAAGCTATTATTATTTGTGGACCTTAAAAGCAGGACTTGGAGGCACCAAGAGCACACTCCAGCAGAGCCAATATTTGAAGGGTGTCATAAAGCACAGAGTCACTGTTAAGCAAAGCCTGATAGCTGTGAACTCAACTGGAGTAACCCATCAACACGCGAAATGGGTTGTCTGTAGCCTGCATGGGCGGGGGGGGGGGGTTGTGTTCCACCCTTGAAGTTTACGGCCATGCAGACTTTACAAGCCAAGCCAGATTTTAATTCATTACTCCTTTCTCTTTCTTTCCACTTCCTTTGCTTATTGTTCTTATTGTGCCCTTATAAAGGGTATTTTTGAAATAATTTACAGGAATGTTGTTGTAAAAAGGGGAAAGAAAAGTTTAAAGTAAAAAAAAAAAAATCGTTTGTATTGAGTTGCTCTCTGGGACGGAATCTTGCTCATTCTTCCTTGAAGGAAGTAGATTATCAAAACCACCACCCATAAACCAATTGCAAACTTGCCTTTTTATGCTCTTTAAGTCCATCCTTGGGTTAATGTGATGGAATTCAGGACTTAATTTTTTAATAAATATGCATGGAAACTCAGCACACCTAAGCAAACAGGTGCACTTAGCGTGGGCCTCCCCTGAGTGAGAATGTCAAAGGAGTCGCTCACCCTCAGCAGCGAGGACAAGAGGAGTTAACGAAACCCGTTGTCCAGGAAACGAAGCCTTGAAACTCAGATCACAGGACCTTGGCGGATCAGAGCTCTAATTTCTCTAATGTTCTAACTTCTAACATTGTGTATGCCATCAAATGCCAACAGTGCCCTTCAGCTCTCTATATTGGACAAACAGGCCAAACCCTACGCCAAAGGATAAATGGACATAAATCTGACATCAGGAATCACAAGACAGAGAAACCAGTAGGAGAGCACTTCAATCTCCCAGGACACTCTATACAAGATCTCAAAGTAGCTGTCTTATTGCAAAGGAATTTCAGAAATAGACTGGAAAGAGTTACAGGTAGATAGCCGTGTTGGTCTGTCATAGTCAAAACAAAATAAAAAAATTCCTTCCAGTAGCACCTTAGAGACCAACTAAGTTTATTCTTGGTGTGAGCTTTCGTGTGCATGCACACTTCTTCAGATACACTGAAACAGAAGTCACCAGACCCTTATATATAGTGGGAGGGTGGGAGGGGTATTACTCAGAGGGGTGGTGGGAATGGGTGATAGGCTGAGAGCTGTGGTAAACCTGTTGACGACTGTTAACGACTGCAATTAGTCTTACAGGAAAAAGCAAGGTCTCTCCATGGAAAGAGTTGCTGAATTGCAACTGATTACCAAACTTAAAACCATGGAGAGACCTGGTTTGAATAGAGACATTGGATTCTTATCTCATTAACCTGTTGACAAAGCTTTTTTTAGCCATCTCACCCCTTGCTTTTTCCTGCAAGACATTTCCCCCCCCCCATATATTTAATAAATGTTTTCCACTCTTCCTTAAACATATGTTCTTCTTGCTCTCTTATTTTATGTGTTAAATCTGCAAGTTCTGCATATTCTATCATCTTAAATTGGCCATCCTCTAGTTGGGACCTCGCTCATTTTCCATTTGGGGGCTAACAAAACATGGGCTGCAGTTGTTGCATACATAAATAGCCATCTATGGATCATTTTCAAATAATTCTCTTTCAGTGAATAACATGCAGTAAATTTCAGGTCACTTTTTCCAAAATTTCTCCCAGAGGTTAAGATCTATATTGTGTTCTATATATATTGCCCAGTGTTTCACAAGCTCGGCTTCTGTTTCCCATTCTAATAAAAAAATTATACATTTTACACAGAAGTTTATCCTTATTTTGTAAAAGCACTTTTTCAAATTGTGGCCCTAATTTGTCTAATCCTTTAAAAAAAGCCATCTGAGTTGGGGGGGGCACCCCTGCCTCCTGCGGGAGGGAGTTCCAAAGTTTAACAGTGTTCTGTCTCAAAAAGGGCTTTCTTTCTTCAAGCCAGTTTACCGAAAGACCCGGTCTTCCATCATGGGCAGACACAGGGAACTCCGGCAAGTTTGACAGGCGTCCTGCCGATCGAACAAACCGGAACTGACTTTTGGAACTGCTTTGCGAGATGTTCTTGCAATGGCATTCCATAGCCAATCAATATCCTAACTTCGGCTTCAAGCCTCCATTCACTCCTTAATAGAGCTGTCAGAGTTAACATGTTTGCTCAAGAAACTTCCACGGAAAAGTTGTCTTCTGACAGAATTTTGATCAGGGCCATTTCTCTTTCGCTCGAGTCCTGCGGTCACCGAGGAGAGCAAAGCAAATTGATTTGCGCGAAGGGTTGATAAAGATTCTAATTCCTCGCTCTTCAAATAAGCAGGCCTGGGCTTAACAAAAGAAGGAATTTATCGACGTAAATTCAGATAGAGAGGAGCCAGGATGCAGGCTAGAGATATGGGGAGTGGCTGCAAATTACTCTGGCTGCTCCCCAGAGTCAAGGATTCACTGTCTTCCACCCCCAAATACCCAGAATACCCTGAACATAAGAAGAGACTGCTGGATCAGGCCAATGGGTGATCTAGTCTAGCATCCTCTTCTCGCAGTGGCCAACCATGGTGGATCAAACCCCAAAAGTGCTCACTAATAGTTCCTCCTCATCCTGGGAAAAATTGACAAGCGGGTTGCCGCAGGGTTCTCTGTCCTGGGCAGGTTGTTGTTCGATGTTTTTCTAAATGACTCAGGCCAGGGCCGGTGCGTCCATTAAGGCGAACTAGGCAGTTGCCTAGGGCGCCAAAATGGAGGGGGCGCTGGCCAGCCTGCCCCCCACCCGCCGCCGCCCGGTGCTGCCCCAACTTGCAATTATTTAACTTGCAATTATTACTGAAGTTCCTCAATTGCTGCAACAGAGTTTAAACCACTGTGATTATATTTCAAATATTCTTTGAAAACCTCCCATTTTGAAACAAAACCCTGTTTTGGTTTATTCTTTATTTTTTTCTGATAGACCATCTAATTCGGCATATTCTGTCAGCTTCTGGGCCCAATCATGTATAGAGGGGATTTCAATATTCTTCCATTTTGCCGCAATGAGATCTCTTGCTGCCACCATAGCATATAAAAAGATACCCATTCAAGGAAGGACTTTCTGGTGGCAAGAGCTGTTGGACGGTGGATTGGATGACCTCAGAAGGTGGTGGGATCTCCTTCCTTGGAGATTTTTAAACAGAGGTCAGATAGCCATCTGTCCGGGATTCTTTTGTTTTGATTCCTGCATCGCAGAGGGTTGGAGTAGATGATCCTCAGGGTCCCCCCAACTCTACGATTCTACGATTCTACGACCCTCGGGTCCCTTCCAACCCTGCAATTCTATGACTAATTTCACAGCGTTTTCTGGAAATGCACAAATAATGTCTCCTCTTGATGTCAACTGGAAGCATTCTGCGATGGAAAAGAAATAATTTCATGCATGGCGATGCCAATTCAATCTTTTTGTTCAGATGGCCTGAAAGCTTTGGGGAAAACAAAACTAATTATAACTTGAATGAATCTCAGAAATGGCAGAAGGACCCACAAACCTCGAAACCGGAGCAAAGCGAAGTGCATTCCTCCCGCGTTATGAAAATCAATTTGTTTGTTTGTTTAGAAATATTTTTAGGCACTTTTCTAGGTGAGGCTGGACTCTCTGGGCCTTAAAGTACACACAGGTCTACACAACTTAAGACCAACATGGTGGGCAACCAATGAGGACCTGGGTTGCAACGGTGCCTCTTCCCACTTGTGATTCCCAGAAACTGAGATCCCCTGCAGGAGCATCGTTGGCCGTTCCCTCCGTTGAGGAGTCTCATTTCCCAATGACATGAAACCAAGCTTTTCGTGTCATCGCCCCAGTCCTGTGGAACTCCCTGCCACTGGAGATTCAGCAGGCTCCTTCCACCAGGCCTACACAGGCAATTGAGAACAGATCCTTCCACGTGGGTTAATCAACACCTGTTTTTTAACTTTTCATGGTTGTTCTTGTTGGGTCTTGCGGTTTTATTGCCGCAAACCACTTGGATAGATCGTTTTCAGGAGACAGCAGGTGCAAATATTTTTCTAAATAAATGATTGATGAAGGCATTCTGCTTCTAATCCTCTTTTAAAGCCGTCCAAGTTGGTGGCCATCACTGCCTCCTGTTGGAGGGAGTTCCATAGGTTAACTGTGTGTTGTTTGCAGAAGTCCTATTTTTCATCTGACCTGAATCTTTCAACATTCCACTGCATTATAGGGTTATGAAAAGGAGAGAAAAACTCTATTCAGTTTCTCCATGCATATACTTTTATTATATCCTCTGTAACATGCAAAACAAAAACAAAACAAAAACCCAAATGTTGTGAGGTTTCTTCATAGGGGAAAAACAAAATATTTTTTTTCCTTCCAGTAGCACCTTAGAGACCAACTAAGTTTGTTCTTGGTATGAGCTTTCGTGTGCATGCACACTTCTTCAGATACACTGAAACAGAAGTCACCAGACCCTTATATATAGTGAGAGGGTGGGGAGGGGTATTACTCAGAAGGGTGGTGGGAATGGGTGATAGGCTGAGAGCTGTGGTAAACCTGTTGACGACTGTTAACGACTGCAATTAGTCTTACAGGAAAAAGCAAGGGGTGAGAAGGTTAAAAAAGCTTTGTCATGTGTAATGAGATAAGAATCCAATGTCTTTGTTCAGACCAGGTCTCTCCATGGTTTTAAGCTTGGTAATGAGTTGCAATTCAGCAACTTCTGATCTCCCACCACCCTTCTGAGTAATACCCCTCCCCACCCTCTCACTATATATAAGGGTCTGGTGACTTCTGTTTCAGTGTATCTGAAGAAGTGTGCATGCACACGAAAGCTCATACCAAGAACAAACTTAGTTGGTCTCTAAGGTGCTACTGGAAGGAATTTTTTTATTTTTTATTTTGTTTTGACTATGACAGACCAACACGGCTATCTACCTGTAACTTCATAGGGGAGTTTCTCTACCCCTTTGATGGAAACAACTAATCTTACATTCTAAAACATCTGGGCCTGGGAGATCTCTCACGTTGGTCTTGTGACAGATGATGATGATGATGATGATGATGATTATTATTATTATTATAACACCATTTTTTAAAAAGCCAGCCACCCTGACAGCTATTTTGGGGCAATGGGTCCATAACTTGCACTAACTGAATGCATAATGCGATCTGAAGATGAAGCGATCTGTCCACACAGGAGTTCAAATAGGTTGCTGGATTCAAATCCATGTCCCAGGGAGATCTGTGAGGTGTGGAAAACAGAGCCAGGGGTTTTTTTTTTTAAAAAAGTGAGGAGCGTACCCCACACTGAGCATTTCAAGTGATGGCAGGTGGAATCTGTACTGAAAGAGCTCCCACAAAGAAGCTTTTAACATAGGACCATCGCCATGGCAACCAACATCCAATTAGACCTGCTGGATGGCCGTAAATATCAAAGCAAGCTGGGAAAACTAACATCACTCTTTCTTTAATTACCTGGCTGCCCCGTTTCTCGGCTGATGCAAATTTGGATCCACGGCTCCACTCGGTTCTGAAACGTTCATGGGGCCCAAGTCCCTAATTCGAATCTCGCTGCCATCGTACCGCCCGCTAGGAGCAGCAGTCTCCTATCTGTCATGCTCTGCCCACCCTGTGATTCCCACCTCTGACAGCAGGGGCAGAGCATAGCCACTGTGGATCGTGGCCCCCAAAAGCCTTCTCCTCCATCAAATTGTTTCATCTTCTTTTAAAGTTCTGGACTCTCCTTCCTTGGAGGCTTTTAAGCAAAGGTTGGATGGCCGTCTGTCAGGGATGCTTTAGACCAGAGAACCCTTGGGGTTCCTTCAAGGACGCCAACTGGAATAAAATATGGGGGGGCAAGTAAGCCCTGCCCTGCATAATCGATCTCATGACATGGTGCACGGACAATGCCCATCAACTGTGGAGGAATCACAAATATTTTAGGGGGGGCTGAAGACCCTTTGGCCCCCAGGACTTGGCTCATATGGGTCCTTTCCAACTCTATAATTCTACATTTCTATGATTCTATTTTTTCTATATAATTTTTAAATTAAATTTTCTGTTTTACAATTTAAAATACTTATTTTACATCCTTAAGGTGTCAATGACTTCCCTTCGTCTCTTTCCACGGTTCATTTTACATTTCATAAACCCCTGCATATTTTGCAGAAACTACACCAGTCGGTTTTCCATTATTGCATCCATCAAAGCTCATTTACACTGTTGAATTTATCTTAATGCTGCCAGTGTCTTCAGCTGTACACAATTATTTCCAATAAATATTCAATAAACGTTTTCCAATCTTCTTTAAACTTATGTTCTTCTTGTTCTCTTATTCTATATGTTAAGTCTGCAAGTTGTGCATATCGATTCTATGATTCTGAAGCCATCCAAGTTGGTGACCTTCACTGCCCCCTGCAGAAGGGAGTTCCACAGTTTCATTATGTGCTTTTGTCTGAGTTTCCGCATTAGGAGAGAGGGAAGGAAGCTGCTCCGTCTCTGCTTTCGCCACGCCACGAGGACCTTTACCATCCTCCTGCAATATTGTCATTTGATCATCTTCTTCCTAAATAACTGTAAGGGAGATCAATATTAGGATTGTGCAACGCACTGCCTTGGGCTAGCAGCCGTTGGCAACGTCCCTCTGCTGGGGTCCAGCAGTGGGAATCAGGGCCGGATTTAGGTTGGATGAGGCCCTAAGCTACTGAAGGTAATGGGGCCCTTTATATGTCCAGCTGTCCTTTGTCAACAACCAATGGTCGCTGTTTTTGTGTCCAATATATGCTAAACTGCGAGAGGCAGTGGAAGACAGGAGTGCCTGGCGTGCTCTGGTCCATGGGGTCATGAAGAGTCGGACACGACTGAACGACTGAACAATATGCTAAATAATAATAATAATAATAATTTATTATTTATAGCCCGCCCATCTGGCTGGGTTTCCCCAGCCACTCTGGGCGGCTTCCAACAGAATATTAAAATACAATACTCCATTAAACATTAAAAGCCTCCCTAAACAGGGCTGCCTTCAGATGTCTTCTAAAAGTCTGGTAGTTGTTTTTCTCTTTGACATCTGATGGGAGGACATTCCACAGGGCAGGCGCCACCACCGAGAAGGCCCTCTGCCTGGTTCCCTGTGACTTGCCTTCTCGCAGCGAGGGAACAGCCAGAAGGCCCTCGGAGCTGGACCTCAGTGTCTGGGCAGAACAATGGGGGTGAAGACGCATAAATGGTAATTTATGGACCTAACAGGCGTTTCCGTGCGCTGCTCTGGTTCGCCAGAAGCGGCTTAGTCATGCTGGCCACATGACCCGAAAAACTGTCTGCGGACAAACGCCAGCTCCCTCGGCCAATAAAGCGAGATGAGCGCCGTAACCCCAGAGTCTTTTGCGACTGGACTTAACTGTCAGGAGTCCTTTACCTTTCATAGGTCCATACACAACACCAAACACTATTGCTGTATGTAGGTTTTATTTTATTTGTTTTTTATCTTTTATTTTGGAAATGGTACATCCAGGGGTTTTTTTCCCTTTAAATTTTTTTGGGGCCCCCAAGAGAATGGGACCCTGAGCTATAGCTTGTTTAGCTTATACGTAAAATCTGGCACTGGTGGCGATATAACAACAAGAGGAGAGAGTTGAGAGCAGTACATGTGAAAAGGATCTAGGAGTCTTAGTAGACCACAAACTTGACATGAGTCAACAGTGTGATGCAGCAGCTAAAAAAGCCAATGCAATTCTGGGCTGCATCAATAGGAGTATAGCATCTAGATCAAGGGAAGGAATAGTACCACTGTATTCCGCTCCGGTCAGACCTCACCTGGAATACTGTGTCCAGTTCTGGGCACCACAGTTCAAGAAGGATACTGACAAGCTGGAACGTGTCCAGAGGAGGGCAACCAAAATGGTCCAAGGCCTGGAAACGATGCCCTATGAGGAACGGCTTAGGGAGCTGGGTATGTTTAGCCTGGAGAAGAGAAGGTTAAGGGGTGATATGATAGCCATGTTCAAATATATAAAAGGATGTCATATAGAGGAGGGAGAAAGGTTGTTTTCTGCTGCTCCAGAGAAGAGGACACGGAGCAATGGATTCAAACTACAAGAAAGAAGATTCCACCTAAACATTAGGAAGAACTTCCTGACAGTAAGAGCTGTTTGACAGTGGAATTTGCTGCCAAGGAGTGTGGTGGAGTCTCCTTCTTTGGAGGTTTTTAAGCAGAGGCTTGACAGCCACCTGTCAGGAATGCTTTGATGGTGTTCCTGCTTGGCAGGGGGTTGGACTGGATGGCCCTTGGGGTCTCTTCCAACCATATGATTCTATGATTCTAGGAGAAGGCTCTGTTTCGGAGCTTCCCTCCAGCATCTCCTGAGACAGGGAAGAAATCTCCGGACGTAACTAGATGCTGCCACAAACATCTGCGCCACCAGTTTCTGGGAGAGAAAGGGGGCTGTTCTCAGAGTGACTTCCTCGGGGGATCCCGACCAACGTTTTGAGTTGTCTGGAGCCTTGCAGAGCAGACACGTCACCATTTTCTGTCTGACTGGGAAGCCTTGGAGACTTTGGCAAGTCAGGCTGGCAGGTTTCCTGTCTCTGCTGGAAAGGAGGAAGGAGGCTGTTTTGCTGAGGGGAGCTCAGAGGCTCGGGGGAAGCATTTCTTTGTGATTTGAGACGGAGCGGGGCCCTGACGCTGAGATGCACAGAGGCTGGAAGAGAGGGACCACCTGACAGCTGGACTTGTTGCTTCCCCCTTGCGATGGCATCAAGCACCGCTTTGCATCCTGCAGACAAACTCTCTGAGGTTTCAGAGGGATGGCATCTCATGACTGACAGGCTGGGCTGTGACAGCCTGTCCTCTCTCAAGGCTTCATGTGTGTTTGACTTTCCCCCCTCGCCCATTACTAATGCAAAAAACGAAAGAAAGAAAAGAAAAAAGAGGGGTAGGATAAAAAGGGAGGAATCAGCAGCCACTCTCAAACTCTCCTGGAGCAATTTTATTGATGGCTGAGATAAGGAGCATACGTTTGCAAAAAGATTGAGCTGTTAGAAGGAACAGAGAGAGCTTTCCTGTCAGTTCATGGGCTCTCCTCGCCTCCTCAGCGTGGGATGTAATTCACTGGGAGCAGTCAAGTACAACATTCCTTGTTTTGCCAGAGTGGACATGCAAGGGAATGTTTGGTCCAGCCAGTGTGGTGTAGTGGTTGAGAGCGGTAGACTCGTAATCTGGGGAACCGGGTTCGCTTCCCCGCTCCTCCACATGCAGCTGCTGGGTGGCCTTGGGCTAGTCACACTTCTCTGAAGTCTCTCAGCCCCACTCACCTCACAGAGGGTTTGTTGTGGGGGAGGAAGGGAAAGGAGAATGTCAGCCGCTTTGAGACTCCTTCGGGGAGTGATAAAGCGGGATATCAAATCCAAACTCTTCTTGTTTTGCCAGAGTGGACATGCAAGGGAATGTTTGGTCCAGCCAGTCGAAACTTCCTGTTCTTCCTGGCCTGGAGCATCCTTCCTTATGGTTACCAGACGTCCCCGGTTCCTGGGGACAGTCCCCGGATTTGCAAATCTGTCCCTGGACAAATTCCGTCCCCAGATTTGCAAATCTGTCCCCGGGAAACGTGGCAGCGGCAGCCTCAGCCGCCCAGAGCCAGCCTGGTAGCGCAGCTGGCTCTGGCTGGCTTCAGGAGCTGCTCGCTGCCATGGCGCCCGGCATTTTTCTTCGCCGGGAGTCATCATATGATGTGTTGCGCACAAGACACATCATATGGGGACATCCAGGAGGCAAACTGGGGACATCCGGCAGTACAGATCTCTTGCCCCCTTCCCCCTTTGTTTTGACTGATCGGGGGAGGCTTGGGAGTTGGGGGCAGGCAGTCGTTGCTTGGGAGTTGTGGGTGAAAATCATTCAATTTTCCCCCAAAAATATAGCCCAGCCCCCCACAAGGTCTGATGGACAGTGGACCGGCCCCCTGCTGAAAAAGTTTGCTGCCCCCTGCTCTTGGGCATCATGAATATTTTTTCCTGTTCCTTAAGTCAGAGAGGGAGAGCTGCTTCCTTCCTTCCATCCCCTGAGCCTGGTGACCTTTCCTGCCTCCTGCTTGTAAGGACCCGCCAGCAGCCCACTTGGCAGAGTTCCTGTGCTTCTGCCGGGGACGCGAGGAGAGGGCATTTCGCCTCCTGTTTTTATTTCATTCCGAGTCCTGGGCAGGGTGCCAGCCCACGAGACACCATCACGCTTGCCGTCCTGCACCGCGGTTTTATATACAGTACATTTTAATCATTTGGCTGGAGGGCAACAAAAAGGCAATAAAGCTTTTTAAAAAATAAAAACAAAACAAACAAACAAACCCGGTGCTGCTGTTTTATTGCTTTAGCTGCAATCTTTTACTCACTTTTCCAGGGAAACAGGCGTTAATGAAAAGCTATTTTCTTTTCTGGTATCAGGAGAGTACAGCAGATAATTCATTGCTCCCTCTCTGAATGTGTCTCTGTGTGTATTCATCTCCATTCCTCTTCTGCTCTGTACATAACCCTAAATATAAGAACATAAGAGGACTCTGCTGGATTGGACCAAGGGCCCACCTAGTCATAGAATCATAGTATCGTAGCGTTGGGAGGGACCAGCCCTGAACCCTATGGCATGGCAGTGATATGCCAGGCCGAAAGCCTTTAGGCGGCACAATAGCAACCTCCCACAATGCAGGAATCTTTTTGCCCAGGGTGGGACTCGAACCCAGAACCCCCGAAATCGAGAGTTTCATTTTGTTCCCAACCAGGATTCGAGTGCAAGATCCATGTTGCCTTCAGGAGGAGATCAGCCCAAGCTGCAGATTGTAAGTTGGCAGCCAGGGACTGTATGTTGAATTAAGACCGTAGCCTAAGGGCTTCCAAGACTGGCCCCTCCCACTGCCAGGAAAAGGTCCCTCCTTCCCATGGGAACAGCGGCCGAGGCTTTCTGAATCATAGGAGTGTTTGAGGACTGGGACATTCGCAGGGAAACCAAAATGCTTGTTTACAAAGCTATTGTACTACCAACCTTACTATATGCTTGTGAAACATGCACCACTTAAAAATGCCATCTCCATCAACGGTGTCTCTGGAAATTTTTGCACATCACTTGGGAAGACAGGAGAACTAATGCCAGTGTACTGGAAGAAGCAAAGATCACGAGTGTCGAAGCAATGATTCTTCAACATCAACTTCGTTGGACTGGTCATGTTGTGCGGATGCCTGATTATCGTCTTCTAAAGCAACTACTCTATTCCGAACTTAAGAATGGAAAGCGTAATGCTGGTGGTCAACAAAGGAGGTTTAAAGACTCTATCAAGGCAAATCTAAAAAAAATGTAGTATAAACACCAACAATTGGGGAACACTGGCCTGCGAGCACTCCAGTTGGAGAACAGCCTTTACCAAAGGTGGTATGGGCTTTGAAGACACTCGAACTCAGGACTCAAGGGAGAAATGTGCTAAGAGGAAGGCACACTTGGCAAATCCACACCGTGATCAACTCCCGCCAGGGAACCAATGTCCCCACTGTGGAAGGACGTGTGGATCCAGAATTGGCCTCCACAGACACTTACGGACTCACTGTTAAAACCGTGTTTATGGGAGACAATCTTCCTCGGCTACGAGTGATCGCCAAAGAAGAAGAGAATCATAGAGTTGGAAGGGACCCAAGGGTCATCTAGTCCAACCCCCTGCAATGCAGGAATCTCAACTAAAGCATCCAAGGCAGATGTCCATCCACCCTCTGCTTACAAACCTCCAGGAAGGAGAGTCCACCACCACCTCTGTGGAAAGGCAGCTCCACTCTCAAATAGCTGTTACTTTCTAATCTCCCTTTTTGTAACTTGAACCCCTTGGATCGAGCCCTACACACCGAAGCAGAATAAAATGAGCTTGCTCCATCTTCCATGTGACATCCCTTCAGACATTTGAAGGTGGTGCCTTTGTTTTCTCCTGCTCCGGAGCGTAGGACTCTTCAAGTTACAAGAAAGGAGATTCTGACTAAACCTCAGGAAGAACTTTCTGTTTTCACTGTTTTTCTGTGGTTATATATAGATTTCTGCTGCTGGGGCTTTTTTATTGTTAAACTGCTTTGAGAGGGATGCTCTGGTTGAGATTCCTGCATTGCAGGGGGTTGGACTAGATGACCCTCAGGGTCCCTTCCAACTCTACGATTCTATGATTATATAATTCTATTACTGATGGTGGAACCAGATGCCAAGTGGACGGAGCTCCTGAAAGTTGAACAGCTGGAGCTTTCCTGGCGTGATGAGAGACACTAACTGAATCATCTTTGGGTCAATAATTACAAGCTTGCTCTGTGAACAACTGGAATCCTGTCACTTTTTCCCAGACAGCTCTTCTAAAGTGACTCATAATGTTTTGCGGCATTCAGCCCCCACCCCCCCACCCCACTCCACCTGGGCCACCTAGGAATGGTAGTGAGGCAGCCAGGGGGGGCGGACAGCAGCAAAACTTCAGTGAGTCACCGAAACAATTGCGTGACACTCTGCTTTGTCGCTTGGCCACTCGGGGAGCTTCCCGGTGAAAATTCAACTTGCGGGAAACTTAAGAGAAAACAAAGGGAAGTAGGAAATGGGATGCAAAGGGAAAAGGAGACTTGCTTGTTATGTTGGCATCTGTCGGCTCCTCTTCACTGCCACGCTTCTCAACAACGCTATAAAGGGGGGCAGGCTTCTTTTTTTGCTAGGTATAGACACATATGGTGCTGGAGGAGACTCTTGAGAGTCCCATGGACTGCAAGAAGATCAAACCTCTCCATTCTTAAGGAAATCAGCCCTGAGTGCTCACTGGAAGGACAGATCCTGAAGTTGAGGCTCCAGTACTTTGGCCACCTAATGAGAAGAGAAGACTCCCTGGAGAAGACCCTGATGTTGGGAAAGATGGAGGGCACAAGGAGAAGGGGACGACAGAGGATGAGATGGTTGGACAGTGTTCTCGAAGCTACTAACATGAGTTTGGCCAAACTGCGAGAGGCAGTGGAAGACAGGAGTGCCTGGCGTGCTCTGGTCCATGGGGTCACGAAGAGTCGGACACGACTGAACGACTGAACAACAACAAATAGACACATTCAGGGCCATCTTAAGCATATCCGGCGCCGTGGTGCAAAGCTCCCTCCACCCCGCCCCCCCCCCCCCGTTTCCCAGAGTTTTTTTATGGAGGACGGCGCTGCAGGAGGTGGGCAGTGGCTGGAGGGCAGCTCCTCCAGCAGGGAAGAGGCGGAGGCTGGACGCAGCGCCTCCCGGCTCAGCTGGCCGCTTTGTGCCGTGGTGGCCATGGCAGACGGAGGCTGCTTCGGCACAGCATGGCGCAGGCAGGCGAGGGCAGCGAGCTGATGCGGGGAGGCGCCGTGTCCAGCCTCCGCCTCTTCCCTGGCGCCCTCCAGAACTTGGCGCCCTGGCGCCCCACGCCACTACCCTCTATGGGTAAGACGCCCCTGGACACCTTCACACATTAGACTGAACACAGGTACTGTCAGGTGTGGAGAGTCCTCCTCCCCCTTCCGTAACTTCAGACAAGAATTATCGAGCAGTTGATATATTCATAGTCCTTTTATTAGAATAGAATAGAATAGAATAGAATAGAATAGAATAGAATAGAATAGAATAGAATAGATTGTCATTGTCCCCTTCAGGGACAACGAAATTACTTGGCTGCTCCATACAGCCAGATAGGGCACTCCACACAAAAACAAAACAACTACAAAAACACTGATTAAAACCATACAGTATGATACAGCATAACAGGTAAGATTAGATGACTTTCAAAGTCCAGGCTTCCCATTCAAGGCCGAGATCGCTCTGGAGAAGAAGCTGTTTCTAAGACGGCTTGTTCTTGTCCTCATCATCCTGTATCTCTGTCCTGATGGCAAAAGTTCAAAGAGACGGTGACCAGGATGCGATGGATCTTTCACTATGTCCAGTGCCTTTCTGTGGCACCTCATGGCATAAATCTGCTCTAAGGTGGAGAGCGAGCAGCCAGCAATGCTCTCTGCTGCCTTAACAACTCTGCACAACCCCATCCTGTCCTGGGTAGTACAGCACCATTTTGCAAGCACAAATACACAGCTCTCTGCAAGAAGGGCTACTCTTAATCCTCCTTCCAGCTTCTGCAGCAGTTTAGGCGCCAACGGGAAGTTCCTCCCTCCCTCTGACTCCTTTGCTCTCTGATACGTTTGGATCTCTGAGTCCGTGGGGGGGGGGGGAGCACATTCCCTGACAGGTAAAAGTAAAAAGGCAAAGGACCCCTGGATGGTTAAGTCCAGTCAAAGGCGACTATGGGGTTGCAGAGCTCATCTCACTTTCAGGCTGAGGGAGCCAGCGTTTGTCCGCAGACAGCTTTCCGGGTCATGTGGCCAGCATTACTAAACTGCTTATGGTGCAACAGGACACCGTGATGAGTGCCAGAGCGCATGGAAACGCCATTTACCTTCCTGCCACAGCAGTACCTATTTATCTACTTTCACTGGCATGCTTTCAAAGTGCTAGGTTGGTAGGAGCTGGGACAGAACAACGGGAGCTCACCCCGTCGCGGGGATTCGAACCGCCGAACTTCTGATCGGAAAACCCAAGAGTTATACATTTGATGTTAGCCGCTCTGAGCCCGGTTTTGGCCAGGGAGGGCAGGGTATAAATAAAAATTATTATTAATAATAAGAGGCTCAATGTGCTGGTCCCGTGGGTTACCCGTAAGGCGAGGTCGAAGTCCGGTCCATGGTCAGAGTTGCTACGAAAGGCAGTCCATAATAATTGAAGCTAGGTGCAGGGCAGGGAGTCAGGCGACGTCAGGAACAGGTATGCAGGCAGGGAACCAGGGCGGGTCAGGAACTCAGGCAGGAAAGCAGGACAGGTAGCAAGCAGAAACACCGGCAGGAACTGGTCAGCAACAATGTTGCTCCTGCAACTTGGGGCTGGCTGGCTTTTATCTGCCCTGAGGCATAGGGTGGCTCCGATCCTCAGGTGACTCGCCTCTCCTGGCTTGGAGGCAAGCACTCCTCCTGCGGGAACTCAGTTCCCTTCGCCTCTCTGCCCTGAGCCTCTGCAGCTCAGGAGAGGCTGGAGGGTTACCGGACCCAGAGGCAACCTCAGCTTCCCCTGGCAGGGCTGGGAGTGGAGCACCTGCAGGAGATGGGTCCTCCATCCCAGCAGGAGCCAGAGCAGACTCAGCAGATGCCTGCACCTGGGGACCCAGCACAGGTGAGGACCCTTCAGACTCAGGCCCTAGCCCCAGCTCTGCTGGTTCTGGAGGCGGGGAATCCTGTGCAGGCTGGGATCCCTCAGGTTCAGCGTCTGAGTCTGAATCCCAGGCCATCACACTCAGTGGTTTAGACCACAGCGCCACCCAGGCACGGAAGCCTTGGACTTGCAAGAGAAGTCCATTTTCCAGCTGGTTTATTGCCTGCCACGCATGGGCAGTTCCTTAAGGGACACTCGATGATGGCTTGGCCCATGGCTTAGGACTGCTTTTCCTTGGCCAGACAAGGAGCCGAAAGACCTCATAAGCTTAGGAAGGAATTTGCAACGTTTGCCTTGCTCTCTTTGAGATCTGCTGTTCCTTCAGCATTGGTTCTGCAGTTTTCAGGTTCATCCCAATACTAACTTCTCCAGGAGCCGCCAGAGCGAGGGAGGGGGGGCACTCCCTTTCTCCCACACCCTCTGGCATGAAGGGGAAGAGCAGCTCCCACTGCTGGGCTCCCCCAGAGTGCAGTGTGGCATAACAGAAGCCATTTCCTTGGCTCACCTCTGCTTTCGCTCTCATTGCGCCATGCTGGGATGTGGCACAATTTTGACAGCGGGTGTTTCAGATCTCGAAACAGCACATTTTGCCCCTCAGGCGCGCAAGAAGGAAGGAGGACATTGGACTCAGATGAAAGGAACTCCCACAATCTTGGAGTTGGAAGGGACCCCGAGGGGCATCTAGTCCAACCCCCCAGAATGCAGAAATCTCAACTCTGGCAGATGACTATCCAACCTCTGCTTAAAAACTTCCAAGGAAGGAGAATCCACAACGTGTCAATCCCATGTTCTCAAGTTTGGCTCTCCCCATTTCTGTGTCGGTTTGCAAATTAATGATAATAATTAAAACTCCGCATGTTTCCACCACTTATTTTCATTGTGCAAACAGTCTCAATTCTGTGATTCACAGGGGTCTAGAACTTGGTCCTCTGAACCTTTCATTACAGTTTGGGCTAGGGAAACAGGCTCCAGGAGGGAAGCAGAATCAGCCAATCAGACGGGACCCATTGTGTAAATAATGTACATAAAGCCTGAGATTTGTGGGGGGAGGGATTCATCCACTGTTTTACAAGCTGCAATAGAGAGCAGGAAATCAGTACACGACTCCGAGTATATTTCATTTACAATGAGAGACAGAAAAGATTTTGTGGGGAAACAGTGTTTTTCTCCTTGCTCTTTAAGATTGCAGTCAGACATCAACTGTTAACCCAGAGTTGCATCTATCAGGATGTCCCAGTAGGAATGCATGGTGGGACATAAACAAAGAAACAAAATGAAAACATTCTTCTCAAAGGAGGACATTTGGACTGGGAGTATATTAAATGTCAGTAGGAGTGCCCCTCGCTCCCTCGCTAATTCTTGAGTTAATTTAGTAACTGCAAACACTGTCAGGAAACATATTTGACATGAACTAACCTTCAGCCACAGATCAGAGGGAGAAGGAAAGGAGAGGGAGAGAGAGAGAGAGAGAGAGAGAAGGTCAGTTACTACTAAGTACAACATGGCTAAATCATCTCAGGAGAATGACCCTTTTATCTTGACGGGTTATTGTACCTGTCACATTAAGTAAGGGATGTCCGGAGCAGGCTGCACCAAGGAACTCAAACAATGGATATCCATGACAGGCTCATCATGCAAGTGAGAATTACATTTCCAAATGGATGATTAATGACTGGAGAACAGCTGTGGGGGAAGCCAAAGAAGAGAGTCATGGCAGAGTTAGAAGGGACCCCTGAGGGTCATCTAGCCCAACCCCCTGCAATGCAGGAATTCCAGCTAAAGAACCCCTGACAGGCGGCCGTCCAGTCTCTGCTTAAAAACCTCCAATGAGTCATAGACTCACGGAATTGTAGAGTAGGAAGGCACCCCAAGGGCCATCTAGTCCAACCCCTTGCAAGGCAGGAATTATAGCGAAAGAACCCCTGACAGATGGCCCTCTGAATTCTGCTTAAAAGCCATGAACCATAGACTCATAGAATTGTAGAGTTGGAAGTGTCACCTAGTCCATCCCCCTGCGATGCAGGAATCACAGCTAAAACCACAGCCTAGGACCCTCATACCTCTCCTGGTATGCCCCGTGTAGGACCTTAAGGTCCTCAAATAATAACATTTTGGAGGTCCCGAGCCATAAGGATGCTAGGCTGACCGCAACTAGGCCAGGGCCTTCTCAGTACTGGCCCCGACTTGGTGGAACGGTCTGTCACAAGAGACCAGGGCCCTGCGGGATTTGGCATCTTTCCGCAGGGCCTGCAAGACGGAGCTGTTCCGCCTGGTCTTTGGGTTGGTTTCAGTTTAACCCTGATGTTTCATTCCTTTATGGTTTGATTGGTGGGCTACTTAAAAATGAGGCTGCATTTTAAACTTTAAATCGTATTTTAACCTGCATTTTAATTGATTGTTTTGTGTGTTTTGTTGTGATTTTATGGGTGTTAGCCGCTCTGAGCCCGGTCTTGGCTGGGAAGGGCGGGGTATAAATAAAAAATTATTATTATTATTATTATTATTATTATTATTATTAATTTATTACTTATACCCCGCCCATCTGGCTGGGTTTCCCCAGCCACTCTGGGCGGCTCCCAACAGGAGATGAAAAATACATTAAAACATCAGTTATTTAAAAAAAACTTCCCTAAACAGGGCTTTATTGGGTTGTTGTTTTTATTTTGATTATATATTTTGCGGATTTTATATTTCGATTTTGTTCTGTGAACCACCCTGAGACCTCCTGGTATATAAATTCAATAAATAATAATAATGCATGGCATGGCAACAGTTCATATCTTGCATGAGACATGAAGATCGGACAAGGATTCCTCCAGTGTCTCACGGTAGACTCTGGAGAGGTCCACTTGTGCTATTTGCATAGTGTGACAATTTATTATTATTATTAAATCTCGGTGACTCCAAGGATTAGCTCTCGCTTCCTTACTGCGATGAGGCAAGCTCGGCTTCCGGCTTGCTTTCCTGCCTCTTCCCGCAACTCCCCCCCCCCTGCGCTTTCGGCTGCCCTCATTTCCCTCCTGAGCTGTGGGTGGCTTCTGAAGCTGCTGATGAGACCCAACATGGACTGAAAAGCCAGAGCTAGGAAAGCTACCAGATTCCCCACCGGAACACACACTGCTTCTCAGGCACCAGGACAGCAGAAATTATTTTCATTGCCTCCCAAAACGCCGCTCAGGTGCCAGCCGAGTCTCATCAAGACTAAACTATCACTGCAAACAGGCAAAGCTGTCGCGTCTCTCTCTTGGCAAATAAGGAAACCAGAAAGCTGCGGTGCGTTGTATCAGTCATAAGTGAGGAGCTGATCCCTTGACATTCCACCATATCATGAAAATGAAAGGCTCCAAACGAAAAATCCATGGGAATCCTCTGCTCTATAAGCTACTGTCAAAGAGTTACATGACTTGCTAATTCTCCTCTGAGCTCATGCTTTCCTCAACATTTAAAGCCCTGCGTGGCCTGTTGGTATCCGTCTGTCTTGGGAGACAATGAAGCAGTCCACCTTTGGAGGTTAGGTCAAACCATCAGAGAGTTACAGTGCCTGCTGTGGCTGTAGAGACCGATACAGGAGAGACATGTTTTCTTGCAGCTGGGGCAGAGGAAGGTACCTGGTTGTGCTGCTGCAGATGCGCCAGGGTGTTTCTTCTCTCTGCACTCCTCCCAGCAGTCCTTCCTCCTCTGATCACTGCTGCGGATGCACGAACTGACCGCCTCCTGTCGTCTGCAAGGGATCCCCACATGGCCAGGTTGACGTTGCCGGCCCTCATGTCACGCTTACAGACATCTTTGCAACACAGAGTTGGCCTGCTAGCCAGAGGCGGAGCTAGATGCTCGGGCACCCAGTGCGCCGCACATGCTGTGCACCCAGGGGTGGGCCCAAGGGGCAGGGGGAGCATCCCAGGGAGCGAGACGCCAAGGGGGGCGGAGTGAGCCGCCCATGGCAGGCTGCTTCCTGGGTGTGGGGTGGGAGGGAGCCGTGCCGCTTTGTCAGCAGCCTTCCTCCCTTCCCTCTCCCTTCCTCCCTTCCCCCAACGGCTCAGGGTAGGCTTGGGAGTCGCGGGCGGGCGCCATGGCAAATGTCAGCTCCCTCGGCGATGACACCCGGGGTTGGCCGCCCCCACCGCTCCCTTCCTCCACCCCTGCTGCTAGCAGGCCTGCTGCCTGAAGCCAGCTCCACTGTCCTATATCTGCAAATGTAACACTATAAGCTGAGCCTACAGGATCAGACCAGTGGCCCATCTGGCCCAGCATCCTTTCTTCATTGGCCAGCTGGATGCCTGTGGGAAACCAGAGCAGCAATTTCTCTTCCTGGGGGTTCCAGAAGCGGATATTCGGAAGTATGGAAGCAGAGCACAGCCTTCATGACTATTAGCCACCAATAGCCCTCTCCTCCTCCATGAATTTGTCTAATCCTCTTTTAAAGCCATCTAGGTTGGACTGCATGAAGATCAAACCTCTCCATTCTGAAGGAAATCAGCCCTGAGTGCTCACTGGAAGGACAGATCCTGAAGCTGAGGCTCCAAGACTTTGGCCACCTCATGAGAAGAGAAGACTCCCTGGAAAAGACCCTGATGTTGGGAAAGATGGAGGGCACAAGGAGAAGGGGACGACAGAGGTGGTTGGATAGTGTTCTCAAAACCACCAACATGAGTCTGACCAAACTGCGGGAGGCAGTGGAAGACAGGAGTGCCTGGTGTGCTCTGGTCCATGGGGTCACCAAGAGTCAGACACGACTAAACGACTAAACAACAACAACAACAGGCAGATAGATAGATGATGATAGATAGATAGATAGATAGATAGATAGATAGATAGATAGATAGATAGATAGATAGATGATAGATAGATAGATAGATAGATAGGCAGTGGAGGACAGGAGTGCTTGGCGTGCTCTGGTCCATGGGGTCACGAAGAGTCGGACACGACTAAATGACTAAACAACAACAACAGGCAGATAGATAGATAGATAGATAGATAGATGATAGATAGATAGATAGATAGATAGATAGATAGATAGATAGGCAGTGGAGGACAGGAGTGCTTGGCGTGCTCTGGTCCATGGGGTCACAAAGAGTCGGACACGACTAAATGACTAAACAACAACAACAACAACAGTCAGATGATTGATAGATAGATAGATAGATAGATAGATAGATAGATAGATAGATAGATAGATATAGATAGGCAGTGGAAGACAGGAGTGCCTGGCATGCTCTGGTCCATGGGGTCACGAAGAGTCGGACACGACTAAATGCCTAAACAACAACAACAGGCAGATAGATAGATAGATAGATAGATAGATAGATAGATAGATAGGCAGTGGAAGACAGGAGTGCCTGGCGTGCTCTGGTCCATGGGGTCACGAAGAGTCGGACACGACTAAATGACTAAACAACAACAGTTTGGCGACCGCCATTGCTTCCTGTGGGAGGGAGTTCTGTAGTTTAACTCTGCACTATGTGAAGAGCTACTCTCCTGATTCTGTCCTGAATCTACTTAAATAAATAATGGAACTGGAGCCCTGTTCATGCACAGCAGACCCTTTGCAATGAATCCTCGCTTCCATGTTTGGTGGCAACCCTAGAAGAACACCGTCTCCCTCCTCGGAGGGAGAGCAATGGGGTGAGTCTGCAAAATAGTAATAGTAATAGTAATAGTAATAGTAATAGTAATATAGTAATAGTGAGCCAATCAGCAGAATCTGCAGTAGATAAACAGCTTATAAAATATAAATGCTGCACTGCAAACTCTCCTTAGGTTCTGCGTCCCTCCCCAAACCTAGTTCCTGCCTCTGCTCCCCTCCCCTCGCCAGCTTGCCTCACCGGTACATGCTGAATGTTGCAGTAATTTGCACGTATTACTCCACTGGGGGCACCTGGCCCTTGGACCCTTGCTTCTGCTTTCCTGCAAGAGCCTGGGGGAGGAGGGAATCATCCTGATTTTCACAGCAGCGCTTTGAAGGGTGCTGAGCCTTTCTAAGCAACAACACACTCAGCCGGAGGTAGATGGTAGAAGGCTTTGCTTGCTCAAAAGCATGGCCATTTCTGCATCTCCCAGTACGGAGGCAGCAGCTTCAAGCAGGGTGGGAAACTGGGATATATGCACACATAGGAGAGAGAGAGAGAGAGAGAGAGAGAGAGAGAGAGAGAGAGAGTCTTAAGATTCCTTCTGACCTCACAAATGCAAAGGGCTCTTTCCTCTTTCGTTCCTAGCAATCCTTTAATTCGGCACTGTAACGACAAACACAGTGGGAAGCATTTTAAACCAGAAAACGAACAAATTGCAGTTTCTAGTTAGGGGGGCAATGGCTGGATTGGATGCTGGAGATATTCAGCTAAGTGGAAGCCTCAGGGACCGGGAGTGATTGCTGGCCTGGCTTTTTAGCTCATCTTGAGGCTCCCTTACGGCGGCGTGATGGATCTAGCCAGCGGCTTCTGCGTAAGGGTGAGGAGGGCAAAAGGTTCCCACACATAACGTCACATGACAGGCCATGGGGATAAGAAGGTCAAGCGCTCAGACCCGCCAAGTGTCCCTGTTTCCCAGGATGTATAGAAGCCATTCCGGTTTCTGATTTGATCCTGGTTTTATTTAAAGGTAAAGGTAAAGGGACCCCTGACCATTAGGTCCAGTCGTGTCCGACTCTGGGGTTGCGGCACTCATCTCGCTTTATTGGCCGAGAGCCGGCGTATAGCTTCCGGGTCATGTGGCCAGCAGGACTAAGCCGCTTCTGGCGAACCAGAGCAGTGCAAGGAAACGTCGTTTACCTTCTCGCTAGAGCAGTTCCTATTTATCTACTTGCACTTTGACGTGCTTTCAAACTGCTAGGTTGGCAGGAGCAGGGACCGAGCAACGGGATCTCACCCCATCGCGGGGATTCGAACTGCCGACCTTCTGATCAGCAAGCCCTAGGCTCTGTGGTTTAACCCACAGCGCCACGTGGGTCCACCTGGGTTTTACTTAGGACATCCCTATTTTCATTGGAAAAATGTTGAAGGGTAGGGAGTTATGTGCCCCCGAGGGAAGTTTTTAAAATGTTTAATGTTTTATTATGTTTTTCTGCATGTTGGAAGCCACCCAGAGTGGCTTGGGCAACCCAGTTGGATGGGCAGGCTAGAACCCATAATCAAATTAATTATTATTATTATTATTATTATTATTATTATTATTATTATTTAATAGGACATCCCTATTTTCATTGGAGAAATGTTGGAGGATATGAAGAGCTGTCATGGTGGGGCAAAGGGCTGCCATATGACTGGATTTTCCCAGACATTACTGGGATTTCAAAGGTGGGATTTCTGAATGGCGGCGCTTTGTCCTGGATCTTAGGCTTACAAACATTGAATAGCAACAACATGAAATAACATAATAAAGCATCACAACTATAGCATAAATTATGTAGAATAATTAACAAATCATCAATAAAAAGACCTCCAGCTCTCCGTCTGCCCGTTGTGGATATTCTTTTCTCTCTCTCTTTCTCTCCCTCAGTAGTTTATTCTTCTCATATTCTCTCTCATTGCACTTTGGCAAGAACTGTATGCAGATGAAGGGGAAGGGCATTTTGAGGGCCCCACATGGGAGGTGGATAAGAGGAGATCTCCCAGGGTGAGAGGCTGTGACAAGGGAAGGATGAGCTCAGGTGAGAGCAACTAGCAGGGCACACCTTCCTCTGTAGGGGGTGAAAGTTAAGATGAAATGGCGAGAGAGGATCTTGTCGATTCTTCTTCATCGGTGAAACAACTGTAACCTGCAAAATAGGGGTCACCAACCTTTCTCAGCCGTGGGCTGGTCCACCGTCCCTCAGACCATGTGGTGGGCTGGACTATTTTTTGGGGGGGGATGAACGAATTCCTCTGCCCCACAAATAACCCAGAGATGTATTTTAAATAAAAACACACATTCTACTCATGTAGAAAAAGCAAAGACATCACCTTGCCAACAAAGGTCCGTATAGTTAAAGCTATTGTTTTCCCAGTAGTAATGTACGGAAGTGAGAGCTGGACCATCAAGAAGGCTGATCGCCAAAGAATGGATGCTTTTGAATTATGGTGCTGGATGGAGGAGACTCTTGAGAGTCCCATGGACTGCAAGAAGATCAAACCTATCCATTCTGAAGGAAATCAGCAGCCCTGAGTGCTCATTAGAAGGACAGATCCTGAAGTTGAGGCTCCAGTACTTTGGCCACCTCATGAGAAGAGAAGACTCCCTAGAAAAGACCCTGATGTTGGGAAAGATGGAGGGCACAAGGAGAAGGGGACGACAGAGGATGAGATGGTTGGACAGTGTTCTCGAAGCTACTAACATGAGTTTGGCCAAACTGCGAGAGGCAGTGAAGGATAGGCGTGCCTGGCGTGCTCTGGTCCATGGGGTCACGAAGAGTCGGACACGACTGAACGACTGAACAACAACAACAATTCTACTCATATAAAAACACCAGGCAGGCCCCACAAATAACCCAGAGATGCATTTTAAATAAAAGGACACATTCTCCTCATGTAAAAACACACTGATTCCCAGACCGTCCGTGGGCCGGATTGAGAAGGCCATAGGTTGCCTACCCCTGCTGTAAAACATTGCTAGCAAAGCAACAGCTAGCTGACAATAACGTTTCTGGCACCGATCTTGCTGCTCTCCGAGGAGCCTGGCTGAAATACAGTTCAGGGGAAGGAGTGTGTGGCACAGAGCTGGCTGCCATATCCTTATCCCAGAGGAAGCTGGCGGCAGCAAAAGGCAAATGCCAGAGGGGACAATGGTGGCCGACTCTCTTCCCCAACCTCCTGGAACTACCGACTGCTAGTACAGGTGTGAGCAGAAGCATTGCAGCTCAAGGACAGAGCATCTCCTTTGCATCCAGAATGTCCCAGGTTCTCTCCTCGATGGCATCTCCAGGTAGCTGGGTATTGGTACCCCTTCCTCTGACCTGCTATCTCATGGGCTTTCTCCAGTGATGGAGCAACACGGTGTTTTTCTTCCCTTCAATTGTGCTTTCTTTTGATACTAAAATCATCTCCGAAAGCTCAAGAATACATTTATCTTTCATCATTTAATCTGCCGGGAGGCATAAACCTGTCAAGAGCACCACGGAGGTTTTAAATGACACCTTAATGAGGGGAGCTGCAGATAAGAATTGGCCCATTTGGAACAGCTTCCAACACAAAAGAAAAATGGACCTGCCTGGCTCAGCCTGCCTGCAGTGTTATTGGAGAGCTGGTGGCTGCAGATTGAGTTCCAAAAATGCAGGTGTTGCAATAATCATAATATATTGTCTTCCCTAATATCCGTTTTCAGGACCAAAGGGGATTCGATCAAGTCATTGCCGAGCGTAATGGGAAATTAATGTTTTTATTGTTTCTTTTTTTTGCAGACATTTCTTGTTAAATGAAGACTGATACCATTATCCAGTTTTAACAGGGAAGCCTCAAGAATGCGGCATTATTCTTCGAGGCATTTGGTAACACAGTTAGGTTTCCTTTTCTAAAAACACAAAGCGCAAAAGCAGTATTTTAATAAAGCTGTTACAGTGAGTAATTTGAATTTCAAAAGTGTTGGTTGACTGAGTGTTGGGTTTCTTATTTATCTAGGTGGAAAGTTCATTTGAGAAACCACTGCCTATTAGCGGTAATTTGGCCCAGTGCAAGTTCCAGTTGGGCACTAGGATGCTGTTTTCCCCAAAACACGCCCCACTTGCCCCTCACCTGACATTGCAGGTGAGGGCAGGTGAGGGGCAGGTGAATAGGCTGCTGCCAGGGCACTCCCTAAATGTCCATTGACAAGGGAGTTGTAGTACTTGCTCTAGCCTGCCTTGGTTAGATCTCATCTGGGGTAAAATGTCCAGTTCTGTGCAGCCCAGTTTATCATAAAGGAAAGCAAGGCTTATGAGGAATGGTTTAGGCCAGTGATGGCTAACCTTGACACCCCAGATGTTTTGGAACTACAACTCCCATCATCCCTAGCTAACAGGACCAGTGGTCAGGGATGATGGGAGTTGTAGTCCCAAAACATCTGGAGTGTCAAGGTTAGCAATCACTGGTTTAGGCCAAGGCATGGGTAGGCAAACTAAGGGCTGGAGGTCGGATCTGGCCCAATCGCCTTCTAAACCACACGAGAGCCAGTGTGGTGTAGTGGTTAAGAGCGGTGGACTCGTAATCTGGGGAACCGGGTTCGTGTCCCCGCTCCTCCACATGCAGCTGCTGGGTGACCTTGGGCTAGTCACACTTCTCTGAAGTCTCTCAGCCCCACTCACCTTACAGAGTGTTTGTTGTGGAGGAGGAAGGGAAAGGAGAATGTGAGCTGCTTGGAGACTCCTTCAGGTAGGGATAAAGTGGGATATTAAATCCAAACTCTTCTTCTTCTAAATCCGGCCCACAGACGGTCTGGGAATCAGCGTGTTTTTACATGAGTAGAATGTGTCCTTTTATTTAAAATGCATCTCTGGTTTAGTTGTGGGGCATAGGAATTCGTTCATATTTTTTTCCAAAATATAGTCCGGCCCCCCACAAGGTCTGAGGGACAGTGGACTGGCCCCCTACTGAAAATGTTTGTTAGGGAGTTGGTTATGCAATACTTTGGCCACCTTGTGAGAAGAGAAGACTCCCTGGAAAAGACCCTGATGTTGGGAAAGATGGCGGGCACAAGGAGAAGGAGACGACGGAGGACGAGATGGTGGGACAGTGTTCTCGAAGCTGCCAACATGAGTCTGACCAAACTGCGAGAGGCAGTGGAAGACAGGAGTGCCTGGCGTGCTCTGGTCCATGGGGTCACGAAGAGGCGGACACGACTAAATGACTAAACAACAACAACAACAACAACAACAACAGAAACCAACTAGAAAAGAGAAGACAGAGAGGTGACATCCAGGTATCTGAGGGGCTGCCAAAGGGCAGGACCCAAATTGCAAGAAAGAAGATTCTGACTAAACATTAGGAAGAACTTTCTGATGATAAGAGCTGTTGGACAGTGGAACGGACTCCCTTAAAATTGGTGCACTGAGAGCCAGTGTGGTGTAGTGATTAAGAGCGGTAGACTTGTAATCTGGTGAACCGGGTTCGTGTCTCTGCTCCTCCACATGCAACTGCTGGGTGACCTTGGGCTAGTCACAATTCTTTGAAGTCTCTCAGCCCCACTCACCTCACAGAGTGTTTGTTGTGGGGGAGGAAGGGAAAGGAGAATGTTAACCGCTTTGAGACTCCTTCGGGTAGTGATAAAGCGGGATAACAAGTCCAAACTCTTCTTCTTCCTTCCTTGGAGGTTCTTAAACAGTGACTGGGTGGCCATCTGGTCAATGATTCTTTAGTTGAGATTCCTGTATTGCAGGCAGTTGGACTAGATTTACCTTAGAGTCCCCTCCAACTCTACTCTTCAATGATTCTATGATTCAGAGTGAGGCTTGTTGTCAGGGCCAACCAGCTGATTGACGCCAAGAGCAAGCCAGTTGGGCTAGAGTTGCTCACATGCAGCCAATCCCAGCTTGAAATTGGCACCTGTCAGTTGATGGATGCTGACTTAACTCTCCATGGAATTGGCTACACTACAGTGAACTGCCCTGACCTGGGGGCTACAGATCGGTGTTCCAAGGCCAGATCAGTGGGGGTCCATGCACAGCCCCAACCTGTAGCCCTCCATTTATGGTTGGACTACCTTTTGCATCATTATTGGTCATGCTGGCTGTGGCTGATGGGAACTGGTGTCCAACCCCTTGAAGAACCACAGGGTTCTCATCTCCAATCTAAGCCTCATGGGTAAAACCCAATAGGTCTGAAGTATAGTAGAAAGCAACAGAAATATTGTAGGAGGACAGTGACTGTACTGGGGACCCCCTGGTGCCCAGTCATGCCTATGAGCCAGAATGTAGATTTATCAGATGTTTAGCTATGCAGCATAGAACCACAGCCATAGAATTCTAGAATATTAGAGTAGGAAGAGACCCCCAAGGGTCATTTAGTCCAACCTCCTGCAATGCAGGAATCTCAGCTAAAGAATCCCTGAATCCAACCTCTGCTTAAAAACCTCCAAGGAAGGAGAGTCCACCACCTTCTGAGGAAGTCTGTTCCACAGAAAAGAAGAAGAAGAAGAAGAAGAAGAAGAAGAAGAAGAAGAAGAAGAAGAAGAAGAAGAAGAAGGGAGGAGGAGGAGTTTGGATTTGATATGCCGCTTTATCACTACCTGAAGGAGTCTCAAAGCGGCTTACATTCTCCTTTTCCTTCCTGCCCCACAACAAACACTCTGTGAGGTGAGTGGGGCTGAGAGACTTCAAAGAAGTGGGACTAGCCCAAGGTCACCCAGCAGCTGCATGTGGAGGAGCGGAGACGCGAACCCAGTTCACCAGATTACAAGTCTACCGCTCTTAACCACTACACCACTCTGGCTCTCTTTTGCTGCTGCCTGTTCCCCTTCAGCCCACCCCAACAGCCTAAATTACCAAGTTTGCTGCCATCTTGGGAGGTGTGCTGTCCTCAGCGTCCGAAAATTAATGTGGTAGGAAAACTGCTGTTGCTACCTTGTTTGCAGTTGCTATGTGCACACAGGAGATGCAGGAGACATCAAAAGGGGATTCTGTTGAGCTACATTTCATTCTTAAAAAGCAAAGACATTTACCTCCAGCCATAATACATGTCATTACACCTGCCGTGCTATTAAGCTTTTCCTCGTTTGGAATCAGACCCTAGCGATTTCTGCCTGAATCCTCCTCCTGGTGCAGCGAAACCCCTCGACCGAGAAACCCGCGGTCTCCAAATGATGCTATAAAGGACATTGCAGGCTATGGCCGGATCACGTTGTGTGTAATTGATTTCACAAGCAAGACGGGCCTTGCTTCTGTTACGCTTCCCGCTTCTCTCCAAAAAGTCTGGAGAGGGGCCGTTAAGTTTTCACTCATATGGAGGGATGCTCTCAGTTGGTCCGGACCTGTCAGCTTGTTAGCAATTTAATAGGGTCTTTTTCCATTTCCCGGAGCAACTCGGAAGACTGTTTGGCACAACCCGTCAGCCAGCAGATATGACAGGTCCATTGATTTCTAGTAATCTTGAAGCTGAAATGATCATCTCGCATCACATACCACTGCCAAAGCTGCGGAGCAAATCGGAGCTGCCACAAGATACAATAGTTATTCCTGCCCAGTTGTTAACACAGAAGGACCAAATTTCATGAGAACACAATGCTAACACACTTCCTGGGAGTCCTACTGACATGGTTTGGCTATTCCGTGAAATGACTCACACCCTAGATATGCAGAACTTACCTCCTCATTGGACAAAAACAAACTAACTCCTGGTATTGTAATTAAGAGCTGACACCCTGCCTCAGGCTCATTAAACTGTGGTTTTTATTATTATTTGTTATTGCAATTGATATTATATTTATATACAGATCCTGAAGTTGAGGCTCCAGTACTTTGGCCACCTCATGAGAACAGAAGACTCCCTAGAAAAGACCCTGATGTTGGGAAAGGTGGAGGGCACAAGGAGAAGGGGACAACAGAGGATGAGATGGTGGGACAGTGTTCTCGAAGCTACTAACATGAGTTTGGCCAAACTGCGAGAGGCAGTGAAGGATAGGCGTGCCTGGCGTGCTCTAGTCCATGGGGTCACGAAGAGTCGGACACGACTGAACGACTGAACAACAACAACAAGCACTCATGGTGGTGTAAAGAACTCTTCTTGGTAGAAAAGCAATGACAAACCTAGACAGCATCTTAAAAAGCAAAGGCATCACCTTGCCGACAAAGGTCCGTATAGTTAAAGCTATGGTTTTCCCAGTAGTAATGTACGGAAGTGAGAGCTGGACCATAAAGAAGGCTGATCGCCGAAGAATTGATGCTTTTGAATTATGGTGCTGGAGGAGACTCTTGAGAGTCCCATGGACTGCAAGAAGATCAAACCTATCCACTCTTAAAGAAATCAGCCCTGAGTGCTCACTAGAAGGACAGATCCTGAAGTTGAGGCTCCAGTACTTTGGCCACCTCATGAGAAGAGAAGACTCCCTAGAAAAGACCCTGATGTTGGGAAAGGTTGAGGGCACAAGGAGAAGGGGACGGCAGAGGATGAGATGGTTGGACAGTGTTCTCGAAGCTACTAACATGAGTTTGGCCAAACTGCGAGAGGCAGTGAAGGATAGGCGTGCCTGGCGTGCTCTGGTCCATGGGGTCACGAAGAGTCGGACACGACTGAACGACAACAACAATTACGGTATATTTATCTATATCCTGTGGGACACATATCCCACCTTTTCCCCAGACCAGGACTCAAGGCAAAATCAAGAACGAATAGATTAAAAAACAGTTTTTATCCAAGAGCTATAACTATTTTAAATGCTGTAACCAAATAATATGATCTTGCGGAGTCGTGGTGGATGGTATGTATGGCTGTAAATGTGTAAATGTGTATGTGTGGCTGTAAATGTGGGATGACATTCAATTTCGTTGTACTATGTACAATGACAATAAAGTATCTATCTATCTTTCTATCTATCTATCTATCTATCTATCTATCTCTATCTAAGGCAGCTTGCACAAATGAAAATAAACCAGAGTTGGCTCATAGAACCATAGAATTGTACAGCTGGAAGGGATCCTAAGGGTCATCCAAACTGACCCCTAGCAATGCAGGAATGCAAGAGTTCTAAGCATTCTTGTGGCATGCATCCCCTCAGATGAACACGAGGACCTCAGAACTCTCCCCCGTCCCCCGCTGTTTACTATTGTCTGGATTTAATTCAGACCAGATCATTTTCTAATGTCTAAAAATGGCAAAGTTGAGTTGAATCATGCCTCTCAGCTGGGAGATAATCGCTGGACTTCTGCTGAGCATCAATCACTCAGTAATTCAGCAGAATACCTTTTCTGGCGAGTTGTGGGGGGTTTTGTGTGTGAAGCCCCTTGAGAGCTCTCTGCGTGGCTGGAGGCCACAGGCACTCACAGCCCCAAGCACTGGTTAGAGAAATACTGAGCGTCTAATTGGAGCCCGGCTGAATGTGGCTCATGCCTCCCTCTCCCACCAGAAGAAAGAAAAAGGAGTAATGCTTCCCCCTCAGAGATTGACAGCGTAAGGAACAGCAAACCCATCATTCTTCAAGCTGCAAGATCTGAGAGGCAGGGAGAAGGCTGAACCTGGATTTTGGAGCCAGCCGCAGCAGCCCAAATTAATAGCAGTGGAATTCAAGCCAGCTCTAAAAGATGGAGCCATTAATCACCCACAGACAAGTTTTCTTGGGTTTCATACTGTAGTCCAAGAGTAATTTATCCCATTCTCTGGGCCAATACAAAGGGGTGGAGGAGGGAGGCGGCTGACAGTTGAAACATCTAATAATACATTCTCCTGGGATTTCATCAGGAGTTGTGGAGATTTGTGGGGCTGGTCTTCTAGGGCAGGGATGGGCGGACTTCAGACTTGCGGGATCGACTTTGTTTTTCACTAGAACCCCAAAATTCAACAACCTAATGAGAAATATAGTATTAAAGAATTAGGAGACCCGGAATTTGTTTTGAGTGCCACAACTGAACAGAGCTTACATTCTTTCTACACAGCAATCCATTACTGGCTACCCCCACGTTTTTGTCATTTCAACAGGGGGATGGGTCTATGGTTCCTCTTGTCAACTAATCGGGAGTAGAAATCTTTGCCAATCTGCTGCAAAACTCCCAGAGATCCGCCAGGAGTTCCAGATCTACCTTCTGCCTGCCCCAGCTTTATCAAAAAGAATAAAACAGTGGAACAATCTCCCTCGGGAGGTGGTGGACTCTCCTTCCTTTGAGGTTCTCAAGCAGAGGTTGGAGGGCCATCTGTCATGAATGCTTTAGTTTAGATTTTTGCATTGCAAGGGGTTGGACTAGGTGACCCATAGTGGTCCCTTTCAACTCTATGAATCTAGGCCAGTGATGGCTAACCTTGACACTCCAGATGTTTTGGAACTACAACTCCCATCATCCCTAGCTAACAGGACCAGTGGTCAGGGATGATGGGAGTTGTAGTCCCAAAACATCTGGAGTGTCAAGGTTAGCCATCACTGGTCTAGGCAAACAGAGCTCTTCAGAACTCTCCTGGGAACCTTTTGGGCAGTCTCAGGTAGACTATAAGGTCCATCAAGCACCAGAAGGCAATGACTGGTGTGAAGGTATGAAGTTTTCATAGATGCACCGTCAAGAATGCAAATCACAGCTGCCTCTTAATTGTGTTAACGTATGGAAGAGCAACAAATGGTCTGTGTGTGGTTTGGGAGTTGCACGGTCAGGGAAAGAACAATGCTGCCCAGGGTTGCAAAGACTGCGGAGAGAATAATTGGGTGCACTCTTCCCACCTTGGATCAAATCTATGCCTCCAGGTGCTATAAGAAAGCTGCAGAGATAGTGCAGGATAGTGCGCACGCCAGAAAGGATCTCTTTCAGATTCTGCCTTCTGGAAGGAGGTGCAGGGTTATAAAGACCAGGACTAGCCGCCTGAGAAACAGCTTCTATCCAAAAGCGATTTTGGTTTTAAATGCAGTGTACGGCAGTCTCTAAGGGAGTGTCTGTATTTAGTTGTGGGGCATCAGAGTTTTTAGGGGGTAAATCAGGTAGGGTACTAAAGTTTTTAAGGGATTAATTATGGGTAGGTGGGATCAGGACCGGTGCTAGGGATTTTGGTGCCCTAGGCGAGGGGGCGGGCCATGTGACGTCATTGCGCATGACGTGCGGTGCCCCGCCCCCTGCCCGGCCGGGCACCCCACGCCGCCGCCCGGTGCTGCCCCGAACAGCGGCGAAAACCGGCTGGCCAGTGCCCCCTCCATTTTGGCGCCCCCGCTGCCGCGGTTTTCGCCCCAAACTGCTTGCTCCGCTGCTGGTTGGGGCGGCACCGGGCAGCAGCGGGCGGCAGGGGCAGGCTGGCCAGCACCCCCTCCATTTTGGCACCCTAGGCAACTGCCTAGTTCGCCTTAATGGACGCGCCGGCCCTGGGTGGGATAGGGAATGAGTCAACAGGCATATTCTGGATAGTAGGTGTCAGGGTTGCACCAGATGAGCAGGAGTGGTGGCAAGCCCCCCTAGGTGAAGCGGCAACCACGGAAGAGTCCAGAGGAATGGGTGGATTCTTACCTGAAGAAGACTGGTGGCGACACTCCTCAGAAGAGGAAGAAGCAGATGGGGAAGAGGGAAGGCCAGAACAGGAGGAGGAAGAAGTTGAGCCAGAATCAGGCCCTTGTGAGGAGAAGAGCCGGAGGGCCCCCTCCCCTCCTCCCATCTCAGCTGTAGAGCGTAGAGCTGAGAAACGGAGGGAGCAATTGGAGGCAGTTGCAGCTCGTAAAAGGCGTGGTGACGAGCTGGCTACTTAAGGAAGGCCGGATGCTTCCCTCACCAGCACCTGCAACTGCTGTGCTGAAGCACGTGGTTGTGCCTGCTCATCCTGCTCCTGATCCTGTGTACCTGACTTTGGCTGGTTCCTGACTTGGACTGCTCCTGACTTCGGCTTCTCTTGACCCCTGGTACTGACACCTGGCTTCGGCACGCCATCCTGTTGGCGCCATAACAGAAGGCTTGTCGGTTTTGTATGTCTGATGTAGATTCTCAATTTTGTTGTTCTGTATGGGACAATGACAATAAAGATTATCGTATCATATCGTAAACACACACACACCATTCCCTCTCCCCATAAGTGATATTTGGGGAAATGCAAATGAAAGATGCAACACAGCAGATGACCCTACCTTCCCCTAAACCCCTGCAGCAAATGAGAGAGACTCCACCACCTCCTGTGGCACTCTGCTCCACTCGGGGTTTGTCCTGAAATCTTCCACCCTGCCCTTGATTCCACTCACACATTCTAGTCCTGACCCCTCCTTCGCTCTGAACAGCCCTTCAGCTATTTGAAGACCAGGATCATGACTCTCCTGAATCTTCTCTTCTCCAGGCTCAACTCTTCCCGCATAGGAATTAGTTTCCCGTGCCCTCCCTCATCCCACTTGCTCTCTTCTGGACATCCTCTGGGCACCCACTGACTATTTGGGGAAAGGTTGAATTTTAATAGGCAAGTTAAGTAGGACTTGGGGAATGTTAGAATTTTCTAAAGGTTAGGTGGTTCTTTCCGTATTGGTTTTCAATTATAGGTTTTAGTATAGCATTTAACTTTACATCCTTAGTTTTCTTTTCTTTTTAGTTGTATCTCTCCTGTAAGCTTTTTCAGTTAGACTGGCCTTGACATTTAAATACATCACAAATCCCATTTTTCTTTCTGCATATCCCTTCCCAAGCAGCTCACCAACACACGTGATCAGTCACATGATCAAGTCTTGGTAGCTCAGCTGAGCGTGAGATAAGAAATAAATCCAGGGGGGGGGGGCAAACAAACAAACCTGCAATGAATCCAAAACCAGGCACCATTCAACTTATCTATAAGGGAATATTTGCACTATATGGCGAGACCTCTTCTTCATAATGGTGACTGCTCCTGCTCAGGCTGTGCAGAAAAAGCATTTTGGTTCCAGCGATTCATTCTGATTGTGCAGATAAAATACGACTGCTAGAATTCTACAGGATGTGGAATTAGTGTGTGAAAACAGTCCAGATCCAAGGATCCCCAGGCAGGCAGTTCTAGATGGTGGAGATGTCAGGCACCATCCTGGCTCCCAGGCATCTTCACTTGGTCACAAGTGGCTGCCTAATTTCAGACACCGCTCCAGAGCCTTTGTCCACCTCTGGTAATGCTGTTAGAACATGTGGGAATTTTAAGGATAGTAGGAAATGATATACAGTGGATGCTTGGGTTGCGAACGCGATCCGTGCGGAAGGCGTGCTCGCAACTCGCAGCATCCACAACCCGCAGCGCTGCATCTGCGCATGTGCAGGTCACGATTCAGCACTTCTGCGCATGCACGAAGCATGATTTAGCGCTTCTGCCCATGAGCGAGCCCCGAAACCCAGAACAAACCCGTTCCGGTACTTCTGGGTTCGGCGTGGAGAGCAACCCGAAAACGCGTAACCCGCAGCATTCGCAACATGAGGTATGACTGTATTGAATAATTATTATCCTTCCTTCACTCACGCAAGTGAGTGATGTAGCAGAGCAAATTCCCCTTAATGTAGCTGGAAGCTAGTCTGCAGATTCATTTGAAACTCTTAGTTAAGATGATTTCCTGGTGCCCCCTTTCATCCCTCCTAAAAGAATAAAGACACAGGAGTCTTTCTGAGTAAAGTAACAAAAGTTTACTCACATTTCAGTTCACGATATGATCCCTGAAAGGCAGGCTTTCCTTAGTAGTTGCACAATAAAGTGTGAGTTCATCTCATAGGAAGACTGAACTCATGTGCTGCTGGCTGAGAGCCAGCAGACAGCAAAAAATACATTAATACAACAAAATGGCTGCAGGAGAGCAGCATGGCAGCGAAAGATAGAACAAGACAACAGAAAGACAAAAGAGACTAAAACTAGAACCGGAGAAAATGGCTACGTGACTCAGCTCTTTTATGGAGTCAGCCAGAGCCACGCCCTGTCAGGATTTATGATCTCCCTCTCACACCAAGAGATGGTAGGCTGGCAGTTTTATGGTGGGGTTTTTTTCAGATTTATTGGTATTTACACAGTAGCTCAGTCCAAGCACATAGCTCAATCGTCACTCGATGCCCCAGTTGAGTCTACTGGAAGGCGGGCTCTTCTCCAACAGGAAACATGCCATCGGCTCCTCCCCTTCTTATGGGCTTGACGCCAAGCCTGAATTCTGCCCAATCGCTGAGAGCGAGAGGATTCTGGAACAGACTGCCCAGCTTGTCCCTCCTCCCCTGATAGCGTGTCTGAAAGTTGTGGCTGCTCTGTCTGTCTCACATCTCCCTGGGAATTTACCACCTGCATTCCAGGGAAGGAGGGGCTCGCTTCACCCTCTGCCTGTGAAGAAAGCAAGCCCCCATCTCTGTCTGCACCAATGGATTACATCCCACAAAACACACAGAGAGAGATGGAGCAGAATGTGTCATGATGTCATAGTCATTTTGTTATCATCTTTAGAACCCTCTAGAACATAATGGAAATGAGAATGGGAAGGCTACCAAAGAGGGAAAAAGCTTCGGCTTTCCTGGAAAGGCCATGATTCCAACTGGCTCTCAGCTGAGAGAGGAAGTGAGACGATGAAAGCCTGAAACCACCTAGGCCATGTCACAGCCTGTAAAGAAGATTTAGCCTCGAGGAGAAGAGCGAGGAGACCTCCTTGAAGTGAGTGGGGAAGGTAGATCTCAGGTAGCTCTCAAGTTGTCTTCTTGTCCACGTCATCAGAGAAAGGCAGAAGGAGGGGAATCAGCATTTGGTTCCAGGCAGCTAGCAGACAATGAACATCTGCTCCAGCTGCTCTGAAGGCTGAACGCTGCTTAGTTGGGTACAGATGGAAGGAAGAATGGATGGACCTGAGCGTACACCAGATCTGGTCATCCTGGGGAGTTGGAAAACCATTCATTTGGACACGAAAGAAGGAAAGCACTGCCCTGAAATCAAGGCGGAGAGAAACAGCGAGATGAGCTGTCACCAGGAAAGTGGGGATACTGGTCCGACACTGGAACAAGGGGCAGAGTCAAAGAGAAGAATCGTGGGTAAGGACATGCCGGATCAATCCATTCCCACCGATCAGGGAGTGGGCTGTTTTGGGCAAGCAGGAGTGATGGACCCAAGTCAGCAGGCAGCTGTGGCAGGGAGTGTCCGAAACAGCACGTCCCTTCGGAAGACATCACACCGGAGTATCCAGCGAGGCCTCACCGGGCAGGAACCACACTTGGCCAACCAGCCATTTATCAGCCTGCAGTCCCCAATGGCTTCCCGTGTGGAGCATGCAAGTGAGGCAGATGCCATCGAAGACGGCGTTAGCTGGATCAACCCAAGAACAGGCAAAGTGATGAAATGCAAAAGCCAGCAGACAAGTAGGATTTGGCAGATGAAGCCCCTCTCTACGGTCCTACATCCTTCAGCAGAAGAACTCCAGGTAAGCCGAGACTCAAAGGAAAGTGAAGAGGGCAGGTCAGGAGAAAACACCTTTTCTTCGGGTGAGACAAGACACAGCAGCAACCAGGAGCAAGATTTACAAAGTAATGTGGGGCCATCTCAGCTTCAGAGCCAACATCTAGGGAAAGCTCAGGAGAATAGTCAAGAGCCAGAAGATCGCAGTGAAGATGGCCCAGCATCTCAGGAGACACCACAGCCTTCTCAGGTGAGGCCCACAGATGGAGCTGGTACCAAAAGGGCAATCGCTTGCATCAGCAAGAAAACTGGCTTAGAAATGGTAAGCAGAAATCAACAGACAAGCTTGGTTTGGGATAGGAAGCCCCTTTCAGAAATTATTCACTCTGCAATTCAGCAACCCCAGGAAAGCCAAGAATCAAATAAAGGAGGGTCAAAGGGGAAGGTTGTTTTTGCAGAAGACAGCAAGTCAGGGAAGATCATGGTGCTTTACAGTGATCTACAGCCAGAACCATCACCATCCCAACTTGGGGGTCGAGAGCAACAGAGGTGTCAAGTGCCAGAAGAACAGAAGGTATGGGATTCCACTAAGCAGCGCAATGGCCAAGGCTCACCAGATGTCCCCAAACGTTCCCGATCATCACAAACAGATGTAGCTGGTGTCAAGAGGGACCACACTCGGGTCAACCAAAGAACTGGTGCTGAAATGAAATGCAAAGGTCAGCAGACAAACAGTATGTGGGAAATGAAACCTCTTTCGGAAATTCTACACTCCGCAGGTCAAGAATCTCAGCAAAAGAGGGGAAAGGTCAATGGAAGAGCAGGGAAGTTCGACAAGGACCGAACTGACGCTGGAAGTAAAGTGAACAGGGAGATGACGCTGTCATATTCGGAAGGAGACGAAATTGAACAAACGTACAGCATAATTTCCCTGGAAAGGGGAATCCTGTTAAACAGGAAAACCCGCAAAATACTCGTACACCGTGGTCAACAGACAGTGGAGGCCCTCCCTTCCACCACTTTTCAAATAACGCTGGATAACTACAGAAGAATGGGGTATCAAACTCTGGTAGCCAATGAACCAAAGGTGACAGTGGAAGAAAGCGAAGGGGGAGGGAGCACTTCCAGGGGGCAGCAAACCATCAGTCAATGGGTCCACAGTGACATACAAGATCAAAGTGCGTATGAAGACTCCATGGAGTCATATGAGACATTTGTAACTAGCAAGCATCCTAGCGATGAGATCCTGTTCAAAATAGAGTCGTCGCTGGTTTTTGTGCCCGTGGATGAGGAGGACCTCCTGTTGATCTACGGCAACGAGGATTCTGAGAAGGAAGGAAGCTTCATCAACAACCAAACGGGAAAGGCACTGGAATCGCGCTGCCTGCAGACAGAGGAGCTTTTCTTCCACAAGCCTGACCTGGAGGCAAAAACATTGGAAAGCTAAGCCAAACCCCCCACCCTCACCCCCATCAGAAGGAGTACACTGGAAAGGAATTCCTCAACTGAACGGATTATCTGTCTGGTGGGTGAAGCCTGAGTACCAGCAAGACCAAGAAACGGGAGTCCACTCGAGGGATTGTTGACACACGAAATGGAATAATGTGCCCTGACAGATGTTGGTTAGGCAGATAAAAGGAGCACATCGTGAATGGGGTTAGGAAAGGCAGAATAAAATAAAATAAAAATAGCCAAGGGAGTATCAGCAGTTTGCGTTTCATTTGGCTCACATCTCAGTGCATGATTTGGGTTGCCCTTCCTGAGGTTGTCTTTGCAGAAAGAGGAAGATAACGTCAGCATGCCTCGCGGCCTGTGAGCATGGCGTGCTCACGTTGCGCTGCCCTGGCCTCCTCAATCGCAGGGCCAAGCTGGGTTGCTTGGTCAGACTTCATTCAGTAATGCCTTCCTAGACAGAGTCCAAAACACACACACACACACACACACACACACACACACACACACACACACTATAGATAGATAGATAGATAGATAGATAGATAGATAGATAGATAGATAGATAGATAGATGATAGATAGATAGATAGATAGATAGATAGATATAGGCAACTGTCCGTCATCTTAATTGTCCATCCTCTAGCAACCAACATTTGCCACCACAGTGCCCTGCATCATCATCATCATCATCATCATCATCTTAATTTATTTATACCCCACCCATCTGTCTGGGTTTCCCCACCCACTCTGGGCGGCTCCCAATTGAATATTAAAAGCACAATACAGCATTAAACATTAAAAACTTCCCTAAAGAGGGCTGCCTTCAGGTGTCTTCTAAAAGGCAGATAGTTGTTTATTTCCTTGGCAAGGTGTTCCACAGGGCGGGTGCCACCACCGAGAAGGCCCTCTGCCTGGTTCCCTGTAACCTCACTTCTCGCAGCGAGGGAACTGCCAGAAAGCCCTCGGTGCTGGACCTGAGTGTCCAGCCTGAGCAATGGGGGTGGAGACGCAGCCTAGGACCTTCGTAATTACGGGACCGCCTCTCCTGGTATGTCCCGCAAAGGACCCTAAGGTCCATGAATAATAATAGCTTAAATGTCCCAGGCCCTAAAGAAGCCAGATTATCCTCCACTAGGGCTAGGGCCTTTTCAGTGTTGGCTCCGACCTGGTGAAATGCTCTGTCCCATGAGACTAGGGCCCTGCAGGACTTGATCTCCTTCCGCAGGGCCTGTAAGACAGAGCTATTCCGCCTGGCCTTCAATTTGAATTAGCCTGATGCTCTATTCCCTTTCCTCTTCTATGAAGAAACTCTTTCTGGGACCCCACATTTAAATTCTTCCCTGGTCTCCTTGCTGGCTCTAGTAGGACCAACTTGGCCAGTTAGCCCTGGTGATCATTTGATGTCTACTAACTAGGGTTTGTTTTTTGTTTTTTTCTTCCCGAAATGATCCCTGAATTTTTGAATTTTATTGATATTGATGCTGCATTTTATGTTGTATTCTATGCCATTTTATGCTGTTTTTAAGTTGCATTTTAATCAATGTTTTATATTTGCTGTTAGCCGCCCTGAGCGCGGTTTTTAAACCGGGAAGGGCGGGGTATAAATAAAAATTTATTATTATTATTATTATTAATAATAATAATAATTATTATTCAGGTATACTGGGCCAAGGCCATTTAGGGCTTTAAAGGTCAGCACCAACACTTTGAATTGTGCTTAGAAACATACTGGGAAACGTACCATCTAGAGTCATCATCAGAGTTCAAGGATACATCCCAGTGAGACATAAGCACTCCAGGATGGTGCAAAGGAAGGGCGGTGAGGGGGGAGGCCTGGGGGGAGTTTCAGGGGCCACACAGAGAGGCCTGGAGGGGCACATTTCTCCACCAGTGAGGTCATAAGAGGTGCCACTCCTTAAGTCCTCTGTGGACTCAGGAGAGGAGTCCAAATTGGACTCAGCTGCAGTCCACTACGGCTTGAACGGAAACTCAAATCTTCACCTCCAAACAGCATCCAGACAGATAGAATCATAGAATCCTAGAGTTGGAAGAGACCCCAAGGGTCATCCAGTCCAACCCCCTGCCAAGCAGGAACACCATCAAAGCATTCTTGACAGGTGGCTGTCAAGCCTCTGCTTAAAGACCTCCAAAGATGGAGACTCCACCACACTCCTTGGCAGCAAATTCCACTGTTGAACAGCTCTTACTGTCAGGAAGGTCTTCCTAATGTTGAGGTGGAATCTTCTTTCTTGTAGTTTGAATCCATTGCTCCGTGTCCGCTTCTCTGGAGCAGCAAAAAACAACCTTTCTCCCTCCTCTATATGACATCCTTTTATATATTTGAACATGGCTATCATATCACCCCTTAGCCTTCTCTTCTCCAGGCTAAACATACCCAGCTCCCTAAGCCGTTCCTCATAAGGCATCGTTTCCAGGCCTTGGATCATTTTGGTTGCCCTCCTCTAGACACGTTCCAGCTTGTCAGTATCCTTCTTGAACTGTGGTGCCCAGAACTGGACACAGTATTCCAGGTGGGGTCTGGAATACTGCAGATGCTGCAGCAGTTGAAACAGAAACCTCAACTTGACCGGGTGCTGATGCTGCAGCAGCCCCTCTCCCTTAATAATTCCATCAGGACTATTGATCAAATGGATATACAGTATAGAGGTATGCTTTCTCTGATGAAAGAGATTGCTGAGTGTTGACCCCACCTCCCCATCCCATTCAGAAGTCATTATTAAACCTGATGGATTTTAGGGGCCTTGGATTTTCTTCTGGTTGAGGGCTTAAAATAATTTAGTCATTTGTGGGGTGGGGGGGGTGGTCTGGCATAAAGATCCAGGGGGGTTGTGCTTGTTAAAAACAATACTTAAAAGACCTTAAGACACATTTAGAGCCAGCAACTAAAATATTATTATTATTATTATTATTATTATTATTATTATTTCTGAAGTTAATTGCTTTGTCTTGCCCAGGACAACAATGTCTGCTCCTTAGTTTCCAGTGGGCTGGCTGAACTCTTCCCCTAGCATAGAAAAAGCCCACACATTAGGTAAGTTAAAAATGGTTTACTTACAAACTCTCCAAAGGTTAGAATCTAGATTCATGTGCTTTTTCATACAGCATTCAGAAAAAGTTTCCCAGGCAGTGAAACTTGGCTTAGTTACAAAGTGGTGAGAGTTCCTAAGTTATTGCTTTAAGAACTCAAGAGTGGTTTGTGAGAGCCATGTGGTCTGAGCTAGAGCAACCAGCTCAAACCCCTTTGCCCAATGAACTTCAAGGGGAGACTAGAGGCTTGATTGCCTATTCCCTTGCTAAGGCCTATAGCCTTGCTAAGCCTGGCAGGACAGCTTACTCTGTGGTATTAACCCCTTCATGCATAAATTAGACGGAAGCATGTTGCTTATATGAGGCTGGTTATCCCACACACTGGGTGTCCAAGAGTTCTAGGTTATGAGAGAGCGATAAAAACTTTTCTCTGTCCACTTTCTCCAGGCCAGGCATCATTTTATAAACTTATTTCATGTTGCTTGGCTTTTTCTCTAAACGAAAAGGTCCCAAACAGTGTGGAAAGGGAGAAAGCAACAATTTGGGAGCCTGCAGTTGAAGAGGGGGGGAATCAAAACTAAAAGATTATGTAAATCCATGGAAGGAAAGGAGTGGGGGGGAGCAGGGGAGGACCCTGACATCTGGAGATTTCTTTCATTACAACGAAGCAATCTGTGCAAGGCCAAATCCTTCAACTTGCTTCCAAAACCCGGCTTAGCTTTCCATTCTCATAAAACTGGAGATGGGCCATTTGGTTGATGGGTAATTCAGCGAGTAGCAGAACAAAGCTCCCTCTGCCAACCCACAAATTCCAAACATGTTTGGATTTCTCTTCCCTCCCCTCCCACCCTTTTTTTTAAGGGGAGGTTCAAAATGAAATTTCCCCTTTTCTTCTTTTTCAATCAAGAAAGACAAAAGCCTTTTGCTGAATGTAGCAAACCTGTTTTCTCACACTATGAAACGCTGGATTTTCCCCTCTGAGCATCATATGCCAGCCAATGCCATGCTTTCCGCAGTCTACTCCATCCTCCAGACAGCAGATGTTTTGCCACACAAGCTGACCTCGGCATGGATGATCAGGCTCTGTAATAAAGATGCACCGTGCAATCAGGAGGACGTCACAGTTATGGAGCAAATGTACTCAGGCGCAGCCTGGACAACGCAGAGGTAGAAGCCACAGAGATAAATGTATTATTAAAAGAGGAGCGATCTCTGCCTCTTACAAGATGAACACATTTCTTTCTTTCTTTCTTTTTATGGTTTTTTTTTACTATCTTCTTCTTTGGCGATCCCTCGTAGCCGAGTAAGATTGTCCTCCATAAACACAGCTTTAACAATGAAAAAGAAGAGGAGGAGGAGAGGTTTGGCTTTGATATGGGAAACCCAGCCAGATGGGCGGGGTATAAATAATAAATTATTATTATTATTATTATTATTATTATTATTATATTATTATTATTATTATTATTATTATTATTATTATATCCCACTTTATCACTACCCGAAGGAGTCTCAAAGCGGGTCACATTCTCCTTTCCCTTCCTCCCCCACAACAAACACTCTGTGAGGTGAGTGGGGCTGAGAGACTTCAGAGAAGTGGGACTAGCCCTAGGTCACCCAGCAGCTGCATGTGGAGGAGCAGGGAATCGAACCCGGTTTCCCAGATTACGAGTCTACCGCTCTTAACCACTACACCACACAGTCTGTAAGTGACTGTGGAGGCCAATTTTGGATCCACACGTCCTTCCACAGTGGGGACATAGGTTTCCGGGCAGGAGTTGATCACGGTGTGGATTTGCCAAGCATGCCTTCCTCTTAGTATGTTTCTCCCTTGCGTCCTGAGTTTGAGTGCCTTCAAAGCCCATGACACCGTTGATAAAGGCTGTTCCTCAACTGGAGCACTCGCAGGCCAGTGTTAACCTATTGTTGGTGTTTACACTACATTTTAAAAGGTTTGCCTTGAGAGAGTCTTTAAACCTCTTTTGTTGACCACCAGCATTACGCTTTCCACTCTTAAGTTCGGAATAGAGTAGTTGCTCTGGAAGACGATAATCAGGCATCCGCACAACATGACCAGGCCAACGAAGTTGATGTTGAAGAATTATTGCTTCAACAAGGGTGATCGTTGCTTCTTCCAGTATTCTGGTATTAGTTCACCTGTCTTCCCAAGTGATCTGCAAAAAATTTCGGAGACACCGTTGATGGAATCTTTCGAGGAGTTGGAGATGGCATTTATAAGTGGTTCATGTTTCACAAGCATACAGTAAGGTTCAAAACTCACAGGGCCAATGCTAGTGGAATAGGGCGCAGGGATGTCCAAAGTCCGTTTCGGGGGCCTAATCCGGCCCTCCAGTCGGTTTAATCCAGCCCCTGTGGCAGTTTAGTTCTTAGGGTAAAATCCTAAAAAAAAAGCTCAACCTAAGATTTCAATCCTAAGAAAAGGTCAACAACTTTGGTCGGCCCTCACAGCCCTCCACTTCATCAAATCCGACCCTCTTTGAAAAAAGTTCGGACACCGCTGGGGGGATTGCCCACAATGGCAGCCCAAATGATCAAAGGGATGGAACAACTCCCCAATGAAGAAAGGTTGCCACATTTTATGTTTAGTTGGAATCTCCTTTCTTGTAACTTGAAGCCATTGGTTCAAGTCCTAGCTTCTGGAGCAGCAGAAAACAAGCTTCCATGTGACAGTCCTTGAGATATTTAAAGAGAGCTACCATATGTGCTCCCTGTAACGGTTTTGTACTGTGTGTTAAAAGAATATTTGTTTTACCCCAACCCATCAAGGGTTAACTCAGACTCTAGGCTTGACTGACTGAACATTCCATGAGGGGGGGCGGCTGACTGTTGGAGGAGGATGGGCAGCCGTTTATTCAGTTGAGCAGGGGTTTGGAAGAGGGAGTGTGGGGTGGTGTAGGAGAAGAAGCTGAGGGAGTAGGAATAGGTTAGGGAGATGTATTGTTATTGGTTATATGTATAAAAACAAAGTTATTTACTCTGAAAATTAAGTCTGTACACGCTTAGCCTGATAATAAAGAAGTTACATCTTTAAAGTGCCAAACTTGAAAGTCGTCTGAATTACTGTCCAGCCAAAGTACATGAAAGGCCCAGGTGGGGGATACCCTTTAAAAGACTATACTTTCCCTCAATAAGGAATGGGAAGGTAGTGAGTACGAAGGTCGCTGAGAGAGCTAAAAAGGGAGAAACGACCCAGGTTGTCACTAAGTTACCTCAGGGAAGAGGCAAGCTTGGCAGTAGGGGTTCTATAGAGGTTAGACCCCTGTTACTGGACACAAGGGGGAGTTTCTCATATAGCTCAGGAATAAAAGCGTACCTGGTCACGGTTAAAGGCTGGAAAGGATCTCTCTCTTATTGTTTTAGAAGACTCTCAAGAGTTAGAGGGGTTTACAGGAAGGGTCTTGGTTGCCAAGGCCTTTGTCGTTACACTCCCCGTCTCCTCTTTACCAAGCTATACATACCCAACTCCCTCGACTATTCCTCATAAGGCTTGATTATTTCTAGGATGAGTAAATGCTTTTTAAAAAGCTTACTTTAAAAAAAAAAAAGCTAAAGCTTTGCTCATAATTCTACCTCTTCCTTCCTTGGAAACGTGCAACAAAAGTTTGGTGGGCAGAGAGCTTTTGTTTTATCACCCTCTCATTATTAGGAAGGACAAAATGACTCTGAGGATCAAATGGCGGCATGCACTCTCATTTCCACAATGAAAAGACACCCTTGTTATCTTCTGCTTGATCAGAGAGCGTCATGTGGGGAACAGAGGGGGTGTCAATCCCTATCCTGGAGAAAAAAATGGCTTCAGCCGATTCCCACGCAGAGACATTTCAAAGACTTAAGACTTGAGCCTTAACTGTTGTCTTATGTCAGTCCTGAACCTCTGACATTCTCTCAAAAGCTACTTTGTAGAAGATACAGCACAGAGATGAAAGCTTACAAGAAATTATCGCACAGAATTTGGAAGCACCATAATGACGAGAGGGGAGAGGTGGTGGGGGTGGCTAGAGAGGCCTTTGAGGGTGCCCCCTCCGTTGAAGGTTGGGTGATCGCTGGGACATAGCCAAAGAGTGCTCAACATTGACTGAGAAATTGGATGCGCTCGAAGACACTTTATGAGAGTGGGTATGTAGGCACACAAGAAGAGCCTGCTGGATCAGACCGATGGCCCGTCTAGTCCAGCATTCCAACTCATCAAATTTGCAGATGACCCCACGCTGGGAGGGGTAGCCAATGCCACCAAAGACAGAATCAGGATCTAGATCTAGTAAAGGGTTGGGATTTAATCAAGACTCCTGAACCCCTGGATCCAGCAAGGATCAAAATATAAGTCAGGCTAGCTTCCTCAGGAGATCGCCTGAGAGATGGGCCATTGAAGGAGAACAAAGGGGAGGTAATGGGCCATTAACAAAGCAAAGACTCTGTGCCAGAGGATGGAGGGGTTGGGCTCCTCCCCAAGCTCTGAGATAGCAGAGTAGAGTTTCAGATTGCAGCTGGAGATGATGTGGGCTGGAGGAAAATGGTGGCAGGCAGTAAGCCTCAGCAAGCTGGAGTTTTAAAAATAGTGTGTTTGTTTTCTGCTTAAATCCAAGGCTGCAGCTATGGGAGAAGCAAGAACCACTTGGCGTGTCAATGTTGTAAGCTCCTCCATCGTAGGCTCAGGTTGTATATATGTGTAAATAAACTATATATCATAGGGACGCCACAGTCTCCACTGTGCCTCATTTCCAAAGGAAAGACAAACTCTGGCTAAATTCCTGGAGCCCTGGAATCTTGCACCACTCAGAGATTTGGATAACATGCACCCACTGGGAATCATGGACACCCCACAAAGCTGAATCTTAAGAAGAAGAAGAAGAAGGAGAAGGAGAAGAAGGAGAGGAGGAGGAGGAGTTTGGATTTGATATCCCGCTTTATCCCTACCCGAAGGAGTCTCAAAGCGGCTCACATTCTCCTTTCCCTTCCTCCCCCACAACAAACACTCTGTGAGGTGAGTGGGGCTGAGAGACTTCAGAGAAGGGGGACTAGCCCAAGGTCACCCAGCAGCTGCATGTGGAGGAGCAGAGACATGAACCCGGTTCCCCAGATTACGAGTCCACCGCTCTTAACCACTACACCACACTGGCTAGAAGGTTCCAGACAGAAAAAAGACAGTCCTTCTTCATGCTTCACATAGTGAAACTATGGAACTCGCTTCCACAGGAGGCAGTGATGACCACCAAGCTAGATGGCTTTAAAAGAGGGTTGCACAAATTCATGCAGAAGGCTATTGATGGCTACTAGCCAGGATGGCTTTGCTCTGTCTTGCTTCCAAATATCAGGTGCTGGAAAACACAGGAGGGGAAAGGGCTCCTGTGCTTGAATCCGGTTTGCGAGTTTCCCATTTCGGGCATCTGGTTGGCCCCTGTGAGAACAAGATGCTGGACTAAATGGGCCTCTGGCCTGATCCAGCAGGCTCTTCTTTGGTTGCATGAGGGAGACTGGTCCACATGACAATAAGTGAGCCCGTGCTCCCCATAGGAGTGAATGGCTACCAGTCCTGGATAATGGGAGAAGTGAGGGCAGGCATGCTTGGGACTTACAGTCTGAGATGACAGAGGATCAAAAGAGTGACTGTCATCATTGCCTTCTGCAATAAGTGACATCAGTCATGAAGAGAAATGAAGCCTGTGGCCACAGTGGTTTGTGTCGTCCATGTGATCACAAATCAAGGTTCCACGCAGATCCAAGAAGCTTGATTTCAGGAGAGTGGTTTTGAAATATTAGGGCTTCTGGGAAGCGAAATGCATTTGTCACCCTGAAGGAGAAGAGAGATTAATCTCTTGGGGAGGAAAGAGAAGGCAAAGCCATGGGAGCATCATCAACGCCTAGGCAGCCAGTTCTGACAATGCTTGAATTCCGGCTGCCTGCACACCATACATTTAAAGCACCCTTCATCCCCAAAATGAAACCTGTGAAGCATAGTTTACCCACCACACTGCTACAATTCCCAGCACCCTTCACAAACTACAGTCCTCAGGATTCTTGGATGAGGGAAGTGCTCTAAATTTATGTTGGGTTCTAGACTTTCTTCACTGGTGGTGGACTGTTACGCAGCTAGGAATGGGTTCGTAAACCACAGAGTTGTGGGTTAGAAGGCAGCTGGGAAGTCCTCTAGCCCCAAACACTTTGCATGGATCTGGGCAACCACAGCACCCCTATCTAGCCCCAGGCCAGGGGCAGCCAACCTCCTCCCAAGCGAGTGTGTTCCACTCTTCCTCTCCCCATTATGTATATGTATGTATATATCTTTATTGTCATTGTACAAGTACAACGAAATTGCATTAGGATGTTCCTCCTAATGCATAGCCAATCACTGAAGCCATTTCTGGAAATGCAACTGGGGACACTGTCTACCCTAAGGACCTCTTGTGGGACAATGAAACAGAAGCAGGCATCTTCTGTAATTGCAATGCGCTTGGTGATTGTATATTACGATTTACAGTTTGTTTCCATTGTCTCTTTGGCGATCCCTCATAGCCAAGTAAGATTGTCTTCCATGAACACGGTTTTAACAGTGAGTCTGTAAGTGACTGCGGAGGCCAGTTCTGGATCCACACGTCCTTCCACAGTGGGGACACTTGTTTCCGGGTGGGAGTTGATCACGGTGAGGGTTTGCAAAGCGTGCCTTCTTCTTAGCACCTTCCTCAGCAAACTTTTTCAGCAGGGGGCCGGTCCACTGTCCCTCAGACCTTGTGGTGGGCCAGACTATATTTGGGGGGGGATGAACAAATTCCTGTGCCCCACAAATAACCCAGAGATGCATTTTAAATGAAACCACACATTCTACTCATGTAAAAACACCAGACAGGCCCCACAAATCACCCAGGGATGCATTTTAAATAAAAGGGCACATTCTACTCATGTAAAAACACGCTGATTCCTGGACCGTCCATGGCCCGGATTTAGAAGGTGATTGGGCCAGATCCGGCCCCCGAGCCTTAGGTTGCCTACCCATGGATGGGTTATTTCTGGGGCATAGGAATTCGTTCCTTCCCCCCCCCCAAAAAAAATATAGTCCGGCCCCCCACAAGGTCTGAGGGACAGTGGACCAGCCCCCTGCTGAAAAAGTTTGCTGACCCCTGACTAAGTCCCCCAGATCCTTTTCACACGTACTGCTAGTGAGCTAGCTGTCTCTCATCTTATATTTGTGCAGCCAAGTGCAGAACCTTACATTTGTCCCTATTGGACTCAGCTGGACTTGGGAGCCAACTCCTAGGGGCAGTGGGGGCTTTGGCCCCCCAATAAAGTATTTTAGAGAGGTGTCCCCCCCAAAAAAGTTGATGTGCATTGCCATTCAAATGGTGTGTGTGCACTGCATCATGTGATCGATTATGGAGGGCAGGGCTTACCTGGGCCCCCCAATATTTTATTCAAGTTAGTAATAATAATAATAATAATAATTTATTATTTGTACCCCGCTCATCTGGCTGGGTCCCCCCAGCCACTCTGGGCGGCCTCCAACAGATATTAAAATACATTAAAATATCACAGGTTAAAAATTTCCCTAAACAGGGCTGCCTTCAGGTATTTTCTGAATGTCAGATAGTTGTTTATCTCTTTGACCTCAGCTGGAAGGGAGTTCCACAGGGCGGGCACCACTACTGAGAAGGCCCTCTGCCTGGTTCCCTGTAGCTTTGCTTCTCGCAGTGAGGGAACCGCCAGAAGGCCCTCGGTGCTGGACTTCAGTGTCCAGGCTGAATAATAGGAGTGGAGACGCTCCTTCAGGTATACAGGACCGAGGCCGTTTAGGGCTTTAAAGGTCAGCCCCAACACTTTGAATTGTGCTCGGAAACGTACTGGGAGCCAATGTAGATAACTCACGACCGGTGTTACGTGGTCTCGGCGGCCGCTCCCAGTCACCAGTCTAGCTGCTGCATTCTGGATTAATTGCAGTTTCTGGGTCACCTTCAAAGGTAGCCCCATGTAGGGCGCATTGCAGTAGTCCAAGCGGGAGATAACTAGAGCATGCACCACTCTGGCGAGACAGTCTGCGGGCAGGGAGGGTCTCAGCCTGCGTACCAGATGGAGCTGGTAGACAGCCGCCCTGGACACAGAATTGACCTGCGCCTCCATGGACAGCTGTGAGTCCAAAATGACTCCCAGGCTGCGCACCTGGTCCTTCAGGGGCACAGTTGCCCCATTCAGGACCAGGGAGTCCCCCACACCCGCTTGCACCCTGTCCCCCAAAAACAGTACTTCCTGCAGATCAAATCAGTAGCACCCCTGCAGCTGGACTTGCAAGTTAGCCTGCTTATGACCAGGCTGCACTGTGGCTGCCATAGAACTCTTTTTCGCTCAATTCTCCTCCACGCAGCGTTTTGGCTCTCTCCTCCCGTATGTTGGATCCAGGGAGCTTGGCAGTGATCAAACGCCTGATTACGCATATGAATAGCATTTCAAGGAAGTGTGGTGGAATTAAAATTCAGAGAGAGGTGAAGCCTTATTGCAGATCTCGCATTCATATTCAAGCTATGCTAATTCTCCACTGTTTTGGGGAGGCTGGATTCAGTCAGGAAGGCACTTGAGAACAAAAGAGCAGAGAAATACACAAAGCAGAAACATTTGGCGGAAAATAAAAGACAAAACACTGGGTGTTTCTCCTACAGCCTTGCTCCAGTTTTCAAATATTGTCCTCTGATAAGTAGTTATGAAAGATTCACAGATATTAATCAGGAGAGAGTTTCAGCGATGCGTCGGCAAACCGGGGCTGATAGGCAGAGAAAGGAATAAAATTACGACATTGCGTTTTGCTTCTCAGGCTCAGAGGAAAGCAGGAGAAAAAGGCAAAACTAAGTGGATCCACACTGAGTCCCGTGAATCATGAAAGATGCAGTCTTCAGGCATCTCTGCTGCCCTGGCCAACTTGGTTCAGGTTTGGGGTGCTTAGCCTAGGACATTTCCCAGTAGTAATGTACGGAAGTGAGAGCTGGACCATCAAGAAGGCTGATCGCCGAAGAATGGATGCTTTTGAATTATGGTGCTGGAGGAGACTCTTGAGAGTCCCATGGACTGCAAGAAGATCAAACCTATCCATTCTTAAAGAAATCAGCCCTGAGTGCTCACTGGAAGGACAGATCCTGAAGTTGAGGCTCCAGTACTTTGGCCACCTCATGAGAAGAGAAGACTCCCTAGAAAAGACCCTGATGTTGGGAAAGATTGAGGGCACAAGGAGAAGGGGACGACAGAAGATGAGATGGTTGGACAGTGTTCTCGAAGCTACTAACATGAGTTTGGCCAAACTGCGAGAGGCAGTGAAGGATAGGCGTGCCTGGCGTGCTCTGGTCCATGGGGTCACGAAGAGTCGGACACGACTGAACGACTGAACAACAACAACAAGCCTAGGACTGGACTGAATTCAGACAGAAGGTTTTGAGATTATGCAGGGAGGAAGGGGAATCTCTCTGCATAAGTCAGATTCTCCCAACATGCAACACTGTGCATTACCTGGAGCTTTCTGCGTGCCACATGGCCTGTCCTGACCCCCCCTCCCCCAACCCTATCTATCCTGCTGCCTCCCATGCAGTGGGGGTTGCTAACCTGTCACCACTGTTGAAGTCATATTCAGCTCTCCCAGCCTGGCTGGTTTCTGCACGTGGAATGGCTCTGTATGTGGAATGCCTTTCGCCTCGGGCAGCAGAATGTCTTGTACCACCAGCCCAGGGGGGTCGGGTCAATTGCCGCGATTCGGCTCCCTGCATTCAGTGAAGATGGTTCTTAGAATCGAGAGAGGGGCGCAGACCTCTATTACATTCTTTACGAGCCCATGCGGACTCCTAGTTATGAGCTAATATGGAACAGAAGGCGCCAGGGAGGATGTGGAATCCCAATGAGAATTATAATGATCATTATGCATTTTATGTTCGCGTTACCAAATAAAAATCAGTTTAAGTATGAAAACACACCAAGAAGTTCTTCTGATCTCATGCAGCAAGCAGTTCTTGGGGAGATATGGACTCTCTCTCTCTCTCTCTCTCTCTCTCTCTCTCTCTCTCTCTCGTCAGCAGAGAACTGGAAATTGCTTTTTCTTTAACTGAATGGCCACTTTGGGAACAATAACTGCCAGAGCCTCAAATGGAAAAAGCTGATACAAGTTCTTTAAACTAGTTAGTGCCAAAATAGCTCCTACTTTTTCGAGAGTTCACAGAGGAGGAGGGGAGGAGAAAGGGGGCAGCCTGCGTCTCTCAGGAGTTTTGAAGCTGGTGTTCTCCAGTTATTTCTTTACTATTATATACCGCTTTTCAGGCAAACCTCACAAAGCAGTAAGATCATAATGAGCAAGTCTCCATTTTGTAAAAAAAGATGCTGGTTGCTGGGAAACACAAATTTTACAGAGGTACCATTGAAACTGTTCTCTGTAATTCTATTACTGCTTAGTATGGAAGCCGTACGCCGGCTCCCTCAGCCAGTAACGCAGGATGAGCGCCGCAACCCCAGAGTCGGTCACAACTGGACCTAATGGTCAGGGGTCCCTTTACCTTTATGGCACAGCCTCCAAGCTGGATAAGAAGAGGCTCCAACGAGCAGTAAGAATTGCAGAGAGGGTAATTGGTGTTAGTTTGCCTCCAGTAGAGACACTTTATGCTGCTTGAGCCAGGAAGAGAGCAGAGAGAATCGTCGCAGACCCTTCGCATCCTGGTCATCACCTGTTGTATTTACTTCCATCCGGACGTCGTTACAGGACTCTATACACAAAAACGTCTAGGCACAGGAATAGGTTTTTTCCTTGTGCCATCAAACTATTGAATCCGTAGTTGTGTGTGGAAAGGAGGTCAGTTGGTGGTGTGGGGTTCCTTTGCTGTGCTGTTGTATTGTGAGGGGAACAGTGTTTGTATGAGGTACGTTTTTCTTTACATTGCAATGTAGTCGAAGCAAAATTCCAAGTATGATTGAAACTTGGCCAATAAATTATTCCTTCCTTCCTTCAAGGAGGGAAGTGATGTCACCCTGAAGTCCTGCTGCTGTTGGGCTCTGCATGGGGGCATCTGGCTGGACACTGTGAGAACAGATTATTGGACTCAATGGGCCCCTGGCCTGGTCCAACAGCCCCATATGTTGTCATAGGAGTTTATGAGGCAGCCTGGGCCAGAGGCTGCTGTTGAAATCCCCCCACAACAAACACTTTTCTTTTTCTTACAAAAAATTAATTTTTTATTACTTTTCCAATATTATTCGAATAATAGCTGCATCATAACAATGCCAATCCATATCCAATTAATACGATTATTAATACAGATTAATCAAATACCAAATTACACATTTTAGTTAAAGTGGCTAGATTCGATGGCTTCCTAAGGATTTTCCACCCCCTGCATGCCAAAAACTTATTGATTTCACTTACTTTCCAGTTAAAATTATAATCCTGTAACACACAAACACACACTGCTCAGACCCCTCAAGTGTCCTGATTTAATCAGGGCGTCACAAATTGACAGAAGCCACCCCGGATTCTGTTCGCAATCCCAAATGCCCCGATTCTGCTGCCCCCTGTGCTGGTCGAGCCAGAACAAGGGACCCAGTCTCCCGACGCCCGTCTTTCGGTCCCTCGCTTTGGCATGCGCCGCTTCTCCCAACGCTCCCTGGAGGCTGGACAAAGGTGGGAGGTGGGCAAGGGAGGGGGCAGTGGCAGGGAGGGGACTAGCTAGTGACGGGGTCGGGGGGTCCACGTTCCCCTCCCCAAATGTTTGTGGGTATGACTTCTTTCCCTCCCCAAAGGAACATCCATCACAGGCAATCCAGGAAGGTTCTCTAAGCAGAGTAAGTTGGCAAATCCATCCTGGATGGACAGTGATTTAGACTGGGAAGATTGTCTTGGAAAAGCTCACTGCAGAATGATTATCTCCTTCGTGGCTTACAAAATGCATGCAACGTTCAGATATAATTGCCCGGGTTTTATTTTCCCTTTCTAAGTAACTTCTGCACACCTTTAATCCTGAAAAGGCTTCCCCTTCCCCCCCCTTTTTTTTTGCATAGCCCACGTGGGTGAGCGACTTGTCAAAAGAAGCTCCCGATTTTATTACCATTTATTACCATTTCAAGGGGAAATATATGAAGCCAATTATGCGTCGTGGATTAATTTCACAAATGGCCCACATTTTTCACCAGCTAAGCTGGAACGATGCCCTTTGCAAAACAGCCCTTATCTTAGAAACGACAGAAATAACTGTCAGAGTTTCTGCTGCTCGCCCCCCACCCTCCCAAATATTTTTTGATGTGTCAGTCAGTACATCCAGTGGGGCTGCGGATGTTAGAGGGCCACAAAAAGAATCTATATGGAAATATGGTCACATAAGGGGAAACTCTGGTCCGAACCCTTCATCATATTTCCTTCCTCAGGGACATTAAAACCTGCCTTATACGAAATTACAGCATTCGGTCCATTAAGTTCAATATTGTCTACACCAGGCATGTCCAACAGGTCGACTGCAATCTATGGGTAGATCCCTGGGAGGATTTGGTAGATCGCGGTTGATCGCTGGGTCCCTTTCCTTAGCGTTGCTAAAATTGAATCCGGCCCTGCCCCTCGCCCCACCCTCCATAGTTTGCACAACCTGCAGAACAGAAGACAGAGTTTACTCAGGGAGGCAGCAATTATTTGTTGAGTGGCTGTCCCTCTTTCCCCCAAAAACCCTTAAAAACGGGGCTTTCCTCCTCCATAAAAAAAGGTCAACACGTTTGACCTGGACCCCCCAGAAATGGGGTTAGATAACTGCCAGTTTTTAATTCTGTAAGTACATTGTAGTCTCTTGGGAGTTGGCCACCCCTGGTTGACACTGACTGGCAGTGTCTCTCCAGGGCTTCAGGCAAGATCTTCTCCCAACCCTACCTAGAGCTGCCGATGAATATTGAACCTGGGACCTTCAGCATGCAAAGAAGATGCTGTACCGCTGAGCTACATCCCTTCGCAGTAAACTTCCCTCTAGATCAGGGGTCAGCAAACTTTTTCAGCTGGGGGCCGGTCCACTGTCCCTCAGACCTTGTGAGGGGCCAGAGTATATTTTGGAAAAAAATAAATAAATGAACGAATTCCTATGCCCCACATAGGGAGTGAGTAGGACCACACACTTGTCAATCACCTTCTGCCTTGAAGGCAACAGTTCTCTGTGTGTGAGTCCCAGCCAGCTCTGGCAGCTGAGAGCTCTCCAGGGTCCTGATGTCCGTTGGCGGAGAGCTCTCCAGGGTCCTGATGTCCGTTGGCGGAGAGCTCTCCAGGGTCCTGGTGTCCTTCGGCGATAACTTGAAAGGGGCCCACTGAGCCCCTTTGAAGGGCAACTGACAGTGCCAATCACCTGATTTGTTCTGACAGGGACAGGCTGCATGAAGGACTTCTCCATCAGGACCTCCCCAGTGCATCAGCTGTTGGGTGCTGAGCACCATCCCTTTGAAAGACTCTTCTTCTTTCAAACTGCTTGCAAAGGGAAATCCAAGTCCATTTTCTAATTGATGAAATGAAAAGGCTTTTAGCAAGTGTCAGCATGTGTTTAGCATGACGGCATGGCGAGCGTGCCCACCTAACATTAAGCAGTAATAATAATAATTTATTATTTATACCCGCCCATCTGGCTGGCTTCCAACAAAAGATTAAAAATACATTAAAACATCAGTCATTAAAAACTTCCCTCAACAGGGCTGCCTTCAGATGTCTTCTAAACGTCAGATAGTTGTTTATTTCCTTGACATCTGACGGGAGGGAGTTCCACAGGGTGGGCGACACCACCAAGAAGGCCCTCTGCCTGGTTCTCTGTAACCTCACTTCTCACAGGGAGGGAACCGCCAGAAGGCCCTCGGAGCTGGACCTCAGTGTCCGGGTTGAACAATGGGGGTAGAGACACTCCTTCAGGTATACTGGACCGAGGTCATTTAGGGCATGGGTAGGCAAACTAAGACCCAGGGTCTGGATCTGGCCCAATTGCCTTCTAAATCCAGCCCGTGGATGGTCCGGGGATCAGCGTGTTTTTACATGAGTAGAATGTGTCCTTTTATTTAAAATGCATCTCTGGGTTATTTTTTTGGTCCTGCCTGGTGTTTTTACATGAGCAGAATGTGTCCTTTTATTTAAAATGCATCTCTAGGTTATTTGTGGGGCATAGGAATTCATTATTATTATTTTCAAAATATAGTCCACCACCGCCCCAAGGTCTGAGGGACAGTAGACCGGCCCCCTGCTGAAAAAGTTTGCTGACCCCTGGTTTAGGGGGCTACAAAGTTCAGGCAGAGCCAAACAAAATAATCAATTCCTCATCACTGTTAGGGAACAAACAGTATGTGACACTTGGAAGAAGAAAAAAGCACAAGTTTCGCAGATTGAAGCGGTCAAACGGGCACATGGGGGGCAAGGCGGTTCTTCATGTCAACTGGTTCCGAGCTGCTATAATTATAAAATGCAGCTCTCTGGTTAAGAGTTTGAAGATGCTCTTTTGTAACAGCTGCATTAAGTTGACTTGCCTGATGCGATCTTTCCTAATACGCCCGCTAGCTGTTTTTATGGGGTAGTCTACTGTCAGCCAAGCCTGTTAAATGTCATGGCTTTTGTTAAACCCCTATTGAAATGCAGATAAGCACAATGCCACATTATAAGACCGGAGAAATGCTAAAAGAGAGAGAGAGAGAAATGTGTTTTCTTATTTGCAAGCCATATAAAACATCATCTGCTTAGTCTTACTTTGGGGTGGAGGAACTTGCAGAAAGCTGGCAAAATGAATGCTGTTTTTTATTGGGTTCTTTTTTTAAAAAATAAAGCGTGTTTTTATAGCACCTCCTGTTAATCTTCTGAAACTGTCTGGAGACTATTAAAAATGTGTGCCGGCTAGAAAAGAGACTTTCTAGTATGTGCGATAAAAGTCTATTATGTGGGATTTGCAAACATTGCTCTGTGGGAATTTAATATATCAGAGGAACATTCCATGCTCATGAACAGTGGGGGAAATATCAATCAAATGAGCATTCTAGGAAAGAAATGGGAGCAGGATATTCAGATGGTCAATACAAGTTGGGCACCCCAGATTGATGGAGACCTGGAAGACATACCCCACAGCAAGGCTCTGGTCATGATGCTTCAACTTTGGAAGAAATATAAGGAGCACATTATTATTGGATGGGAGGGAGAGAGGGAGGCTGCCCAACCCCATCAACCTCTGAGTCTTTCATTGATCCATTTGGAGGAGCCAAATCCGTAGTCCTACAGAAAAAAGCAAGGGATAGTATGCAGATGACCAAAAATAGCTTTATAAGAATAATAATAATAATTTATTATTTTTACCCCGCCCACCTGGCCGAGTTTCCTCAGCCACTCTGGGCGGTTTCCAGTCAAATGTTAAAACAATACAGCATTAAATATTAAAAACTTCCCTAAACAGGGCTGCTTTAAGATGTCTTTTAAAAATAGGATAGCTGCTTATTTCCTTGACATCTGGTGGGAGGGTGTTCCACAGGGAGGGTGCCACTACCGAGAAGGCCCTCTGTCTGGTTCCCTGTAACCTCACTTCTCGCAATGAGGGAACCGCCAGAAGGCCCTCGGCGCTGGATCTCAGTGTCCGGGCTGGACGGTGGGGGTGGAGACGTTCCTTCAGGTGGGTGGAGAGACCTGGTCTGAATAGAGATATAGGATTCTTGTCTCATTACTTATAGACTTTTAGAAGACATCTGAAGGCAGCCCTGTTTAGGGAAGCTTTTAATGTTTAATAGATTATTGTATTTTAATATTCTGTTGGAAGCCACCCAGAGTGGCTGGGGAAACCCAGCCAGATGGGCAGGGTATAATTCTTTATTATTATTATCTACATAGTTTTCAGTTTTCAGTTTAGTAATACCGGTAAGTTGTAATTCAGCAACTTCTCTTCCAAGTCTATTTCTGAAATTCTTTTGTAAAAAGCAGCTGTCTAATTGCAGGACTAATTGCAGCCACTGGCCCCATCACCTCCTGGCAAATAGAAGGGGAAGAAATGGAGGCGGTGAGAGATTTCACTTTCTTGGGTTCCATGATCACTGCAGATGGTGACAGCAGTCATGAAATTACAAGACGCCTGCTTCTTGGGAGAAAAGTAATGACAAACCTAGACAGCATCTTAAAAAGCAAAGACATCACCTTGCCGCCAAAGGTCCGTATAGTTAAAGCTATGGTTTTCCAAGTAGTAATGTACGGAAGTGAGAGATGGACCATAAAGAAGGCTGATCACTGAAGAATTGATGCTTTTGAATTATGGTGCTGGAGGAGACTCTTGAGAGTCCCATGGACTGCAAGAAGATCAAACCTCTCCATTCTGAAGGGAATCAGCCCTGAGTGCTCACTGGAAGGACAGATCCTGAAGCTAAGGCTCCAATACTTTGGCCACCTCATGAGAAGAGAAGACTGCCTGGAAAAGACCCTGATGTTGGGGAAGATGGAGGGCACAAGGAGAAGGGGATGACAGAGGACGAGATGGTTGGACAGTGTTCTCGAAGCTACTAACATGAGTCTGACCAAACTGCGGGAGGCAGTGGAAGACAGGAGTGCCTGGCGTGCTCTGGTCCATGGGGTCACGAAGAGTTGGACACGACTGAACAACAACAACAAAATTGCAGCCGTTAACAGTCGTCAACAGGTTTACCATACCCATTGAGCCAATCACCCATCTCCTACTACCCTCCTGAGAAAAACCCCACCCCACCCTCCCACTATATATATAAAGGTCTGGTGACTTCCGTTTCAGTGTATCTGAAGAAGTGTACATGCACACGAAAGCTTATACCCAGAACAAACTTAGCTGGTCTCTAAGGTGCTACTGGACATTTTTTTACTTTTTTAAAATAAAGTTTGGCCGCTTGGTAATTTGGTGTGAGTCTCCGTATTTGAACCTTCCAGGGGAATTTCCCTCACAGCCTCCTCCCCAAACGGGCGGACAATGCCGGGGATCAAAACCTGGGGCCATCTGCATGCAAGGCATTTCCTCCACCGCCGAGCTCTCTCCACTGCCTGATGGATTGCACCTATCAACCGTACAATCGGTGGATGTTTCTATTATTAGCTACCTGAACAGTTTATTGCTGCTCATCACGAACGTCGGGGATAGGATAGCTTCCAAATAAAATCAATCCTTGTAAGGACTTCAGATTCCTGCTCCCGGGCCTGTTTTTACAACGCAACCTTGCTGGGAGGAATCAGAGAGAGAGTGCATTTGTCTCCTGACATACAGCTTCTTGATGTGCCCAGAGATGAGTTAATCTGTGCCCCCCTCCCCGTACGCACACAAATAGTTACTTGGACGGAGGGTTGGGCGGGGGCAGAAAGCAGAATTAGAGCCATTCATACATCACCCAAATGGCTGGCTTCAATGGCAACGCAATCTGCAGAATTATAGCTGCCCAACTCCCCTTCCCCATTCATGGGAAAACAAAAGGCCTTTTGCAAAAGGGGAAATATTTCAGAAACAAATATTTCGACGTTGCTGCGCCACCTTTTCTGTAGCCCAATCCATCTCTCCGGCAACTCTGAGTAGGAAATCGTTGGCCAACCTCCAACATATAATGGCCTTCAAACAGAGAGGAGAGGAAAAGGCAGGCTCCTGTTTTGCTTCCAAACGACTTGCAGTAAAACTGAAAGCGGCCCAGCCTTTTAATTCCATTGTGAGGAGCGAAAGCAAAAGCCACAATTAAAGCCGTATATCTGAGCCTCCTCATTCCTGGCAGCCACACTGTCTCCGGGTGCTTTTGTCTAACAAGACTGCCATACCAGGCCGTTCCTGGGGGCACAGAGAAACACAAACCCCCAAACAACAAAAAGCATTGGAGCATCAGCGGAAAGAAAATATTTTCTCCCTTTGAAAAGCTTCTGTGGGCCGCTCTTGAAATTAGGGCTCTCAGTTGCAATGCTTTGAAGCTGAATGACACATTGAAATGGGAGAGAGCAATTTTCTGTCTTTGGGCTGGATCTCTTTTGCTCTGCAGATCATATACCTTTTTCTACTGAGCACCCAGTTCCATTTGCTTTGTCACTCATGCACAAAGGGAGTGCATTGCCCAGAGGTCATGGGGGGTCGGCTGGCAGGTGGATTTCTATTTGCTCAGGGGCAGGGATTGCAGCAGACCAGCGTTTTGGGTTTTGTGGATCCCGTGGTCCCTGATTAAAGGTAAAGGGACCCCTGACCATTAGGTCCAGTCGTGGACAACTCTGGGGTTGCGGCGCTCATCTCGCTTTACTGGCTGAGGGAGCCGGTGTTTGTCCACAGACAGCTTCCAGGTCATGTGGCCGGCATGACTAAGCTGCTTCTGGCAAACTAGAGCAGCGCATGGAAATGCCGTTTACCTTCCCGCCAGAGCGGTACCTATTTATCTACTTGCACTTGACGTGCTTTCAAACTGCTAGGTGGGCAGGAGCAGGCACCGAACAATGGGAGCTCACCCCATCGCGGGGATTCCAACCGCCGACCTTCTGATTAAAGGTAAAGGGACCCCTGACCATTAGGTCCAGTCTTGTCCGACTCTGGGGTTGCAGCACTCATCTCGCGTTACTGGCTGAGAGAGCCGGTGTACAGCTTCCAGGTCATGTGGCCAGCATGACAAAGCCGCTTCTGGCGAACCAGAGCAGCGCACGGAAACGCCGTTTACAGGGGCGTAGCAAGGGGGCGGGGGGTGGGCCGCCCCAGGCAGCGCCCTGCTGGGGGTGACACCTGGGGCGGTGGCACTGGGCGCTTTTTTTTTTAAGGCTATTTTCGGCACTGCTGGGGTGGAGCTGCAGGGGTGGCCAGCGAGGAGCGGTGTCCCCCCCCCTTGCTGGCTGCCCCTGCTGCTCCGTCCCGGCAGCGCCGATAAAAGCCCCCCCCCTCCAGCGGCTTTTTCCGCCACTGACTGGCTTGTGGAGCCAGGGAATGGAGAGGGGCGGGCCAGCGAGGAGGGGTGACACCACTTCTCGCTGGCCCGCCCCTCTCCCTGCCCCGACTTGCACTCCGACGACGGAGCTCGGGCTGCGGCTTCGGGAGACTCTGCAGGGACCAAGCAACAGAAGCCCACCCCGTCGGGGGTATTCGAACCGCCGACCTTCTGATCGGCAAGCCCTAGGCTCTGTGGTTTAACCCACAGCACCACCCACGTCCCGACCTTCTGTTTACCAACCCTGAAATATGGAGAGCTATAAAAGGTGACCTTCTTTCCACCAGTCATATTTTCCGCCTGGCCCTACCACATAGGGTTGTTGTGAAGACAAAATGGGGCAGATTATTGTTAAAGGCTCCTGTATCCCACCCCCCTGCTTCAGGCTAGAGATCACAGTGGCTAAGGACCAATGGATCTGCAACCATGCATAATATCACATATTTTTGGTTCCTGTGTGCAGTGCATACCTACACTGGAATCATAGAGTTGGAAGTGACCACAAGGGCCATCCAGTCCAACCCCCTGCCAAGCAGGAAACACCATCAAAGCATTCTTGAGGCTGTCAAACCTCTGCTTAAAGACCTCCAAAGAAGGAGACTCCACCACATTCCTTGGCAGCAAATTCCACTGCCTAACAGCTCTTACTGTCAGGAAGTTCTTCCTAATGTTTAGTTTGAATCCATTGCTCCGTGTCCGCTTCTCAGGAGCAGCAGAAAACAACCTTTCTCCCTCCTCTATATGACATCCCTTTATATATTTGAACATGGCTATCATATCACCCCTTAACCTTCTCTTCTCCAGGCTAAACATACCCAGCTCCCTAAGCTGCTCCTCATAAGGCATCGTTTCCAGGCCTTGGACCATTTTGGTTGCCCTCCTCTGGACACATTCCAGCTTGTCAGTATCCTTCTTGAACTGTGGTGCCCAGAACTGGACACAGTATTCCAGGTGAGGAAGAATGGGGTACAAATGTGATTCATAATACTAGACAACTCAGCATATTCCATGCAAATATTCCTATGGGCAGTGGGTTGTTGTTTTTTAATTAAAAAAAATCTGGTTTGCACACAGAAGCTCAGCATCAGATGTTCTGTTTACTGGCTCACCTGTAAAATGGACAGCATTAGAAATAGAGCCTTCTCTGCAGTCAGGCCCCACATACAGACCCCCACGCAGGTGGAAAATGTGGCTCTCCAAGTTGGTTCTGACTTTAAAATGGGTTTTGAAGACCCATTGGCTTCAAACTGCTATTGGCTGATAGGTGTGGTAAACCTCTTGACAAATGTTAATGACTGCCACAAAGGATAAATGGACATAAATCTGACATCAGGAATCACAAGACAGAGAAACCAGTAGGAGAGCACTTCAATCTCCCAGGACACTCTATACAAGATCTCAAAGTAGCTGTCTTATTGCAAAGGAATTTCAGAAACAGACTGCAAAGAGTTGCTGAATTGCAACTGATTACCAAACTTAAAACCATGGAGAGACCTGGTCTGAACAAAGACATTGGATTCTTATCTCATTATACATGATGAAGCTATTTTTAACCTTCTCACCCCTTTCTTTTTTTTTGTAAGACTAATTGCAGTCGTTAACAGTCGTCAACAGGTTTAGCTCACCTATCAGCCAATCACCCATTCCCACCACCCTTCTGAGTAATACCCCTCCCCACCCTCTCACTATATATATGGGTCTGGTGACTTCTGTTTCAGTGTATCTGAAGAAGTGTGCATGCACACGAAAGCTCATACCAAGAACAAACTTAGTTGGTCTCTAAGGTGCTACTGGAAGGAATTTTTTAATTTTTTATTTTGTTTTGACTATGACAGACCAACATGGCTATCTACCAGTAATAGTCTAGTCTGCCTTGGTGAGATCCCACCTGGGGTCCTATGACCAGTTCTGGGCACCCTAGTTTAAGAAGGATATTGAGCAGCTGGAACAGGTGCAACCAAGATGATCAAGGGTCTGGAAACCCAGCCTTGTGAGGAACAGTTGAAGAAGCTGGGTATGGAGAAGAGGAGACTGAGAGGAGATAGGATAGGCATCTTCAAATATCTCAAGGGCCTTCACATGGAAGAGGGAACAAGATTGTTTTCTGCTGCTCCACAGGGGAGGAACCGAACCAATGGATTCAAGTTACAAGAAAGGAGGTTACAACTAAACATTAGGAAGAACTTTCAGACAGTAAGAGCTGTTCAACTCTGTTCAAACAACTTTGGAAGGTGGTGGGCTTTCTTTCCTTGGAGGTTGGCTGGCCATCTGCCAGGGATTCTTTAGCTCTGATTCCTGCGTTGCAGGGGTTGGACTAGATGACCCTCGGGGTCCCTTCCAGCTCTACGATTCTATTATTCATTTCCAGCTGCCATGTAAATCACAGCTCCCTGCACGTGGTTTCCCAGGACCCAGCGCCCGTCCTCTTGAACTTTCAAGCTTGCAGAAACTGCAAGACCCTACGGGCCGATCAATGCACCCATTAAGCGCTGTAATATTTGGCAATCCAATTGCCCCTCAAATCACTTTTTTGACTTTAATTAACAGAGCCAAATCCTCCCTCTCCCCTTAATCTCATTTCTAAAGAGAAAGGTTATCTATAAAAGAAGCCATTAGCGATAGATTTGACTAAATCCCCATATTACTCATCATCTGGGTAAATTTGAACTTGATTATGTTCTATAAACCCAGGATAATCCCTGTTTTCCTCGTCTGTTTACCTTCAGCTTTGTGGAACTGATTATGATACTTCATTCTTCAAAGCTCAGCAAGTGGAGTCCCAGCGTGAGAGAGGCGCAAGGCAAAGAACTGACTTTTTGCCTCCCTCCATTCGTGGCTTGGTAGCATGCGTTCTGACATGCGCTGACTGGTGTCGCAGTGCTCACACTCAGAATGGGACCCAAGTACTTCCCACTTCTTCTAAGCAGATCTCTCTCCCACAAACTCACTCAGAGACCTTGGGCACTCTCAGCCTGCCCTTTCCCCATGTGTGAAATTATTCAAAGCAACATGGGCACCTGGAGTGTGATACATAAATGAAATTGAATCTCATCCTGTAGAGCTTTCAAATCCCTTGTAGCCGAGTAAGGTTGTCTTCCATAAACATGGTAAGTGACTGTGGAGACCAGTTCTGGATCCACATGTCCTTCCACAGTGGGGACACAGGTTTCCGGGTGGGAGTTGATCACGGTGTGGATTTGCCAAGCGTGCCTTCCTCTTAGCTCGTTTCGTCCTGCGTTCGAGTGTCTTCAAAGCCCATGACACCTTTGGTAAAGGCTGTTCTCCAACTGGAGCGCTCGCAGGCCAGTGTTTCCCAGTTGTCGGTGTTTATACTACATTTTTAAAAAATTGCCTTGAGACAGTGTTTATACCTCTTTTGTTGACCAACAGTATTACGCTTTCCATTTTTAAATTCGGAATAAAGTAGCTGCTTTGGAAGATGATAATCAGGCATCCGCACAACATGACCAGCCCAACGAAGTTGATGTTGAAGAATCATTGCTTCAACACTGGCGATCTTTGCTTCTTCCAGTACACAGGCATTAGTTCGCCTGTCTTCCCAAGTGATGTGAACATTTTTTTTCAGAGACACCATTGACAGAATCTCTCAAGGAGTTGGAGATGGCGTTTATAAGTGGTCCATGTTTCTCAAGCATACAGTAAGGTCGGTAATACAATAACCTTGTAAACAAGCATTTTGGTTTCCCTGCAAATGTCCTGGTCCTCAAACACTCTGCACTTCAATCGGGAGAAAGCTGCACTCGCAGAACTCAGGCGATGCTGGATTTCACCATCAATGTCTGCCTCCGTCTCTCTTCCCTGCTCCTGCATGCAGCAGCCATGAGAAACTAGCTCCCACCATGAAGAAGAAGAGGAGTTTGGATTTGATATCCCGCTTTATCAGTACCCGAAGGAGTCTCCAAGCGGCTCACATTCTCCTTTCCCTTCCTCCCCCACAACAAACACTCTGCGAGGTGAGTGGGGCTGAGAGACGTCAGAGAAGTGTGACTAGCCCAAGGTCACCCAGCAGCTGCATGTGGAGGAGAGGGGAAGCAAACCCAGTTCACCAGATTACGAGTCTAATGCTCTCAACCACTACACCACACTGGCTTAGATTCCAAAAACAAACAGGAAAAAACTGCAAGTACAGCCCCTCCAAGTGTCCCTATTTCCCAGGGATGGTCCCAGATTTGCAGAAGCCGCCCCGGTTTCTGATTTGATTCCGGAACGTCCCACTTTTCCTTAGGATGTCTCTATTTTCATTGGAGAAATGTTGGAGAGCATGGAATTATGGGACCCACGAGCCAAGGAGATAAGTAACTATACGACCTTTAGAAAGCATTTGTTTTTTTTAATGTTTAATGTTTTATTGTGTTTTTTATATATGTCGGAAGCCGCCCTGAGTGGCTGGGGCAACCCAGTCAGAGGGGTGGGGTATAAATAATAAAATCACTATTATTACGAAATAAGACGTCACTCTAGTCATCGAATAAATATTGGAGGGATTAACCAATGGGACCTCTGTGTGTTTGATTTCACTCTTTTTTTAAAAAAAAAAAAAAAGATTTTTATTGGGTTTTCAACAAAAAAAATAAAAAAATAAACATAAATCATTTTTTCTGTAACATCATTTCTGGTCATTTTTCAAAAAAGACAAACACAACAAACATCTTATTTCCCTTCATTTTTCAAGACCATCTTTGGGGTAGCTTCCTCCCATCCCCCCCCCCCCCCGCTATGTTTCATTGTATACCCTTACGTTCTCATAGTAATTTCTTAACATCTTAATATCACCTTTACTAATCACCTATCATATTTCTTAATCTATGTCTTATAACTATATCATCTATCATTAAATATCATCCATTCTGATCATTCTGCAGTCTCTTATGTAATCCAACTTTTATAACATTAAGTCTTTAATTCACATAATTATTTTTTTTTTAAATAGTCTTTCAGTTTTTTCCAATCTTTTTCCATCGCCTCCTCCCTCTGGTCTCGGAGTCTTCCAGTCATTTTGGCTAGTTCCATATAATCCATCATTTTCATCTGCCAGTCCTCTATTGTAGGTATATTCTGTGTCTTCCAGTTTTTCGCAATTAATATTCTAGCTGCTGTTGTGGCATACATAAAAAAAATTTGGTCTTCATTGGGGACCACCTGATTGGCCATTCCAAGTAAAAAAGCCTCTGGTTTTTTAACAAACGTGCTTTTTAGCACTTTTTTCATTTCGTTATATATCATCTCCCAGAAGGCCTTAATCTTTGGACATGTCCACCACATGTGATAAAATGTCCCTTGCGCTTGATTGCATTTCCAACATTTATTATCCTGCAAATGATACATTTTTGCACGCTTGACTGGGGTTAAATACCATCTGTAGATCATTTTCATGATATTCTCTCTAAGCAAATTACATGCTGTAAATTTAATTCCAGTTTTCCAAAGTCTCTCCCAGTCCGCCATCATGATGTTGTGTCCAACATCTCTAGCCCATTCAATCATTGCAGATTTTACTAATTCATCTTGCGTATGCCACTTGATTTCACTCTTTTAAGCAACGCTCATAGTGTATGAATGAGGCAGAACGGTTGCTGGTGGGACAGGGCGGCTCCAGCTTCCAAGCTCCCCCCCCCCCTTTAACTCTGCTATAAACCAATTTATTTTCCAATACCCAAGCGCTGATTGATGTTACAGTGGCCTTTTCCACAAAGACAGTCCAAGGCAGCTTTCTGTCTCCTGTCTCTAACCATGAAGGCTCCTCTGAGCTCTCGTGGCCAAGAGTTCTTGATGTGCTCTCCATGGCATTGGCTAATCCGGGTTCCATTTTCACGGACCATTTGGGGCCTGCACTGGTGGGAGCCTTTACGGGCCTGTCAGTCAACAGAAGGAGTCTTTTAAAGTAAAACCCTTTGAAGGTAGGCACAATGGAATTTGTTAGAGTCGTGAGGCGCTTGTCTTTCAAAGCAGGAAAACGAGAAGTTTTCAAAAGAATTCTATGTCACCGGCTGCTTTCTTACCACAGCTATTTGGCGCGTTCTGTTATTTTAGTTCCTGTCAGAGACATTCAGATTGATTATTCACACAGATGAAGACAAGGCGGTGGGTTCCACACACAACCACACCCCCGTGGGGCAACTCTTGTGGCAGAGAGAGAAAGGGAAGGGAAGAAGGGCCGCGAGTCTCTTTTTACAACCGTTTATCTTCCTTCCAAACTGAACACTGGTCCTCCGGGTGCTCGTTCCCTGCACAGCTTCCATGACACATAAACAAGGCAAACAGCCATTGTGGATGAATGTGTTTATTTTATTTTATTTTTAAAGGGAATCGCCACTGGGCATTGAAATTCTGCAGCTTATTTTTCCCTCCCTTCAATTGAGGCTCAATCTGTGGACTGTTTGGGCACCAGAGAAGGGAATGGATGTGTACAGAAGCATCCCAGCGTCTCTGGATCCTGCTTCTGAAAAGAAAAATGAATCTTACCATGCCTGCAGTGATGCAACGGATGCCGTGCTTCTAAGCATGACCGGTGCTGGCAAATTTGGCGCCCTAGGCGAGGGGGTGGGCCACGTGATGTCATTGCGTATGACGCACGTTGCGGAGCGGTGCCCTGCCCCCTGCCCAGCCGGGCGCCCCCCCGCCGCCGCAGTTTGCTTGCTCCACCACTGGTTGGGGCGGAGGGGGGCGGAGGGGGGCGGGGGCAGGCTGGCCAGCGCCCCCTCCATTTTGGCGCCCTCGCCACCGCGGTTTTCACCCCAACCTGCTTGCTCTGCCACTGGTTGGGGCGGCACCGGGCGGCAGCGGGGGGCGGGGGGCAGGCTGGCCAGCGCCCCCTCCCTAGGCAATTGCCTAGTTCGCCTAAATGGAAGCACCGGCCCTGCTTCTAAGAGGATGGGAAACAGCTGATCTGGTTTCACAAGGATTCTGGTCAGGGGCGTCCTGCATTGTGCCTGCTGTGGGAAGTCACTGGAAGGTACAAAGTAAAGGGGGAAGGCAGAAGAACTGCTTTTCCTGGTCTCAGGATGTGCTATTTGTGCGAACCTTTAAAAACATAGGTTGGGAAGTGTGATCCTTGGCTGCAGCAACGTCACAGGCACTAGCCAATGCATGCCCACAACACCCACAGGCAAAACTGCAGGATCAGGTTTCTTGACCTCCTTCTGGGAAGGCAGTATTGTACAGTGGTACCTCTGGATACGCACACCTCCGGTTGCATATCCTTCAGCATGCGAACACGGCAAACCCGGAAGTATTTCCCCAGATTTTGCCGCGCACGCATGCGCAGAAGCGGTTTCTCCGGTTGTGGAAACCTCAGGATCCAACCGGATCTCCGGAATGGATCCCGTCTGCAACCGGAGGTACTGTCAGCATTTCACTCTCCCGTTGCTGGATGTGTGATTGTTACATCACATGCCTGTGTTTACTTTCCAGGCTTGGAAAGTGTGAGAACGGAAGCCAGTCTTACCTCTTCCGCTTGTACAGTGGTACCTCTGGTTAAGTACTTAATTCGTTCCGGAGGTCCGTTCTTAACCTGAAGCGTACTTAACCTGAAGCACCACTTTAGCTAATGGGACTCCTGCTGCTGCTGCGCCACCAGAGCACGATTTCTGTTCTTAGCGGAGTTCTTAACCTGAAGCATACTTAACCTGAAGCGTACTGTACTTTTGTACTTCTTTACTCTCTCTCTCTCTCTTGGAGAAGATGTGAGGGGACGCCATGATTGCTTTGTCCTGTATATATCTATATATATAAAAATGTTCCCATTGCGTGCGCGGCGGACACCACCGTGCTCCGTAATCACTGGACCAAATCTAATCAAATTAAGGAAACAGCGTACCATGACCATCAAGGAAGGATCTGGCATAATAAAAATTCAAAAAAACAAACACCTAACATACCTAAAATAAAGAAAAAACGCAAAAAAATTGGCGCACACATATGACATCACCAGCAGAAGCTCTGAAGACACCAGCAGCATCCAGTAAAGGTAGAGGTAAAAAGACCCCTGACCGTTAGGTCCAGTCACGGACGACTCTGGGGTTGCGGCACTCATCTCGCTTTACTGGCCGAGGGAGCTGGCGTACAGCTTCCAGGTCATGTGGCCAGCATGACTAAGCCGCTTATGGCGAACCAGAGCAGCGCATGGAAACACCGTTTACCTTCCCGCCGGAGCAGTTCCTATTTATCTACTTGCACTTTGATGTGCTTTCGAAGTGCTAGGTTGGCAGGAGCAGGGACCAAGCAACGGGAGCTCACCCTGTCACGGGGATTTGAACCGCCGACCTTCTGATCGGCAAGCCCTAGGCTCTGGGGTTTAGACCACAGTGCCACCCGCGCTGGATCAGTGTAAACCAGTGCAGTGGTTAGAGCATTGGACTAGGACTTTAGAGGCCAGGGTTCAAATCCCCACTTAGCAGTGAAACTCACTGGGTGTGACCTTAGGCCAGTCGCTGCTCCTCAGCCTAACCTACCTCACAGGGTTCGTTGTGGGGATTGAATGAGAAGGTTGAGAAGCATGTACACCGCCTTGAGCTCCTCAGAGAAAAAGGTGAGGTAGAAATGCAATCAATTGATCAGACCAAGGGCCTATAGAGGCCCAACATCCTGATCCCACAATGGCCAGGGAGACACTGATAGGAAGTCCAAAAGCAAGACCTCAGCACAACAGTACTCTTCCGTGACCAACTTGGAGGAAGCCACAAACTCTCAAGCATAGTTTGGCCAAAGCTCACAGCACACAAAGCTCACATGATAAGTAGGTCAAGGTAGCTGGTTTGTGTTGTCTTCTGCTAAGAGCTGAATAAGCAGAGGCCAAGTCAACTGTGGCCAAGTCAAGAAGGTCTCACGTCAAGTAGGTCTGTGGCCTAGGTCCAGGTCACAAAGGTTTCCTCCTGCCTTGTGTGCCCTGGTTAGCATGATGTCCAAAAAACAGAGGAAATAAGGCTAAGAAAAACAGAGGCTGGTCTGGATCCCTCCCAACCCATGTCTCCATGGAAGATTCAGGGAACATGAAACAAGGTCCTTCTTCACGCAGAGCACAGTCAAACTGTGGAACTCCCTCCCACAGGAGGCAGGGGTGGCTACCAACCTGGGTGGCTTTAAAAGAGGATTGGACAAGTTCATGGAGGAGGAGAGGACTATCGATGGCTACTAGCCACAATGGCTATGTCCTAACTTCACACTTGGAGGCAGCAATGCTTCTGAGTGCTGGAAACCCCAGGAGGGGACAGGGCTGTTGTGCTCAGATCCTGCTTGCAGGCAGGGCCGGCGTGTCCATTTAGGCGAACTAGGCAATTGCCTAGGGCGCCAAAATGGAGGGGGAGCTGGCCAGCCTGCCCCCCGCCACCGCCCGGTGCCGCCCCAACCAGCGGCAGAGCAAGCAGGTTGGGGCGAAAACCGCAGCGGCAAGGGCGCCAAAATGGAGGGGGCGCTGGCCAGCCTGCCCCCCGCCACTGCCCACCGCCGCCCCAACCAGCGGCGGAGCAAGCAAACCGCGGTGGTGAGAGGCGCCCGGCAGGGCAAGGGGCGGGGCACCGCTCCGCAACGTGCGTCATACGTAATGACGTCACGTGGCCCGCCCCCTCGCCTAGGGCGCCAAAATTGCCAGCACCGGTCCTGCTTGCAGGTTTCCCATGAGGGCGTCTAGATGATGACTATAAGAACAGGATGCTGGACTAGAAAGGCCACTGACCTGATCCAGCAGGCTCACCCTAGTTTGACTTCATCATAAAGGCAAGATGTGTGGAGGAGCCATACATCTTGCTTTGTTCAGTCCTGGGTGGGGAAGAGAGGGCTACGCTCTCTTCTTTCTTTGGCGATCCCTCGTAGCCGAGTAAGATGGTCTTCCATGAACATGGTCTTAACAGAGAGTCCATAAGTGACTGTGGAGGCCAATTCTGGATCCGCACATCCTTCCACAGTGGGGACATTGGTCTCCAGGTGAGAGTTGATCATGATGAGGGCAGTGGCAGAGGAACCCTCTCCGGCATCCAGGGCGGCGCAGCCCGTACAGACTGTGCATGTGTGGCGGCCGTACGGGATGCCACACATGCGTAGTCCGTACAGGCTGCCACTCGTGCAAGGCGGCCGTATAATAATAATAATAATAATAATAATAATAATAATAATAATAATTTATTATTTATACCCCGCTCATCTTGCTGGGTTTCCCCAGCCACTCTGGGCGGCTTTCAACAGAACATTAAAATACAAGAATCTATTAAACATTAAAAGCCTCCCTAAACAGGGCTGCCTTCAGATGTCTTCTAAAAGTCTGGTAGTTGTTGTTCTCTTTGACATCTGGTGGGAGGGCATTCCACAGGGCGGGCGCCACCACCGAGAAGGCCCTCTGCCTGGTTCCCTGTAACTTGGCTTCTCGCAGTGAGGGAACCACCAGAAGGCCCTCGGAGCTGGACCTCAGTGTCCAGTGTCAGGCTGTTGTTCACACGCGACAGCTGTACAGTCGCTGTGTGAGAGGCAGCCCATACAGACGCCACACAAGCGGCGCCCATATGGACTGCACATGCCCTTGGCCGCTCTACAGCTGGGGGGAGGCAGGAGCCATCTTGTCACCCCTCCCAGAGTGGCACTCAGGGTGGACCGCCCCCTCCGCCCCCCTTCCTACGCCCCTGGGTGAGGATTTGCCACAGATGCTTTCCAGTGTTTCCCAAACCCAGGCCTCCAGCTGTTTTTGGACTACAATTCCCATCATCCCTGACTACTGGTGCTAGTAGGGAGGATGGGGAGTTGTAGTCCAAAAACAGCTGGTGACCCAAGTTTGGAAAACACTACCCTTGAGCACTGGCTTTTGAATCCTGAGTAGAATCATAGAATAGAATCCTAGAGTTGGAAGAGACCCCAAGGGCCATCCAGTCCAACCCCCTGCCAAGCAGGAAACACCATCAAAGCATTCCTGACAGGTGGCTGTCAAGCCTCTGCTTAAAGACCTCCAAAGAAGGAGACTCCACCACACTCCTTGGCAGCAAATCCCACTGCCTAACAGCTCTTACTGTCAGGAAGTTCTTCCTAATGTTTAGGTGGAATCTTCTTTCTTGTAGTTTGAATCCATTGCTCCGTGTCCACTTCTCTGGAGCAGCAGAAAACAACCTTTCTCCCTCCTCTATATTATGACATCCTTTTATATATTTGAACATGGCTATCATATCACCCCTGAACCTTCTCTTCTCCAGGCTAAACATACCCAGCTCCCTAAGCCGTTCCTCATAAGGCATCGCTTCCAGGCCTTTGACTATTCTGGTTGCCCTCCTCTGGACACGTTCCAGCTTGTCAGTATCCTTCTTGAACTGTGGTGCCCAGAATTGGACACAGTATTCCAGGTGGGGTCTGACCAGAGCGGAATACAGTGGTACTATTACTTCCTTTGATCTAGATGCTATACTCCTATTGAGTAGCTAGGCGAAAAAGTAGCTAGGCAAAAAAGAGGACATCTTTAGTAGTTGCCTAGCAGAGGGGGTGTTTCAGCGCATCATGTTCCCACTCTCTTTGCGCACAAGAGCACATTCCCCCGCGAGAGAGGATGCATCATATGCGCATTTATTTCCATAAGTTTTCCTCCCCTGCATTAAGGCCCTGTCCTGGTACGCTGTTCTCAGAAGATGGTGAGAAGTAGTCCCTGTTTTCATTTGACAGTCAGAAAATAAATTAATTGGTAGGTCTTCTCCCTTTAGATGAAACATAATTAACTATTTGGAACAGTCCCACTTGAGGGAGAGGAGAGGGGGAAGAAATACATTTCAATTTAAAAACAATCTACTTTATTAAGTTAAAATTCAATTCTAGGTTTTCATTACAGGAATCCGCCTGCAAGCAGGCTGCCGGTTATTCACATCTGCTTGGAGATACCCGAGTGAACATGGTACGCCACCGAAGGCATTGTTTACCTCTCAGAGGGGAAAGAAGAAATCTGGAAATATAATTTCATCATCCAATTCAGAAGTAGTCAACTTGGTGCCCACATGACACCTCAGGACTCCAGCTCCCAGTTCAGGAGTTTCTTTAAAGTATTTATTCCATAGCACTTATTTAACACCACTGGATTGTGAATAGAGAGAGAGAGTAAAAAAAGTTGGATGGCCATCTGTCAGGGATGCTTGAGCTGAGATTCCTGTATTGGACTAGATGACTCTTGGGATCCCTTCCAACTCTATGATTCTATAATTCTATGCAAATAGCTATAGACTAAAAAAGGAACACGGGTGGCGCTGTGGGTTAAACCACAGAGCCTAGGGCTTGCTGATCAGAAGGTCGGCAGTTCGAATCACTGCAGCGGGGTGAGCTTCCGTTGCCCAGTCCCAGCTCCTGCCCACCTAGCTGTTCGAAAGCACGTCAAAGTGCAAGTAGATAAGTAGGTACCACTCCAGTGGGACAGTAAACGGCGTTTCCGTGCGCTGCTCTGGTTCACCAGAAGCGACTTAGTCATGCTGGCCACATGACCTGGAAGCTGTACGCCGGCTCCAGCCCAATCGCCTTCTCAATCCGGCCCGCGGATGGTCCGGGAATCAGCGTGTTTTTACATGAGTAGAATGTGTCCTTTTATTTAAAATGCATCTCTGGCATATTTGTGGAGCCTGCCTGGTGTTTTTACATGAGAAGAATGTGTGCTTTTATTTAAAATGCATCTCTGGGTTATCTTTGGGACATAGGAATTCTTTCATTATTATTTTTTTTCAAAATATAGTCCAGCCCCCCCACAAGGTCTGAGGGACAGTGGAGCGGCCCCCTGCTGAAAAAGTTTGCTGACCCCTGGTGTAGACGCTGCCACACTAAAAGATTGCGCTCTTACAGATGCGGAATGGGGATTACGAGATACCTCTAGCGGTGCTAGTTCCCCAGATCAAAGCAGTCAAGTGGGCACATATGGGTTAAGGTGACCTTGCTGGTAAACTGATCCCAGATCGTTAAGGGCTTCAAATACTAATGGTTACGCCTTGAGCTTGGTCCAGTAGCAAATTCGAAACCAGTGCCGATCTCTGAGCGCATGCATTACTTGCAGAAAAGGCAGCGATTATGCTGCAGCACCCGGCACTAACTGCAGCTTCTGCATCAAGTACAGAGCGCATTGCAGTCATCCAGTCTTGAGTGATAGGTGTTGAAGCCCAGGAACATCTGGGGGCACCATTTTGGCTATTTGTTGTTGTTTAGTCATTTAGTCATGTCTGACTCTTCGTGACCCCATGGACCAGAGCACGCCAGGCACTCCTGTCTTCCACTGCCTCCCGCAGTTTGGTCAGACTCCTGTTGGTAGCTTCAAGAACACTGTCCCACCATCTCATCCTCTGTCGTCCCCTTCTCCTTGTGCCCTCCATCTTTCCCAACATCAGGGTCTTTTCCAGGGATTCTTCTCTTCTCATGAAGTGGCCAAAGTATTGGAGCCTCAGCTTCAGGATGTGTCCTTCCAGTGAGCACTCAGGGCGGATTTCCTTCAGAATGGATAGGTTTGATCTTCTTGCAGTCCATGGGACTCTCAAGAGTCTCCTCCAGCACCAGAATTCAAAAGCATCAATTCTTCGGCGACCAGCCTTCTTTATGGTCCAGCTTATGCCTGGTCTAATTCCTTCTGCTTCCCTGTTTCCTTTCCAGTCGTGTCCCCAATCCATCTCTGGCGTTCTGCCCCCAAGAGAGCTTGACTTGGCGCTGAGTCTGGAAAAACACGTAGCAGATGAAAGCCCTTTTATCATCTCAGGCCTTTTAGATGTATTGACCTCTTCCTTCTCGCACTTCATGCTTGCTGTGTTTTCAATTTGCTTTTTTTGATGTCTTCTTTTTAAAAAGTCTCTTATTTTGAGGGATATTAACTTCTCTTGTAAGGCACTCTGAGAATCCTTGGGGACTGCAGAGCAGAGGATAAGCACTCAGAGCAAACAAAGAAACCTGCCCTGGGTCTGAATGAGCTAGCTTTGCCCTCACTCGTGCCAACTTACGGCCAAATCCGACTAGCTTATGCAACATTGTTAGGATACTGTCGCATTCGGTTCTGGGCAGCACAATTTAAGAAGGATGTTGACAAGCTGGAACGTGTGCAAAGGAGGGTGACGAAGATGATCAAGGGTCTGGAAACCAAGCCTGATGAGGAACGGTTGAAGGAACTGGGTATGTTTAGCCTGGAAAAGAAGAGACTGAGAGGATATGAGAGCCATCTTCAAATATCTTAAGGACTGTCACATGGAGGAGGGAGCATGCTTGTTTTCTGTTGCTCTGGAGCGTAGGACCTGAGCCAATGAATGCAAATGACAAATAAGAAGTTTCCTAAACATTAGGAAGAACTTTCTCTAATTTTTTGACAATAATTTTTATTATTTTTCAGTTACAATAATCCACCGGTAGCCTCATTATAAGGTAAAGGTAAAGGGACCCCTGACCATTAGGTCCAGTCGCGGATGACTCTGGGGTTGCGGCGCTCATCTCACTTTATTGGCCGAGAGCCGGCGTACAGCTTCCAGGTCATGTGGCCAGCTTCTGGCGAACCAGAGCAGCACACGGAAACGCTGTTTACCTTCCTGCCGGAGCCGTACCTATTTATCTACTTGCACTTTGACGTGCTTTCGAACTGCTAGGTGGGCAGGAGCAGGGACCGAGCAGCGGGAGCTCACCCCGTCGCGGGGATTCGAACCGCTGACCTTCTGATCGGCAAGCCCTAGGCTCTGTGGTTTAACCCACAGCGCCACCTGGGTCCCCTAGCCTCATTATAACAATGCCAAATTATAACACAATTACTAATCCCAATCATTCAGGTGCCAAATTATATAATTCAGGTGGCCTCCTGCGTGCTAGAATTGATGGCTTGATGATTTACTTTGTTTCTGCATCCCAAAATCTTATTCATCTCAATTACATTCCACTCAAAATAACAATCCCTTATACGACAACTGCAATATTAATGACATCCCTTCGTCTTGACACATCAAATGATTTATAAAGCTATAGGTGAAGCATTCAAACTATATCCTTATTCCTCCTGTGTGTGACAATTATTCTGTCCCCGGTGTCCCTCCCTGTCCTTGTAAAATGTTATGTCTATCGTTCCCCAGCCATTGCTGCTCCCCATCATGCCTTGGGCGGAGCTACCGTACTTTTCCGTGTATAAGACGAGAATTTTTTATATACTAAAAATACTGTTAAGAAACGAGGCTCGTCTTATACATGGGCAGTGCATTGGGGGACCTGGTGAGTGGTTGCATGAAAGCTTATACCAAGAACAAACTTAGTTGGTCTCTAAGGTGCTACTGGACTATTTTATATACATATATATATATATATATATATATATATATATATATATATATATATTGTCATTTACCTTCCCGCCGGAGCGGTTCCTATTTATCTACTTGCACTTTGACGTGATTTCGAACTGCTAGGTTGGCAGGAGCTGGGACCAAGCAATGGGAGCTCACCCCATCACTGGGATTCGAACCGCTGACCTTCCGATCGGCAAGCCCTAGGCTCTGTGGTTTAGACCACAGTGCCACTCATTGTCACTAGGGTTAGTGATTTTCAGGAATACCGCCCCCCCAAAAAGCTCCCCCCCCCAAAATCTTAACAACTCTGGTAATATAGCCATCTTCTCCCGTTTTCTTAAATTTTAGTCCCCAAAAATAGGGGGTATCTTATACATGGTGGCGTGTTATACATGGAAAAATACGGTAATATCCTATTATTGTTTCAGAAGTTCTCTATTGCTCCTCCCGCAGAGCAATGGGATTAGGAAGAACTTTCTGACAGTAAGAGCTCTTTGAGAGTGGAACAGACTCCCTGGGAAGGTCGTGGTGGGCTCTCCTTCCTTGGAGGTTTTTAAGCAGAGGTCGGACGTCCATGCTTTAGCCGAGATTCCTGCATTGCAGTGGGTCAGACTAGATGAGCCTTCCAACTCTACAACTCTATGATTCTAAGACCCTTTAGGTCTCTTCCAGCTCTTCAATTGTGCTACTTGACTACCGTCTTCAGTGGTAGGGTTTGTGGTGGAATGTTTTGGACCCTGAGAAAGCACTGCTTTCAGTCTGAGGATGGGAATGGGTGGACATTTGATGCAGCACTGAAAGTACTGGCATTTGGTGCAGTTCTGAGGATTTCTGCCCACTTGAAAAGTTGACAGTCTACATCAATATATATGGACTGGGAAATAAACATTGGCGGGATTTTCTGGAAGCGAAACTGCCCAACATGCACCTTCTAAAGCACTGCACGAAATCCTGTAAAATCCACACTTCTACGAATTTTGCAATGCTGCTTTCCAAGCAAAGAGGTGCATGTTAAGGGAACGTGTGCATAGAAATGCAAAATAAATACAAATATTAGCAAAAGTAACACACAAAAATGCATTGCCTTGGGGGGAAATGTGTTTATTAGGGGAAAAGTGCACTTTTTTGTAGGGAAAAAAGAGACCAAAAAATGGAGATTGTAGAAATGTGTCTGGCCATTGGTCCCTCCAGCTCAGCATTGTCTACACCAGGGTTTCTCAACCTTGGGCCTCTGGCTGTTTTGGGACTACAATTCCCATCATCCCTGACCACTGGCCTTGCTAGCTAGGGATAATGGGAGTTGTAGTCCAAAAACAGCTGGAGAACCAAGTTCAGTAAACCCTGGTCTAAACAGACTGGGAGTCATTAAAATGAGAAACCGAGCTTGAAAGATTCCTCATCCGTCCTGGAGAAACCCAGGGGACTAGACCAGGAGGAATGTCATTTCCAATCTTGATTTCCAAGACTTTGCAAAGGGTTTTGCCTTCCCAACCAAGAAAATGTGGGCGTGTTGTTGTTTCCGCCCCCAGACTTCATTCTGGGGGAAATTAAAACTTGAATTCCTTTGTGTTCCGGAGATAAGAGTGGAGGCTGTGAGAGTCTGCCCCATTTAGCCCTCAGTTACAGCACTGGGAAGACAGGGATATTGCAGTGCAGCGGACTGGAGAGAACCAGAATTAGTTCACTCAATTAAGTCATGATTAATTTATGTTGGATCTTGTTCTCCCGAGTCTATAAAAACAAAGACTTTAGTTAACTGGCAGCATTTAGTTTAATAAAAAGTAAAGTCTTTAAAGATGACTTCGGGAAAGAACAGGGGCGGGTGGGGAGCAAATTGTCCGAGTGCTGACAGAATCAATAGACGGCAGGCTCCCTGTTTAATTTGTGTCAGCACAAGCTAAGACGATTCCGCCTAATTCAGAAAGGGGGTGGGGCTGCAGAGGAGTTGTAGAGTTGGAAGGGACCCCGAGGGACATCTAGTCCAACCCCCTGCAATGCAGGAATCACAGCTGAAGAATCCCTGGCAGACTGAGAGAGCTGGGCAAAAGAGAAAGTTTTGCCTGGGAAAGAGAAGCTCCGAAACAGAGCCTTCTCCTAGAATCATAGAATCCTAGAGTTGGAAGAGACCACAAGGGCCATCCAGTCCAACCCCCTGCCAAGCAGGAAACACCATCAAAGCATTCTTGACAGGTGGCTGTCAAGCCTCTGCTTAAAGACCTCCAAAGAAGGAGACTCCACCACACTCCTTGGCAGCAAATCCCACTGTCGAACAGCTCTTACTGTCAGGAAGTTCTTCCTAATGTTTAGGTGGAATCTTCTTTCTTGTAGTTTGAATCCATTGCTCCGTGTCCACTTCTCTGGAGCAGCAGAAAACAACCTTTCTCCCTCCTCTATATGACATCCTTTTATATATTTGAACATGGCCATCATATCACCCCTTAACCTTCTCTTCTCCAGGCTAAACATACCCAGCTCCCTAAGCCATTCCTCATAAGGCATCGTTTCCAAACCTTTGACCGTTTTGGTTGCTCTCTTCTGGACACGTTCCAGCTTGTCAGTATCCTTCTTGAACTGTGGTGCCCAGAACTGGACACAGTATTCCAGGTGAGGTCTGACCAGAGCGGAATACAGTGGTACTATTACTGCCCTTGATCTAGATGCTATACTCCTATTGATGCATCCCAGAATTGCTTTGGCTTTTTTAGCTGCTGCATCACACTGTTGACTCATGTCAAGTTTATGTTCTACCAAGACTCCTAGATCCTTTTTCACATGTACTGACAGAGAGGTGATACGAGAGCCATCTTCAAATATCCAAAGTGCTGTCACGTGGGTGATGGCAAACCCTCACCGTGATCAACTCCCACCCAGAAACCTCTGTCCCCACTGTAGAAGAATGAGTGGGTCCAGAATTGGCCACCACACCAGTCACTTACAGACTCACTGTTATTTTTTTCACTTACAGGTAGGTAGCCGTGTTGGTCTGCCGTAGTCGAAACAAAATAAAAAAAATCCTTCCAGTAGCACCTTAGAGACCAACTAAGTTTGTTCTTGGTATGAGCTTTCGTGTGCATGCACACTTCTTCAGATAATGATCTGAAGTATCTGAAGAAGTGTGCATGCACACGAAAGCTCATACCAAGAACAAACTTATTTTTTTCACTCGCTGGATCACCACCTTGCCGTGGTGAGTGGGCTTGCACGTTCCTTGTGAGCGAAGCCGTCGGGATTCTCGTACTCCCAGCTGGGTCACCCAAAGTGGTAAGGTCAAAGGGAAGGAGCTAGACACAGAATGATGCAAGAAGTCCTCAACAGCAGAACAGGTGGATGATAACAAGCAGTATGTTACAACGGCTGTGAAGGCGAGTGAATGCTGCAGCAGATAAGAATCTACCGGTTGTCGTGAGTACTCATGCCATTGGAACAGAGACTTACTGTGAAGACTGTGCGTTGGTCAGCATGCCCTGATCTACACACATAAAACAAATTCACACACAGGAGTCTTCCAAAAACCCATCCCAATGGACTCATATTGTTAAAACCGCGTTTATGGAAGACAATCTAATCCAGAATACGGCAGCCAAACTGGTGACTGGGAGCGGCCGCCGAGACCACATAACATCGGTCTTGAAAGACCTTCATTGGCTCCCAGTATGTTTCCGAGCACAATTCAAAGTGTTGGTGCTGACCTTGAAAGCCCTAAACGGCCTCGATCTAGGATGCCTGAAGGAGCGTCTACACCCCCCATCGTCCAGCCCGGACACTGAGGTCCAGTGCCGAGGGCCTTCTGGTGGTTCCCTCACTGTGAGAAGTGAAGTTACAGGGAACCAGGCAGAGGGCCTTCTCGGTAGTGGTGCCCGCCTGTGGAACACCCTCCCATCAGATGTCAAGAAAATAAACAACTATCTGACGTTTAGAAGACACCTGAAGGCAGCCCTGTTTAGGGAAGCTTTTAATGTTTGATGGATTATTGTATTTTAATATTTTGTTGGAAGCCGCCCAGAGTGGCTGGGGAAGCCCAGCGAGATGGGAGGGTATTTATTGTTGTTGTTGTTGTTGTTGTTGTTGTTGTTGTTGTTATCTTACTTGGTTATGAGTGGTTGCCAAAGAAGAGGAGAAGAAGAAGAAGAAGAAGAAGAAGAAGAAGAAGAAGAAGAAGAAGAAGAAGAAGAAGACTGTGTTCATGCAAGACAATCTTACTCGGCTGCGAGGGATCGCCAAAGAAGAAGAAGAAGAAAGAAGGGGTGAGCAATGGATTCAAATTGCGAGAAATGAAGTTCTGGCCCAAAATTAGGAAGAACTTTTTGACAGTAAGAGTTGTTTGACACTGAGATGAAAGGTGATGGACTCTCCTTCCTTGGAGGTTTTTCAACAGAGGTTGGGTGGCCATCTGTCAGGAATTCTTCAGCTTTGATTCCTGCGTTGCAATGGGGCTGGACTAGATGACTCTTGGGGATCCCTTCCAACTCTATGATTCTATCAAAATCAGCTTTTGTCAACCTGCTGCCCTCCCGATGTTCTGAACTACAGCTGGGGCTGATGGCAAAAGTTGCTCTGCATCTTAGCTGCGCAGCTGTTCCAGCTGCACCAGTCAGATTCCACATGAAACTTCCGGGCCCAACCTGCTTCCGCAAAAGTTTCTATTTCTCTCCTGACAGGGACTTGAAGAAAGGTGTTCGCTTGACAGCCAAATCCCATTAAAACAGCATTACTTACATCTGTGAACAGGCTTTGATTACTCTAATGATCCCTGCACAATAAATGTAAATTGCTCGCTGGGTTTTTAATTGCGCAGGATGAATGGGGGAAGGCCACGCATGTTAGATTGCTGAAACTCAGTGGCTTCTGCTTATGATGAATACCTTGGCATCGCCCTGAGCCTTATTCCAGTCTTCTTTTTCTCCAAGATGGTTGAATGCTATCAGTTGGGCTCCTCAATGGCAGATATAATGGATCCCCGTCCCCATCCTGCTGCAACAATGTTCCCCATAAGCAGCCCTTGTGGGTCCATTAACTGTTTGGCATCTTGGTCACACTAAAATGTGACAGATGGAATGTTGAAAACTGCACGGAGATCATTGTTGCACAGAATCAGTGTCTTCTCTCACTCTCTCTCATAAAAGTCCGTATATTCTGCTTTCATTTTCCACTGGGGATTATAGAATCACAGATGTATAGAGTTGAAAGGGGCCCAAGGGTCATCTAGCCCAACCCCTTGCAATGCAGGAATCGCAGCAAAATAATCCCTGATGGCCATCCAACCGCAGGGAACAGCCATAGTTCAGTATCTGTTTTGCAAGCACACGCTCCCAGGTTCAATCTCCAGCACCTCAAGAGACTCCTGCCTAGAGAGCTGCTGCCAGTCAGTGTAGCCAATACTGAACTAGATGGACCAAGGCAGCATCTAGTAGTAGTAGTAGTAGTAGTGATAATAATAATTATTATTATTTATACCCTGCCCATCTAGCTGAGTTTCCCCAGCCACTCTGGGCAGCTCCCAACAGAATATTAAAAGCACGATAAAACATCAAATATTAAAAACTTCCCTAAACAGGGCTGCCTTCAGATGTCTTCTAAAAGTCAGATAGTTGTTTATTTCCTTGACATCTGATGGGAGGACATTCCACAGGAAGGGTGCCACTACCGAGAAGGCCCTCTGCCTGGTTCCCTGAAACTTCACTTCCTGCAGTGAGGGAACCGCCAGAAGGCCCTCGGAGCTGGACCTCAGTGTCCAGGCTGAACGATGGGGGTGGAGACGCTCCTTCAGGTATACAGGACCGAGGCTGTTTAGGGCTTTCAAGGTCAGCACCAACACTTTGAATTGTGCTCAGAAACGTCCTGGGAGCCAATGTAGGTCTTTCAGGACCGGTGTTATGTGGTCTCGTCAGCCACTCCCAGTCACCAGTCTAGCTGCCACATTCTATGTCCCTCTGTTTAGAAACCTCCAAGGAAGGAGAGTCTACCACCTTCTCAGTCCCCTCCATTGTTGAGCAGCTCTTACCATCAGAAAGTTCTTCCAGATGTTTAGTCGGAGTCTCCTTTTTTCTTGCAGTAGAGCCAGTGTGGTGTAGTGGTTAAAGAGCGGTAGACTCGTAATCTGGTGAACCGGGTTCGATTCCCCGCTCCTCCACATGCATCTGCTGGGTGACCTTGGGCTAGTCACACTTCTCTGAAGTCTCTCAGCCCCACTCACCTCACAGAGGGTTTGTTGTGGGGGAGGAAGGGAAAGGAGAATGTGAGCCGCTTTGAGACTCCTGAAGGGGAGTGATAAAGTGGGATATCAAATCCAAACTCTCTTCTTCTTCTTCTTCTTCTTTTAATAATTTTTATTGGTTTTACAATTTTATAAGCATATCACATCAAGGTTAATTTTTTTTCATACTTTCCCCCTCTCACCGTGGGAAGCCTAGATTCATCCCCCCCTCTCACGGAGGTAAACACATTCATTATACATTTAACCTTATTACTATTATTTCATAACATTGCTTGAGCCTGGCCGTTTTGTAGGCCAGGCATTTCTAATTTTCTCAATTTCATATTTCTACTGACTTCCTCGCCTCCCTCACTATTGACTTCATAATATATCCTCTTTGTCAGGTTCATACATCCTCTTTTGAATCATCATCAAATATATTTACTTATTTAATCCTAAATTCACACCTAAGCATCTAAATACTTCTGCTTTTTCCCTATATTCTTCTCTCTTTATTCCCCCCTTCCTCCCCTTAGTTTCAGAGTATTCAGCCATATTATTCCTTCTTCTTCTTCTTCTTCTTCTTTTGAATCCATCGGTTCGGGTCCTACCCTCCAGAGCAGCAGAAAGCAAGCTTGTTCCATCTTCCATGTGACAGCCCTTGAGATATCTATCCTATCACCTGGCCATCTTGTCTTGTCCAGGCTGAACATCCCTCCCTCTCTCCCTTATGTGATAGATAAACAGGCAATGAGATGGGGGGCTGGTTAAAGGTCATTTTCAATAACCTTGAATCAAGCATAACCTTGATTCCTCCCAGGACACCCAGTTAGAGAGGAAATGCTGATGTATGTGTTTCATTGATGCTGGTGCTGACACACATGACCTCAGCTGTGCAACGTAAGGGCAATGCACAGTAGAATCGTAGAATTGGAGAGGTGGAAGGGACCCCAGGGGTCATCTAGTCCAACCCCCTGCAATGCAGGAATCTCAGCTAAAGCATCCATGACAAATGGCCATCCAACCTCTGTGTGGTGGCAAACAGCGGCTGCTTGCAGAACACAGAGGAAGCTGCTGCCTTAGAAAGAGTCCGACCCTGATCCCTTTGGAAAGGGGAGGAGGCGGAATCATTGACAGAGCAGCCTTTCCGCTAAGTGAAAGTTTGCAAGGCCAATTATACAAAAGGGTTCTTCTCAAATAGGATTACATCTGCTCACTAAATGCATTTAATTTTTCCCCCTTTTCTTCCTGCAGCTCAAGGTCTTTAAAAGCAGAGCAGAGCAATTTTATACTGTATTAAACACACACACACACACACACACACACACACACACACACACACACACAGTGAAACATAATAGGCCATTGGGGAAAGTGGGCTTAACATGCTATTGAGAGAGAGAGAGAGAGAGAGAGAGAGAGAAGAAATAGACCCACCCAGTCTGGCAGATTCATTTTGAAGCATGTTCATTGGGCAGCAGAATAGAGTGTAGCCAATACCAATCCTACTCACAGTAAACCCACTAAATATAGCAGCCACAACTAAATTAAGTCCACAACTAGCTTAATGTCAATGGGTCTTAGGCTGGCTAGCCTTCCAGGTCTCCAGTTTTGCTGCCACCCTCCAGGTGGCAGGTGAGTGTTTTAAATGTCCAGGTAGATGCGAGTCCAAAGAAGAGGAGGAGGAGGAGGAGGAGGAGGAGGAGGAGGAGGAGGACTGTGCATGCAGCTTGCATGAGAAAATCCAACCTACCAGTAGTCTTTTTGCAGCAACACCTGAAATCTCTCCCTAATTGGTTGGTTGGTTGCATTTATATCTCACCTTTTTCTGCAAGAGGTTCAATGGGACATTCTATTCTGCCTTGATCAGACCACACCTGGAGTCCCATGTCCAGTTCTGGGCACCACAGTTTAAGGAGGATGTTGACAAGCTGGAAGGTGGGCAGAGGAGGGCGACCAAGATGGTCAAGGGTCTGGAAACCAGGCCTTATGAGGAATGGCTGAGGGAGCTGGCCTGGAAAAGAAGAGACTGAGAGGAGATATGAGAGCCATCTTCAGACACCTAAAGGGCTGTTTTCTGCTGCTCCGAAGGGTAGGACTCAAACCAATGGATTCAAATTACACGAAAGGAGATTTCGACTAAACACCAGGAACAACTTTCTGAGGGCAAGAGCTGTTCGACAGTAGAACGGACTCCCCCCCCCCCAAATGTGGAACTCCCTGCCACAGGAGGCAGTAATGGCCACCAGCTTGGATGGTTTTAAAAGAGGATTAGACAAATTCATGGAGGACATAAGGGCTGTGAAATATACTCGGAGTCGAGTGTGAATTTCATGCTCTTTATTCAGCTTGTAGTAGCAAAAGAAGAAGAAGAAGAATGTCTGTTTCCCCAAAATGTCTGCTATATATACATTATTTACACAATGGGCCTTGCGTGATTGGCTACTTCTGGGCTGCTCCTGTAGGCCAATCAGGTTGCGGATTCACTTCATCCAGGAGCCTGATTGGCTGCTCCTGCAGGCCAATCAGGTTGCTGACTCACTTCCACCTGGAGCTGGATTGGGTGGCTCCTGCAGACCAATCAGACTGCTGCATTCTGGATCCTATTGTTCTCGGATTCAGCTCAGTACATAACAGGCTGCTAGCCAGGATGGCTATGCTCTACCACCAAGGCAAGACACAGCAATGTTTCTGAACACCAATTCCTGGAAAACGCAGGAGGGGAGAGGGCTGCTCTTGTGCTCAGATCCTGCTTGCTGGTTTCCCATTGGGCATCTGTTTGGCCACTGTGAGAACAGGATGTTGGACTAGATAGGACTTTGGCCTGACCCAGCAGGCTTTTGCTTATGTTCTTATGTTTCCTTAGAAGAAACTGATTTGGAGCATTTCTCCCAGGAGATCACATCTGAGGAATTGTGAAGCGCTCTGATAAGTGCAGCAGATTTTCTCAAAGGGGCCATGGAAATCCTTCAGAGATGGAGAGGCCTTTGCAAATTAGGAAAATGTGTGCCTTGCTGTCGAAAAAGCTGCTTTCTCTCCACCGTGGCAATTGCCCCTCACCTGATCTTCAGAGCTGCCATTAATAACGCAAGTCACGTCCGTGAACTTCACCTCCGCACAACCCCTGGCTATTTTATTCACAGTGATTGGATTCTCTTGTTTTGGATGAAAGTAATTGTAATTGGCAACATTTTCGTAAATTAGGTTGCACCAGGGATCGCCAAATGGGACAGTCTGGGAGACAAATCAAAAGGGTCCAATGCGATAAATTTGTGACTCTTCCCAGGATTTAATTATGACAATATTTCATTGTTGTGACACACACACACACACACACACCCTGCGCCCTTTAGCAAGGGCCCCAAGACATGGGAGGCTCATTAGCATAAAATGCAAACACGCTTCCCCCCAAGGTCTCCAGCAATGGAGTTCTTTATCAGCTAATAGGAGAGATCCTTGTTTGATCTTATGCAAATGCCTCATCATTATGGAGGTGGCAAATAGACTTTTTCCTCCCTTAAAAACAAAACTTCTCTTCAACTCAGTTTATCTGCTCAGTGGTTGCTCTTTGCTACAGAAACTTTGATTCTGATGAGAGCATCTGTGAGCCATGGAAAAAGGACCTTCAAATAGATTTCAGTTCTCAAAGTGTTACACTTTGGCTTCTGAATGGAGCCTTTTGACCTTGGGAAACGGAATACAGAAGCAGTTTGCATTTCCCAGTTGCCGGGAGTCCTCTTGCACTCAGCTTCTGTTTATGGGCTGCCCAGATGAATCTGGACAGCCACAGAGGGAACACGATGTTGGACTAGATGAGCCAATGGGTTCAAATTACAAGAAAGAAGAAGAAGAGTTTGGATTTGATATCCCGCTTTATCACTCCCCTTCAGGAGTCTCCAAGCGGGTCACATTCTCCTTTCCCTTCCTCCCCTACAACAAACACTCTGTGAGGTGAGTGGGGCTGAGAGACTTCAGAGAAGTGGGACTAGCCCAAGGTCACCCAGCAGCTGCATGTGGAGGAGCGGGGAAGCGAACCTGGTTCACCAGATTACGAGTCTACAGCTCTTAACCACTACACCACACTGGAAAGGAGATTCCGACTTAATATTAGGAAGAACTTTCCGGCTGTCGGAGCTGTTCAACCTTGGACACTTTACTTCATTAGAAGTTTTTCTTTTTTCAAACCAGAACTACTGCTCTGGTTTTTTCTGGGGGGACGCAGGGGTACGCATACCAGTAAACGTTTTGTGAATCTTTGTACTTTTGTCCATTTACTGCATTTATTTCCCCCGATTTGAACTACAGTGGTACCTCTGGTTAAGAACTTAATTCGTTCCAGAGGTCCATTCTTAACCTGAACCTGAAGCAAAGCTCTTAACCCGAGGTACTATTTCTGGGTTAGCGGAGTCTGTAACCTGAAGCATTTGTAACCCAAGGTACCACTGTATAAAATGGTGGTTTTCTTGAGTCAAAATGAGAGTACCCCTAAACATTTTTTTAGGGAGGGAAAGCACTGGGAGAAAGTGAGAAAAACTTTTGTCAGTCTACTTTCTTCATGCCAGGTATAATTTTATAAACTTGTATCGTATCACCACTTACTTGCCTTCCCTCTAATCTAAAAAGTCCCAGCCAGTGTGGTGTAGTGGTTAAGAGCAGTGGACTCGTAATCTGGTGAACCGGGTTCGATTCCCCGCTCCTCCACATGCAGCTGCTGGGTGACCTTGGGCTAGTCCCACTTCTCTGAAGTCTCTCAGCCCCACTCACCTCACAGAGTGTTTGTTGTGGGGGAGGAAGGGAAAGGAGAATGTGAGCCGCTTTGAGACTCCTTCGGGGAGTGATACAGCGGGATATCAAATCCAAACTCTTCAGGCACGGCAACCTTTCCTTGCAGGGCAGTCCATCCATCCCCTTTATCCTTTCAGAACCTTCTCCAACTCTAGAATATCCTTTTTGAGGGGAGGAGACCAGAACCGTACACGGCAGAGTATTCCAAATACAATTGCATGGCAGCCTAGATTTGTATAATGGCATTATGATATCACTATGAATAATTACATCCCTCTACTCTGGATAGGTGGGCATCAAGAGAGTGTCGGGGGAGCCTACTTGAGAGTCTCTGCAATGCCTACCCTACCCAGAGTGTCTGTCCTGGGAGTAAACTGACCCCTTTCCCTCCTTCTGCTCCTTTGGTAACCTCTGGAAATTCATTTACTCTGTCTGCAAAAAATGCTATTTATTCTGCTGGGGAGCCTCATCATTCCTCCTCATTCTCTCTGACATTTCTGTCCATTATCTTCTGAGTTTGCCCCGAGGACAGGAATAAATGTTTGAGAGATGCCTTGAAAGACTGGGAGAAGCTGGAACTGAATAACATGCAGATCCCAAACTGGGCTTTTGATACCATTTGCATAACTCGGTCTTCCAATTTATTTGCTCCCAGCTCCGTTCTGTGAAGGAGGCTTCAGGCTTAATGCTGCCCCTGGAGGGAGCGTTCCGGCTTTCTGGGCAAAAACAGTCGGAATAATCAAGAATAGCACTGCATGGGGAGGGCCCAGAACAGAGGAAAGCAAACAACTGCGGTATGTCAGAGAGCCGGTGTGGTGTAGTGGTGAAGAGCGGTGGACTCGTAATCTGGAGAACCGGGTTTGCGTCTCCCCTCCTCCACATGCAGCTGCTGGGTGACCTTGGGCTAGTCCCACTTCTCTGAAGTCTCTCAGCCCCACTCACCTCACAGAGTGTTTGTTGGGGGGGAGGAAGGGAAAGGAGAATGTGAGCCGCTTGGAGACTCCTGAAGGGGAGTGATAAAGCGGGATATCAAATCCAAACTCTTCTTCTTCTTCTTCTTCTTCTTCTTTTTCTTCTTCTTCTTCTTCACAGTTTGTGCCCCTTGCTCCTATCTAGGGCTTCTTCTTGGCACTTTGTGGTCATAAGGAAGGAAGGGGCAGTCAACATGAATCATGTCCTTTCAAGCTTAACGTGAGCCCACAGTGTGGTGCAGCAGCAGGAACGACGAATGCTATTCTAGGCTGCATCAACAGAAGTCTACTGTCCAGATCAAGGGAAGTAATAGTACCACTCTATTCTGCCCTGGTCAGACCACACGTGGAATACTGTGTCCAGTTCTGGGCGCCACAATTTAGGAAGGATGTTGACAAGCTGAAACATGGGCAGAGGAGGGAAACCGAGATAATCAAGGGTCTAGAAGCCAAGCCTTATGAGGAACAGTTGAGGGAATTGGGTATGTTTAGCCTGGGAAACAGGAGACTGAGAAGATATGACAGCCATCTTCAAATATCTAAAGGGCTGTCACATGGAGGAGGGAGCAAGCTTGTTCTCTCCTGCTCCAAGGGGTAGATTCAAATGATGAGAAAGGAGATTCCGAACTTCCTGACAGTAAGAGCTGTTCGACAGTGGAACGGTTTCCCTCGGGAGGTTGTACACTCTCCTTCCTTGGAGAGTTCTAATCTGAGGTTGGATGGCCATCTGTCTTGGATGCTTTAGCTGAGATTCCTGCATTGCAGGGGGCTGGACTAGATGACCCTTTCGATCCCTTCCAACCCTACAATTCTATGAATTAAAAACAACAACTGGTGGAGGTTAATTCATGGCAAGCAAAGCTAGGTCCTAAATGAACCCCAAACCACAGACAAGGCAGAGAGATTGACTGGGAAACATGACCCTCAAACACTTCACCAAGAGGAAATCTCTGCAAAACCAAACTCATAATTATGTCACACAGGGCCCTGTCTCCTGTTCTGCCCTCTGCTGCCATTTTGTACCTGCAGAGGAGAAAGGAGACGAGAAGGAAATTTGCAGGGAGATGAGGGCGTTGCAGTGCTGGAGCGGGTGGGGCGGTGAGTGGGACTTGGATGCCAACCAGGTGTCAAAAGGCTACCTGAGTGTAAATGCAGAGAGCTGATTGCCTTTATTTAAAGATGAATGTCAAGCAAATGACTCCTGCTTGCAATCGGAGATGCCAAAAGCCGGATTTCATCATAGTGTCTGCACCTGTCTTTGGGTTCAGTTTGAAAAATGGGAATTCTTGCTCCGGTGATTACATCTCTGGGTCTGAGTGGAAGGCATCCAGGAGCCAGAACAGAGTGGAAGTGAGGTCCATAGTATCATAGACTTGTAGAGTTGGAAGGGACCTTGAGGGTCATCTAGTCCAACCCCCTGCAATGCAGGAATCACAGCTAAATCCTTAACATATCTTTAGGCACTAGGCAAAAACATTCCTCTTCTCGCTGGCCTTTGGCTGATTAAACAATCTGTGGCCTTTAAACTGTGGGGGGGTATTGTTTTTCTCCGTTAGCATAATATGCATTTTTGTGTTTTTATATTGTAAACCACCCTGTGATCCTCAGACAAAGAGCAAAGGAGGAGGAGGAGGAGGAGGAGGAGGAGGAGGAGGAGGAGGAGGAATCATAGAATCATAGAATCATAGAATCATAGAATCATAGAGTTGGAAGAGACCCCAAGGGCCATCCAGTCCAACCCCCTGCCAAGCAGGAAACACCATCAAAGCATTCCTGACAGGTGGCTGTCGAGGTGGAGGAGGAGGAGGAGGAGGAGGAGGAGGAGGAGGAGGAGGAAAAGGAGGAGGAGGAAAAAAAGAAGGAGGAGGAGGAGAAGGAGGAGGAGGAGGAGGAGGAGGAGGAGAAGAAGAAGAAGAAGAAGAAGAAGAAGAAGAAGAAGAAGAAGAAGAAGAAGAAGAAGAAGAAGAAGAAGAAGAAAATTTGGACTAGAGGCCCTTGCAACTGCAGTTCTGTGGTTCTGTGGGCTAGGGTACTTTCTTCAAGAATGCGTCCTTCTCCCACACAAATCTGCTCACCAATTAAGGTCTGCTCTGGAGGTTCTTCTCTGCATCCCACCAACCACTGAGCTGTGTTTGCTTGACAAGTGGGACAGAGTCCTTTTCTGGACTCTTGAACCATCTGCAAAGAGAACCTTGCCTTATGCATCAAACTGCAGGAATTTCTAGCACTGCATTTCAGGGGAAATGTACCCTGACGCAACGATGCCATCTCAAAACAGCCAGAAATAAAATGGAAAAATAGAAGCTAGTAAAGAGATTTAAGACCATATAAATTCATTTTGTCCTTTAAACAGCCTAATGAAAATAAAAATGTCTTTGGAGACCACTTAAAATCAGCTAGAGCCTTCTCACACAGAGAGAGAGACCCTTTGGGCAAAGATTTGTCTTCTTTAAAGGCATTTGGCCTCTTCAGTTGAATCCTCGAGGCTCACTTTCAGTTTACTTTTCAGCTTTCGATCTGCCTCTTTTTTTGTTATTAACAGATATGGAGTTTTTTGTTATATTTTATTACAGGTAATTGAGCTGACACTGCTCACCACCTGGTGGCTAGATTGTTGGACTGAATTTAAATCCCAACTCAGCCACGAAGCTCATTGAGTGATCTTGAGCCAGTCACAATCTGTCAGCCTAACCTACCTCACAGGGTTGTTGTGGAAGGGGAGAAGCCTTCTCAGTGGCTCCTCCCAGACTTTGTAACTCAACCTCCTGACCTGAACCTCCTGCTTTAATTCTTGCTCTGTTTTAACGAGCTTGCAACATTATTATACATTTTAGTTACAGATAATAATAATAATAATAATAATAATAATAATAATAATAATAATAATAATTTATTATTTATACCCCGCCCATCTGGCTGGGTTTCCCCAGCCGCTCTGGGCGGCTTTCAACAGCACATTAAAATACAACAATCTATTAAACATTAAAAGCCTCTCTAAACAGGGCTGCCTTCAGACATCTTCTAAAGGTCTGATAGTTGTTGTTCTCTTTGACATCTGATGGGAGGGCGTTCCACAGGGCAGGTGCCACCACCGAGAAGGCCCTCTGCCTGGTTCCCTGTAACTTGGCTTCTCGCAGTGAGGGAACCGCCAGAAGGCCCTCGGCACTGGACCACAGTGTCCGGGCTGAACGATGGGGGTGGAGACGCTCGTTCAGGTATACTGGACTGAAGCCATTTAGGTGTTTGAATGTTTTGATAACTGGTAAATATATTTTTCAGAATCAGTTTTATACTTGCTATTTTGGAAATGAAGCATTTCCCAGACTTATTAGATATTACTCAAAACTTTACTTGCAGAACTTTCTTGAAAACAAAACAGACACATCAAATGATGCATCCAAACAGTTCCACAGGACGTATGCCAGTCCAAGACATAGGCTCAGCATCTTAGAAAATATACATTCCAACAGTCCTAGAAGCACAGGTCTGTCTCTCCCCACAATCTGCATCCTGCCATTTACCTGGAGAGCTTCATTTACATCCTCACTCTCACAGAGCCTGGGAAACAAAACAAAAAACTCTAGCCACCACCCTTCCAAGATGGCAAATTTGCAATTCAATACCTCTCATGTGATCTAAGGTTAAACACTCATGTGTTGGCTAGAAGAAAACAGTGATCATCAATTATCAACTCAGTTAAAGCTCAGTGGAATTTTCCCATGTTAAGCCCTTTTCAGCGATACACATTTAGGCATTTTCCTTTCAGTGTGAATTAAACCGATTATACTGAACAGGGGAAAGGTGGTGTAGAAGATGCCACCCTAACCTGAAACGAGGCAACCCACATTGAATCGCTTTCTCATATAGAAATCGCTTGTTCCCGCAAGAGGCAGGGTTGACCACCAACCTAGCTGAGGTTAAAAGAGGACGGGACAAATTCTTGGAGGAGAGGACTACTGGTGGCTACTAGCCAGGATGGCTAGGCTCTACCTCCACAGTTGGCAGCAGTGCTTCTGAACACCAGCTGCTGGAGATCACAGAAGGGGAGAGTTGCTTTTGAGCTCAGGTCCTGCTTTTTAATGTATTTTTTATTTTTGTTGGAAGCCGCCCAGAGTAGCTGGGGAGACCCAGCCAGATGGGCGGGGTACAAATAATAAATTATTATTATTATTATTATTATTATTATTATTATTATTGGTTTCCCGCAGGCAATGGTGAGAGCAGGATACTGGACTTGATGGGCCACTGTTTTCCTCCAAGAGCTTCCCTGTCAGGGACCTGCCCTCGCCCAGAGCTCAGCCGGACGGGGGGGGGGGGGGGGAGGCGGATGGAGAGGGAAAGAAGTCATGTCAGAGAGCAGTTCCCAGGAGAGCCAGGAAAGCAACAGTGGCGGGGAAGGGGAACTACAGGCAGACATTGCGTTGCAAAGGGTTGAAGATGCTAACAGAGACCTGGCAACACCAAGCGGAGGGGCTGAGAGTCTGACGGATCAGCCCAGTGCCAGCCCGCAGGTGTGCAGGGGTACTAAGCGGAAAGAGAAGAGGAGGCGCTTTGGCTTTCCAAAACCTTTATGCTGGGGGCGAAGTCGGGAAATGCCACTCCCTGAATCTGCGACCGACTCAAGCGGTCATGAATCTTAGGAGCTCTGATGTGTACATTTGTAAATAAAGACAATTAGTTAAACAGACAACGCAGTCTGGCTGATTACTCTCGAGGAGACATTCCAGAGTCCTTACATTCCCTCAGCCAAGACCACTACAAAATGAAGACTAGCAAATTCTGGGATCCAGCAATGATTTTCCCCGAAAGCTGTCCCCTCCACTCAGCAGCAGCTTTCGCTGTGTGTCGCCTGCCATTTGCTCGATGAAAATGAACAGTCCACTCCTCATTTAATTTGCACATATGGGTATTCAAAACAAATCCAATGGAAAAAAATGTGTGAGCTATTAGACTCAGCTAATCATCTATTTCTGCTTCATCCTACAATGCCCAGCAGGACATTTGGGGAGAGGAAATAGTTTAAAAAACAAACCAACACTTTTCTTTTCTTTTTTTTAAGCCCAAGTTTTCTCCAGCTGGGTGAGAAATATCAAAGAGGCCCAGCAGTTGTTAATTTGCCACACCAATCTATAAAACTCTCAATATGCTTCTCAGACTCATGGAAAATCTGATAAATAGCTATGTGAGATGTTAAATACCATTATAGTATTAGGCCAAACCTCCCCACTCCCCAGCCTTTTTGACATTCAGATGAGAGAATTTGGGGAAACGGCTCCTGGGTGGTCATTCAAATAGAATCTTGGAATTTTAGAGTTGGAAGGGACCTTGAGGGTCATCTAGTCCAACCCACCGCAATGCAGAAATCTCAACTAAAGCATCCATGACAGATGGCCACCCACCCTCTGCTTAGAAACCTCCAAGGAAGGAGAGTCCACCACCTCTCGAGGGAGTCTGTTCCACTGTTAAACAGTTCTTACTATCTGACAGTTCTTCCTAATGTTTACTCACAATCTCTCCTGTCTTGTAACTTGAATCCATTGGTTCGAATTCTACCTTCCAGAGCAAGAGAAATCAAGCATGCTCCCTCCTCCATGAGACAGCCCTTCAGATATTTGAAGATGGCTCTCATATCTCCTCTCAGTCTCCTCTTTCTCAGGCTAAACATACCCAGCTCCTTCAACTGCTCTGCATAAGGCTTGGGATGACAAAACAATTCAATGGGGGTAGCCTAGATAGAAACCTCCAAGGAAGGGGGGACCACCATCATCTTCAGAGGGAGTCAATTCCCTGTTTTAGGTAAGGGCTAAAGGTGGGTCAGAGACGCGGGTGGCGCTGTGGTCTAAAAAACCACAGAGCCTAGGGCTTGTCGATCAGAAGGTCGGCGGTTCGAATCCCCGTGACGGGGTGAGCTCCCGTTGCTTGGTCCCTGCTCCTGCCCACCTAGCAGTTTGAAAGCACATCAAAGTGCAAGTAGATAAATAGGTACCACTCCGGTGGGAAGGTAAACGCCGTTTCTGTGCGCTGCTCTGGTTCGCCAGAAGCGGCTTAGTCATGCTGGCCACATGACCCGGAAGCTGTACGCCGGCTCCCTCGGCCAGTAAAGCGAGATGAGCGCCGCAACCTCAGAGTCGGACACGACTGGACCTAATGGTCAGGGGTCCCTTTACCTTTACCTTTAAAGGTGGGTCAGGGAGCTGAACCCCAAGATCTACAGGATATTTCTATAAATCACCTTTCAACATCCAGATGAAAAGCACTTCGCAAAGTAAATCATAATGATAACCGCAGAGGGAACAGGCCAAACGCTCTGGCGTGTGCATTTGAAAAGGCAGCTTTCCAAAACAACCCAAAGTTTGCTCAGATCCATGGATTTGAATGAGAGCCTATCATGAGAAACAAGCCCCCCCCCCCCCGAATTTCGGAGAATAGGGGTTCTGCCTGCAAACGTTTGAGTCATGCATTTGAAAGGGGCTCCTTTGTCAGACTCTTAATTAAACATGTTGAAAGAAATCCCCCTGGAGGGAGCCACCAGCAACAAAGAGAAGGCGGATATGTAATCTGTACCCTGGGGTCGACCTTTGATTCTCTCCTTGCACAGGGGCTGCCGAATCCAGAGGCGTTTCTAGTGGCAAGCAACCAATAAATCTTGGCGAGATAAACTTAACTTGTGATGCATTCGCCCTGTAGCGGATATGGAGCCCACAATGCCTTGATGCAAGAGATGATCACTGAAGAACTATTTACCAGTTCTGAGCTGCCTATAAAAAAGGGGGTTTCCGTTGTGCCTGAAAGCACATCCAATAGGGATGGAGGGATTGGTGCATCTTCATGCGTGTCAATTCCACATGTGTTTATTCATGCACCCTCTCTCCAGAAGGTACCCAGCCGGATCCAATCCCCTTCAGCATCTCCAGGCAAGGAGAGTCGCAGTGTGGGATTGCAAGAGTGCAGAAACACCCAGATGCCACAACTGGTAAGAAAGGATTTCTCCATGCAGCAGGAGGGTGTCAGGGAGCCGACAAGGAGAACAGGTCGTTCGCAGATCAGGAAAAGACAGTGACACACCGGCCACATTGGCTCCCAGGACATTTCCAAGCACAATTCAAAGTGTTGGTGCTGACCTTCAAAGGCCTAAATGGCCTCGGCCCAGTAGACTTGAATGAGTATCTTCACCCCCATCGTCCAGCCCGGACACTGAGGTCCAGTGCCAAGGGCCTTCTGGCAGTTCCCTCCCTGCGAGAAGTGAGGTTACAGGGAACCAGGCAGAGGGCCTTCTTGGTAGTGGCACCCGCCCTGTGGAACGTCCTCCCATCAGATGTCAAGGAAAGAAACAACTATCTGACTTTTAGAAGACATCTGAAGGCAGCCCTGTTGAGGGACGTTTTTAATGTTTGATGTTTTATCCGCAGGGCCTGTAAGACAGAGCTATTCCGCCTGGCCTTCAATTTGAATTAGCCTGATCCTCTATTCCCTTTTCCCTTTCCTCTTCTATGAAGAAACCCTTCTGGGATCCCACATTTAAATTCTTCCCTGATCTCCTTCCCACAACCCCATAGTCGCCTTTGACTGGACTTAACCATCCAGGTGTCCTTTGTTGTTGTTGTTGTTGTTTATTCATTTAGTCGTGTCCGCCTCTTCATGACCCCATGGACCAGAGCATGCCAGGCACTCCTGTCTTCCACTGCCTCCCACAGTTTCTCGGCCTCTGTCGTCCCCTTCTCCTTGTGCCCTCCATCTTTCCCAACATCAGGGTCTTTTCCAGGGAGTCTTCTCTTCTCATGAGGTGGCCAAAGTCTTGGAGCCTCAGCTTCAGGATCTGTCCTTCCAGTGAGCACTCAGGGCTGATTTCCTTCAGATCTTCTTGCAGTCCATGGGACTCTCAAGAGTCTCCTCCAGCACCAGAATTCAAAAGCATCCATTCTTTGGCGATCAGCCTTCTTGATGGTCCAGCTCTCACTTCCATACATCACTACTGTGAAAACCAGAGCTTTAACTTTACCTTTACCATTTTACCTCTGACCTGTGCTGGGGAAATTGCCTGTTTCCTCCTCTTCATCCTCCTCCAAGCTCCCTGCCTCCAGCACGTCCCAGCTCTTCCCCTCCTCTGGGGTGTAGCCGGTTTCCCACTGCCAGGATCCCAGAACCAAATCCTCTCCCCCAAATCCACCCAGTCCCTGATAGAGAGTCTCTGCTGGCCCACTTAATGCCCAGGGCAGCTAGCTGTTTTCATGCATCTCATTTTTCAGTCCTTGCTGATAGCTGGGATATCATCGCAGAGCTCCTGCGCGGAATAGCTAAGCACTTACGATGACCTGGAAGGATCCAAATTTCCGGAATAATGAAGGGAAAATTAATAGCTTTAATCTGCTTTTCACTTCAGGCTCCACTTTTCCCCTCCCAGGGTCTGAAGTTTCAGACACAGAGGAACTACAATATTTCAGAGGAACGCGTCACTTTCCCGGCTTATCTTCTGACGCAGGAAATCATTTCCACATCCATTCCTGTCTGGGAGGATTTGCATAACTGTCGGCAGAGAAACTTCTAAAAAGCCAGCGCTTAATACAATGTGAGCGAAGGTGTCATAAAAACATTGCCAGCTCTCCATCACTTCGACAACTTTCGAGAGTTAAATGTTTCCGGCGGGAGGCTGGAGGAAGTTGGCGGAAAGTCTCCCTGTGCTGGGAGACTGGTGGTTATGTCCTATAAAGTCATGCATAGCTTTGACCCATAAATGGGGCTGCGTAAGGCTTGCGGTTCTACAGCAGCGTGAGAAAAGTCTGGAGCATAGAACTGATCAAAGCATTCAGCTTAAGAACATATTGTCCCTGACCGCATGAAAAGTAGACATGGCGAAAGGTCAGAAATAAAGGAAAACTCGTGTCTCTGGTGAACACAATACAGTGGACCCTCGACTTACGAATGTAATCTGTTCCGACGGGAGCGTTGGAACTCGAAAAAATCGTAAGCCGAGTCCCCATAGGAATGCGTTGCAGAACGCATTCGTAGCTCGAAAAAATCTTCGGTAGTCGAAAAATCCCTATCTAAAGCGGCCGCGGCTTCTGATCGGAAGTCGAAAAAATTCGGAAGCGGCAGCCTCTTTGATCCCTCGTAACTCGAAAAATACGGAAGTCGGGGCATTCGTAAGTCGAGGGATCACTATACTACATTTATACCGGTTCTCAGTATACTTTACATTTACATCCCTGGTCCTGAATGGGGCAACTGTGCCCCTGAAGGACCAGGTGCGCAGCCTAGAGTCATTTTGGATTCACATCTGTCCATGGAGGCGCAGGTCATTTCTGTGTCCAGGGCGGCTGTCTACCAGCTCCATCTGGTACGCAGGCTGAGACCCTACCTGCCCGCAGACTGTCTCGCCAGAGTGGTGCATGCTCTGGTTATCTCCCGCTTGGACTACTGCAATGCGCTCTACGTGGGGCTACCTTTGAAGGTGACCCAGGGACTACAACTAATCCAGAATGTGGCAGCTAGACTGGTGACTGGGAGCGGCCGCCGGGACCACATAACACCGGTCATGAAAGACCTACATGCCTGGTTCCCAGGATGTTTCTGAGCACAATTCAAAGTGTTGGTGCTGACCTTTAAAGCCCTAAATGGCCTCGGCCCAGTATACCTGAAGGAGCGTCTCCACCCCCATCGTTCAGCCTGGACACTGAGGGCCAGCACCGAGGGCCTTCTGGCGGTTCCCTCATTGTGAGAGGTGAGGTTATAGGGAACCAGGCAGAAGGCCTTCTCGGTAGTGGCGCCCACCCTGTGAAACGCCCTTCCATCAGAGGTCAAGGAAATAAGCAGCTATCCTATTTTTAAGAGACAGCTGAAGGCAGCCCTGTTTAGGGAAGTTTTTAATATCTAATGCTGTATTGTTTTAACATTCGATTGGGAGCCACCCAGAGTGGCTGGGGAAACTCAGCCAGATGGGCAGGGTACAAATAATAAATTATTATTATTATTATTATTATTATTATTATTATTATTATTATTACATAGTTCTCCTTCTCCCCGGTTTATCCCCAAAACAACTCTATGAGTTAGGTTAGGCTGATAAAAATGATTGACCCAAGATCACCCAGTGAGCTTCCTGGCCATGTGGGATTTGAACCCTGGTCTTCCAGATCCTAGTCTTACACTCTAACCACTATGCCACGCTGTCTCTGTTTACAACAATTGTACATAAAATCATATGATAAAAGCCATATTTGAATAGTTAAAATCAGAAATCGGCCAATTATAATGGAATAACTTTAGTCCATGGCTCTCTTTCCTAGGAGATTAGATTACCTCTTGCTCACAGGCACACAGAGTGCAGATTTTTGCTTTTTCACAGATGCCTGATGATCTGAAGGCAGGGAGGAGGGAGAAGCAGAGAAGCCGGCCATCCAGTTATGTTTCTAATGGGATGTGGCAGGGCTTGGTGGCAGCCTGAGGAATGTCATAGACATGAGAATGGCTCCTCCCCAGAATCAGGGCAATGGATGGAAAATGCCCTTCAGCAAAACCATAGAAGCATAGAATCATAGAGTTGGAAGATACCCAAAGGGTCTCTGTTTACGCCCACCCAGACTGTCCTCACTGCTACTATTAGCCACTGCTATTAGCGCTACTGTTACTACAGGTAGTAGTAACTCTTAGTATAGGAATACCTGGAGTGGAAGGACTTCCACATTTGCTTCTCTCCATTTCTGCATCAGTCTGTAATTTTTTTAAAAAAAAAAACAACAACCCACATGACATTTTGCATGCAGTTTCTTCCAATATATGCATTTCTGCCTGATGCAAAAAAAAAATGCAAATAGAGGAATTACAGAGTCAGTTCACCTCCACCAGAGTTTATCCCAGACATCCCCAACCTGCGGCCCTCCAGATGTTTTGGCCTACAACTCCCATGATCCCTAGCTAACAGGACCAGTGGTCAGGGATGATGAGAATTGTAGTCCCAAAACATCTGGAGGGCCGAAGGTTGGGGATGCCTGGTTTATCCTTTCAGTGGATAGCAGTAGCCCTCACCCCCACGAAGGAGACTTAGTGCCCCTCTCCCTTCTCTCAGATCCAGCTTTTTTTCCTCTTGACAAAGTTTCTGCAAAGGCAGCAGTCTAGGATGCTCAGTCGGCCCCTTGGGGCTGTGGGGTATGGCAGCCCCCTTTTGAAGCTGCGCAGGAGGCCCTGGAATGATGGATGAGCCCAGAAGGTACATCCCTGCTCTGCACAGATGAAGCTGAGTTTGTTTTTGCCTTCTGCTCAAATGTTAACGGCACCTCCTGGGATGGAGGAGTCCCCAGTGAGCCCTTGCAGCATAGCATACGGGGTGGCAGAACACCATTGCTGGATCCGATTGGGCAAAGGAGCGTGGGTAGGACTGGCAGAACAGCCAGGGGCTCAGGCACAGGACTGGTCCAGGGAGCCCAGCCCTGATCCACTGATCCAGCAATAACCAGGTTTCGTTTTTCCCCAGCTTCACCATTTTATATTCATTTGTTAAATTTGCTTCTTTAAAGGATTTATTGATTTATTGATATCATTTTTGTTCCCAGGAAGCATCCCAAATCAAGGAACAATGAAAAGGCTGTTTTAAAAAAAGAAAACCCTCAAAGCAGTTCAGAAACGAGATAAAAACAATAACTGTCTCAAGAGGAAGAATGAGCGACAATAACTTAAGACTTTTGAAAAGTTTAAGTATCTATAAACTAAACAGGTTTAAATTTACAAGGAAGCTTCTATTCCTAGGGTGACTTCCCTACAAGAAATTCAAAATGGCAAAAGCAATGTACTGAAGGCCATATGCAGTATTAATATATTGACATATATTTATTATATAGGTCCATGGGGTCACGAAGAGTCGGACACGACTAAACGACTAAACAACAACAAATAGGCTTAATCTTCTTGCAGTCCATGGGACTCTCCAGAGTCTTCTCCAGCACCATAATTCAAAAGCATCAATTCTTTGGCGATCAGCCTTCTTTATGGTCCAGCTTTCACTACTGGGAAAACCATAGCTTTAACTATACAGACCTTTGTCAGCAAGGTGATGTTGAGCTGTTAGGTTCCTATTTAAGTGGTTCTTGCCAGTTTTGTAGCCAGGTGACACTCTTGCGTACTTGACATTGACTTCACTGATGATGAACCCAATAGAAATTCTACATCCCTCTTCTCCATCAACAGACCTGAGTGGCATCAGTTTCTGGGCTGTTTTTGAAAATCACCCCACCCAGAGCACATGAGAGTAATCTAGCCTGCTCTCTGAGATGGTTTCACTGGTGATGCCAAGAACTGGGTTTGGGGAAATGTTACCTTGGTCCTTCTGCATCCAACAGCTGGATAGCTCAGTTGGTTGGACCATTAGAGCAGTGTTTCCCAACCTAATCTAGGCAACGGCACACTTATTTCATTAAAAAAATCTCGCAGCACACCGCTCCTCCCCCACCCGGCTGCGCCGGGTCTCCTGACCCAGAGTTACCTCTGGGATCAGCTGTAGCGCGGCGTCCTTTCTCCCGCCCATCAGCTGGGGCACCAGGTCGGGATTCTCCCGCGAGGCTTCTGTTGCTGCTGCTGCTGCAGCAGCCAAGGGAGCAGCGCCGCCCTGGCTTCCGCTTCGCCGCTGGGCTCCAGCAGCGCCGCCACCACGGTCCTGTGCAGCCCTGGGCTGCAGGTCCCTTTTTCCGCGGCACATCAGCCGGTGTCTCGCGGCACACCAGTGTGCCACGGCACACCGGTTGGGAAACGCTGCATTAGAGCATGGTGCTGATAACGCCAAGGTTGCAGGTTCAATCCCCATAAGGGACAGCTGCATATTCCTGCATTGCAGGGGGTTGGATTGGATGCCCCTCAGGGTATCTTCCAACTCTGTGACTCTATCACAAGGGTCAACAACCTTTTTCTGCTGTGGGCCAGTCCACCGTCCCTCAGACCATGCGGTGGGCCTGACTATATTTTGGAAAAAAATATGAACGAATTCCTATGCCCCACAAATAACCCAGAGATGCATCTTAAAGAAAAGGACAAATTCTACTCATGTAAAAACACGCTGATTCCCGGGCAATCCGTGGGCTGGATTGAGAAGGCAACATATCCAAAAAATATGTTGAAAAATCAGAACTACTATCGAGATAGAGCGAGTTACAGGAGAAGAATAGAAGGATAAGAAAGGGGGGAAGAGGTAGAATACAAAAGTTGAATTGAGATGAAGAAAAAATAATGATAATAGATTTAAAGTATATACTTAAAATGATGGGAAGATGGAGAAACTGAGAAGATTGGAAGTCATGCACAGGGTAAAGGGGGGTGGTAAGGGTGGAAGGAATATATGTTGGGGTGTATGTAGGCAAGTGTTTGTACAAGTATGCAGACAAGTCTATATTTGTTCGTTTGTATGGTTGGTTGTTTGTTTATATGTGCAGAAATAAATAAAAACTTCTAAAAAAAGAGAGAGAGAAGGCGATTGGGCCGCATCCGGCCCATAGGCCTTAGGTTGCCTACCGCTGCTCTATGATTTATAAAGCACGTCCTCTGCTATTTGTAGAATTGTGCTTTAAAGTTTCTGGGGAGTCAATGCACTTTTCCTTCTCCAAATGTACATGTGGGTCTTAAAAAGAGAGAGGGAAGACAGGCAGGCTACCTGAGGCTCCCTCTCCACAGGGGTGATCCAAATTAGAAGTTCCGTTTAATATCTCTGTTTACGCCCACCCAGACTGTAATATATTCTCTTAATCTGATTGTAAACCTTCCTTGCCATTTATCTGGCATTTATCTGACCTTCCTGAGAACTCTCTCCCTCCCTCCACATTCAAAGAGCCATCTGCTTTGTGTTCCAGACTAAGCTAAAACTTTAGAAAGAAAAATGATTTGCTGATCTCCGTGAAGCAGCTAAGAACGTGTTGATAAAAGCCAGCGGGAAATATAGTTCTTATCCCAGATCACAAACATAACTCCTGCAAAAAAGAAAATAAAGCTCATCTCTTGCACCTGGAAAATACTGTTGCGTGGTGTGTGTGTGTTTGGGGTGGTGGGGCGAGGGTTAGGCTGTATGCCTGAGTCCCTGCTAATCCCTGCATCCAGCAAGGATTCAATTGCTGGAATAGCCAGGTGAGCTTCTTGGTAATGGCCTAAATATGGGTCCTTGGGGGCAACAAAGGAAGTGGCTCTGTGCCAGACGGCAAATGGGTGGTGCCCCTCCCCCAACTGGCTGGTAGATCGAAAGACAAAAGCCAGAGCAGAGAGGGAGAAGCAGGATGCAGGCAGAAGTCTGAGAGGGAGAGCCATGCTTGATTTCTGCCTGAGTCCAAGGCTGTAACGATGGGAGAAGCAAGTTCTCCTTGGGGTGTTAATACATCTTGTGACCAGGTTGTATATATGTGTAAATACTGCAATCAGCAGTATTTCTCTTATGTTGTTGTTGTTTAGTCGTGTCCGACTCTTTGTGACCCCATGGACCAGAGCACGCCAGGCACTCCTGTCTTCCACTGCCTCCCGCAGTTTGGTCAGACTCATGTTGGTGGCTTCGAGAACACTGTCCCACCATCTCATCCTCTGTCGTTCCCTTCTCCTTGTGCCCTCCATCTTTCCCAGCATCAGGGTCTTTTCCAGGGAGTCTTCTCTTCTCATGAGGTGGCCAAAGTCTTGGAGCCTCAGCTTCAGGATCTGTCCTTCCAGTGAGCACTCAGGGCTGATTACCTTAAGAATGGGTAGGTTTGATCTTCTTGCAGTCCATGGGACTCTCAAGAGTCTCCTCCAGCACCATAATTCAATTCCTCTTATGTACTAAAGTTAAAAACCACCTTCTTGATCTGTGCCTGGAAGTGAATAAGGAACCTGTGCAAATGTTTAGGCTAGCAACCTTGAAAAGAAAGGCATTTTATGGGCTTATAAAACGTATCTCAGGCTTATAAAAAAAAAATCCTGGATGTAACTCCATTGACTCTGATGGAACCATCTAATGGGGATAAGGCTAAGGGTTTCTTCAACAACAACTTTGTTGGACTGTTCATGTTGTGCGGATGCCTGATTATTGTCTTCCAAAGCAACTACTCTATTCCCAACTTAAAAATGGAAAGCGTAATGCTGGTGGACAACAAAAGAGGTTTACAGTCCTCTCAAGGCAAATCTTTAAAAATGTAGTATAAAGGTAAAGGGACCCCTGACCATTAGGTCCAGTCATGACCGACTCTGGGGTTGCGGCGCTCATCTCGCTTTACTGGCCGAGGGAGCCGGCGTACAGCTTCCAGGTCATGTGGCCAGCATGACTAAGTCGCTTCTGGCAAACCAGAGCAGCGCACGGAAACGCCATTTACCTTCCTGCCGGAGTACCTATTTATCTACTTGCACTTTGACGTGCTTTTGAACTGCTAGGTGGGCAGGAGCAGGGACCGAGCAATGGGAGCTCACCCCGTCATAGGGATTCAAACAGCCAACCTTCTGATCGGCAAGCCCTAGGCTCTGTGGTTTAACCCACAGCGCCAACCGCATCCCATAAAAATTTAGTATAAACACCGACAATTGGGAACCACTGGCCTGTGAGCGCTCCAATTGGAGAACAGCCTTGACCAAAGGTGGTATGGGCTTTGAAGACACTCAGGACGCAAGGGAGAAACGTGCTAAGAGGAAGGCATGCTTGGCAAATCCACACCGTGATCAACTCCTATGCCCCCACTGTGAAAGGATGTGTGGATCCAGAACTGGCCTCCACAGTCATTTACGGACACACTGTTAAGACCGTATTCATGGAAGACAATCTTACTGGCTATGAGTGATCGCCGAAGAAGAAAGAAGAAGACTAGCCATGCTGGCTCTGCTCTGCCTCCATGGTCAGAGGCAGCAATGCTCCTGAATACCAGTTGCTGGAAACCACAAGAGGGCAGAGGACTCTTGTGCTCAGATCCTGCTTGCGGGTCCCCAATTTGGGACATCTGAATGGCCACTGGGACAACAGGGTGCTGGATGACATTGGCCATTGGCCTAATCCAGCAGACTCTTCTTATGTTCTTTTCCTTTTATAATAATAATAATAATAATAATAATAATAATAATAATAATAGTAATAATAATTTATTATTTTTACCACGCCCATCTGGCCGAGTTTCCTCAGCCACTCTGGGTGGCTTCCAGTCAAATATTAAAACAGTACAGCATTAAATATTAAGAACTTCCCTAAACATGGCTGCCTTCAGATGTCTTTTAAAAATAGGATAGCTGCTTATTTCCTTGACATCCGCTGGAAGGGCGTTCCACAGGGAGGGCGCCACTACCGAGAAGGCCCTCTGTCTGGTTCCCTGTAACTTCACTTCTCGCAATGAGGGAACTGCCAGAAGGCCCTTGGCGCTGGATCTCAGTGTCCGGGCTGAACAATGGGGGTGGAGACGCTCCTGTTAAGCCATGGCCCTTATTTCCAGAAAAGGGAGGGCTATGTTTCACCTTTTGAAGTGGTAAAGGCAAGTCAAGGACATGCACAGAGAAACCCAAAAAAATCCCTCTTGCTTGTGGGTTGCATCTAACAGCGCCAGATTTAGGGTACTGCAGGTAGTTCCCACACACAGGGCCCTGAGCCAAGGGGGCACAAAACAATCATATTAATGGGGGGGAACTATATTTATATGGGTACCTACTGAGAAAATCCATTGAAAAGCAACTGTACCAAAATTAATTATAGTGAAAATAATAAATATTTGGGGAGGGTGCCAAATGTTGTCCACGCTCAGAGCGCCATATTACCCAAGTCAGCTCTTGCATCTAATGCCGTCTCATCAGGGATCCCTGCTTTCAAGTCAGGTCCTATAAACATTTAGAGATCCCCTTCATTGCCAGCAGATTGTCAAAGCCTTTTAATCTGTAGGAAGGGCAGTGAAGCTGTCATATGGGAGGGTGATTTGCTTTCATCGTGTGCAAAAAAAAAGTCCTTAGAAGAATTGTTTACCTGCAGGAGAGACCTATTCCGAACACACTGCGAATCAGCCTTGCTTCTGCATCAAATGGAACTCTGCAGCATGAATTAAACCCTGGGCTTCGAGAGGAAAGGATGTGTAAGGGCTGTCACAAAAGGGAGGCATTTAGAGTTAGACACCCTACCATTGCCACCCGGCATGCAACAACATTTCAGATGCTGGGGTCAAGCTGTTCTCCATAATCCCACACCAGCCTTTCCCAATCTGGTGACTTCCAGATGTTCTCCACCTCCCATCATCCCTGATCATTGGCCATACTGGCGGAGTGATCATGGGTGTTCCACAACATCTGGCTTCAAAAACGGTACTTTCACAGGATCGCCATCCTTGGCCAAACAGCTTCTAATGTCCTCAAGAAAGGCATGACTGCCAGACACCCTAACAAGAGTAGGGATGCAGAAGAAATGGGATTTTGTTTGCAACGCAGTTCTCCAGCCAACCAAAAAGTAGCTTGCGAGTGTAATCTCAGAGCTTCTCCCTATAATCTTTTAGAATTCTTGGAGAAGAGACGAGGACCCTGCAGACTGGAGGTGAGAAAATGTTGTTCCCATCTTCAAAAGTGGGAAGGGGGGAGAGAAGACCCAGGTAACTGCTGACCGGTTGACACTGATACCAGGAAAGGTCCTTGTTATTGTCTGGTGGTTTAGTCGTGTCCGATTCTTCATGACCCCATGGACCAGAGCACGCCAGGCACTCCTGTCTCCTACTGCCTCCCGCAGTTTGGTCAGACTCATGTTGGTAGCTTCGAGAACACTGTCCCACCATCTTGTCCTCTGTCGTTCCCTTCTCCTTCTGCCCTCCATCTTTCCCAACATCAGGGTCTTTTCCAGGGAGTCTTCTCTTCTCATGAGGTGGACAAAGTCTTGGAGCCTCAGCTTCAGGATCTGTCCTTCCAGTGAGCACTCAGGGCTGATTTCCTTCAGAATGGAGAGGTGTGATCTTCTTGCAGTCCATGGGACTCTCAAGAGTCTCCTCCAGCACCATAATTCAAAAGCATCCATTCTTTGGCGATCAGCCTTCTTTATGGTCCAGCTCTCACTTCCATACACCACTACTGGGAAAACCATAGCTTTAACTATACGGACCTTTGTCAGCTAGAACAGTCGGTCCATGAGCACTTAGAAAAAGATTCTGTGATTACTTAGGCTGACTTAACACCAGGAAGAACTTTCTGACAGTAAAAGCTGTTTGTCAGCGGAATGGTCTCCCTCGGGAAGTGGCGGGCTCTCCTTCCTTGGAGGTTTTTACGCAGAGCTTGGATGGACATCTGTCAGGGATGCTTCTGCTGTGATTCCTGCATTGCAAGGAGTTGGACTAGAGGACCTCTAGGGAATCTACAATTCTATGAGTCTATGAAATCAAATCAAGGCATTTTGGGAAGGGGATTCATTTCGCTTTATCTTTTGATGGGGTTTGTTCACAGAGCAGCTCCTCATCAGCTTGCCAAAGGCACACAGTTTTATAATGTGCCTTTTTAACCTCAACTCCACCTCAAGATCCTGTGCTGGCCCCTCCCTTCCTTTGTGGGCCCCATGGGGCCATTAGGTTCCATCAGCATTTGCAAGCTGTTGTTTAAAGTTTTATTTCTCGGTGTCAAAATTACATTTTCCCATTAGGAGTCTGCTTTTGATGCTCTGGGTAACTGCAACCCCTTTGTTAAATGTCAAAAGCCATGGATCTCTTTCTCCTTTTCATTTTTAACAACGTGAGACTGGGAATGTCAAATTAACCTTCCAAAATATCCACTTTGCCTTGCCTCTTCTCACTACATGCTCAGTCGTTAGCAAAAGGGCAGAATTGGAGCGGCAACTTGGCCAGGGAACAAACGTACACTTCTCGGTGTATTCTAGATTCAAGGTGTGGTTCCTAATCCTTAGCTCTCTAATAAGTTTGGACCTTCCTGCATACAAAATAAAACCCAAGTAAAACTCTGTTGTCAGTCTTCAGTTTGCATATTCAGATTTTATGTCATTTCATTCCCCGCCCCATTTTTTTCCACTATTACATAGTGCTGGCCTTGATTTTTAAAAGCTTTGTGTGGTTTTGCACATATTTTACTCACAATCTCACTGCATCATGGGTTGTATGATCCTGAGACTGCATATACAATACTGGCATTCTTTCATATGTGCACTCACTCACAAGAATGAGCACAATTGGGCACCACAATGTATGTATTTCTGCAGAAAATCTTAATGGGCCATATATTCCTTAAAACGTTATAAGAAACCCTTACTGCAAAAACCCTCTCAGCCATAATATCTAACTGTCGTCTTTTAAGCAATAACAACACCGATCAGTGGTCATAGTACTTTGCGACCCAATCCAAAACAGAGATGGGTTGTCCTGATCATAGAATCATAGAATTGTAGAGTTGGAAGGGACCCCGAGGGTCATCTAGTCCAACCCCCTGCAATGCAGGAATCTCAACTAAAGCATGCGGCTGTCTTTTAGTTCTAGTCAAACTGGATGCGCGTCCAGAGTATTCTTTCAACCTCTTCTTCCACCACCACCAAAAATCCTGAACATAAATAAAACTACAGTGGTACCTCGGGTTAAGTACCGGTACTTAATTCATTCCGGAGGTCCGTTCTTAACCTGAAGCACCACTTTAGCTAATGGGACCTCCTGCTGCCGCTGCGCCACCAGAGCACGATTTCTGTTCTTAGCGGAGTTCTTAACCTGAAGCGTACTTAACCTGAAGAGTACTTAACCTGAAGCATACTTAACCCGAGGTACCACTGTACTGAGGTCAACTATTGTCAGGAATCTCAATCAACACACGAGAACACATAGAGAGAAGATGTAGGACTTGGACCCCAGAGATATGAGTTCATCTCTGACTCACTCATAAAACTCTGAAAGGACGTAGGCTGGCAGGTCATTTCATCCGACCACGTTCATCAATCAGAAAGTGGTATTTTGAAAATGCACTGGAAAGGGCTACAAATGAGCTAAGTCCTGCTCTCCTGCAGAGACACTGAAAGCCAAATCTAAGCCCACTTTCAAACACTCTTGCAGTAGCCAAGAAGATGCCTGTGGGAAACCATCAAATAGGACCCAAGCACAAGAACACTTCTCCTCTGGTCTCCAGCAACTGCTGTTTGAAAGCGTTACTATCGAGGCTGAGCATAGCCGTTGTGCCTAGTAGCCACTGACAGCCTTTTTGTCCATGAATTTGCCTAATCCTCTTTTAAGACCATCTAGAGCAGTGATGGCTAACCTTGACACTCCAGATGTTTTGGGACTACAACTCCCATCATCCCTGACCACTGATTCTGTTAGCTAGGGATGATGGGAGTTGTAGTTCCAAAACACCTGGGGTGTCAAGGTTAGCCATCACTGATCTAGAGGGACGTGGGTGGCACTGTGGGTTAAACCACAGAGCCTAGGGCTTGCCAATCAGAAGGTGGGCGGTTCGAATCCCCGCCCCAGGGTGAGCTCCCGTTGCTCGGTCCCAGCTCCTGCCCACCTAGCAGTTCGAAAGCACATCAAAGTGCAAGTAGATAAATAGGTACCACTCCGGCGGGAAGGTAAAGGCGTTTCCGTGCGCTGCTCTGGTTCACCGAAGCGGCTTAGTCATGCTGGCCACATGACCCGGAAGCTGTACGCCGGCTCCCTCGGCCAGTAAAGCGAGATGAGCGCCGCAATCCTAGGGTCGGTGACGACTGGACCTAATGGTCAGGGGTCCCTTTACCTTTACCTTTGGCTTGGTGGTCACGACTGCCTTCTTGTGGAAGGGAGTTCCATAGTTTAACTATCTGCTACACAAATAAGTAGGGGGACCAGGTGGCGCTGTGGGTTAAACCACAGGCTTGCTGATCAGAAGGTCAGCGGTTCGAATCCCTGCGACGGGGTGAGCTCCCGTTGCTCGGTCCCAGCTCCTGCCCACCTAGCAGTTCGAAAGCATGTTAAAGTGCAAGTAGATAAATAGGGACTGCTCCAGCGGGAAGGTAAACGGCGTTTCCGTGCGCTGCTCTGGTTCGCCAGAAGCAGCTTTGTCATGCTGGCCACATGACCCGGAGGCTGTCTTCGGACAAACGCCGGCTCCCTCGGCCTATAGAGCGAGATGAGCACGCAACCCCAGAGTCGGACACGACTGGACCTGATGGTCAGGGGTCCCTTTACCTTTACCTTACACAAATAAGTATTTTCTATCTGTCCTGAATCATCCAGCTTTCAGTTTCATTGGATGTCCAGGCGTTCTAGCACTTTGCTTCCAAAACATATGGTTGGGGGGGGGGGCAGGTTGGGTAAGGCTGTTCTACCATGCAGGGACTCAGAACCTACGTGCATGTTGTGGGGTATCCAGAAAGAGAAGTCAAATCCAACATTTCCTGTTTTGCTAGAATGGGCACTCAGCCGAATGTGGATCCAACAGAGAGGGCTCACTTCCTGTCAAACCTGTGGGAGCCACTCCCCACATCCCCAGGTGTGGCCAGGTAGAGATGGGAGTAACTTATATTAAAAGGCTGGTCACATCGTGTTCTCTCTCTCTTTCTCCCTTACGCTCTGACTCCACCTTTCACACTTGTCTTCATCATTCATCTTCTACCACTGCATCTCTGCAGAGATGTAGCGAGTTCATAATCTGCTGTACTCCCAAACGTAACAAATAATAATAATAATAATAATAATAATAATCTGGCTGGGTTTCCCCAGCCACTCTCCCAACAGAATATTAAAAACACAATAAAACATCAAACATTAAAAACTTCCCTAAACAGGACTGCCTTCAGATGTTTTCGAAAAGTCAGATAGTTGCTTATTTCCTTGACATCTAAAGGGAGGGTGTTCCACAGGGAGGGTGCCACCACCGAGAAGGCCCTCTGCCTGGTTCCCTGTAACTTCGCTTCTCACAGTGAGGGAACTGCCAAAAGGCCCTCAGAGCTGGACCTCAGTGTCCAGGCTGAACGATAGGGGTGGAAACGCTCCTGGTATACTGGGCCCAGGCCGTTTAGGAAGGATAATATTTAACTGATGTATCCTCTCCTAATTTCTATCAATGGTCCCTTGAAAGGTGTCCCTTGAAAGGTCTAAACCACTGAGACTCTTGAGCTTGCTGATCAGAAGGTCGGCGGTTCGAATCCCCGCGATGGGGTGAGCTCCCATTGCTCGGTCCCAGCTCCTGCCAACCTTGCAGTTTGAAAGCACGTCAAAGTGCAAGTAGATAAATAGGTACCACTCCAGCAGGAAGGTAGACAGCGTTTCCGTGTGCTCTGGTTTCCGTCACGGTGTCCCGTTGTGCCAGAAGCAGTTTTGTCCTGCTGGCCACATGACCCGTAAAGCTGTCTATGGACAAACGCCAGCTCCCTCGGCCTGAAAAGCGGGATAAGGGCCGCACCCCTTTTGTGGGATGTATAACACTGGTGCAGTCAATCACAACATTCCTAGAGTGTACACAAGGGGTCTTGGTCCTCCAGGTAGAGTTTCCTGTGCCTGGACTGAGATCAACTTCCTTTGTGTGACCAGAGGTGGGAGTGGCCTTACCTGTAGTACACAGGTCTGCTGCCATTCTCCTCTCTTCTTCCCATCAGGACTCCGAGGATGCAACACCTCAAGAGATGCACTCTTGGCTTCCAGCCAAGAGGGCCCAAGTGGACCCTTCTCCCTTAAGGAGAGTGTCCACATGTACATACATTTAATCTAAGCTAGCCTGCCTTCTGAGACTTGTAAAAGCCTGGAAAGTCTGTGAGTAAAATCTTTTTACTTTTAAAAGCATTGTGTCGTGTATTTTCTTTTAAGAGGGAAGCAGGGGAATTATATGCCAGGATCTGCCTTGTTCTAGAACAGGGTTGTCAAACTCAAATTCATCGGGGGCCGCATCAGCAGTTTGGTCACCCTCAAAGGGCCGGTTGTATCTGTAGGACTATGTGTCCACTCTTTATTATCATAAATTATTGTCACTGCATTCAATTATTACTGTTTTTTGTAATAATGTAAGTAATAACTAGCTCTGAAAGCAGAAACATAGTCAGAATAATGGCAAGTAGATATTCAAATGTACAATTATTGTACAATTTATTGAAAAATGATTTTTGGTAACAGACAGTAATTTTTTTTTTTTAAACATACAAAATATTGAGGGGGCTGGGCCCCTGCAAAATGGATGGGCATTGCCATTAAAATCAATGGTTGGTGTGTGCGAGCCGCATCTTGTGATTATGCAGGGTGGGGTTTACCTGAGCCACCCCCCCTCCTATTTTACTCAGTTTGGCACCCCTGCTAGAGCTCCTTCTCAAGGATTCTGGGTTGGCGGAGAGGAAAAGCGCGCGTGCGTGTGTGTGCGTGTGTGTGTGTGTATGGGAAAGCTAGGTGACCTGCCTCTTTGCAAAATCCCCGATGGCTGCACCTGTGAAAAAGGAGAGGCTCCCCATGCAGACGGCGGAGGCAGCAGCAGCACACCTGCCGGGACCTCCAGGTGCGCCCTTGAGGCCACCTCGCAGCGATGGGGGAGCCGGGTTGGTCCACTGCACATAAGCGCCGCTTTACTCATTCCTAGGGTCGCCCTGCGAAATAATGGTTGTGCTGATGAGAAAAGTGTGTGTGTTTGGGGGGGAGTGCACCGGCCAAGGGTGCACAAAGAAGAATCGCCGTCCACAATTAATAAATCGCAGGTCGTATCAGCTCATCATCCGGCATCTCCCTCCCTCTCTTAAAAGTGTGCATGGGCGCTTATGTCAATTGGTTTTCTCTCCCTAGCTTAGATTTTCCCAAGCGAGCAAAAGAGAGATCTCCACCACCCCGCCCCGCGCCTTAGCCTCTTTCCTGCGATCTTCTGCCCAAGATCCCTAAATCCAAAAGTGAAAGATCGCTCCAAACTTTTTTTTTTTTTGCGGCGCCCGGGAGATGTTGAAAGGGGGGGTGAGTTGTGCGGGGAGGGCGAGCGAGAGGAGAGCGAGAGGGAGAAGCCGCCCTTGCGCATGTGCGAAGGTGTCCAAACTGACAATGCTGGAGAAGATAGCAAGCTTTGGGGTTGGGAGAGAGAGAGAGAAACAGAGTGAGTGAGAAAGAGAGAAAGAAAAGAGTGGGGGAAGCAGGAAGGGTGGGAAAAACGGAGAGAAAGAGAGAGGGGGGGAAAGCCCCTCCATTGATTTCCCTCCCCACCCCCCACCCCGACCCCAGATATCCCCCCCCACCCCAAGCAACCATCCAAGCAATGTCCGTGGGATTTGGCAGCAATACGATCCAAAGGCAGAGCGAGGAAACTGGCCGCAAGTAGGTGCAATCGCTCTTTCTGTTGCGCGCTCCCCTCTCTGCCCTGCTAGGCGTCCGGGAAAGATGTGGGTCCGTGGGGTGGGATGGAGAGGGCTCCGCTCTAGGTGGAGGGGCGGGGAGGGTGGGGGTCAGCCACTGGTCCCACAGATCCGGCCCGCCCCCGGCGCAGAACTGGCGCCCGAGAGCCTCAGCTGCCCAACGTCCATCCACCTCGCAGCTGGTTTGCTGGAAAGAGAGAGAGATGGTGCGCGGCGGTGGCGGCACGTTGGGTTTCTCTCCTCTCTCTTTTCTCCCCACTTCCTCGCCTCCGACACGGGGAGCGTGGGGGGGAGGGGAGAAGTCCCGGCTCTGCTCCCTGGCTTGGCCTGGCTGTGCCCGGCGCTGTTTGTGTGTTTGTCTGCCGGGGTGGCGGCGAGAGAGAGAGGGAGGGAGGGGGGCGGGGAAGGATCGCTGGTGAACTTCAGCCGAGGTGGCGAAAGAGTTGAGGAAAAGTTCAGCCGCGCCGAAGAAGAGCGCCGCAAGTTGCTCGCTCGCTCCGGCGAGGGAGGGAGGGAGCCAGAGAGCGAGGCTGCAAGGACGCGGAGCGCCCCTAGTGGGCTCTGTGAAATAAACTTTAAAAACAAGCGCGTGGGGAAGGGAAGGAGGGGAGGCCGCAAAAGCAGGAGGAGGAGGAGGCGGTGGTGGCAACCTGCAGCCCAGGAGTTGGAGAAAGGCTGGCGGCCGGCGGAGGCTACACGGGCCACATGACGAGGTCTGGCGGGCCGCATTTGGCCCCCGGGCCTTGTGTTTGACACCTGTGTTCTAGAAGTTCATAGGAATTTAAACGCCACGTTTTGCTGCGCTTTATTGGGGATGAGAAACTCTGCTAGTTTGGAGCTTGTTAGCACAAGCTGGGATAGGAAATATTAATCAATATTCCCTCATCCACATTCCTACTCATCTCCCACACCTTTGACTGGACTTAACTTGCCAGGGGTCCTTTACCTTTTTACCTTTCCCCTCGAAATGAACCAAAGAAAGTTTCCCATCAAGCATACCCCCATTACAAGCTCCAGCTCAGGGTTCTTTCCACCGACTCGGCTCCCTCGCCCCTTTTGAGGGACCTTGAATACACACCCATAATTAGCATGCAGAGACACACAGCCGCTTCCCTCGGAGCTCTCTGTCCGTAGTAAATTTTCTTGAATGTCTTTGAATTGTGTCTGAGATTCTATAATAGGTGCAACCAGCTCCGATGTGAGATTAAATACTCTATTAAGCATTCTTAAGAGTCACTTGGCGGGGAGAGTGTCAAGGAAAAGGAAAAAAGCTGCTACCGTCAGTTTGCGAGTCCAGCCCAGTCAGAAGCCAGGGGAGAGACTGCTGGAGCTATGGGGCATGCTGGTCCTCCTGCCTTGCCCCACCCCACCCCACTCCACCCCAGAACATACTCTTACTTTCTCTTGCTCCCTCTTCATGGTTTTGTGGAGAATCAACTGCTGCCTTTCAGGCAGGAAAACGAATGCATTTTTAATCCTCTTGAAACGTGAAGGTTTAGTCTGCTTCTTGGATGTAGCCTATCTTGATTTCAGCAAGGCCTTTGACAAGGTGCCCCATGATATTCTTGTAAGGAAGCTGGTAAAATGTGGGCTAGACAATGCTACCATTCGGTGGATTTGTAACTGGCTGACTGACCGAACCCAAAGGGTGCTCATTAATGGATCCCCTTCATCCTGGAGAGAAGTGACAAGTGGGGTGCCACAGGGTTCTGTCTTGGGCCCAGTCTTATTCAACATCTTTATCAATGACTTGGATGATGGGCTTGAGGGCATCCTGATCAAGTTTGCAGATGACACCAAATTGGGAGGGGTGGCTAATACCCCAGAGGACAGGATCACACTTCAAAATGACCTTAACAGATTAGAGAAAGCAAACAAGATGAATTTTAACAGGGAGAAATGTAAAGTACTACACTTAGGCAAAAAAAATGAAAGGCATAAATACAGGATGGGTGACACCTGGCTTGAGAACAGTACATGTGAAAAGGATCTAGGAGTCTTGGTAGACCACAAACTTGACATGAGTCAACAGTGTGATGCAGCAGCTAAAAAAACCAATGCAATTCTGGGCTGCATCAATAGGAGTATAGCATCTAGATCAAGGGAAATAATAGTACCACTGTATTCCGCTCTGGTCAGACCTCACCTGGAATACTGTGTCCAGTTCTGGGCACCACAGTTCAAGAAGGAGACTGACAAGCTGGAACGTGTCCAGAAGAGGGCAACCAAAATGGTCCAAGGCCTGGAAACGATGCCTTATGAGGAACGGCTTAGGGAGCTGGGTATGTTTAGCCTGGAGAAGAGAAGGTTAAGGGGTGATATGATAGCCATGTTCACATATATAAAAGGATGTCATATAGAGGAGGGAGAAAGGTTGTTTTCTGCTGCTCCAGAGAAGCGGACACGGAGCAATGGATTCAAACTACAAGAAAGAAGATTCCACCTAAACATTAGGAAGAACTTCCTGACAGTAAGAGCTGTTCGACAGTGGAATTTGCTGCCAAGGAGTGTGGTGGAGTCTCCTTCTTTGGAGGTCTTTAAGCAGAGGCTTGACAGCCACCTGTCAGGAATGCTTTGATGGTGTTTCCTGCTTGGCCTCTTCCAACTTCCAACTCTATGATTCTATGATTCTATGATTCCCTAAACAGGGCTGCCTTCAGATGTCTTCTAAAAGATGGACCATTGGCCTAATCCAGCAGGCTCTTATGTTATTCTGACTTCACCTCCCATCAACTTGGCCATTCTTTCTGCTCGTAGTCCAAGCCATCTGGGGGCCACCAGGTCAAGGTAGAAGATGCCCTGTTCCCAGGGACAGGGGTGTGTGGGGTTTGGTCTCCTGGCTCCCTTCATGAGAAGGAGAATCCAGCTTGCAGCCATCTCCCAAAGCCACATACTTTATTCGCTTTTGGCATGCCTGGCTCAGCAATGGCACCAAGCAATGCATCATCAGGGCAATGACCTTTTGATGAGCGTTTACACAAATACATCATCAAAGCCCCACTGATCAGCAGGCTGCTCTCCCCGTGATGCCTTTGTGGCATACATCATCCGAGCGTCACGGAAGGATGATGGATTTGCAGCCTCCATCATCAGAGCGCCATTGCTCACCTGGGGACGGGCAGCGTGGCAGGAACAAAGCCTGGGCTTTTAAAAATGCTCTTTTGAAAATCTATTAATGTGTTTTATTTTATTTTTAGGAAGAGAACTGTGAGATGGGCAAGCGGGGGTGGGGGAGACAGGGAGAGAAAGTAACATGCATAAGAACATACAGAAAGAAGGGTTTGATGGATCAGGACAGTGGTCTATCGACTCCAGCATCCTCTTCCCATAAGAACATAAGAAGAATGGGCTGGATGAGGCCACTGGCCCCTCTCCTTCCAACATCCTGACCTCACAGTTGCCAGCCAGGTACCTGTGGGAAACCAGCAAGCAGGATTCAAGGGCAAGAGCCCTGTCTCCTCCTGTGGTCTCCAGCACCACAGAAGATTATGAGAAGAGCCCAATTGGATCGGGGCCAGGTCTATTTAACAATCCCAAAGTTTGATGAGAGCCAATAGCGCAGATTTCGTAAAGAAGACAACAGCGGTTACTCAGACCTCATTGCTGGTTGCGAAGAGACCCCCCATGACACTTCAAGCTTCAGGGACCCCAAAAATGTAGACCCGCCACTGACTGTTGCAAGCGATTGCAGAGAGGAAAAAGCAGGCGAGTAGGAGAGGGCAAAATCTGCTTGAGAACGCTGTAAGTATCAACCCAGCCAAGTCATTCCCCTAACAAATCTCCCCCTGCAAGTGGTGAGCACAACATTTCGGGCCTCTGCAATTACGCTCCTTTTCCACCGGAACAAAGCAGAACACCCATCAGTACAGCTGTGAGCCGCAATAATTAGAGCCGGTCGCTCCGAGTGCGAGATCCGTCCTGATGCATTTGGGACTGGGCCCCGCAGTATGGGAAGGCAGGATGCACCCTGTACTATAGATAACAATTAACACGGCTGCACATTCATTAGGAACTAAAACGCCGTCGAAAGCCGTAATGTCCCCAAGGCAGAGGCAGCCCCGCGACGGGGTGGTTTTAAGGAGCCAATTAGCTCCGAAAGACTATCTTATTGCCTCCATCTGGGTTAATATATCCTCATTCGAGTTAATGAAGACTACATTGGTTTTGGAGACTAGGAAGCAGGCAGTGAGCATATAGCGTCCCGTGCCAAATGGAAATTAGCAGCTTAATAGTCCAAAACCACTGGCAGGAAGAAGGGTCGGGAATAATTTATAATCTGCTTTTAAAGAAAAGAAGCACAGCCCACTCTGGGTTAGGATGTGCCGTGCTCAGAGGTAGTCAATAGGATTGATCAGGCACGGATATATCCGAGAAGAGGTGAGTTTAAAGGAGCGCAACAGGCTAGCAAACGCTGGGTAGGAGCACTGCAACAATGATGGACAGCGGAAGGTGAGAGGCAAGGGGGCTATTGAATTTTGGTGCTGTGCAGGGTGCTCTGAAATTTTAAAGCTCAAAGCCCGCCACTGATCCAAGAAGCCCATAGAATCATAGAATGGTAGAGTTGGAAGGGACCCCCAATTTCATCTAGTCCAACCCACTGCCACTGCTATGCAGTACGTTTCCGAGCACAATTCAAAGTATTGATGCTGACCTTTAAAGCCCTAAACGACCTCGGTCCAGTAGACCTGAAGGAGCATCTCCAACCCCATCATTCTGCCCGGACACTGAGATCCAGTTCCGAGGGCCTTCTGGAGGTTCCCTTGCTGCGAGAAGCCAAGTTACAGGGAACCAGGCAGAGGGCCTTCTCGGTGGTGGCGCCTGCCCTGTGGAACGTCCTCCCATCAGATGTCAAAGAGAAAAGCAACTACCAGATGTTTAAAAGACATCTGAAGGCAGCCCTGTTTAGGGAAGCTTTTAATCTTTAATAGACTATTGTATTTTAATATTCTTTTACTATTCTGTTGGAAGCCGCCCAGAGTGGCTGGGGAAACCCGGCCAGATGGGCGGGGTATAAATAACAAGTTGTTGTTGTTGTTGTTATTTCAGCTGAAGCATCCATGACTGACAGATGGCCTTCTAACCTCTGCTTAAAAGCCTGCAAGGAAGGAGAGTCCACTACCTTCCAAGGGAAACTGTTCCGCTGTCAAATAGCTCTTACTGTCAAAAGTTCTACCTGATGTTTATTAGTCTTGCTCCTGTAGGAGGAAGCGTTTCCATTAAAACTGCTGCTAAAACAGAGGTTCAGCGGAAACCAGCTGGCAGGCAGTGAGGGAGCACCTGGGAGCCTTTTTGCAGGCATTAACAGCACGATGGAGTTTTCCACAGGTGTGGCAAGACAACCCACCTGTCATTCATGTGACGCCACAATATTGTCGTGACCTGCGGGTTGCCATGGTTAAATTAATTCAACACTGAGTGTTGGTGTTTTCTCCTCCTTATTTTTAGAGACTGCAGCTTCTTAAGTACATAAGAGGAGCCTGTCTGCTGGGTCAGGGAAGAGTGGTCCCATCAAGTCCAGGATTCAAGCGAAAGAGCAGCACTCTCCCCTCCCTGGCAACCGGTACTCAGAGATCAAGGTTCTGTGCAACACTAAGATTTCTGTTGCTGGAGCCACGAAGCCTCTGCATTAAGTGGGGGGAGGAGATTGAGGCAGGAGGGCACCTCCGAGCTGATCTCCAAAGAGGATTTCGCTAAAGCTCCCAACTAAAGCGGGGGGGGGGATGGGAAGGGGGCAAGGACACCTTCCGAGGCCAAGTGTGATGCTAATAACTTCGCACTCGGTGATAAATCCCATGGAGTTAAATCGCTAATCCTGAGTGCAAGGAGAGGAAAAACCACACGACCCAAATCTTTGCAGAAGCAGACATGGGGTTTGGGGATCTGTCTGTCTCTTTACATCAAGGGTGGGGGACCTCACACCCAGGGCTTGAATGTGGCCCTCCAGGCCTATCACGCTGGCCCTTGGAATCCTCCCCCGGCCACATCTCTTCCTGGCCCTCAAGAGTTTATTGCCTGGTTGAAATGAGTCCTTGAACTCTGACAATGCCCATAGAATCATAGAATCCTAGAGTTGGAAGAGACCACAAGGGCCATCCAGTCCAACCCCCTGCCAAGCAGGAAACACCATCAAAGCATTCCTGACAGGTGGCTGTCAAGCCTCTGCTTAAAGACCTCCAAAGAAGGAGACTCCACCACCCTCCTTGGCAGCAAATTCCACTGTCAAACAGCTCTTACTGTCAGGAAATTCTTCCTAATGTTTAGGTGGAATCTTCTTTCTTGTAGTTTGAATCCATTGCTCCGTGTCCGCTTCTCTGGAGCAGCAGAAAACAACCTTTCTCCCTCCTCTATATGACATCCTTTTATATATTTGAACATGGCTATCATATCACCCCTTAACCTTCTCTTCTCCAGGCTAAACATACCCAGCTCCCTAAGCCATTCCTCATAAGGCATCGTTTCCAGGCCTTTGACCATTTTGGTTGCCCTCCTCTGGACACGTTCCAGCTTGTCAGTATCCTTCTTGAACTGTGGTGCCCAGAACTGGACACAGTATTCTAGGTGAGGTCTGACCAGAGCGGAATACAGTGGTACTATTCCTTCCCTTGATCTAGATGCTATACTCCTATTGATGCAGCCCAGAATTGCATTGGCTTTTTTAGCTGCTGCATCACATTGTTGACTCATGTCAAGTTTGTGGTCTACCAAGACTCCTAGATCCTTTTCACATGTACTGCTCTCAAGCCCATTGCTTATCTAAATCTAGGAATGTGTATAGAAACCAGCCTACTGTACAGCTATAACCTTTCTATTTGTTGCTCCGCCCACTTTTGCCTCTGGTCCCGCCCACCGCAGCCATGTGGTCCAATGTTTTGTGTGGCCCACTTTTCTGTGTGACAGGTCCAAGCTCACACATTGTCCCACAGAGGTGTAACATGGGTTGCTGGTGCCCAGGTCAGACAAGCCGCCAACGCCACCAGAGCACCGCCACCCCCGCCCAATCCAAATGGGGCTGCACAGCACCTCCTGTTTATGCATGGGGTAGCCTGATAGGCCAATGCAGCTGTTGGTGTCCAAATCCCCCCTCCAATCCCCACAGATAATAATAATAATAATAATAATAATAATAATACTATAATAATAATAATAATTTATTATTTATACCCCACCCATCTGGATGGGTTTCCCCAGCAACTCTGGGCAGCTCTCAACAGAATATTAAAAACATCATAAAAGAATAAACATTATACTTCCCTAAACAGGGCTGCCTTCAGATGTTTTCTAAATGTCAGGTAGTTGTTTATTTCCTTGACATCTGGTGGGAGGGCGTTCCACAGGGCAGGCGCCACTACCAAGAAGGCCCTCTGCCTGGTTCCCTGTAACGTCACTTCTCGCAGGGAGGGAATCGCCAGAAGGCCCTCGGAGTTGGACCTCAGTGTCCGGGCTGAACGATGGGGGTGGATACGCTCCTTCAGGTATACTGGATTGAGGCCGTTTAGGGCTTTCAAGGTCAGCACCAACACTTTGAATTGTGCTCCGAAACGTACTGGGAGCCAATGTAGGTCTTTCAAGACCAGTGCTATGTGGTCTCGGCGGCCGCTCCCAGTCACCAGTCTAGCTGCCGCATTCTGGATTAGTTGTAGTTTCCAGGTCACCTTCAAAGGTAGCCCCAAATAGAGTGCATGGCAGTAGTCCAAGCGGGAGATAACCAGAGCATGGACCACTCTGGTGAGACAGTCTGCGGGCAGGGAGGGTCTCATCCTGCGTACCAGATGGAGCTGGTAGACAGCCACCCTGGACACAGAAATGACCTGCGCCTCCAGGGACAGCTGTGAGTCCAGAATGACTCCCAGGCTGCGCACCTGGTCCTTCAGGGGCACAGTTGCCCCATTCAGGACCAAGGAGTCCCCCACACCTGCCTGCCCCCTGGCCCCCAAGAACAGTACTTCTGTCTTGTCAGGATTTAACCTCAATCTGTTAGCCGCCATCCATCCTCCAACCGCCTCCAGGCACTCACACAGGACCTTCACCACCTTCACTGGTTCTTCCCACCTCCCTCTCTCATGGGGGGGGGGGGCTGAGCTGCTTTGCTGTCTTCCCCAGGGGAGGGCAGGGATCCCCATGGAATCTGGCACCTGGTTCACCCCCTCAACATTTTGCACCCAGAGCCCTGGGCTCCCCCCACACTACACCACTGTTATGCCATTTAAAAATCACAATATGTTGGCGTTTCTGTGAATCCCAAGGCAGCACCAAGCACTCTCTGCTAACAACATATTTTCTGCTCACGGGGGGCCACAGCCAAGTGTTCACACCTCTGTCTTTCTCATCCGCTGGCATCGGGGCGAGGGGGGGTCACCCCAGTCACTGAGTGTGACTGCAAATCCACCATAGATGCTTTCAAGGCTGCTGCAGGATGTCAGCGAGTCCTGACCTGCATCGTAAGCAACATTTGCCAGCCTTTCTCTTGCCGCTATTGAACAGCTCCTAATTATGATGTCACCCAAAGCCCATTTGCACCCGGGGCAGATTGACAGCTGTTTGTCGGCCTCCGCTGCCTTCCCTGCCGTAATTGAAATTATTGTTTTCGGTGTACGTTGTCAGGGAAAATGACATTCTTGCTGATATGACAGAAGCGACTTACATTCGCGGCCGAGCTAAACAGATATTGTCAGGCGCAAGATGGCAAGTCGTTTTCTGCTTTCAGACAGAAATATCTCATTATCGCTAACTGCGATGAATTGTACTCCGGGGAGCGATGGCAGAGAGGCGTGTCGAGTGGACGCACAGATACCTGAGGGGTTGCGAGGGAACTTTTTGCAAGCCCATCACAGCTGAAATGGAGCCAGTTTTGGAGGGTATCCTAATGCAATTCTCTGAGCAGCGGGATGTCCGAGCCCCCACCCTTTGTATATAATTTTTATAACATTCCTCACACATTTTTGCAACGACCTTCAAATCAAATACATTGTTTCATAAATTGACTTCCCTGTGGGATGTAAACACTAGAGCAGTCAAGTACAACAATGCTAGAAGGGGTTTCAGTCCTCCTGCCACAACTTCCTGGTCACCTGGACTGAGACAACCTCCTCTTGCAGCTAGATGTGGGAGTGGCATTACCTGGGCAGGTTAGAACAAAAGGCACAGGTCATGTAGCCATTCTCTCTCTTCTCTCTCTTGCCTCTCGCCTGGATTATCAGGAAGGATGCTCAGTTGGCTTCCAGCCAACTGGGGCCTAATGGACTTCTCTCCCACATGGAGAGATTCCAATTGTATATATCTTTACAGGTGGCGCTGTGGGTTAAACCACAGGCTTGCTGATCAGAAGGTCAGCGGTTTGAATCCCTGCAACGGGGTGAGCTCCCGTTGTTCGGTCCCAGCTCCTGCCCACCTAGCAGTTCGAAAGCACGTTAAAGTGCAAGTAGATAAATAGGTACCGCTCCAGCGGGAAGGTAAACGGCGTTTCCGTGCGCTGCTCTGGTTCGCCAGAAGCAGCTTTGTCATGCTGGCCACATGACCCGGAGGCTGTCTTCGGACAAACGCCAGCTCCCTCGGCCTATAGAGCGAGATGAGCACGCAACCCCAGAGTCGGACACGACTGGACCTGATGGTCAGGGGTCCCTTTACCTTTTACTATGCATAAGCCTGCCTTCTTTTGGGAATCTTACTGTGTCTCCATCTGAATGTACGTGAGTAAACCTTTTATATCTTTTTATAGAAGACGTGTGCTGTGTCTTATTTGAAGAGGGACAAAGGGGAACTATATAGTGACAAACCAGGAAACTAGATTAAGTTGATTCTAGCGAATCAAAGCAACTTCCGCTGTGTGTATTTTAAAAGGGAATGTTACTCTGCTAGTTGAACTTGCAAGCGCAAGTTAGGATGAGATATATTAAATTATAAATCATCATCCACGTTCCCAAACATTCCCACATTCCCACACTCCACCGTATTTTTACTCAGACCTTTTCTACACATTATATCTTTATAACAGAAAGTTTCTCTATTACTCTATTATTCTATTATTATTACTCTATTATTCTGTCGTTTTTCTTCCTCTGCTTTTATCTCGAATCCTGCCAGTGATTTCATTTGACCATATTTTTTATTTTTTTAAAAATAGTCCACAAAAGGCCTTTCTTCTATGTAAAGCTCATCCTTTTGAATTTTGCAGTCAGATTTGTCATTTCTGCATAGCCCATTCCTTTCAAAAGCCACTCCTTTTTCGTTGCAACATTCTGTCCTTCCCAATTCTGTGCATAGCATCATATTCTAGCTGCTGATGTCACAGACCATGATAGCACCCACCCTTTGGAAGGGAGCACCGGAGACACAAGGCATTTTGCAGTGTTCCTAGGGTCGCCAGCATGGCGCACGTGGGCACCAGTGTCCCTGCTGGTACCTCCCATGGTGTCCACGTAAGGTCTTAGTAAATATCCCCTCAAAAATTCACAAGAACATAAGAATAGCCTGCAGGGTCAAGCCAATGGTGCCTCTAATCCAACATCCTGTTCTCCCAGTGACTGGCCAGATTCCCATTACAGGAAACCAGCAAGCAGGATCTGACCACAAGATAACTTTCTCCCCTCCAGTGGTTTCCAGCAACTGGCATACAGAAGCACCACTGCCTCCAGCCACGGTAGCCACTGATAGACCTCTCCCCTTTCAAAGGCATCCAAGCCGGTGGCCATCAGTGCTTCCTGCGGAAGTGAGTTCCACAGTTTAAAGTCCTATCTTCCGTCTGTCCTGAATCTCCCAGCAGCATTCAGCTTCATCGGAGGTCCGTGAGTTCTCGAGGGAAGAAAAACTTTCCTCCGCAGCAGCCGCTTCCTTCATGCCGTGCCTAATTCCACCCCCTTCTGCCGTGTCAGTTTTCTAAACTTGGCTCGCCTCTGAATTATTAACCCTTACTTTTGATCAGACAGCTTGTCCAGTCTTTGCGTGCCTCTGCGCTGTGTCATCTCCCTCTGCCGCCAATTTGTTGCATCAAAACAGAAATATAAGCAAAAGTATCTCGCTCTCCCACAGCAGTCAAATATTTATGAATAAGCTCCCTTTTCCTAGATGAGAAGACTTTGAAGATTTTATCCTGTTTCAGTGGCTGATTGTTTTGAGAACTCAGGAAATGAAGAACCAGCTATCTCTCATTGCCCCCCCGCCCCCCCCCTCTCTCACACACATACTTGCACTTTCTTTTTTGGAGCCTTGCCCATCTCCCAGCATTTTTCTCCTGGATTTCTCCTGAAGGAATGGTTTTCTTTGGATGGCTGGGTTCCCAATGCGACTTGACAAAGGACTGACGGCTTGAATGCTTGAATTGATTACCTTCCCTGCGCTCCAAAGTGATTTTGGCCGCGGATGCCGGATCATTTGCATTACAATTTTTTTAATATTTTCAGAGGAACGGGAACCCCCGGAGGCAATCTCTATGCCGCTCTTTGGCGCAGAAAGGGAAATGCAATAAGAGATCGGTGATCAAATTGAGGCTGATGGCTTGAGATGGTGCTAGTTAAAAGACCTCCCCCCCCCAAAAAAAAAACACCAACCCCCAAATTTCCCATGATGCATTCCACCCTGCAGGAGAAAGTTCCGGAAAGCGGTGTCAAGAAATGCAGGCACCATGAACCTCCAATTGTTCACACACAGCCCCGTCTGCACCTTGCTGTATTCATAGCAGCTCAGGGCATGTCAAGAGCTGCAGGTTGCCAGACCTCCAAGACTGAGTGAAGCCTGCAGGTTTGCTTGGCCCCCTCCGGGTGGCAGGTGGGGGGCTTGAATCTCCAGGTGGGCAAGAGGGCTTTAATAATCATTGTGTGTGTGTGTGGTAGACAGACAGATGACAACTGTCCAGTAGCACCTTAGAGACATCACCTTGCCGACAAAGGTCCGTATAGTTAAAGCTATGGTTTCCCAGTAGTGATGTATGGAAGTGAGAGCTGGACCATGAAGAAGGCTGATCGCTGAAGAATAGATGCTTTTGAATTCTGGTGCTGGAGGAGACTCTTGAGAGTCCCATGGACTGCAAGAAGATCAAACCTCTCCATTCTTAAGGAAATCAGCCCTGAGTGCTCCCTGGAAGGACAGATCCTGAAGCTGAGGCTCCAAGACTTTGTCCACCTCATGAGAAGAGAAGACTCCCTGGAAAAGACCCTGATGTTGGGAAAGATGGAGGGCACAAGGAGAAGGGGATGACAGAGGACAAGATGGTTGGACAGTGTTCTCAAAGCTACCAACATGAGTCTGACCAAACTGCGGGAGGCAGTGGAAGACAGGAGTGCCTGGCGTGCTCTGGACCATGGGGTCACGAAGAGGCGGACACGACTAAACGACCAAACAACAACAACAGTTTGTTCTGGGTAGAAGCTTCTGTGTGCATGCATGCTTCCTCAGATACCTGAAGAAGTGTGCATGCACACAAAAGCTTATACCCAGAACAAACTTAAGGTAAAGGGACCCCTGACCATTTGGTCCAGTCGTGTCCAACTCTGGGGTTGCAGCGCTCATCTCGCTATGTTGGCCGAGAGCCGGCATACAGCTTTCAGGTCATGTGGCCAGCATGACAAAGCCGCTTCTAGCGAACCAGAGCAGCGCATGGAAATGCCGTTTACCTTCCCGCCGGAGCGGTTCCTATTTATCTACTTGCACTTTGACGTGCTTTCGAACTGCTAGGTGGGCAGGAGCTGGGACCGAGCAACGGGAGCTCACCCCATCGCAGGGATTCGAACTGCCGACCTTCTGGTCAGCAAGCCCTAGGCTTTGTTGTTTAACCCACAGTGCCACCTGGGTCCCAGAGAACAAACTTAGTTGGTCTCTAAGGTAAAGGTAAAGGGAACCCTGACCGTTAGGTCCAGTCACGGATGACTCTGGGGTTGCGGCGCTCATCTTGCAGACAGACAGACAGATGATAGATAGGTGGTTGTGCACGCAGCTTGCAAGTTTCAGTCAGAACTGGCTGAAAATTGTAGCACCAACATGAGGGGGGTGGTCCTGCCCCCCTCCACTCCCCCATCCCAATCAATCTCCATGACATCACCAGGGGCAACTTCTGTGAGTTCTCCAGGGGCCACCCCTAGGTGTCAGGTGTGGGCTTTGAAATCTCAGAGGTTGGAATACTCCTCACCTGGCAACCCCAAGGTGCTTAAATCTGGCAATTTGGGTTCCTGGTTCCTCCAACCTTAAATTCAGTTTTCCACATTTCTTCATTGCTTTGTGATTTATTTTTTACTTTACAAAAACGTCTTGATGAAAACACACGTTCGTTTTTGTGCCCATCTCCTCTTATATAAACACCTCGCTCAGGAGAAGTATCCAGATTTACAGTCTGTGTTATTGTATTTCCATTGTTGTGTACATCTGTTTAAAGAATTACCAAACAAATGAATTGTTGTTGCTGCTGTTGCTGTTTAACTTTATATCCCACCCTTCCTCCCAAAGGAGCCCAGGTCAGAAAACACACAAGTGATTTTAAAAAAGCTCTTTTAAAAGTTCCGATTCAGATGCAGACTGCGAAATATCCCTGCTTAAAAGGCTTGTTGGAAGAGGAAGGTCTTCATTAGGTACCAAAAAGGCAAAGGAGATGGTTCCTGTCAAGGGGAGAGATTTCCTTGTTGTCTCCCTTCTGTCTCGAGAGACAATGGAGGAATGCACCATCGAGGGTGAAGTCAAACCACTGGAGAGTTACAGCATCTGCTGAGGCTGTAGAGACCGATACGGGAGAGACATGTTTTGTTGCAGCCGGGACAGGTGAAGGTGTCCGGTGGTGGCGATGCAGATGCCCCAGGGCGTTTCTTCTCTCTGTTTCTGCAGGAGGCCCTCACCTGCAGGAACACAGTGATCTGTTTGGGAGGGAGGGAACCCTGCATGCCATAGGGACCGGTGGGGTGGCTTGATCCTGGCTGCAAGGAGAAGTGAATGTGACCCATTTCGCTCCAAGTGCTCCTCTCTCAAGAGCAGCCCTCTCTGAAATCACTTTGGCCGTCTTCCCGAAGGTCCTTCTCCTCCACTAAATGGGCTTTTAGCGAAGGTCAGATGGATGGTTTGCACTTTGCACCAGACCACCAGGCCATTAATGCTCTTGGGTGGAAGTTGAAGGCATCACTCCTGCAAGACATCTCGATTTCCCTAGGATCTCTTTAAAGTAAAGACGTGCAATCAAGGTGGATTTTAAAAGAGGGGGGATCTCTCTCTCTCTCTCTCTCTCTCTCTCTCTGCCTGTCTTTCTTCCCCTTCCTCCCTCTCCCCCACATGATAGCATGCTTACTTCTCTTCTGGCTTGGAGGCAGGGCCAGATGTAGGTTGGATGAGGCCCTAAGCTACTGAAGGTAATGGGGCCCTTTATATGTCCAGCTGTCCTTTGTCAACAACAAATTGTTGCTATTTTTTGTGTTGAATATATGCTCTATCAGGGGTAGGCAACCTAAGGCCCGGGGGCCAGATCCAGCCCAATTGTCTTCTCAATCCGGCCCGCAAACGGTCCAGGAATCAGCATTTTTTTACATGAGTAGAATGTGTCCTTTTATTTAAAACGCATCTCTGAGTTATTTGTGGGGCATAGGAATTCATTCATTCCCCCCCCCAAAAAAATATAGTCTGCCCCACCACATGGTCTGAGGGACGGTGGACCGGCCCACGGCTGGAAAAGGTTGCTGACCCCTGTGCTATATGGTCATTTATGGACCTAAGAGGTATCTAAAGCCATTTGCACATAACAAAATATGTATTTTATCAAAGGAATTGTTGAACTGAAATACAATTAAGAAGAAGTATATTAATAGTGAAATGGGGGGGGGCAAGAGAGTGGGACCCTAAGCTTGTTTAGCTTATACGTAAATTTGGCACTGCTTGGAGGGGTATAAGATCAGCAAGGCCCACCCCCAGAAGCCACTAGTCCTTGCCCAAGCATGAATCGAGCCCCCAATGAGAAATGGGGAAGGAATTTCATTCCTTTTGCATTTTAATGAGAAAGTGCCTAATTCGCACCTAGCTTCCACCTGGCAGCCCTTTGGATATATGAAGGTGTCTGCCCTATTCCCTCTCCATCCTCCATTCTCTCCAAGCTAAACATAGCAGAGCAAAAGGAGGAGTTGCAGCCAGGGTTGTCAAAGATCGAGGGTGACCCGAGTTCCATCATTTCCCTGGCCAAAGAGGGAGGTGAAGACTTCCCCAGGAAAACTGCTGATGGAAGGGGGAAATGGAGAAAAGTCAGCAGCATAATAATTTGAGGAATGTAATCCGTTCCGGAGATAGTTCGTCCATGCCCAGATTCTATAAGGATGCAGGGATGTCAAAGGGACAGACTCAGAATGAGCCCAAGGGTGGTCTGCGTCTTTCCAAATTGCTGAATTATGAGCTGATGCATATTCAGTGCTTCAGAATGGACCAAAGGACATTTGTAATGGATGGCATTGGCGGAAATTGAACCTAGAATAGCAAAAAAGACACTTAGGGTAAAGTGAATAGAAGAGGGGATCACAAGTGGGAAGGGAGAAATCCTGTTCTCCCAGTGGCCACCCAGATGCCTGTGGGAACCCTGCAAGGAGAAACCCAGCACCACAGCAACTCTCCCCTCCTGCGGTTTCCAGCAACAGGTAATCCGACACATTGCTGCCTCTGACTGTGGAGGGAGAGCAGAGCTGTCCTGGCCAGTTGCCATCGACAGCCCTCTCCTCCTCCATCAATTTGTCTAACCCTCTTTTAAAGCCATCCAAGTTGGTGTCCATCTCTGCCTCCTGTGGGTGTGAGTTCCATGGGTTAATGATGCACTGCATGGAGAAGTCCTGCCTGAATCTGTCCTGTTCAGGAATCTGTCCTGAATCTTGCAGCATTCAGCTTCATTGGACGTCACGCACAGGAAAGGGATTGGAAGCTCAAAATAAAGGTGTCACAGCCTGAATGTTCTCACAGTTGCCGTTTTGCCCAGCAACTCGCTGCTGACAGCGAGAGTGAATCTGACGCTGGGGAAGAATCATTACCCCCAGCCCTTGCCAGACTTCTCCCTGGGTCTACCAATGCAAAGCTTGGTTTCTGGGTGAGTGGCTAAGGAGGACCCACCAGATTGCAACATCCACAGCGTCGGCTGCTAAAAAACGTAAGTGCTTCCTGCGGAAGTGAGTTCCACAGTTTAACTATATGTTGCATGAAGGAGAAAGGCCCGTCTCTGCCCGAGACGTGAGAAAGCAGCTGCCAGTCACTGCAGACAATACTGGGCTGGTCTGTTCTGGTTTAAAGCCTGAGCTTGGGGTGCTATTCTGTGCCCTGGGCTGCATCCTTCCCCCTGCCAACTGCCTCTCTCTCTGCTGCTAAGGAACAGGAACAGTCTCTGCTGGGTGTCTTTAAAGGTTCTGTGATCAGTGAAATGCAGGTTCAGTCGTACTGATTGATAGGCTGATGCCATCTCGTTCCAGTGGCAGAGGATGCGCCGGCTAACGCTCCAGCTAACATTCACTTTCTGCGACTAAGCCTCTCTTTTTCTTAAAGGTAAAGACACTCCTGACCATTAGGTCCAGTCGCGGACGACTCTGGGGTTGCGGCGCTCATCTTGCTTCACTGGCCGAGGGAGCCGGCGTACAGCTTCCGGGTCATGTGGCCAGCAGGACTAAGCCGCTTCTGGCGAACCAGAGCAGCACACGGAAACGCCGTTTACCTTCCCGCCAGAGCGGTACCTATTTATCTACTTGCACTTTGATGTGCTTTCGAAATGCTAGGTTGGCAGGAGCTGGAACCGAGCAACGGGAGCTCACCCCGTCACGGGGATTCGAACCGCCGACCTTCTGATCAGCAAGTCCTAGGCTCAGTGATTTAGACCACAGCGCCACCCGCTTTTTCTTAGACACACACAAAAGTTTGTCATTTTCGGAGCAAGCGGAAGCCTTTCTCAAACATCAAAGGAAAATGAGGCTCCATCTCTGCCTCAAGATCTGCATTCAGCACCCTTTCTTTTGGGCAGCATTTGCTCCCACCCTCCTCTGGGCCCCTTCATGCGTTTCTGAGCTGAGTCAGTGCATAAGAACATCAGGTGAGCCTGCCTGCTGGATCAGGCCAAAGGAGACTCGTCTAGTCCAGCAACTCGATGTTCTCGCGACAGGGGCGTAGCGGTGTTTGCTAGTGCCCGGAGCAGGTGTGAGCACACACACCGCAGAGTAAACTCATCCAGCCCTCACCCAGCCACCAGATAGGCCAGTGATGGCTAACCTTGACACCCCAGATGTTTTGGAACTACAACTCCCATCATCCCTAGCTAACAGGATCAGTGGTCAGGGATGATGGGAGTTGTAGTCCCAAAACATCTGGAGTGTCAAGGTTAGCCATCACTGAGATAGGCGCTCACACCAGGAAGGGACTGGGAAAGGGTTATAAAGAGAGGGGAATACAATCCATAGTCACGTTGTCCATTATCAAGGTGCTTTAAATGATTGCCGCTTTAAAATGCTTATAGCAATTCAGAAAAGACTGAATTGTAAACGGATTTAGCTGAAATTAGGCTGGCCTAGGTAACAGGGCATAAGAAGCTAGCAATGGAAGATTACTGGGATTGTTAAAAGCTGACAGCTATAATGTTATTTTTGTATCACAGATGTTCAGTGCGGGACCCTGAGACACACACACACCCATCAGGCTCTGCTAATGGAAAGTTAAACGGAACATGATTCATGGTCCCTGGCAGAAACAGGAAAGGGCAGGTTTCGCAATGCAGATGTTGCAGAGCACAAACATTGCTCATTGCTGAATGTCCCTGATGATATCAGGAAAAAGTGAAATCGTGAGTATGTGATATCTGGACAGGATCTGGATGAGAGGGCAGGATTGGGGGTGGGGGCGGAAATACCCCCAAAGCTTATACAGTGGTCCCTTGGTTCTCAAACGCCTTGGTACTCAAACAACTTGGAACCCAAACACTGTAAACCAAGAAGTAAGTGTTCTGGTTTGCAAACTTTTTTTTGGAAGCTGAACGTGCTCCGTTTTGAGTGCCACACTTCCATTTTGAGTGTTACGCTGAGGTCTGTCTGCTTTTGCTATTTGTGCTTTTGTTTTTGTGGCCCTTTTTGTTTTGTTTTTGTGACTGTGTGGAACCCAGTTCAGCTCCTGATGGATTGATTGTGTGACTGCAGTACATTGTTTACGGAAGTTTTTAATCTGTGATGTGTTAATGTATTTTAATGTTTGCTGGAAGCCGCCCAGAGTGGCTGGGGAGAATAGAATAGAATATATTTATTGTCATTGTCCCCTTCGGAGACAACGAAGGGGCGGGGTACAAATAATAAATTATTATTATTATTATTATTATTATTATTATTATTATTATTATTGAGAGCGTGCTCACTTATGATTTATGTGTGTGGTACGGAAGCTGTACTACCCAGGACAGGATGGGGTTGTGCAGAGTTGTTAAGGCAGCAGAGAGCATTGTTGGCTGCTCGCTCTCCACCTTAGAGCAGATTTATGCCATGAGGTGCCACAGAAAGGCACTGGACATAGTGAAAGATCCATCGCATCCTGGTCACCGTCTCTTTGAACTTTTGCCATCAGGACGGAGATACAGGACGATGTCGACAAGAACAAGCCGTCTTAGAAACAGCTTCTTCTCCAGAGCGATCGCGGCCTTGAATGGGAAGCCTGGACTTTGAAGTCATCTAATCTTACCTGTTATGTTTTATCATTGTTTTAATCAGTGTGTATGGTTTTAATCAGTGTTTTTGTAGTTGTTTTGTCTTTGCGTGGAGTGCCCTATCTGGGTGGATGAAGCAGCCATGTAATTTCGTTGTTCCCGAAGGGGACAATGACAATAAATATATTCTATTCTATATTCTATTCTATTCTATTCTATTCTATTCTATTCTATTCTATTCTATTCTATTATTCTTATTCTTATTCTTATTCTTATTCTTATTCTTATTCTTATATTGTTTATTGCTTTCATTTTGTGGATCCATGGTCTGGTTAGATAGTAAAATCCATGTTAAATTGCTGTTTTAGGGGTTGTTTTTAAAAGCCTGGAACGGATTAATCCGTTTTGCATTGCTTTCCATGGGAAAGCGCGCCTTGGTTTTGGAACGCTTTGGTTTTGGAATGGACTTCCGGAACGGATTAAGTTTGGAAACCAAGGTACCACTGTATAGGGAGACTGGCAGCTGAGATTACAATATTCTGACATACTCGGGTACATGTGTCAAGAAAAACAGGGGAAGGCCACAGAAGTCCGGTAGAAATGTCCAGTAGGAAGCAGCCATTGTGGTGCAACGAGAGCACTACATCTGTTTGTGATCTTTTAATAATTAGAATAGTCATTATTCCAGCTTGCAGGCCAGAAAAGGCAGAGGCAATGCACAGTGTTTGCTTTTGGCTGGGATCCAAGGCTGCAGCTATGGGAGAGACCCTTTTGGAGTGTTGATGCTGGAAGCCCTTCTATCGTAGGCTCAGGTTGTATATGTGCGTAAATAAATCTAAATCTAAATTAGACTCCACATCAGCCCCAAGTGAGAGCCTGGAACACTTGGAATCTCGCTCCGCTCCCAGAGACTGGGATGGCGTGCAAAGCCTGTAAGGGTAGACACTGTTTCCTCAGAGAGGAACAGAGCTAGAGCTCTAGTCCCGTGGAAGGAAGGTAACCAGAAGTGCAAGATGGTAAGGCCCAAGGCTAGTCCAGTTGCAGGTAGTTCCAAGGGTGGAACGGGTGATATAGGGGTATACTACGTGTTTGACATCTGTATGTTTGTTGCAGTTACACTGATGACTACAACACGGTACACGAATTGGGGGAGGATGTTAGGATTCATTCCCCGTGCTTGCAGTCATGGGATTGTTTTTATCACATGACGGTGTATGTTTTCATTCCACATTGTGGGAAGTGACGGAGACAGGATGTTTTTAATACTGTGTTTCCATGATGTAGGATTTGTGTCCTTTGTTCTTTGCTGTCTGATGCTGAAGAGGAAGGAGCTGAGTTATGATGCTCCAAGAGTGTATATGTAAATAAACGTAGTTTAGCCAAAAAGCTGCACTTCTGAGTCTGTACGCTGACTGCCTATACTCCACTGATCCTGAAGTGTGCTGATACCTTTTGGTATCAGTCGCTGTGATGTCGGGCTGAAAAAAGCTTTTGAATCTCCCGAACGACCAGGAGGGAGAGAACATGCCAGTCGGGCATGTGTCTCTGCCGGATTCCTACTCGTGTGTAGGACCTCCTGACAATAATACAGATATTTGCCTAGAGCTTTTCCTCGGCACAGCTTACCTTTGAGAGGGGCAATGAGTCCCAAAGTTTCTTTAGGGCTGGGTAGGCAAACTAAGGCCCGGGGGCTGGATCCGGCCCAATCGCCTTCTCAATCCGGCCAGCGGACGGTGCGGGAATCAGCGTGTTTTTACATGAGTAGATTGTGTGCTTTTATTTAAAATGCATCTCTGGGTTATCTGTGGGGCAGAGGAATTCGTTCATTTTTATTTTTATTTTCAAAATATAGTCCGGCCCTCCGCAAGGTCTGAGGGACAGTGGACCGGCCCCCTGCTGAAAACGTTTGCTGACCCCTGGCCTAGGCGATGCCAGGCAATGCCCTACCCGGGCACTCCCATCTCTGATAATAATAATAATAATTTTTTATTTGTACCCCGCCCATCTGGCTGGGTCTCCCCAGCCACTCTGGGCGGCCTCCAACAGATATTAAAATACATCAAAATCACAGGTTAAAGCCGAGAGGCGAGAAAAGAACTAATTGAACCGCTCCTAGTTATACTACCCGGTCGATCAGAAGAATCTTACACCAACTATCTGCTAGCTGACACAAACATAGAGACTACTAGGGCTGTAGCTAAGTATTGCTACTTGGCGACAAGAATAAGACAAGCTAGGATGAAAGCAACCCTAAAGATAATGATTCCAGTCAATCCATAGCAGATGGAGAGGCGACAGAGACTTAATTTTTAATAGCCATGTTTTTAACAGTAAATTTTAAAACTGTGAAATATTTAATATTATATAAGAGATAGAAATCCTACTTATGAATTGAATTGTATTATTGTTGCTGGTCTTTGACCGTATTAAAGTTTACTACTACTACTACTACACAGGTTAAAAACTTCCCTAAACAGGGCTGCCTTCAGGTATTTTCTGAATGTAGGATAGTTGTTTATCTCTTTGACATCTGATGGGAGGGTGTTCCACAGGGCGGGCGCCACTACTGAGAAGGCCCTCTGCCTGGTTGCCTGTAGCTTTGCTTCTCGCAGTGAGGGAACCACCAGAAGGCCCTCGGAGATGGATCTCAGTATCCGGGCAGAACGATGGGGGTGGAGACGCTCCTTCAGGTATACAGGACTGATGACTCCAAAGGTCTGCCGCTCTCAGGATACCTGGCGACAGTAGTTTGGTGACATAATTTTTCCGATTCTCTCCCCCTCTCTGTTTTTAATTTAAAAAATAAAAAAGTCGACTGTCTCCCAGCCAGAAGCTCCTTGCCGCCATCTGCCAGAGAGCTCCGTTTCGCAAAGCAAATAGCTTATTACCAACACGCACAAAAGGGGGTTTATTTCAGGCAATTAAATAACAACCGAAAAAATTATACAGCTGTGGGCTTCGGAATATGTTTAATTAAGTGGCTCCCCCTCCTCTCTCTCCACCCCCCCCCCATAACTGGAAAAATCTGGCTGGAACGATATAGGAATAAGCCAGCCTTGCAGCAGACGGCCCGGAAAAGTTTGCAAGCAACCGAGGTGTGTTTTCCTCCCCTACCACTAACAGAATTGCCACTGTAGTGTAACATTTATGTGGAGTCAGCTGGGAATGCGCTGGGCTCAGTCTCCGCCTACCTGGCGCCCTCCGGAAGTTTTGCACTACAGTTCGCATCGGAACTGTTCCATGCATAGCTGTCAACCCTCCCTTATTCCAATGCCGTTTCCTGCTGCTATCCTGGATTGTTGATATCCCTTAAATATCCCGGATTTCAAAGGAAGCAGCTCCTCTCCCTCCCTGCCAGCCAGGGAGGCTCCTCAGCTGCGTTGCTCAGCTGCCAATAAGGAGTCTGAGACCGACTGGGGGCGGAGCTTGCATGCCTTGTGCAGCCAGACCCTCATGCCCAACCAGACAGACAGCCTGCCTGCCGTCTAAGCGCTCGCTCTTTCGCTCACCCGTTCGCGGGCAGCCTCTGGAGCGCAGGGTGACGAGGCTACTTGGTGCCATTGCACCGCCCTCGCGGCATCCCTTATTTTCAAATCCGAAAGTTGACAGCTATGCCATTCAGCAGCCTCACGGCCCACAGGTAGAAACTGTTCTTTAACCTGTTGGTCGGCGTATCATGCTACTATATCTCCTGCCCAAGGGCAGGAGATTCAAAAGGTGCTGGCCAGGGTGTGAGTCATCCCTTCTTCGTATCTGAAGAAGTGTGCATGCACACGAAAGCTCATACCAAGAACAAACTTAGTTGGTCTCTACTGGAAGGAATTTTTTAAATTTTGTTTTGACTATGACAGACCAACATGGCTATCTACCTATCCCTGAGAAGGTTCCTCGCTCTTCTGAGGCAATGGTCTTCTGCAATAACATCTAGCGGATTCAGGGGACAATGCAATACTGGACATAGATTCTGCAAGAGTATTTCCATTAAGACACATACTGTAGCGGCAAAAGATATATCACCTTAGCTGCTCAACCTCCAAGCTATCTCTCATCCAGCCACAGTCCTTGAAATACAACTTACCATATTTTTCGTTCTATAAGGCGCACCTGACCATAGGATGCACCTAGTTTTTAGAGGGGAAAAGCCCCAACTTTTTTAGGATCAGCTCAAATTGCTGTAGCTTCTTTTGCAAAGGAGAAAAGCCCCATTTTTTGAGGATCAGCTCAAATTTCTGCAGCTTCTTTTGCAAAGGAGAAAAGCCCAATTTTTTGAGGATCAGCTCAAAGTTGTTGAGCTTACTTTGCAAAGGGAAAAAACCCTGTTTTATGGGGTTTAACTCACAGTTCTGCAGCTTCAGTAAAGGGAGCCATTTTTACAGTTTCCAGACAGATAATCTAATCAGCCAGTCCCATGTCGCTGGGGAAACAGCCTCCCTCTGCAAGGGGGCGGGGCTGGAATCTCTCTCCCTTATCTCTCTCCCTGATCGTTTGCTGAGCAGCTGCTCAGGGGGCTTCCTTTCAACACCCCCTTCTCTTTTTTTTTTTAAAAAAAAGCACGATCTGCTTTTGCCCCTGGGCAGTTCAGTTCCAGGGACCACACATTCGCTCCATAAGACGCACAGACATTTCCCCTTACTTTTTAGGAGGAAAAAAGTGTGTCTTATGGAGAGAAAAATACGGTACTCAACCCATTCCACTGTCCTTACCAGAACCCTCCTTGTGTCTTATTGCATCCTGGCGTTTCTGACACTGACAAGGAACCAGACAGAAATTCCACGTCATGCCTTTAAATTCTTCATCCCAGCTGCAACGCTATCTATGGTTCCCCAGAAACACCACAAAGGGCCCCCCCTCCGACGCCAGCTCCATGCATTTTGTCTCCCGAAATACGCTGCGAAAACAGATCACAAAATCACAATGGAGGCGGGGACAGGGGTGGTTACACATGTCCGGCGACACCTGTCAGAGCAGCTCCCCACCGCAGCGCGAGATATTTTTCTCTGAATTCCATTTAGCAGCAAGGGGAGCGTTAAATCTGTAATTTCACATGGAAGGCCTTGATCATATCCAAATATCGTGTTTGAACAGGGCTTCTAAATTGCCCTCTCAAGCTGCTACATTTGTTCAGCAAAGGTCACCTGGTGGCGGAGACGTCTCATTTCTCTGGATTTAACAAAGTCAGAAATTAATCTGTCAACCGAGTTAGAGCGGGAGAGGGCTGGAAATAATAGTAATATAAAACACGCACACACAAAGGGGAGAAAGAGCGAATGCACAAGCCTTCAATCTCGCAGCAAATTCAGCTCCTGAGGGAGGCCAGCAACTGGTAGTCAGAAGAATTGCTGCCTCCAGTTTGGTGGTGTGGTTACAGCGTCAAACTGGAACCTGGGAGAGACCAGGGTTCGAATCCCAACTCAGCCATGCAGCTCGCTGGGTGACCTTGAGCCAGTCACTGCCTCTCAGCCTAACCCACCTCGCAGGGTTGTTGACACTGAGATCTAGCGCCAAGGGCCTTCTGGCGGTTCCCTCGCTGCGAGAAGCGAAGCTACAAGGAACCAGGCAGAGGGCCTTCTCGGTAGTGGCACCCGCCCTGTGGAACGCCCTCCCATCAGAGGTTAAAGCAATAAACAACCACATGACCTTTAGAAAACACCTGAAGGCAGCCCTGTTCAGGGAGGTTTTTAATCTGTGATATTTTAATGTATCTTTATATTTGTTGGAAGCCGCCCAGAGTGGCTGGGGAGACCCGGCCAGATGGGCGGGGTACAAATAATAAATTATTATTATTATTATTATTATTATTATTATTATTATTATTATTAACTTATTCTTCTTTGGTGATCCCTTTTAGCTGAGTAAGGTTGTCTTCCATGAACACGGTTTTAACAAGGAGTCCGTAAGTGACTGTGGAGGCCAATTCTGGATCCACACGTCCTTCCACAGTGGGGACATAGCTTTCCGGGTGGGAGTTGATCACGGTGAAGGTTTGCCAAGCGTGCCTTCCTCTTAGCACATTTCTCCCTTGCGTCCTGAGTTCGAGTGTCTTCAAAGCCCATGACACCTTGGGTAAAGGCTGTTCTCCAACTGGAGCGCTCGCAGGCCAGTGATTCCCAATAGTTGGTGTTTATACTGCATTTTTTAAGATTTGCCTTGAGAGTGTCTTTAAACCTCTTTTGTTGACCACCAGCATTACGCTTTCCATTTTTATGTTCGGAATAGTTGCTTTGGGAGACGATAATCAGGCATCCAAACAGCCTAACCTACCTCACAGGGTTGTTGTAGGGTATTAACTGAGGAACAGGAGAGCCGGCTGTGCCACCTTGAACTCCTTGGAGGATATGAATGCAATGAAGACATAAACAGTGGAGGCAGAACATAGCCCTCTCCTCCTCCAGGACTTTGTCTAATCCTCTTTTAAAATAAAAAAATTCCTTCCAGTAGCACCTTAGAGACCAACTAAGTTTGTTCTGGGTATGAGCTTTCGTGTGCATGCACACTTCTTCAGATACACTGAAACAGAAGTCACCAGACCCTTATATATAGTGAGAGGGTGGGGAGGGGTATTACTCAGAAGGGTGGTGGGAATGGGTAGTTGGCTGATAGCTGTGGTAAACCTGTTGACGACTGTTAACGACTGCAATTGGTCTTGCAGGAAAAAGCAAGGGATGAAATGGCCCAAAATAGCTTTATCATATATAATGAGATAAGAATCCAATGTCTTTGTTCAGACCAGGTCTCTCCGTGATTTTAAGTTTGGTAATAAGTTGCAATTCAGCAACTTCTCTTTCCAGTCTGTTTCTGAAATTCCTTTGCAATAAGACAGCTACTTTGAGATCTTGTATAGAGTGTCCTGGGAGATTGAAGTGCTCTCCTACTGGATTCTTTGTCTTGTGATTCCTGATGTCAGAAGCCATCCAAGTTGACGGTTGTCACTGCCTCTTGTGGGAGGGAGTTCCACAGTTTAACAATGTGCTGCGTGAAGAAGTCCATTCATTTCCCAGTCCCAAATCATCCAACATTCAGCTTCCTTGGACGCCCACAAGTTCTGGTGTCACTATTTAATTATTAATTTACTACTACTAATAATAATAATAATAATAAGTAGTAGTAGTAGTAGTAGTATCCCGCACTGTACCCGCAGTTCTCAGGGCAGTTCACAAGACAAAATCACAATATAAAAACGCAAAATACATAATCAAAAGAAAGAGACAAACAAGAGGAAGGGGAAAACTTCCCTCTCTCTCCCCTTCCTCCACGCTGTGCTTTCCCCGAAAGTGTGGCCCGGTCGTTTTATGAGATAGTAATGGCAGAACCGTAGAAATTATTTTGTTTTTAGAGTCTGTATCTTTTGTGCTTTATCTCATTTCATCTTACCGTATGCCACTTTGATGGCTCCTGGCTGTGAAGCAGTTTATGAATCTGTAAAATAAATAATAAAGGACGACGAGAGACGAGGCCTTCAGAATTAAATTATTTTAATGTCAAACCCTTTTGCAGAACAATACAGATCAGCATGCGTGGAGTTCAGAAGCTGGCACTGACTGAAACCGAGTCGGGTTTCTGAGGCAGAGACATGGAGGGCAATAACAGAGTCTTGGTTCATCACAGACCCTCCTCCATTTCCCATCGCTCTCTGAGAAATGTAGGATTCCCCGCTTTCAGTGCCTGGAAGGTTGCTACAGCTTTTAAGCTGTAGCAGCCTTTTCCAGCTTCCAGAGGTTTATGCTCCCTTTCACACCATCCATCTAAAGCATCATAACACGACTGCCCCCCAAATAATTCCGGGAGCTGTAGTTTGCTAAGCGTGCTGGGAACTGTTAGGCAACCCCCCAGCCCCCTCCCGGTGCTACAATTCCCAGACTAACCGATGGAGAGAGATTGATGGTTAAACCACGCGGGGAATTGTAGTTCTGCGAGGGGAATAGGAAGGTCTCCAAACTCCTCTCAGCAATCTTAACAAACTACAACTCCCACGATTCTCTGGGGGAAGCCATGGGGCTTTAAATGGGTGGTTTAAATGTGGTCTTAGACAGCAGTGGAAACAAGTTACCGGAAAACCAGTTACTAAAGCACTGCTCCACAGCAAGCGTTCCATGTGGCTCACACAAACAGCCTCCGTGGGGAAGGGTGGCCACTAAGCAATACAACTATCAAACGAAACATCGTCAACTTTAATATATTAAATATGTGACCTTTTTCACTTACATTCCTTAAGTCAACCATAAGATTCTCCCTGCTCTCTTGCGAAGTGCCGTCTCTCCAACCTTAACAGAACCATCGCAGCGCCTGTGCTTTAAAGAAGCATCATTTAAATATCCCTCTCCAGATTCATGAAAAGTGGCAGAAAACAGATTTGCCTGAAAAGAAACGGACAGGCTTTGGGGAAACAGCAGGGTTCATTTGGGACTTGATGAGTTTAGGGTCCGCATGCCTTCTAAGTTATGGCATCGAAGGATCCCTTGCAGGGGGGACAGGGAATATCTCTTGCCCTCCAGATCCTGTTGGACCAACATCCCATTGGCCACAAGCTCCCCACCCCTGCCTTCGATATTTGAGGAGTTTCTGGTTTCATGTTTGGTTGTGAATGACTCCGGACAGATACTCAGATACTCAGAGTAGTTTACCCAAAACACTGATGGGGGGGGGGGGGCTTAAAGTGACCAGCATTTGTGTGAGAGAGATTTGCACAGCAAGCTTTGGATCACCAGTTTTCAGAAGGAATTAAATAACCCATATTTTTTTTGGGGGGGGGGAAGTGTTTCTAAGGAATGACAACTTACAGTGTTTGGTAGATTGCCATGGTTTCTAAGGTTACCTGAGGATGCCCAGCACTTGTTGCTCTGTTTCTCCCAACCCATCCTCTCCCCCGCCCCCAAAAAAGGTACATGCTCCGAGAGTCCAACTTTCATTGTTTCAGCCCATTTCCTGAAACTTATCAGTTGCTACTGTACACTTGTTCGTCTTCAGCCTCTGAGTCTTCAGCGTTTCAACCAGTGATGTGCCCACATTTTGTTTCCAGGAGAGCAGGGGCTCATTATCTCCATTATCACCGGGATGCATGGGAACCGAAGTTTCCCATGCATCCTGTGCCAATTTTTTGAAATTCCGGGATCCATGGGAAACTACAATTCCCATGGATCCCAGTGGCAACGGATGCTCCAAAGGATGCCAAGAAGCACCCAGGCCTTAAGGAGGTGGTCTGCAAGACACCAAGAGGGTAGCAAAGACTAGGAGGAGAGCTTTCCCAGCGGCACCAACATTCCAACGTGAGCTGGGGGAGCCCATTCCTCAATTCTTTTAAGACCCTGACTTGGCCTTTATGGGAAGCCAGCCGCGTCTGCTGATCCCTTGGCATTACAGAATATAGATAGTCACCAATAAAAGTGCATGTGACAGACTAAAATGACTGACGTGAAAACGAGGAGAGGCGAGCTGGAAGGGCGCATGGCCCTGTCGGTATGGAAGATGTGGAGTTTCTTGATGTCCGGGTGGTACGCTTTGCCGTCTTCCAGCGCCCCGTGGGCAGCCAGAATGAAGCTGGCATCACCCGAAGTCGCCACGTCGAAGACACAAGCTTGGAAGTAGTCATCCTCGATGGGCAGCTTCTCCTTGCACAGCAGGCGGGCCTTCTCGAGGGCACCGCTGCTGTCGCCCTTGCTTCGAGAAATGCGCTGGCCGGGCGGGCAACCTCCCACGCAGAGCTGCAAATCTTGCTCGTCCGTGAAGGAGAGAGCCACCTCCTCGGCCGCCCGGATGGAGAAGGAGAGCTGCCTGCCCGACTGGCGCACGGCAATTGTGGTGCCAACGTGCGCTGCTCGGATCTCCACATGCCGCCCCGGCGTGCGCTCATAGATGATCAGGCTGCTCCCCCCGGGCCTCGCTCCACCGTTCACCGAACCATCCACAAAAGAGACTGGCAGATTGTCTATTTCCGCTTGGTAGACCTTCTCGTCGATGCACTCCTTCATGTTCTTAAAAATGATGGTGAGCTGAAAAGAACAGAGATATTAAAAGCTTAAAGGTAAAGGGACCCCTGACCATTAGGTCCAGTCGTGACCAACTCTGGGGTTGCGGCACTCATCTCGCTTTATTGGGAGTGGCCACCAGGACCACATAACACCGGTCCTGAGAAAGCTGCATTGGCTCCCAGTACGCTTCCGAGCACAATTCAAAGTGTTGGTGCTGATCTTTAAAGCCCTAAACGGCCTCAGTCCTGTATACCTGAAGGAGCGTCTCCACCCCCATCGTTCAGCCCAGACACTGAGATCCAGCCCCGAGGGCCTTCTGGCGATTTCCTCACTGCAAGAAGCAAAGCTACAGGGAACCAGGCAGAGGGCCTTTTCGGTAGTGGCGCCCGCCCTGTGGAACGCCCTCCCATCAGAGGTCAGAGCGATAAACAACTATCTGACATTCAGAAAATACCTGAAGGCAGCCCTGTTTAGGGAAGTTTTTAACCTGTGATATTTTAATGTATTTTAATTTCTGTTGGAGGCTGCCCAGAGTGGCTGGGGGGACCCAGCCAGATGGGTGGGGTACAAATAATAAATTATTATTATTATTATTATTGGCCGGCGTACAGCTTCCGCGTCATGTGGCCAGCATGACTAAGCCGCTTCTGGCGAACCAGAGCAGCGCACGGAAACGCCGTTTACCTTCCCGCCGGAGTAGTACCTATTTATCTACTTGCACTTTGACGTGCTTTCGAACTGCTAGGTTGGCAGGAGCAGGGACCGAGCAACGGGAGCTCACCCCGTCGCGGGGATTCGAACCACCGACCTTCTGATCGGCAAGCCCTAGGCTCTGTGGTTTAACCCACAGTGCCACCCGCGTCCCTATTAAAAGCTTAAAACGCAGCAAAAGGGAAACCCCAGGCATCTGAGGACCCTCGAGACCTCTTTATTCTGAGGAAGGAAGCAGGGCTGCTGTCCACCAGAAGGTATTGGAGAAGGAAAAGCAGACAGAGATTGGCTTCTGGGTGCAAACCCATCCTTACCGCATAGTTGCTCACCACTTTTCCAGGTCCCTCTATTATCAGAAGTAGCCCAGATAGTGCCTAAATTTAGTTTTTGGGGAAGCAGGGCTTGTAATCAACATCATCATGGGGACCCATGGGAGTTTCAGCTCCCGTGCCAACTGTTTGACCTGGGAAGCATGGGAAATCACGCTTCCCGTGGATCCCGGTGTGCTCCTGCAGGTGGGAAACTTGTTGCTGGACTACAACGGCCAACATCCCTGACCACAGGCTATGCTGGCTGTTGGGGGGGGGTTGGGAGATGGTGTTCAGCAACAGCTGGACGGCCGTTGGTTAGCCACTCCTGCTATAGGGGATTTCCAGTCAGAGTCAAGCCTGTGAATCAATGTGGAAGTATGTGGGGCTACCTTTGAAGGTGACTCAGAAACTACAACTAATCCAGAAGGTGGCAGCTAGGCTGGTGACTGGGAGCAGCTGCTGGGACCATATAACACCGGTCCTTGACAATCTATATTGGTTCCCAGGACATTTCAGAGCACAATTCAAAGTGTTGGTGCTGATCTTCAAAGCCCTAAACGGCCTCGACCCAGTGTACCTGAAGAAGCATCTCTACCTCCATCACTCAGCTTGGGCACTGAGGTCCAGTTCCGAGGGCCTTCTGGAAGTTCCCTCACTGGGAGATGTGAGGTTACAGGGAACAAGGCAGATTAATTAATCAATTAATTAATTAATTAATATATTTATTCATTTATTCATTCATACATACATACATACATACATACATACCCCGCTCATCTGGCTGGGTTTCCCCAGCCACTCTGGGCGGCTTCCAACAGAATATTAAAATACAATAGTCTATTAAACATTAAAAACTTCCCTAGACAGGGCTGCCTTCAGATGTCTTCTAAAAGTCTGGTAGTTGTTTTTCTCTTTGACATCTGGTGGGAGGGCGTTCCACAGGGAGGGTGCCACTACCGAGAAGGCCCTCTGCCTGGTTCCCTGTAACCTCACTTCTTGCAGTGAGGGAACCGCCAGAAGGCCCTCGGAGCTGGATCTCAGTGTCCGGGCTGAACGATGGGGGTGGAGACGCTCCTTCAGGTATACAGGACCGAGGCTGTTTAGGGCTTTCAAGGTCAGCACCAACACTTTGAATTGTGCTCGGAAACGTACTGAGAAGGCTTTCTCAGCAGTGATGCCCACCTTGTAGAACGCTTTCCCAACAGATGTTAATAATAATAATAATAATAATAATAATAATAATAATAATAGGGACGCAACATGATGCCGTCCAGAGATATTGTGGGACTTCAGTGCCCTCTCGAACCGCCAGCACAAGCCACTCAAAAAGCTGATGAGCAGCTTTTCGACGGGTCCGTTGTTACCTTGCTGATGGCGGTAGCGTTTGACCCTTTTACGACTGGAGAGCTGGTGGCCTGCACAAACAGGTAGTTGTTGTCCAGAAGCGGCCAGGAACCCTCCACCCGGCAGGTGTGGAACTGGTCCCTGAAGGTGCGCACGTGGGGGTCCCCGAAGGCGGCGCAGTGCTGGTACGCGGGGGGCCGCCCGTGCTTGCGGGCAAAGCTCTTCTCGTAGTCGCAGATGTCCAGAGACGTGAAGCCCTGGTGGTCGGGCGGCGGCTGGGGCGGCAGGGGCAGGGATGTGGGCCCTTCCCTGGAGCAGTTGTTCTGGATCATGAGGTCCTCGATGCCATACACGGCGGAGTGGTACGCCAGGTTGCCGCGGCAGGTGCGGGCCGTCCGGCGTGTGCAGCTGGAGTAGGAGCGCAAAGCGTCGCAGCGGGCGGACGTCGCGAGCGAGTCATCCAGGTTCTCCGTGGCGGCCAGATACTGGGAGTTGCAACGCAAGATCTTGCAGTGGGAGGCAGCTGCAAGATTTGGGGGGGGGGGCAGAGAGAGAGAAGAAAAATCAGTGCCGCACCGCAACCTTCTTTCCTGCTTGGCAGGGGGTTGGACTGGATGGCCCTTGTGGTCTCTTCCAACTCTAGGATTCTATGATTCTTCACATTACCTGCCAAAATTCGCCTCCCCAATTTCACTGGGAAATAATAATAATAATAATAATAATAATAATAATAATTTATTATTTGTAGCTTAGGCTACAAGAACTGGCCAAAATGGCGCAGTTGACAAATAGCATAAAAGGCAACTCTAGACAAGTATTTAGAGAACGATGGGATAAATATAAGTGTTATGTGAGGAATTATAGCAAAGGAACAGTCTCTATGTTGGCATTCAAATGATCTTGGTGAGAGAAACAGTTTGGTGATACAATTAAGTTTACAGATAGATATATGAATGTAAAATAAATAGAATAAGAAATGTACAATAAAAGTTCTACATTCTCGTGTATGAAAAACTATACAGAAGGGATGGACAGGAAGTCGACCTGAGTAGGATTATTGATTGGATTAATGTTTTGTACTTTATTTTGGTTTATTGGGTTGGTAAGCAAGTGAAGGTAATGGTAATTGTAGAAATGTAGACAATCTTTAAATTCTTATTTATTTTTATTTGCTTTGTATTTACATTTACATTGTACTCAATTATCAATATTGTAATTATCGGATTGTATTAGATGATGGAGTTTCAATAAAGTCTTTGAAATATATATATATATATTATTTGTACCCCGCCCATCTGGCTGGGTTTCTCCAGCCACTCTGGGCGGCTTCCAACAGAATATTAAAATGCAATAGTCTATTAAACATTAAAAGCTTCCCTAAACAGGGCTGCCTTCAGATGTCTTCTAAAAGTCTGGTAGTTGTTTTTCTCTTTGACATCTGATGGGAGGGCATTCCACAGGGCGGGCGCCACTACCGAGAAGGCCCTCTGCCTGGTTCCCTGTAACTTGGCTTCTCACAGCGAGGGAACTGCCAGAAGGCCCTCGGCGCTGGACCTCAGTGTCCGGGCTGAACGGTGGGGGTGGAGATGCTCCTTCAGGTATACTGGGCCTTCGAGGCCATTTAGGGCTTTAAAGGTCAGCACCAACACTTTGAATTGTGCTCGGAAATGTACTGGGAGCCAATGTAGGTCTTTCAAGATATATAAATGATATATAATGAAATGAAAAGGATGTTTAAAATAAAGTTTGTGGGGGGGAACCCAGAAGCTTTTCTCTTGGGATTTATAGGGACAGAACTACCTAAACTGTATAGAAACTTATTCATGTATGCAACTACAGTGGCAAGAATGTTGCTTGTCCAATAACGGAAAGAAGAAGTCCCAGCAAAGGAAGAATGGATACAAAAACTTATGGAATATGGAGAAATGGCGAAACTTAACGGAAGAATAAGAAATCAAGATAAACTTTTTTTTATAAAAGAATGGAAATGGTTCATTGGATATTTACAGATAAATTGTAAACGGATAAAAACATTGGCAGGGTTATTGTAATAACCTGCAGTTTCATAGGAGTATATATTTAAAGAAGATGAATATATGAGCAAATTAAGTTAATTTGGATATGCAGAAGATATTAAAAATAAATTTAAGGAACTGCAGAAAGAGGGGGAGGAAGAAGTAAAGTTTTGAAATGTCAAAATGATGGCAAAATCAGTGAAATGCATAAATCTGAAAAGTACAAAAAAACCCACACACAATCTCCTCCCCAAGGTTAGGCTCTCCCTCTTCAGTCACAGGATTGTATTCTACATCTATGAAACACAAAATGACGTGGTAACGTTCCTAAGCACTGAAATACGGCAATGGTTCGGCCTGAGGTTGGGTGGGTGGTCTCTGGGCATGCACAGAGTAATATGCTTTCACCATTAATTTGGTAGCCCACCACCAAACTTCTGGGATTGAGAAGCGGGGAACGAGGCAAATGTTGAGGCAACGCTGGCATTTGCAGTAGCTGTGCTTTCAAGACGGCATTTCTAGGCACACTTACTCAGAGGACCTTGCATCCGAGTAGACCTGCTTACAACTGTGATGCACACGACTGAGGATTTTAAAGATCTGATGAAGAGCTGACCGCCAGCAGCCTTCCTACAAAGAAGCCCTCCCAAGCCAAGCCCCTTCCTTCCTTCCTTCCTTCCTTCCTTCCTTCCATCCATCCTTCCCACCTTCCTTCCTAGCTTGCTTGCTTCTTCCCTTCCTTCCTTCCTTCCTTCCTTCCTTCCTTCCTTCCTTCCTCCCTCCCTCCCTCCCTCCCTTCCTTCCTTCCCACCTTCCTTCCTAGCTTCCTTCCTTCCTAGCTTCCTTCCTTCCTCCATCCATCCCTTCCCTCCTTCCTTCCATCCATCCATCCATCCTTCCCACCTCCCTTCCTAGCTTGCTTGCTTCTTCCCTCCCTCCCTCCCTTCCTTCCTTCCTCCCTCCCTTCCTTCCTTCCTTCCTTCCTTCCTAGCTTCCTTCCTTCCTTCTTTCCTTCCTCCCTCCCTCCCTCCCTCCCTCCCTTCCTTCCCATGCCCACCAAAGCGGCAACTTTCTCTGACGAATGACCCAAGCGCCCAGCCCCTTACCGTGTCTGCAGAACAGGAGGAGGATGAACACTTTAATGAAGGCGCCAGCATTTGCTGGGCAGGGAGGCCTCAGGCAGCAGGCAGATCCCCCCATCCTGATCCATTCAGAGATGACGGACGATGGTCACCCAAACCTCTCCTCCTCCCATGCCGGTTCACTGGAAGGAAAGAACAGTCAAGAGATCTACAGCCCATAAATTGGCAAGGTCCCACCCTGTGTGTACTCTGTGCTCCTGCATGCATGGTCCAGATCCCACTTACTCTTTTGCCTTTAAACAATAACCCCAAAAACCAAGTCCCTCGCCCTCATGGTGAATGTTGCTTCCCCCACCCCCCCACCCCAAGTTTTGTGACAATAATTTCTGACGTCTGGAAACTAAGAGCTCCAACCCCCTAAGAACGTACAGGAAGAGCCTGCTGGATCAGGCCAATGGTCCATCATGCAGAATCCTGTTCTCACATCCCCAGCTACCTAGGAGTACCGTATATTCTCGAGTATAAGCCGACCCGAATATAAGCCGAGGCACCCAATTTTACCACAAAAAACCTGGGAAAGGTTCATAGGAGCCACTGTCTGCCTCACTCGAGTATAAGCCGAGGGCGGCTTTTTCAGCACAAAAAATGTGCTGAAAAACTAGGCTTATACTTGAGTATATACAGTATGTTCACTGGGGCTTCCTTCAAATTTGGACGATGATGTAAATCTCGTCCAATCAGGCCTCTATGAAGGCAGTGCTTACCTGGAAAGTCTCTTTGCTGGGCTGTTTCCCAGAAAAGCAATGAAAAGAAATTGAGACCTTTGCTTCACAGGAGAACACAAGACCCTCTTCAGTTCACTGGAGGGTTTCAGACAGAGGTTGGGTGTCCACCTGTCAGGGGTTCTTTACCTGCAATTCCTGCATATCAGGGGGTTGGACCAGATGGCCCTGGGGGTCCCTTGCAGCTCTACGATTCATAATCCTATGGGCCCTCTCTGGTGACCCAAGGCACCTTCTGAAGTGGGAGATTCCCTTTGGAAGATGTCTTCACCATCGACCCCTGTCACACCTCTAACATCCATGGGAGAAGAGGGTAGACCATCCAGATGACGGGTGACCCACTTCAGGCTGGCAAACTCCCATCACCGCTGCAATAACACCTTTCCCCTCCATTTTCCCCAGCACGTCCATCTCCTTGTGGACGCTCCCTGCCCCGTCCTCCTTTGGCTTCCTTGTCCCAGGGTGACCCAACCATCAGCAAGGAAGATCTTCCCCGTCTTGGCTTTCGCCTCTCAGGAAGACCTTTCCCTCTCTTCTCAGGCTCCGTCGCCGACTTTGTGCTAAGCTGCATATCGGCGTGACCTTTTGCAAAAGTCGGTAAACAACGGCACAAACTTTGTCCCTGCTTCCGGACCTGCAGCGGGAGCTAATGATCAACCACTCGACCCCCCCCAAAAAGGCACCCCCTGCGCCACTCGGCCTGGGAGCCAAAGACAGCCGATGATGAGATTGGCTAAGCAATCCAGCCTCTTAAGCTTAAGCTAAGAATTTCTATCTTCAATGATATTCAATATTAGTACATGAATCAATGGGACGTGGGTTAATATTAGTGTACATGCATCAATGCGATGCGGGTGGCGCTGTGGGTTAAACCACAGAGCCTAGGGCCTTGCCGATCAGAAGGTCGGCAGTTCGAATCCCCACGACGGGGTGAGCTCCCGTTGCTCGGTCCCAGCTCCTGCCAACCTAGCAGTTCAAAAAGCACGTCAAAGTGCAAGTAGATAAATAGGTACCGGCTCCGGCGGGAAGGTAAACGGCGTTTCCGTGCGCTGCTCTGGTTCGCCAGAAGCGGCTTAGTCATGCTGGACACATGACCGGAAGCTGTACGCCGGCTCCCTCAGTCAGTAAAGTGAGAAGAGCGCCGCAACCCCAGAGTCGGTCATGACTGGACCTAGCGGTCAGGGGTCCCTTTACCTTTACCTTTAACCTTTAACCAGGCATCTGCACAACATGACCAGTCCATAATAATAATAATGATAATAATAATAATAATATTGGCAACCCTCCCGGGAAATCTAATCAACCAGAATATCAAAACAACGTGCCACCTACAGCTGGGGGAAATGTACAGTTCTTCCACTGATTTTTTTTTTTTTAAAGTCAGATTTTCTGATTTCTGAAATCAGTTGGGGAAAACATGGTTGCGAGAGGCAAGCAAATAAAGTAAGTGGCTGTTATTCCACAGTAAATGACATCGGAAGCTGCCTTATATTGCCTACACGGGCTGGCAGCAGCTCTCCCAAATTTCAGGCAGGGGTCCCGCCCATTGGGATTGAATCTGGGACCTTGTGCTTGCTAGACAGATGATCTGCCACTGAGCTATGGCAGCAGGAGCTGCCTCAGTAAGCGTAATGATGGTATGAGCTCCATCGCGGAGATCAGCTGATCTGGCAATCGCCAGAGGTGAATCAACTGCATGCCGAGGTCAGGAGAAGGGCGACAACCCGGAGGTCACTGGCCCTGCTCATTCCCTGGCCCCTGGTGAGCTTTTCTGCTTGAAACCAGCCTGGAAAGCAACAAACACCCCCCGGTTTCAAAGCAAAGGACTGACTGGACTGTCAGCAAGACACGCACACCCCTGCGAGGTGGAACAGCAGGTAGGAGAGAAGGAAATTGGAGCAGGGGAATAGGCAGCAGGTGGCACTGGGAGCAGGAGAACAGCCAAACAGGAAAAGGCTTCTTATGCAGTCTCTCCCCCCCCCCCATTGCCATTGTTTGTTGTTGTTGTTTAGTCGTTTAGTCGTGTCCACCTCTTCGTGACCCCATGGACCAGAGCACGCCAGGCACTCCTGTCTTCCACTGCCTCCCGCAGTTTGGTCAGACTCACGTTGGTCGCTTCGAGAACACTGTCCAACCATCTCATCCTCTGTCATCCCCTTCTCCTTGTGCCCTCCATCTTTCCCAACATCAGGTCTTCTCCAGGGAGTCTTCTCTTCTCATGAGGTGGCCAAAGTATTGGAGCCTCAGCTTCAGGATCTGTCCTTCCAGTGAGCACTCCAGGCTGGTTTCCTTCAGAATGGATAGGTTTGATCTTCTTGCAGTCCATGGGACTCTCAAGAGGTCTCCTCCAGCACCATAATTCAAAAGCATCAATTCTTCGGCGATCAGCCTTCTTTATGGTCCAGCTCTCACTTCCGTACATTACTACTGGGAAAACCATAGCTTTAACTATATGGACCTTTGTCGGCAAGGTGATGTCTTTGCTTTTTAAGATGCTGTCTAGGTTTGTCATTGCTTTTCTCCCAAGAAGCAGGCGTCTTCTAATTTCGTGACTGCTGTCACCATCTGCAGTGATCATGGAATCCAATAAAGTAAAATCTCTCACTGCCTCCATTTCTTCCCCTTCTGTTTGCCAGGAGGTGGTGGGACCAGTGGCCATGATCTTAGCCAATTGCCATTCTTCCACTACAAATCACAGCCTCCTGTAACTACTTTTCATTGAACAATAATTTTAGAAGCTGCCCTTAGAGAGGTTGTGGGTGTCCCTCCCTCGGGATTTTCAAGGAAGGAGTAAACTGGACAGAGGATGTTTGGAGACAGCTTTAAACTACCTAGTCCTTGTGGCGCATTTCCAGATCTAAATCCGCCTCGCAAGTTACTAGTCCACACTGTTTTTATCAGCTTCCTGCCCCAAATACACAAGACCAAAGAAACGAAAGCAGTAAACACCATGAAAGCTATTCTTAGTTGATAGTAATAATAATAATAATAATATAAAATAGAATAAATAAAATAATAATAATAATAATAATAATAATAATAATTTATTATTTATACCCCACCCATCTGGCTGGTTTCCCCAGCCACTCTGGGCGGCTTCCAACAAAACATTAAAATGCAGTAATATATTAAACATTAAAAGCCTCCCTAAACAGGGGTAACTGTAAAGAGGAGAGACTCCACCTTCAGAAATTATGGGAAGCAGCAAGGGAGCTTGGATGTGGAGGAGAAGAGGGGCCTGAATTTAATAAACAAAGCAAGCCAAAAAGAAAAACCCACTGAGGCTCTCTCTCTCCTTTAAAAGGCTTGCTGAGCATACTCTAAAAGCTCTCGAATCCCAAACTCCCAAAGAAAGATACAGTGGTACCTTGGTTCTCAAACTTAATCCGTTCCGGAAGTCCATTCCAAAACCAAAGCGTTCCAAAACCAAGGCGCGCTTTCCCATGGAAAGCAATGCAAAACGGATTAATACGGTCCAGACTTTAAAAAACAACCCCTAAAACAGCAATTTAACATGAATTTTACTATCTAACGAGACCATTGATCCATAAAATGAAAGCAATAAACAATGTACTGCAGTCACACAATCTATCCATCAGAAGCTGGACTAGGTTCCACACAGTCACAAAAACTAAAATAAAAAAATAAAAAAATTCCTTCCAGTAGCACCTTAGAGACCAACTAAGTTTGTTCTTGGTATGAGCTTTCGTGTGCATGCACACTTATAATAATAATAATAATATTTTTTATTTGTACCCCGCCCATCTGGCTGGGTCTCCCCAGCCACTTCTTCAGATACTAAACTAAAAGAGCCACAAAAACAAAAACTCAAAATAAATAGCAAAAACAGACAGACCTCAGCGAAACACTCACACTTACTTCTGGTTTTGCAGTGTTTGGGTTCCAAGTTGTTTGAGTACCAAGGCATTTGAGAACCAAGGGACCACTGTACAAATGTAAGCCATACCCAACCCATCCCACCAGACAAGTCCAACTACCTGGTCCAAGTCCCTTCCCTTCCAGCCAAATGCTTGAGGGAGATGGGGAGATTCGCTTAAGGCAAAGAGAAGGAACAGCCAACACCAAACCTTTAACTAGCCTGTAGTAGGCCCAGGAAGCTGGGGGAGCTCACAGCACCCTGGCCCATCTTTCAAAAAGTTTCAGATTTACCATAAATTCTGCTGGAAGCACGTTCATAAAGTGCAAAGAGGAGCCAGGCTTTAGAGCAGCATCTCGCAGGCAGCAAGGAAGAAAGCAAAGGCCAGAATAATATGCTCCAGGCAGCTGCACCTCAGGAATCACCACTTCTGGAGGGCCGGAAGTGAAAATGAAACTGGGTGTCTCTCCTGCAGAGACTTAGACCTTTCAGCCATGCAGGTTTGGCCAGCTCTTCCCATCGTTGGCCCCACCCTTCCTTAAAGCCAAAGATGCTGCAATAACATTTTTAAGGTGCAAACACAAAGCAGACAGGGAGACACGCTCCGCAGAAAAGCAATCCTTCACCCTTCAAAATTTAGGAAATAGTCCCTGAGAAAATTACACTTTAATTTAGCACACAGAACAATCCTAAAAAGTCATCCAGGCTCTCTTAAATGACTGAATTTAAAGATACAGAAGGAAATACATTGGAGAAACCTTTCCCAATAGTTCTCTAGGGTGGGCATGTGACCTGAATTCAAGAATTGAAGTATTTACCATCTCAAAGAAATGGCCAGACAGCCCAGGTAATGCAATCATCAGTGGCCATTATTTATCAGATAACTTGTCAAACAGGAGACAAAACACTCACTCTCAAATTTCTGTTGGAGACCATGTTTTTCTGTGATGTGTTTAGTTACAGGTAGGTAGCCGTGTTGGTTTGCCATAGTCAAAACAAAATTAAAAATTAAAAAATTCCTTCCAGTAGCACCTTAGAGACCAACTAAGTTTGTTCTTGGTATGAGCTTTCGTGTGCATGCACACTTCTTCAGATACACTGAAACAGAAGTCACCAGACCCTTACATATAGTGAGAGGGTGGGAGGGGTATTACTCAGAAGGGTGGTGGGTACCACAGCTATCAGCCTATCACCCATTCCCACCACCCTTCTGAGAGGGTCTGGTGACTTCTGTTTCAGTATATCTGAAGAAGTGTGCATGCACACGAAAGCTCATACCAAGAACAAACTTAGTTGGTCTCTAAGGTGCTACTGGAAGGAGATTTTTTTATTTTTTATTTTGTTTTTTCTGTGATGTATATATGATGCTTTTTTTGGGTGGTCTTTGGCTAAGGGGCTGGGAAATGTCTAGTCTTTAAAAGTCCTTGCACGCCTTTGTTCTGGGTCCTCAGCCCCTTGCAAGGGGGAGTGGGGACTCTGTTACAACAGAAAAATAAAGATTTGCCTTGCTTCGACTGGTTCCTGCCTCCATCCATTCTTCTGTGACAATAATGGACTGAGGGGACACAGAGTCCCTTGATGGGCAGTTGGGCTGGAAAAGCCAAGCCCAATTTTTAAATATAACAATATAAAACATCATTATATCTAAAAGAAAAAGTACCTCTGAGCATATGAAGAGTTTCTTTCAGCACTCCATAGAGCACCTGAAGTCTATCCCTGTGCACTTAGAACAGAGCAGCGATACTTCCTACAGCAATGATGACTGAAATAGTCCTTTACCTTTACCTTTTACCTATTTGCTTCAGCCTAAGTGGAGGTGCCTGAAGTTTCCTTGAAACAGAAGCAATTACGTTGTGTTGTCTGTTCTGTCCTCTTCCCATCCCCATTCCCTTTTGATTAGTTCTGTTATAGAACTTTAGATTTAGTTCTGTTATAGACCTTTCCCCAATGATGGAGGTTTGGCCTTCTGTATCCTTGTTTGGGACGCGGGGTGGCGCTGTGGGTTAAACCCAGAGCCTAGGGCTTGCCGATCAGAAGGTCGGCGGTTCGAATCCCCGCGACAGAGTGAGCTCCCATTGCTCGGTCCCTGCTCCTGCCAACCTAGCAGTTCGAAAGCACGTCAAAGTACAAGTAGATAAATAGGTACCACTCCGGCGGGAAGGTAAGCAGCGTTTCCATGCGCTGCTCTGGTTCGCCAGAAGCGGCTTAGTCTCTGGTCTAGTCTCTGGACCGTTAGGTCCAGTCGCGGACGACTCTGGGGTTGCGTCGCTCATCTCGCTTTATTGGCCGAGGGAGCCAGAGTACAGCTTCCGGGTCATGTGGCCAGCATGACTTACTTTTGTAATTTTTGGAAAATTAATAAAATATTATTAAAAAGGAGCATGGCAAGGACACTGTCCTCTTGCCTAACAGCCGACCTTCATTGCCCAGCTATGCAAGACCAGAGAAGGTGTTTCCGCCACGGCAGTTCTGCAAGGGCATGGCAAGCAGTTGGCGCAGCCAGCCACCTGCCCGCTTAATCCCAGCAAAATTGAACAGCAGCAGAGCATGGCAGCGCACAGCAGGGGTGGAGGCACCAGGTAGCTTGCAAAGCTGTCGCGATTGACTTTGGCCTTGGGCCTGATCCAAAGGCTCAGAAGACAGGGAAAGGCGACAGGTGACACTTTCCCCAAAGAATTCATAGAATCATAGAGTTGGAAGAGACCCCAAGGGCCATCCAGTCCAACCCCTTGCCAAGCAGGAAACACCATTAAAGCATTCCTGACAGGTGGCTGTCAAGCCTCTGCTTAAAGACCTCCAAAGAAGGAGACTCCACCACACTCCTTGGCAGCAAATCCCACTGTCAAACAGCTCTTACTGTCAGGAAGTTCTTTCTAATGTTTAGGTGGAATCTTCTTTCTTGTAGTTTGAATCCATTGCTCCGTGTCCGCTTCTCTGGAGCAGCAGAAAACAACCTTTCTCCCTCCTCTATATGACATCCTTTGATATATTTGAACATGGCTATCATATCACCCCTTAACCTTCTCTTCTCCAGGCTAAACATACCCAGCTCCCTAAGCCGTTCCTCATAAGGCATCGTTTCCAAGCCTTTGACCATTTTGGTTGCACTCTTCTGGACACGTTCCAGCTTGTCAGTATCCTTCTTGAACTGTGGTGCCCAGAACTGGACACAGTATTCCAGGTGGGGTCTGACCAGAGCGGAATACAGTGGTACTATTCCTTCCCTTGATCTAGATGCTATACTCCTATTGATGCAGCCCAGAATTGCATTGGCTTTTTTAGCTGCTGCATCACACTGTTGACTCATGTCAAGTTTGTGGTCTACCAAGACTCCTAGATCCTTTTCACTTGTACTGCTCTCAAGCCAGGTGTCACCCATCCTGTATTTGTGCCTTTCATTTTTTTTGCCCAAGTGTAGTACTTTACATTTCTCCCTGTTAAAATTCATCCAGTTTGCCTTGGCCCAGTTCTCTAATCTGTTAAGGTCGTTTTGAAGTGAGATCCTGTCCTCTGGGGTATTGGCCACCCCTCCCAATTTGGTGTCATCTGCAAACTTGATCAGGATGCCTAATGTGGGTGCTTGCTATTTATCTAAAAGGTCCTGAAACAAGGTTTCCAGGGTACGTGAGGGACCTGCTAAACCCTTCTGTCCCAGCTCGATCACTGAGATCAGGCATAGGAAACTCGGCCCTCCAGATGTTTTGGGACTGCAACTCCCATCATCCCTGACCACTGGTCCTGTTAGGTAGGGATCATGGGAGTTGTAGTCCCAAAACATCTGGAGGGCCGGGTTTGTCTATGCCTGGCTGAGATCATCTGGAGCAGCGCCGTTGGTCATTCCTCAAGTTGGTGAGGCTCATTTGATAGCAACGAGAAACCGAGCCTTTGGTGTCATCGGTCCAGCCCTGTGGAACTCTCTGCCACTAGAGATTCAGCAGGCACCTTCTGCGCCAACTTTGAAACACTGGGAACTTTTGAACGTGCTGAAAAATTCCTATTCCACCAGGCCTATGCGCAGGCAATCAGTACACTTTTCAACAATGGTTAATTGATGTCTGTTTTTAACTTTTTAATATGGTTTTTATGATATGGTTTTATGTATTTATTGGTTGCAAGTGGCTTTGCTTTTTTAATGAAATAGCTGCCTAGAAATACTTTTATAACTAAATAAATAAAAACGATTTCCAGTGGTTTCTGGCACTGTTTTTAATAGGATTTTGCTTAATTAATTGTGGGGGGTTTTATTTATATATCTTGTGTGTGTTTCAGCTTTAATTATCTGTTTTGATTTACGCTGTGAGCCTCCTTGGGTCCCACAGTGGGAGAAAGCCAGGATATAAATAAAATAAAATAAAATAATCAGCTTATAATTTGTACTTGCTTTGCCTGTGATGTTTTAGTAACGCGCCCTTGAGACCATTTGGTGAAGGGCAGGCTTATATTGTTATTTTTATTATTCCAATTTATATACCGCCCTTTATCAAAAGAGCTCAGGGCAGTATAGAATCCATACAGGCACAATCCATCCATCCTTCCATCCATCTAACAAGAATCTCTACTTGGTTTTCAGAAGTCCATCATTCCAGTCGCCAAAGAGGAAAATTCCTATGGTGACCGAATGATGACTTAATATGGACTTAATAATATAAGACTGTGGGATGTGATATGTAAGTAGCAGTCAAGTACAACATTCCTTGTTTTCCTAGAGTGGACATGCAGGGGAAATTTTGGTCCAGCCAGTCGAAAACTTCCTGTTTCCTCCTGGCTGGGACTTACTTCCTTTGCATGTGACTAGAGGTGGGCGTGACCTTACCTGTCCAGGTAACAAAAAGGACAAGGCACACAGCACTCTCTTTTTGACTTCTTCCCTCATTGGAGCAGCTTTGTAGCTAGAGATGCTCTGTTGGCTTCCAGCCAACAGAGGACACTGGGAATATCCCCATATGGGATAGTTCCACATGTATATACTTTGTAACTAAGTCTGCCTTCACGGATCCAACTGTGAACTGACGATGGGAGTAAACTTCTTTTATATACTTTACACAAGACTGTGGCGTTTTTATTCTTTTAAGAGGGATATAAGGGAACTTACCAGGAACCTAATGGTGAGAGGCTTACACAAGCCTGCAACCAGCTACCCTCTGTGCATTTAAAAGGGGAATGTGAAGGAACTTGCTAGTGCAAGTTAGGAAGGATATTAATAAACAATATATCCTCTCCTGCCTCCCTGAACATTCCCACAAAGACTCCAGGAAATAAGTCAATTGGTAGTCAATTCCTCTTGCAGTTTATTTTTAGAACTTTTTCAAGTGAGGAGTAAAACTCATGGAACATAAAAGCGGCTGGGAAGCTTATTAAGTATGAAATATTATCTTACCAGTTTATTAGTAATATGAGATTGCCTCGCCGACCCTGAACACTTCACATTCTGGGTATCTTTTATGTTATGAACAGCCCTGTGAAGGGCACTGTCAGGTTCTCTTATCGGTTGTTCAATAGCAATGCCAAAAGCCGTTTGTCTTTAGGTCTGTTTATTCAGTGCCAAGCTATTTACAGTGCAGAGTTCGGTCTTATCATGTCTGCTCAATCACTAGCAGAATCCGGAAGTGCCTCCCTCCTGTTTTGGCGCCAGCACCAAAGTCTCGGCAGCCTAAATTGCCGCCTTCTCCTCCTACGTGATATATGCGCCGGACCTGACCTTTCCCCCTCCGGCCGAGTCTGCTGGGTGGTGCCAGGTCTCCCACTAACTCCCTGGACACCTGGCACTCCCTGGCTCACAGCCACTAACTGCTCCTCCCCCGAGACGGGATTGCCAGTTTCACTCGAAGATTAATCTGTTGTTAACACAGGTTGCGGCTCTCTATAAACTCTCAGAGCTGGACTGGCAGGGCTGGGTAGATCCCTGACAGGCACTATACAAATGCAATCAACAACAACAGGGATGCTTCAGGTGAGATTCCTGCATTGTAGGGGGTTGGACTAGATGACCCCTGGTGTCCCTTCCAATTCTACAATCCTATGATTCTATCTAGCCCAACCCCCAGCAATGCAGGAATCTTTTGCCCAACGTGCGGCTCAAACCCACAACCCCTGAGATTAAGAGTTGTGCTCCACCAACTGAGCTCTCCCTTGGATAAATAAAGTAATATAATCGCAACGCCACAGCGTGGTCGATCCCTGTGGCTTGGGGTTGGCAAGAACGATAGTCATATCGAGGGCACCTGGCAGGCGAAGACTGAGCCCAGTCCATTCCCAGTTTTCATATCCTTGCATAGCTGTCAACCCTCCCTTTTTTTGGCGGGAAACTCCCTTATTCCAATGCCGTTTCCTGCTGCTATCCCGGATTGTTGATATCCCTTAAATTTCCCGGATTTCAAAGGAAGCAGCTCCTCTCCCTCCCTGCCGGCCAGGGAGGCTCCTCAGCTGCGTTGCTCGGCTGCCAATAAGGAGTCTGAGACCGACTGGGGGCGGAGCTTGCATGCCTTGTGCAGCCAGACCCTCACGCCCAACCAGACAGACAGCCTCGCTCTTTCACTCGCTCTTTCGCTCACCCGTTCTCACGCAGCCTCTGGAGCGCAGGGTGGCGAGGCTACTTGGTGCCATTGCACCGCCCTCGCGGCATCCCTTATTTTCAAATCCAAAAGTTGACAGCTATGTATCCTTGTGTTCGATTGGGGTGGTCCCCAGCCTCTCCTCGCCCCTTTTTTAATAGCCTCCAAAGCAGGCCATGATTAAAGGAACAGGCAAAGAGAAGCAATTAACTCCGGCAACAAGCAGCCTTAGCTGTTTGCGGCTGCAATGGCCCATTTTCCGCAGGAGTTAAATAACACCTCATTAGGGCTCAGTATGGGAAAGGCAGCTGCTTGTGAAGGATGAGTCCATTAAACACCCTACGCTCACCCGGCCACAGCTGGAACGGACAGGCACAGGTTCCTTCGCAGCAAAATGATGTTTCCCCACCCACCCACCCTCTGTGTGTGTTGTGAGGGAGGCAGGTTGGGTGAAATAAAAGCCCAGCAGGTAAGAGAGAGACTCTCCAACTTTCCTCAACAGGTGCCATGAACATAAACCGATTTTAAGTACTGTATTTTCCCATGTATAATATTGTTTTTTCCCTAATAAATAATGTCCAAAATTTGGGAGTGTCTTATACACAGATGTGGGACGCAGGTGGCGCTGTGGGTTAAACCACAGAGCCTAGGGCTTGCCGATCAGAAGGTTGGTGGTTCGAATCCCCACGATGGGGTGAGCTCCTGTTGCTTGGTCCCTGCTCCTGCCAACCTAACAGTGTTTACATACTGGTATTATTATGAGCGCTGTCCCTTAGTATGCTTTCTATGCCACGAGATGGGCCTTAAATTTATCATACATCATTTGCTGAAGAAGTAACATCGAAACAGTGAGCTTTATCCGGAAACGCTGTCCGTTGGGAGATTATTCACTAGTTTCTTCACCTGGAATACTATACCGTCTTTCCCCCTTTTTAAGACACTGCCTTATAATTTTTTTCCCTCAAAAAAACACAGGGTGGCTTATTTTCGGGGGGATGTCTTATTTTTACTACATCAGTATGGTATGGTACAGCCTCCCCCTGCGCGCTGAGCAGGTGGGGCAGAACTCCGCAAGAGGCGCGTTTCCCCCCCACGCCTCTCGCTGGTTCGCTGGCTCCATGCACACGGGGAACAAGCGGGGCAGGAAGAGGCGTCTTCCCCCCCCCCACGCCTCTCCCTGCGTGCTAAGCAGGAGGGGCTGAGGAGGCGACGGGAACAATGGCGGCACCACGGCTTACTTTTGGGGTACGTCTTACTTCTCACAAAGGTTAAAAAAACCTGCCATGGCTTACTTTATGACTATGTATTAAAAAAGGGGAAACAGGGTACTTATTGTGCTATATTAATACTGTAAACTCTGAAGGGCAGGCAGAGGGCAGGACTGCCCTGGGTGGGAAGAAAGGGGGAGCAGAGCAGAGTGCAAGGAGTCTTGGTTTTTAAATTAAAAAACAAATGCTTTGTGCATCTGTGTCTAATCTTATCCCCTTCTAAAATTTATTGGTGTGTGTTTTTCTTTTTGTAAATCTACCAAAGAATAAATAAAATAAAATAAAACCGGGATCAATGGGTCTTCTCCGGACAGTGGAGGGCGTTTGTGCTGTCTCCCATTGGTGATGGGGTGAAGGCCCTCACCCTTCGTCTGATAGGAAATGCTCTGCAGGGAAGGAACAAAAGAGGGGTGTCAAGGGGGTTCAGTTGGGGGGAGTGAGAAATGTGGGAATATTCAGGGTGGCAGGAGAGGATGTATTGTTTATTAATATCCTTCCTAACTTGCGCTAGCAAGTTCCTTCACTTAGCTGAGTTTACATTCCCCTTTTTACATGCACAGCAGATAGCTGGCTGCAGGCTCGTGTGAGCCTCTCATTATTATACAATTCAGTCTGTCTCAGATTGAATTGTACGTTCCTGGTAAGTTCCCTTGAATCCCTCTTAAAAGAATAAAAACGCCACCATCTTATTCAAAATCGATAAAAGAAGTTTACTTACATCAGTTCACAGTTGGATCCCTGAAGGCACTTAGTTACAAATATGTACATGTGGATCTACCCCATATGGGGGAATAATCCCAGTGCTTCTGCTATCTGAGAGCTAGCAGAGCAGTCCTAGCTAGAAGCTGGTCGAATGAAGAAGGAAGTCAAAAAGACAGAGGGGTGCTGCATGACTCATCCTTTTGTTACCTGGACAGGTGAGGTCACGCCCACCTTCTATCACATGCAAAAGGAAGGATGCTCCAGCCAGGAGGAACAGGAAGTTTCGACTGGCTGGACCAAACATCCCCTTGCGTGTCCACTCTAGCATTTCAAGGAATGTTGTACTTGACTGTCTCTCATGCCCCTATGTTCATCTGAGGGATGTTGGATGGGAAGTAATTTCTGGAGATTTTGTGCTTGCTTTGGCTGGACGTGGCGCCAAATCATTAATGAATATAAAGGTTAAAAAGAGTGGGAGCCAGAATGCAACCTGGCTTCACTCCTCGAGACATTTTAAAGGCATCATTATTGCCACCATTTAAACCTACCCTCATCTGCTTTTCTCTGTTGATGCATAGTTTTTGAATCAATAACAGAAGTCTACGGTCGAGGCTGGCAATGTGTAATCTCTCCCACAGTCTGTTTCGATTAATAGAATCAAAAGCAGCAGAAAGATCAATGGAGGCTGCATAAAGATTATTCTTAGTGCTCTTCGTATATTCCCTTATGATATAGTTCAGAGTAAAACATTGATTAGTGTTACTACGTCCTTCTCTGAAATGTATGGGTGAATCTGTTGGCTTCTCTCAGCTTCCCATTTTTCCAATATCAAGTTCTGCTCCCTCAAATTCCACATCACTTTACAATTTTTTTAAAAAATGCAGTGCAAAAATTTCTTCCGATATATCCTTGATCTATATAGGGAAGTAATAGCACCTTGGTCAGACCACACCTGGAATACTGTGTCCAATTCTGGGCACCACAATTTAAGAAGGATGCTGACAAGCTGGAACGTGTCCAGAAGAGGGCGGCCAAGATGATCCACGGTCTGGAAACCAAGCCTTATGAGGAACAGTTGAAGGAGCTGGGTATGTTTAGCCTGGAAAAGAGGAGACTGAGAGGAGAGATGATAGCCATCTTTAAATATCTGAAGGACTGTCCCATGGAAGATGGAATAAGCTAATTTTCTTCCACTACAAGAAACGAGATTCCAACTAAACATCAGGAAGAACTTTCTGGCAGTAAAAGCTGTTCAACAATGGAAAGGTCTCCCTTTGGAGAGCCAGTGTGGTTAAGAGCAGTAGTCTTGTAATCTGGTGAACCAGGTTCGATTCCCTGCTCCTCCACATGCAGCTGCTGGGTCACCTTGGGCTAGTCTGCAGCCTTACGAGTTGTGCGCGAGCAGCCGCCGCATGGACGGGGGGCCACTCGCTCCTGACCCGGCAGCCCAGGCGGACTGTGCTCCATAGCGCATGCATCGTGATGTCACGACGCATACGCTACGGAGCGACGCCCCGCCCCCAGACGGTGCTGCTTGGCTTGCCGCCCCCTGCAGCCAAGAGGCTCGGTATGCCGCTGTCTGCACACCAGCCACCATGTCCTCTTTGCTCTCCGTGATGGACTGTGTGTGTCTTGAGGGCATCTGCCTCACCCTCCTCTGCATAGCTGTCAGCTTTCGGATTTGAAAATAAGGGATGCCGCGAGGGCGGTGCAATGGCACCAAGTAGCCTCGCCACCTTGCGCTCCAGAGGCTGCGCGCGAACGGGTGAGTGAAAGAGCGAGCGCATAGACGGCAGGCAGGCTGTCTGTCTGGTTGGGCGTGAGGGTCTGGCTGCACAAGGCATGCAAGCTCCGCCCCCAGTCGGTCTCAGACTCCTTATTGGCAGCCGAGCAACGCAGCTGAGGAGCCTCCCTGGCCGGCAGGGAGGGAGAGGAGCTGCTTCCTTTGAAATCCAGGGAATTTAAGGGATATCAACAATCCGGGATAGCAGCGGGAAACGGCATTGGAATAAGGGAGTTTCCCGCCAAAAAGGGGAGGGTTGACAGCTATGCTCCTCTGCCCCAGCCAGTTCTGCTGAGAAGAGACAATCAAGAGCTCCTTCTAGCAGCAGAGACCCATCCAGGATTCTAGTTCCAATACCCGTGGAGAAGCTGTGAACATCCTCTAATAAATCTGGCAACGAGGAATTGTTTCTGCCCTAACACAGCAGCTGGCTTTATTTTTTATTTTATTTTTTGCCTCCTGTTTGCTACCTCACCACTCCTCGTTCCAGCAGAACCGAGTGTCAGCCCAGGGGTGGCGTGATGACCACAGCTTCACCCGTTGCCAGCAAAAGCTTTCTCACTCCACTCCATAACAGACGAGACAAGGATAAAGCGGCAGCTGTCCAAGGCTCCTGGGGCACCATAATTATGAAAATATTATTTTCTGTTTCTGCAGCAGTATTTTCCGCCAGAGAGCCAGTGCTCTCCCTTTCTCCCCTGCTTCCACCCCCCCACCCCCACCCCCCAGCCTCCTCTCCCAAATCTCATCATTGTGTGAGAACCGGTGGCCATGATGCAATCTAAAGAACAAAGATGGAGAGAGGGGGATTAAATGAGGCTGTCCGTAATGTTACATCTTAAATATCTTTCCCAGGCTTCTCTTTTATGTAGTTATGGAACATTAAAAACGGGAGCATCATTATGCACCGCGCGAATCTCCCGGGCCATTTTTCTTTGTGACACCTCGAGTCGTACATTAAGCCTGGGAAACAGTCTTCTCCATTACGCGACAAAATGAGATGCCCGTGAGTTTTAAAGCAGAGCCAGGCGACTGTGGGAAGGGGTGGGAGCTCAGCTGCTGATCGCTCGCCAAAGCACCTGTCCTTTTCCAGAATCTCTGGCGCCTTTTACGACTTTCAAAGCACAGCGGCTCCATCCCTCCCTTCAGCAAGAGAGCTCTGATCAGCGTCAGAAGCGGCCTTGGACAACCATTTGTGGGGCGACTGACCAATTATTCAGGGAATCTTGCCATTGTGTCACAAAGTGATATTCCTCAATAGAAACGGTTATATGTTTTTTGGGGGGGGTCAGTCTGGATGCTCCCTGTGGGCCATTTCCCGGTCCGTGATCCTCTATCTGTGAGGTTGGACTCCCTACATGAAACCTGCTGAACCGGCCAGACCAGTTTCTTTGTAAGATAATAATAATAATAATAATAATAATAATAATAATTTATTATTTATACCCTGCCCATCTGGCTGGGTTTCCCCAGCCACTCTGGGCGGCTTTCAACAGAACATTAAAATACAACAATCTATTTAAACATTAAAAGCCTCCCTAAACTGGGCTGCCTTCAGATGTCTTCTAAAGGTCTGGTAGTTGTTGTTCTCTTTGACATCTGAAGGGAGGGCGTTCCACAGGGCGGGCGCCACTACCGAGAAGGCCCTCTGCCTGGTTCCCTGTAACTTGGCTTCTCGTAGTGAGGGAACCGCCAGAAGGCCCTCGGCACTGGACCTCAGATAATTGCCCTAGCTGTCCAGTTGAGTACTGCCGTTTACATGTTGGAATAATTTGCGCTGTTGTCATAGAGACGGATGGCTTGGCCTTTTCCCACCTCACCTGCCTGGATGCCACATCATCCTAGGATGGAGAACAATAGGCCAAGGGGGGCTGTGTGAGAGAGAGCTCTGGCTGATCATAGAATCATAAAATCAGAGAGTTGGAAGGGACCCCCAAGAGTCATCTAGTCCAGCCCCCTGCAATGCAGGAATCTCAACTAAAGCATCCATGACAGGTGGCCATCCAATCTTGGCTTTAGAACCTCCAAGGAAGGAGAGTGCATCACCTTCCAAGGGAGGTTGTCAAAACCTCCTTTCTTGTAACTTGATGCCATTGGTCCGAGTCCTACCCTCCGGAGCAGGATAAGACAAGCTTACTCCCTCTTCCCTGTGAAGTTATGGTGATGCTGGAAACTGAAGACCCCGAGGCTTGCATTGCTGCTTGCTGAACCAAGGCCATGGCTTCAGGATCCCCTTGGGAACCTAGTAGAGAGGCAAGGCCTGTGGGGTGTTCCTGCTGTGAGCTTCTCCATCCTAGGCTCAGGTTATAAAAAGGTAAAGGGACCCCTGACCATTAGGTCCAGTCGTAACCAACTCTGAGGTTGCGGCGCTCATCTCGTCCCATAGACTTTTTCAGGTACCACGAAAAGCTTATATCCAGAACAAACTTAGTTGGTCTCTAAGGTTTCCGTGCACTGCTCTGGTTCGCCAGACGCGGCTTAGTCATGCTGGCCACATGACCCGGTAGCTGTACGTCGGCTCCCTCAGCCAGTAAAGCGAGATGAGCACTGCAACCCCAGAGTCGTCCACGACTGGACCTAATGGTCAGCACTTTTAAGGTGCTACTGGACAATTTATTTATTTCGACTGCATCAGACCAGCATGGCTAAGTACCTGAATTTAGGAGATATGTTCATTTACACATATATACAACTTGAGCCTGGGACGCGGGTGGCACTGTGGGTTAAACCACAGAGCCTAGGGCTTGCCGATCAGAAGGTCAGTGGTTCAAATCCCCGTGACGGGGTGAGCTCCCGTTGTTCAGTCCCTGCTCCTGCCCACCTAGCAGTTCGAAAGCACGTCAAAGTGCAAGTAGATAAATAGTTACTGCTGCAACAGGAAGGTAAACGGCATTTCCGTGCGCTGCTCTGGTTCACCAGAAGCGGCTTAGTCATGCTGGCCACATGACCTGGAAGCTGTACGCCAGCTCCCTCGGCCAGTAAAGTGAGATGAGCGCCGCAACCCCAGAGTCATTCACGACTGGACCTAGTGGTCAGGGGTCCCTTTACCTTTTACCTTTAAGGTGCTACTGGGTAATATCTCCTAAAGACAGCACAGTCTCCACTGACCTTCATCCCAAGGAAATCAATCCCTCTCTCCAGGGTTTCTGGCTGTGGATCTTCCCAGCCTGGAGATCCCATCAGGGATTGAAACTGGGAGTTTCTGCATGTAAAACAGATGTTCTGTCGCTGCTCTATGGAACTTTTGCCCTGTATATGTTTGGGAAAGGACATAGGTCAGCTGTACAACCTTGCATGCAGACAGTCCAAGGTTCAGGTAAGGCTGGTGATGTATCCCATCTGAAATCCTGGAGATGCCCGTCGGAGCGGTCAATACTGGGTGAGGTGGACCGCTGGTCTTAGTCAGTGTAAAACAGCTCTGTGTGTGTGTTTAGGGAATCCAACATTTGTTTTGTTTTCCTGCGTTCTTCCCTTTAACAGTCTGAATCAAGGCTGGAGACAGGTGGCTATTGGTTCAGACAATGAAGTCACTTTTTTAAAAAAATACAAAATAAAATGGTTGTGGCTCACCCAATGCACTGTCCCATTTTTGCAGCTGGCGTACAGGTTCGCCAGGTTTTCGTCTTGCTCCAGAAGCCTGCCAAACCTCTTTGACCAGAAGCAGCTGCTCAACACAAAGAGGCAGGCAGCCCAGGAAGAGAAGGAGGGTCTCTTAAACTGCTTTTCATGGGCCTACCCGGGGGGGGGGGCAGAGGGGGCAGCTGCCCCCCCCTAGAAGGCAGCCCTAGAAGCAAAAATGATCAGTGTCCATTCAAAGCAAACCTAAACGACCATGGCTTGCCCCCCCCCCCTAGTTTTGATCCTGGGTACGCCCCTGCTGCTTTTAATTCTATTATAAATGATTGGCTAAAATCTTTTCCTTTTTTGTTGGTAAATAAGGTGGCTGCTGTTCCGGTGCGGATTTAAAAAGCCAGGCACATATGTTGGACAAAAAGGAAGGCAGTTTGCTTTGGACAAAATAAGAAATGATTTATAAGCATCAATTACAGAGGAACAAGCGTTACATTACTCTTAATAGTTACTCCAGGCACATTAAGGGAGGTGAGTCTCGCTCACTCCTGTTGCCAGTTTGCCTACTCTCATATTTTATAAACGTAAAACATTGTCAGTGACCTTCCCCTTCGTAGTCGAAAGATACCAGCTAAGCTGAAGAATTTTTGAAGCAGAGAACAGGGGCCAGTAAAATATGGCTCAGATCCTATCGGCGAGCCCCACTAATTCACCAGAAGGAAATCCGGTCAGAAATATTAAAGGCCGCTGTCCAGGACATGCGATCTCGTGCGTGCAAATAATTCGCTTTGCAACCCACAGTTCACCTCGACCTGGAAAGTGTGTCACTGATAACGTGGCATAAATATATATGTACGAACACACTCCACCGTACTACTAAATAAACTTTGCAGGAGTCTGCCAAACAGGGGTCAAGACCGTTCTCTTTCTGCATGCCATGACCGGCAGATAGTAATAGTACCACTGTATTCAAGGGAAGTAATAGTACCACTGTATTCCACTCTGGTCAGACCTCATCTGGAATACTGTGTCCAGTTCTGGGCACCACAATTCAAGAAGGATACTGACAAGCTGGAACGTGTCCAGAGGAGGGCAACCAAAATGGTCAAAGGCCTGGAAACGATGCCTTATGAGGAACGGCTTAGGGAGCTGGGTATGTTTAGCCTGGAGAAGAGAAGGTTGAGGGGTGATATGATAGCCATGTTCAAATATATAAAAGGATGTCATATAGAGGAGGGAGAAAGGTTGTTTTCTGCTGCTCCAGAGAAGCGGACACGGAGCAATGGATTCAAACTACAAGAAAGAAGATTCCACCTAAACATTAGGAAGAACTTCCTGGCAGTAAGAGCTGTTTGACAGTGGAATTTGCTGCCAAGGAGTGTGGTGGAGTCTCCTTCTTTGGGGGTCTTTAAGCAGAGGCTTGACAGCCACCTGTCAGGAATGCTTTGATGGTGTTTCCTGCTTGGCAGGGGGTTGGACTGGATGGCCCTTGGGGTCTCTTCCAACTCTAGGATTCTATGATTCTATGAAAAATTGCAGGCAATATCGTGCACTATTTCGTGATACTTGGTGGTTGAACTATCATAGAATCGTAGAATGGTAGAGTTGGAAGGGACCCCATACGGTCATCTAGCCCAACCCCCAGCAATCACTAAAATTGATTAAAAAGTGGGTGCTCTGGAAGTTTCTTTTCAGAGGATGAGTAATTTTTAGCACCAAAGCAGAGGAAAAACCTGGACCAAGAACCCCACACATGGCATTGTGGATATCACACACCACAAAGTTGTGTTCCGTCTTTTGTACTGGCTCCTCATTCTCTTCGGGAGACAATTCAAGGTGCCGGTTCTGCCCCAGAAAACACCAGAATGGCCTGGCTGACATTCACTGCTGTTCCTTTCGCAGAGGCTCCTGCATAAAAACGCTTCTCCCGGTCCAGCCAAAGCAATAAATACAGATCTCGGCCATAACGTTCAAAATGTGCAGAGCATTAAAAGCCTAAATGAATTGTTAATAAATATTGATGCCGGTGGCTGAAATGAAACTAAATGCAGTTCTCTAATCTGGTTGAGAGCAGAGACCCAGGAAAGAATTATGAATGGTGCTCAGCTTGGCAATTACAAAAGGCCGTGCGGGGAGGAGAGAAAGATGCCAAGAAGAATCTCCTTCAAAGGAATAATCTCCTTCAAAAGAAAAGGCCCATCTAGTGCAGGATCCCGTTCTCACAAAGGGGCAGCCAGAAAAGAGATTGTGGCTAAACATTAAGAAGAGCTTTCTGAGGGCAAGAGCTGTTAGACGGTGGAACGGACTCTCTAGGAAGGGGGAATGGACTCTCCTTCCTTGGAGGTTTTTAAGCAGAGGCTGGATGGCCATCTGTCATGGATGCTTTCGCTGAGATTCCTGCAATCCAGGGGTTGGACTAGATGACCCTCAGGGTCCCTTCCAACTCTACAATACTATCCTTTGAAGCAACTCTGCACACTTGCATTTCCCAGCAACTGGGATTTATACAGGCATTCCCTTGATCGCTCAATCTCTCTTGTTTCAATTGCTGTGTTGTTTTAATAATAATAATATTCTGGGCGGCTTCCAACAAATATAAAGATACATTAAAATATCACAGATTAAAAACCTCCCTGAACAGGGCTGCCTTCAGGTGTTTTCTAAAGGTCATGTGGTTGTTTATTGCTTTAACCTCTGATGGGAGGGCGTTCCACAGGGCGGGCGCCACCACCGAGAAGGCCCTCTGCCTGGTTCCCTGTAGCTTCGCTTCTCAGAAATGCTGTGTTATTCTGTAGTTTAATTAGGAATTTTCGGGCTTTTTTTCAGTCTGAACTTTCCAGAAGTCCAGTTCCAGCACCTCTCAGGTGAAGGAGGATGAGGGAGGTGTTCTTGGTGAGTTCCAGCACCCTTTTTTTCTTGAAAAATAGCACTGGGGATATTTATATATGTTAGCATGGCTGGTTTGTAGACTTTATAAACCACTTAGGTGCCTTTTTTGGCATTAAATCATATATGAAATAACAACAAGGTTATACGTCCTCCAACCTTGAAGACGGCACAGACGGATGTCGCGACCAGTCGCCACGGAGGATCTCACCCTCCGTGAATTTGCACGTCGTCGTGCAGTTGTGAAACCACCGTGATAGCTGTTGAACTTTAAGATGCTCTTTTGAAAATTAAAAAAAAGAGAGAAGCAGATAATAATAATAAAAAATAGTCTGCACCACGTAAGACTTTGACGGATGTTGGCTGGAGCCGGATCCTGACAGGCGACGGGAATGAGCAACGGCGTCGCAGCTCTAAAGACATTATGTTGCAAATGCTGTTTATTTTCTGTCAGCTTTAAACTACGCAGTAAATAACACATTATAAAAGACATCCAGAAATAACATTAGGCTCAAATGGAAGCATCCATTACTTCTTTCCTTTCTCAAGCCTTTTAGGAGATACTTTGTTGTTCCCTGAAGTATTTCCACTTATTTTGCTCCTCGTCGATTGTTTTCCCCTACAGACCCTCTCTTGTTTCCTGCGGTGCTCCCAGGCCACTTGCAAAAAGGAAGAAAACGAAGAGGGGAAAGGCAGACACACATCCCAAGATGAAACGAGGCTGGAACAATATTTAGAAGCCTTCCCCTCCTCCTCCTCCTCCTCCTTTCATCAGGAATCGGATTTAGACTACGACATGTCTTTGATTCTCTGGGAAAGCACTCTTGTGAGTGAGAGTCTCTAAACCAGAAAACACACAGAAGTTTGCTAAAGGAGGCCAGTCTTTGGCAACAGCAGCGACAACAGCTTGGGGCCAAGATCCTTGAAGGTTTCGGCAGGTACTAGGGGATCCCTAAGGATCATTTAGCTGTCTACCAGCTCCATCTGGTATGCAGGATGAGACCCTCCCTGCCTGCAGACTGTCTCGCCAGAGTGGTGCATGCTCTGGTTATCTCCCGCTTGGACTACTGCAATGCGCTCTTCGTGGGGCTACCTTTGAAGGTGACCCGGAAACTACAACTAATCCAGAATGCGGCAGCTAGGCTGGGGACTGGGAGCGGCTGCCGAGACCACATAACACCGGTCCTGAGAGAGCTACACTGGCTCCCAGTACGTTTCCGAGCACAATTCAAAGTGTTGGTGCTGACCTTGAAAGCCCTAAACGGCCTCGGTCCAGTATACCGGAAGGAGCGTCTCCATCCCCATCGTTCTGCCCGAACACTGAGGTCCAGCTCCGAGGGCCTTCTGCCGGTTCCCTCCCTGCGAGAAGTGAGGTTACAGGGAACCAGACAGGGGGTCTTCTCGGTAGTGGCGCCCGCCCTGTGGAACGCCCTCCCAGCAGAGGTCAAGGAAATAAACAGCTATCCTATTTTTAAAGGCCACTGTGAGAACAGGATGCTGGACTGGATGATCTCCCTTGCTTCTTCCGATCCTGCACTTCTGAATTTGCTTCTGCACTTCTGCACCCGCTGTAGGGGCACCCACAATCTGCCTCGCCACCTCAGAGGGCCACCTTGGCCTGCCTATCAGCTCCGGCGGCCACCGCAGTCGTGCCCCTCTGTGTCTCGCCCACGGAAATTCCTGCCGCCAGACCGAGAAGCCCAACGCGCGTTCCTCATCTGCGATTCTGTCTGCAGCCTGCCAAGACGGAGCAAAAATAGAAACTGACCCTGCGATGCTAATGAAGGAACTCTTCAGACCAAGATGGTAACTTATGCTAATTAGTGCTGACTGCTTGTCAGCCGTCAGGCTAACGACTCCCCCTAAAAGGTCAGGGAGTTTGCCCTTCTCTCTCGGTGGATTCAAATTAAATAACGCCGCCACAGAGCACTGCGGTCGCCAGGGGAGAGCAGGCGACAGGCTGCCCATAGCAATGGGAAAGTCTCGCTCTCTTTTTCTCGAGAAAACAGCTCGTTTCGGGCCAGGCAGGTTCAACATTTGGACGTTTCCCACCCAGCCAAGGGGCTGCTCCTCTTCCCTTTCCCCCCAACGGAATCCCAAATAGATGCCAGAGTTTTCTCTCTCTCTCTCTCTTCTTCGGATGAGGAAGACAAAGGCCCAGATCCAAACAGAGCAAGGTGGGGGGAGGACGGTAGGCCGCCTTTGGTGGGGTTCGCAGAATGGTAGGTGGGGCCAGAGGTGAGAATGGGCGGAGCAACGCATATCATTCTTACCTTCGTCGCCTAGGCGACATCCCAGCCCCGCCAAAGTTGGGTTTCTGCACACATCCAAACACATCTCTCCATCCCCCATTGAGGCAAGTCAGAGGGTTCCTTCTGTTTGGCATGATTCCTGCATTGCGGGGGTGGGGGTGGGGTTGGACTAGATGATGCTTTGGGGTTCCTTCCAATTCTACAATTCTGTGATTACCCCAATCGAAGGACATTGAAATATACTCGGAGTCAAGTGTGAATTTCATGCTCTTTATTCAGCTCATAGTAGCAAGGAATGAATCTTTCCCCAAAACGTCTGCTATATATACATTATTTACACAATGGGCCCCACATGTTTGGCTAATTCCAGGCTACTCCTGTAGGCCAATCAGGTTGCGGATTCACTTCCTCCAGGAGCCTGATTGGCTGCTCTTGCAGGCCAATCAGGTCGCTGATTCACTTCCACCTGGAGCTGGATTGGGTGGCTCCTGCGGACCAATCAGACTGCTGCATTCTGGTTCCTATTGTTCTAGGACCAATCAGACTGCTGCATTTCGAATCCTATTGTTCTAGGATTCAGCTCAGTACATAACAGACATGCTTTAGCCAGGACAATGAATGAATGGATGAATTTTTATTTGCGTCAGCCATCGGCCATAGCAATAAAGCAACAGTACGGTATACAAAGAATAGAAATAAAAAGTCCATTTTATAAAATACATATTAGGGTTTTGAGTCAATAGTCAAATAGTGGACCTTATCCTGATTGCCCCAGCTAAAAACCTTGCAGCCTTTGTTGCCACCTGCTCATCTTGATCTGCCAAGAGAAAGGACACTGTGGCAGTGGTTGGGCGACCCGGAATGGGCAATAAACGAGGGTGATAACCTCATTCTTCAAGTCTTTATAAAGAGGGCGAGCCAGAAGGACATGCTTTAGCCAGGACAAAGAACTTGAGGAGGGTGCAGAACAGAACTCATGGAGGGGCCACAGCAGCTTGGAGGGGCACCCTGAGACCCCCAGGATGCTCCTATCCACAGATGCCCTCCCCACTGGATTGACATTTGGGCAGCAGTGCCTCTGCCAATGCCCTTTGGGGTTGCATCCTGCCTCCATAGGGACATAAGAAGCTGCCTTCTTTTGAGTGAGATCATTCATCCACCCAGCACTGAATTGCTCACATAGACTGTCAGCAGATCTCCAGGATCTGAGGTGGGGTTCCCCACCTGGAGATGCCACCTGGGACCGCTCCACCCACTGAGCTCTCATCCACACTTACCTTTTGCCCTGTCAAATGTTGCCAAGGGCTTCGCGTTGGAACGCCCTGCTCTCAGGCCGCCTTCTGCCGCTTTCCTTTCCGCAGGAGGTCCTGATCTTTTGCGGGGGAAATTCCCCTTTGGGGCTCACACCAGATTTCCAGTCATTCAGACTTTATTCAGCAATACACTGCAGGACAGAGTTCAAGGAGTCTGCAAGAGCGTTAACACTAGAAAATACACACTCTCCTTCCTTGGAGGTTTTCAAGCAGAGGCAGTCTTGGATGCTTTTCTTGCAATTCCTGCATTGCAAGGGGTTGGACAGGGAGAAATGTAAAGTACTACACTTGGGCAAAAAAAATGAAAGGCACAAATACAGGATGGGTGACACCTGGCTTGAGAGCAGTACATGTGAAAAGGATCTAGGAGTCTTGGTAGACCACAAACTTGACATGAGTCAACAGTGTGATGCAGCAGCTAAAAAAGCCAATGCAATTCTGGGCTGCATCAATAGGAGTATAGCATCTAGATCAAGGGAAGTAATAGTACCACTGTATTCCGCTCTGGTCAGACCCCACCTGGAATACTGTGTCCAATTCTGGGCACCACAGTTCAAGAAGGATACTGACAAGCTGGAACGTGTCCAGAAGACGGCAACCAAAATGGTCAAAGGCTTGGAAACGATGCCTTATGAGGAACGGCTTAGGGAGCTGGGTATGTTTAGCCTGGAGAAGAGAAGGTTAAGGGGTGATATGATAGCCATGTTCAAATATATAAAAGGATGTCATATAGAGGAGGGAGAAAGGTTGTTTTCTGCTGCTCCAGAGAAGCGGACACGGAGCAATGGATTCAAACGACAAGAAAGAAGATTCCACCTAAACATTAGAAAGAACTTCCTGACAGTAAGAGCTGTTGGACAGTGGGATTTGCTGCCAAGGAGTGTGGTGGAGTCTCCTTCTTTGGAGGTCTTTAAGCAGAGGCTTGACAGCCACATGTCAGGAATGCTTTGATGGCGTTTCCTGCTTGGCAGGGGGTTGGACTGGATGGCCCTTGGGGTCTCTTCCAACTCTATGATTCTATGATTCTATGGACTAGGTGAGTCGGGGTCCCTTCCCACGCTACAATTCTATGATTCTATTCTTCTAGATCACTGTGAGAACAGGATATTGGACTAGATGGGCCACTGGTCTCATCCACCAGGTTCTTCTTGGGTTCTTCTTCTTGTTGTCTCTTTTATCGGGTCCTCCCTCACAGAGGGCACATGTTGCAGTGTGGCCTGGCAACCAAACCCTGTGTTGTGGGTGGGAACGTTTGGACAGCTACAACACCCTATTGGTAGGTCCCTCGATGCTGGGGTGTAATCTGGCCAATGGGACACAAGGAAAGGGCACCGAAGGACCTATTTAAGCCCATGTACGTGTTCCTGAGCTTCCTCTTTAGGCCAGTGCATCAGAACACCTGCCCAATGCCCATCTCTCCCTATATTTAGGGCTTGCGCTTGACCTTGCTATGCCGTCATGTGTTGCCTGTTGTTGAGGCAGGGGCATGGCAGGAATTTTCCCCACTTGGCTGATTGGCTGGTGCCATTTGGGTTTCGCCTGCCACGTAGCAAATCGTCACAACTTGTAAGGTTGCGGATAGGCTCTGGTTCAGGTGACAGGGGTGGCAGAAGGGTCTTGCCACCCCTATGCGGAGGGTATTCCGGTAAAGGAATCCAGGGACTCGGTGGTTTGGTCAACCCTGAGAGAGGTTGTGCCCGTTCCTGAGTCCAGGGGGACACCCGGGTGGTGGACTAGTATATCTCCGCTTTCCGCTGTTCCGGGTGTTCACCCTAGGCTGCCCTACGATAGAGCTCTGGGTCAGCGCTGCCTGCAAGGGTGCGGGGAGCTAGTCGAACCAGAGCCTATGCAACCACTCACTTGATTGTAATCAATAAAGTCGTGGCCTACATTCTGCCAAAAACCAAACCAAAATTTGAGTCTTGACTGAATTTACTTCTAGGGGGTGGTTAAAAGGTCTAAACACGCAACTAAACTGCAGAGTCTCTAAGCTCTCTAGCTGTTCCTTACAGGGACAGTGGCCCAGTTCATTTCTTAACTTAGAGTTCAGATTCCTGAAGTCCAAACAGACCCACACCCCGAGATCAATGGAGCTTACTTCCAGGTAAGTGTGCACGGAGTTGGGACCACTAAGCTCTTCCGCCTTTCCAACCACCAAGCGTCTCCTGTTAGGCTTGGATCTGAAAGAGTAACAAATTTATGATGGCAGCAGCTTTTATGGACTGTAGTCTACTTTGCTGCTGCCTCTCTACAAGTCTCTTGAGAGATCTTCTATTTCCCTGTGTAGATCTCCGCATTAGACCTGCCACCTTCTCCGCAGTCCCTCTGCTCTGCAAAGGAAGAAGCGCATCTCCACGTCTGCCACGCACTTAATATATGAAGGTGCTGGAGAATGTTTGCAAAGTGCGACTGGAAATATTTCAAAGCGGTTGCCATAAATCACCTCTAAGCTCGGTACAGAAGGCTAGTTTACTGGCGTCTTGGGATCCAGCTGAGATTTTGCTACTTCAGCCTGCGAGTGTTTCAGCGGAACTAACTCATGTTTACTGCTCCAGAGAATCTGAGGAACAAGACAACAAAATTTACTTCTGTTTTGTTGTTTAAAAAAAGGGAAAAACTTCTCTTGACCTTACGGAAACTGCTTTAAATGCCCTTTCCTTCCCCTTTTCAGAAAATAAATTATTGGCCTTTCTTTCCCCACCCACCCTCAACTCTCCGTGTTTGATCACCTGTCTGTTCTACATGCTGATTAAAGTTACACTTCCTATAAAACTGTTTTATTTGGTGGGTAATTGTAAGTAGCAGCAGTGATTCCTGTTTCCAAATGCCTTTCTTTATTATCTCCTTTTGGAAAGGTCTTAATATTTATGTGATTTACTGATCACTTAAAACGTCAGCCCGGCCATTAGGCGATACATTTCACTGCACGTTACCTAATTTTGCAGTACATAATTTCTTTATAAACAGACACATTGTGGTGAAACATTAATTAATCCCCCCTTTTCCCACCCCACTTAGGAGACAGCAACGTCGTCGGCGTTTGCGAGTGATGAATGTCCTTCTTTGGCTCATGGTGAAAGGCATGATGGGACGTGGGCCAAGTGAGGCCCAAATGTATCCCATAATAGATGGCTGTGATTCGTGATGTGGCTGGGGGGCGGGGGGAGAGAAAGGAAGCACGTGGTCTTGGAGATCTCTTGGGCGGGTGCATCCAGACCCGGCAAATTATCAGTTTTTATTTCGTCTATTAGGCATGGTGTGGGATGTGATCCATGAAAAGCAGTCAAGTATAACATTCCTTGTTTTCCTAGAGTGGACATGCAGGGGAATGTTTGGTCCAGCCAGTCAAAACTTCCTGTTCCTCCTGGCTGGAGCCTCCTTCCTTTGCATGTGACTAGAGGTGGGCGTGACCTTACCTGTTCAGGTAACAAAAGGACGAGTCACGCAGCACACCTCTCTCTTTTTGACTTCTTTGTTTGACCAGCTTCTAGCTAGGACTGCTCTGCTATTCCCCCATATGGGGTAGATCCACATGTACATATTTGTGACTAAGTCTGCCTTCAGGGATCCAACTGTGAACTGATGTGAGTAAACTTCTTTTATTGACTTTGAATAAGATTGTCACATCTTTATTCTTTTAAGAGGGATTCAAGGAACTTACCAGGAACGTACAGTTCAGTCTGAGACAGACTGAATTGTGTAACAGTGAGAGGCTCACACGAGCCTGCAACCAGCCATCTGCTGTGCATGTAAAAAGGGGAATGTAAACTCTGCTAAGTAAAGGGACTTGCTAGCGCAAGTTAGGAAGGATATTAATGAACAAAATATCCTCACTGGAGACTCTTGAGAGTCCCATGGACTGCAAGAAGATCAAACCTATCCATTCTTAAAGAAATCAGCCCTGAGTGCTCACTGGAAGGACAGATCCTGAAGCTGAGGCTCCAGTACTTTGGCTACCTCATGAGAAGAGAAGACTCCCTAGAAAAGACCCTGATGTTGGGAAAGATGGAGGGCACAAGGAGAAGGGGACGACAGAGGATGAGATGGTTGGACAGTGTTCTCGAAGCTACCAACATGAGTTTGGCCAAACTGCGAGAGGCAGTGAAGGATAGGCGTACCTGGCGTGCTCTGGTCCATGGGGTCACGAAGAGTCGGACACGACGGAACGACTGAACAACAACAACAACACAATATCCTCACCTGCCACCCTGAAAATCCCCGCACATGGAACTTCATCTCCACAATCTGCCTCGGTGCCTCATTCTCCCTGCCAACATTTGTTCAGGCACCGGGATCTCTCGTGAAGACAAAGAATTCATCCAGCTTCTCCAAACTCTCCTTCTCCTCCTTTACAACTCCTTTGACTCTCTTGTCTTCCTAAGGTCCAACCGCCTCCCTGGATGGTTTCATGCTACTACCGTATTTTTCCGTGTATAAGACTAGATTTTTTTCCCCTAAAGAAATAATGTCAAAAATTAGGGGGGCGTCTTATACACGGATATATCTCCCCCCATTTTCTTCAATCTGAGTCCCCCAAAATAGGGGGCGCTTTATACATGGGGGCGTCTTATAGACGGGAAAATGCAGTATTTCAAAAACTTCTTGCCGTTGTCCTTAATGTTTTCAGCAACGTGTTCCTCAAGGTCTTGCCGTCCGCTTGCACTTTTTTTGCCATAGCGGCAGGGCGTGGTGACAGAGGCAGTGGACTAGGAGAGGCACCCAGAAGGGGGGATGGGTGATCTTTGGGGTCAGGAGAGACCAAGACGGAGGAAGGTGTGCAGGATGTGATGGAAGAAGAAGACGGGTCAGTAGACTCACAATCTTCACCTGCCCCACTGCCTCCTAGAACCAGGAGGGACTTGAAGCGTGATGTCCATGCAGGGGAAGTCTCAGGTTATGGGTGCACAGAGGAGGTTATATCAGCCAGAAGAGGGCAGGGTCTCCCTTTTCCTGCAACTGCTCTGCAGGGCCTAGACCTGTCGACAGCTGCCTAGAGTCTAGAAGCATGTGCAAGAGCTATTCCGCCTGGCCTTCAATTTAGCCTGATCCACCATTCCTTTTCCCCCTTCCCTTTTTCTATGAAGAAACCCTTTCTGAGACCCCACATTTTAACTCTTCCCTGGTCTCCTTACTGCATAGCTGTCAGCCCTCCCTTTTTCTGCGGGAAACTCCCTTATTCCAATGCCGTTTCCCGCTGCTATCCCGGATTGTTGCTATCCCTTAAATTTACTGGATTTCAAAGGAAGCAGTTCCTCTCCTTCCCTGCCGGCCAGGGAGGCTCCTCAGCTGCGTTGCTCGGCTGCCAATCAGGAGTCTGAGACCGACCGGGGGCGGAGCTTGCATGCCTTGTGCAGCCAGACCCTCACGCCCAACCAGACAGACAGCCTGCCTGCCATCTACGCGCTCGCTCTTTCGCTCAGCCGTTCATGCGCAGCCTCTGGAGCGCAGGGTGGCGAGGCTACTTGGTGCCATTGCACCGCCCTCGCGGCATCCCTTATTTTCAAATCCGAAAGTTGACAGCTATGCCTTACTGGCCCAACAGGAATAACTTGGCCAGTTAGCCCTGATGATGTTCATTTATGTTGTATTTGATCCTGTTTTTAAGCTTCTTTTTTTTAAAGTCGTTTTTAATCAAGGTTTTATATTTGTTGTTAGCCACCCTGAGCCCGGTTTTTAAATTGGGAACGGCGGGGTATAAATAAAAATTTATTATTATTATTATTGTTGTTATTATTATTATTATTATTATTATTAGTTTGTATCCAGAGCTGTTGTGCTTTTCTTGCTGATAAAGAGTTAACTATCAGATGTGTACCTTCTTTGACTGCTTCCTTACATTCCTTTTTGTTCTCTTCATTTGGGCAATAAAGGTAAAGGGACCCCTGACCGTCGTGTCGTGTCCGACTCTGGGGTTGTGGCGCTCAGCTCGCATTACTGGCTGAGAGAGCTGGCGTACAGCTTCCAGGTCATGTGGCCAGCATGACTAAGCTGCTTCTGGCGAACCAGAGCAGCGCACGGAAACGCTGTTTACCTTCCCGCCAGAGTGGTACCTATTTATCTACTTGCACTTTGACGTGCTTTCAAACTGCTAGGTGGGCAGGAGCAGGGACCGAGCAACGGGAGCTCACCCCGTCACGGGGATTCGAACCGCCGACCTTCTGATCGGCAAGCCCAAGGCTCAGTGGTTTAACCCACAGTGCCACCTGCGTCCCTTCATTTGGGCAATACTTCAGGGTTGTTTTTTTAAGGAAACCACCTGGCTTCAGACAGCTTATTTGACTCTGCTTCTTAACCATGCTGGCATTCTCCTGGCGCGATCTGCAGTAGATGCACCCGATTCTAATATTGTGTCCTTAAACAACTCCCAAGCGCCTTCTTGACTTTGCCTTTCAGCTTCCTTTTCATCAATCCCTGCGGGGGAAGATTCCTCTTTCAGATGTTACCGTGTTGGCAACTGGGCATCTACATGCATTTTTAACTTAATAGCGCCGTGGTCTGTGTTCCCGGTTGGCTCAGCAACTCTTCCATCTCGCACCGGGTCTTGGGCGCCGCAGCTGTAAGGCTTGGCAGGATAAAATGGCAAATGACGGGGATTCTGCTTATGTCAAGAACCATAAATAATCCCCCCCACCCAAAACAAACAAGGAAGATAAGCTTTCCATCTGTCATCCATCCTGTCCGTTGGAGGAGAAACAATTCTGGACCCCCAGCGCTGGGGAACAAAGCGTTGCTCTGAGCTGGCTCCCGCCTGCCTGTTTTAAATACACACTTTATGCTTTTTTTTTTTTTTTTTTTTTTTGCACAACAGTGCCATTCCTCAGATCCTTTCAAAATCCATCATAACAGCAAGCAGAGCCGGCAGAAAACAAAAGGGAACATGAGAGCGGTGGAGCTGCCAGGGAAGGCAAGCATGGCTCCCTATCTCCTGATTCCAGAACGGATGAGCACTCAGGATTTGCCTAGCTTTGATATAGGTTTTAAAAGGGGGGGAACAGAACCGATTCTTCCGAGCGCAGGCATGGGATAATGCTGATGATGATGATGATGATGATGATAATAATAATAATAATTTATTATTTATACCCCACCCATTTATACCCACTCTGGGTAGCTCCCAACAGAATACAGTCATACCTCGTGTTGCGTACGCTCCGTGTTGCGTACGTTCGGGATACGCACCGTGCCGACCCGGAAGTCCTCCACGGAGCGCGTGCGATGGGTGGGTGCATGCGGGTGCGCAGAAGCGTTCTGCGCATTTCGTGCATGCGCAGAAGCGCTCAAATCGCTCTTCTTCCGGGTTTTTTGGTTTGTTTGTTTTTGTGCGTTCATGGTACGCAAGCCCGGGTTACGTAGCGCGACCCCGGAACTGATTGCGTGCGTAACCCGGGGTTCCACTGTATTAAAATACAATAATTCGTCAAATATTAAAAGCTTCCCTAAACAGGGCTGCCTTCAGAAGTTTTCTAAAAGTCTAGTAGTTGTTGTTCTCTTTGACATCTGGTGGGAGGGCGTTCCGCAGGGTGGGTGCCACCACCGAGAAGGCCCTCTGCCTGGTTCCCTGGAACTTGACTTCTCGCAGTGAGGGAACCGCCAGAAGGCCCTCGGAGATGGACCTCAGTGTCCGGGTAGATCGATGGGGGTGGAGACACTCCTTCAGGTATACTGGACCGAAGCCAGTATCAGAGATCAGTATCACAGAATCAGAGAACTGTGGAGTTGGAAGGGAACCCAAGGGCCATCTAGTCCAACCCCCTTGCAATGCTGAAGAATCCCTAATGGGATCATTGAAGGAAGTTCCCGCAGAAATCGCCAGGCAGCAGGGAAACCTCTCGCTTTGCACCTTCTTCACACACACATCCCCGCACCACCGGGGTCCACCATCAGCAAGTGCTCACTCCTGAAAGAAATTCATGCACCAAATCCTGACCAGGTTTATTTAAAAAAACAAAACAAAGCAAGCCTACTTGCCTTGAATCGGGTGGAACGACACAGCAGGAGTTGCAATAGGGAGGAATTTGTTTTTTGTATATATTTTTGGTAGTGGTGTTAGAAGGCATTGTTGGAGATTCATTCCCTGTGTCTGCAGTCATGGGATTGTTATCTATCACATGACGGTGTATGTTTCCATTCCACAGAGTGGGAAGTGACAGAGACAGGATGTTTGTGTTACTATGTTCCGTGAAGTGGGACTATTGTCCTTTGTTCTTTCTCTTTGCTGTCTGATGCTAGAGAGAGAGGGAGCCATGTTGATGTGCTCCGTGTGTGTTTATATGCAAATGAAGTAGGCCATAAAGAAGGCTGATCGCCGAAGAATGGATGCTTTTGAATTATGGTGCTGGAGGAGACTCTTGAGAGTCCCATGGACTGCAAGAAGATCAAACCTATCCATTCTGAAGGAAATCAGCCCTGGGTGCTCACTGGAAGGACAGATCCTGAAGCTGAGGCTCCAAGACTTTGGCCACCTCATGAGAAGAGAAGACTCCCTGGAAAAGACCCTGATATTGGGAAAGATGGAGGGCACAAGGAGAAGGGGATGACAGAGGACGAGATGGTTGGACAGTGTTCTCGAAGCGACCAACATGAGTCTGACCAAACTGCGGGAGGCAGTGGAAGACAGGAGTGCCTGGTGTGCTCTGGTCCATGGGGTTACGAAGAGTCAGACACGACTTAACGACTAAACAACAACAACAAATTAGATTAGCCACAATGCTGAGTTGCTGAGGTCTGTTATGCAAGCTGAGTAGACTCTGCGGATCCCTAAGTGTGCTGATGCTTCTTGGTATCAGTAGCTGTGATGTTCGCGCAGAAGAAAGCTTTTGAAGCTCCTGAAAGAACGACCAGGAGGGAGAGAACATGCCAGCCGGGCATGTGTCTCTGCCAGGGTCCTACACGAGAGTAGGACGCTCCAGTCAACAGGCACGTCCTTGGCACTGAGCAAACTCCAAATGGCATCCAATAATATTAAATATCAAATGACAAGGGATGAAGTGGAGAATGGTCCACTGATGTGGTCCAAAGGAAAGCAGAGGAAGACATTTGTCACCAACTTGGCTGCAGGAGCTGCTGGAAGGATGCATAAAAAGCATCACCCAACAGTCTTAGGGACTCCACTATGTATTTGTGTAGGGTTTACTCCTTAGCCTTTTCTTCTCCTGAAGATATCCCGCAAGGCAGTGGAGGTTTAGGTTCAGAGTTTTCCTTCTCCTAGATGGGCTCCCTTCTCAGGTGTAGCGGTAAGCCATACCACTGTGATTCCTGCATTGCAGGGGTTGGACTAGATCAGTGATGGCTAACCTTGACACCCCAGATGTTTTGGAACTACAACTCCCATCATCCCTAGTTAACAGGATCAGTGGTCAGGGATGATGGGAGTTGTAGTCCCAAAACATCTGGAGTGTCAAGGTTAGCCATCACTGGACTAGATGAACCTTGGGGTCCCTTCCAACCCCACCATTCTATGATTCTATAATAAATTACTTTGGGGGAAAATCAAAACTCACAGGTAGAGCACCTGCTTTGCATGCAGAAGGGCCCTGAGAGTAGCTCCAGGTACAACAGGCAGCGTCCCCTGCCTGAAACCCTGGACAGCCCCTGCCAGTCAGTGTCGACTACACTAATAAAGATGGAGGCCAACAGCAGCTTCCTATGTCCCTGTGCAGTTTTCTCCCCTTTCAGCCAAGCGAGGAAGAATCTCTGCGAGCCAAAGGGAGATTTGCAGGTCAAAATGAAGGCCTCTAAAATATTAATAAAGCAGAAGAAAATTCCTGCTCTCCGTGTTATGAATTCTTCACGCCACAAAAGGCTCGCCCTCCGCAGTGTGCCCAGAGTACACAACGATATGAATTTTAACAAATAATAATAATAATAATCTCCTATTAGCTCGGTGAGCTCCGGAAGAAAGGGCAGGGATGGAATCCCGCCTCCCAGTTTTGTTGTAATAAGGAGAGTTTCTGAGAGGGAAAGAGCAGGCGCTTGTTTTAATGATGCCGCTGCCATGTTTTCCTCATGAGCATTTCGACAGGCAGGGACCTGTGGCCTGATGTAGCTGCAGAGCCTTAGCTGCGGGTTTTCTGCAATTCCCCAGCCCCATGCACAAGTTGAATACGTTTCGCTGGGTGAAGAGAGCTGAGCATCCTAAGACGAAGGATCCAAAGCCAGCCTTCTGTGCTCAGCGAGGAAACCACGCTTTTTGGCAGGGCTGCAAAGGCAAGACTGGGGAACCAGAAATCATCTCCCGGCCGGCAGAAATGCATAGAACGCCATCTGCGCACATTTAAGCATCAGGAATATGGAAGAGAACGAGAAGAGCTCTTTAGGAAGATGTTCGTAGAATCATAGAATTGGGGGGTGGGGTGGGATCCCCGAGGATCATCTAGTCCAACCCCCTGCAATGCAGGCATCTCAGCTATGCCAGCTGGTTGCTATTAGAACTGTAACTCTAAGAACTAGTGCCTGAGCTTGCTTTTTTCCTCCTCCCTGTGCGCCCCCTTTTCCTTGTGTGCCATGTCTTTTAGATTGTAAGCCTGGGGTCAGGGCCTTCCTTCCTAGTGAAGCAGGCATGTTCGGATCATGGGGTTTAACTGAGAATGTTTGGGGCTTGGCGCTGGAAATCTTGGGTTCAACCGTGAAATATACTCGGAGTCAAGTCTGAATTTCATGCTCTTTATTCAGCTCCTAGTAGCAAGGAATGGATGTTTCCCCAAAACATCTGCTATAAATACATTATTTACACAATGGGCCCCACATGATTGGCTAATTCCAGGATACTCCTGTAGTCCAATCAGGTTGTAGATTCACTTCCACCTGGAGCTGGATTGGGTGGCTCCTGCGGACCAATCAGACTGCTGCATTCTGGTTCCTATTGTTCTAGGACCAATCAAACTGCTGCATTCTGAATCCTATTATTCGAGGACCAATCAGACTGCTGCATTCTGAACCCTATTGTTCTAGGACCAATCAGACTGCTGCATTCTGAATTCTATTGTTCTAGGACCAATCAAACTGCTGCATTCTGAATCCTATTGTTCTAGGACCAATCATACTGCTGCATTCTGAATCCTATTGTTCTAGGACCAATCAGACTGCTGCATTCTGGATCCTATTGTTCTAGGACCAATCAGACTGCTGCATTCTGGATCCTATTGTTCTAGGACCAATCAGACTGCTGCATTCTGGATCCTATTCAGCTCAGTACATAACAAACCTCTAGCCAAGAATGAGCTGCATTCCCACCTTTACCGCATTGCAAAACGAAGGGAGATGATCGGCCTCATAAGTCTCTTTGCGCTGTGGCTTCAAATGCACCGAACAGCTAAACATCCAGGTGCCTTTGTGGAAGAGGGCATTAGAGAGTTGTGTAATACAGTCAGGGAAGGGAACTCTCTATGAAAAGATAATGGGAGAGACACAGGGAAGTGTGAAATCACCTTTAAAAATAAACCCAAATGGAAAACAACACCAGACAATAAGATGCCATGAAAAATAACAGTCAGGCCATTACTGGAAGGTTTTAATCGCTGTGGAGCATGAAATGGCATAATTGTCTTGACTTTGCTGCGTTATCTTGCGAAACCTCCTCTATAAATGCAGCAAGGCTGAACGCCGGCTAAGGATCCCACGCCGTCACTCCCAACAAGGCAAGAACCTCAGAATGAAGATGAGCTGGATGTCTGGGGGATTCTGCGGGAAGAAAAGGATGCCAAAATGCATCAAATAGCAGTGTTTCTCAAAAAAAACCAAAAAACCTACTGGATATATATGCATTTTGGGAAATGCCATCTGTATATTTTTATTTCATAAAATTTGTTCATTGTTTGATTGTTAAAAATAATCAAATGTTTTGAGAAAAGAATAAAACAATAGAGTTAAAAACAGCTGCTTAAAGCAATCAAAAATAATTAAAATCAGCATTAAGCTAAAAATGAATTAAAACACACAGCAGTATTCTAGGTATCTAAACAGGCTTGTCTAAACAAAAATATATGTTTGGCAAGCACCAAAAAGGGTACAGTGAAGGCACCTGTCTGATGTCAAGAGGCAGGGAGTTCCAAAGTATATAAGATTGAATTCTTACAGATATGTAAGGATGTATCTCTGGCGTCAAATGCCAGCGGTAGGAGCGCTCTGGCATCGGAATAAATGGTAATGTATGTCTACGAGGCATCATGAAAATTCAGCACAAATGGCGCAGTTTTGCTGCCTCGAGATAACAGGCATCAGGCTGTGCTGGCGGCGCTCTCAAATCTTCACCAGAGAATGAGACAGGGACCTCATGGCTAATTTGAAGAGGAATAAAATAAAAAGGCAGGCGTGCAAGAGAACTCGCTCAAGGCAGAGAGCCTAATGCGATCACAACACTTAACATTTTTCTATCTGGTTTCAGATACTCAAAGCACCTCGACATCTATTATCTCTCAGCCATCTTCCCAAGAGGCCGAGGAAGTCAATGCCTCCCTCTTCAAACGCTAAATCCACACCAGAACTTTCTAACGGGAACGCAGGGCCTGTTGAAATAAAAAGGGGATGACATAATAATACAGCAAATCAACCATCGCAAATAAGACAAGCTAACGGGAAGAGGTGCCCGCAGATATCGCTTTGCATTCATGGATTCAAGATAGGAATTTGCACACCGGCTGCTATTGGGGAAGTTATACATGATCCCTAGGGACGCGGGTGGTGCTGTGGTCTAAACCACTGGGCCTCTTGGGCTTGTTGATCAGAAGGTCGGCGGTTCGAATCCCAGTGACAGAGTGAGCTCCCTTTGCTCTGTCCCAGCTCCTGCTAAGCTAGCAGTTTGAAAGCATCCTAGTGCAGGTAGACAGGAAGGTAAACGGCGTTTCCGTGCGCTCTGGCTTCCGTCACGGTGTCCCATTGCGCCAGAAGCGGTTTAGTCCTGCTGGCCACATGACCTGGAAAAGCTGTCTGAGGACAAACACTGGCTCCCTCGGCCTGAAAGCGAGATGAGCGCCGCAACTCCATAGTCGCCTTTGACTGGACTAAAGGTAAAGGACCCCTGACAGTTAAGTCCAGTCACGAACGACTCTGGGGTTGTGGCGCTCATCTCACTTTACTGGCCGAGGGAGCCGACATTTGTCCGCAGACAGTTTTTCCGGGTCATTTGGCCAGCATGACTAAGTTGCTTCTGGCGAAACCAGAGCAGCAAACAGAAATGCCATTTACCTTCCCGCCGGAGCGGTACCTATTTATCTGCTTGCATTTTGACATGCTTTCGACCTGCTAGGTTGGCAGGAGCAGGGATCAAGCAACAGGAGCTCACCCTGTTGCGGGGATTTGAACTGTCGACCTTCTGATCAGCAAGCCCTAGGCTCTGTGGTCCTGTTTTAATAGTGTTTATACCTGCAGGGATAGACTGGTGCACAAATATAAGATGGGGGTCACCAGTATTACTAGTAGTACATGTGAAAAGGATCTAGGGGTCTTGGTGGACCACAAGCTGAACATGAAAAAGCTAGCCTTATGAGGAACGGTTGAAGGAGCTGGGGATGTTTAGCCTGGAGAAGAGGAGACTGAGAGAAGATAGGATGGCCATCTTCAAATATCTCAAGACCCGTCACGTGGAAGAGGGAACAAGCTTGTTTTCTCCTGCTCTGGAGAGTAGGATTTGAACTAATGGCTTCAAGTTACAAGGCGATTCCAACTAAACATACGGAAATATTTTCTGCCAGTAAGAGCTGTTTGACAGTGGAACAGACTCCCTCCGGAGGTGGTAGGCTTTCCTTCCTTGGAGTTTTTAAGCAAAGGTTGGATGGCCGTCTGTCAGGGATTCCTTAGCTGTGATTCCAGAATTGTAGAATCATAGAATCATAGAGTTGGAAGATTCTGTGATTCCAGAATTGTAGAATCATAGAATCATAGAGTTGGAAGAGACCCCAAGGGTCATCCAGTCCAACCCCCTGCCAAGCAAGAAACACCATCAAAGCATTCCTGACAGGTGGCTGTCAAGCCTCTGCTTAAAGACCTCCAAAGAAGGAGACTCCACCACAATCCTTGGCAGCAAATTCCACTGTCGAACAGCTCTTACTGTCAGGAAGTTCTTCCTAATGTTTAGGTGTAATCTTCTTTCTTGGAGTTTGAATCCATTGCTCCGTGTCCGCTTCTCTGGAGCAGCAGAAAACAACCTTTCTCCCTCCTCTATATGACATCCTTTGATATATTTGAATATGGCTATCATATCACCCCTTAACCTTCTCTTCTCCAGGCTAAACATACCCAGCTCCCTAAGCCGTTCCTCATAAGGCATCGTTTCCAGGCCTTGGACCATTTTGGTTGCCCTCCTCTGGACACGTTCCAGCTTGTCAGTATCCTTCTTGAACTGTGGTGCCCAGAACTGGACACAGTATTCCAGGTGAGGTCTGACCAGAGCGGAATACAGTGGTACTATTACTTCCCTTGATCGAGATGCTATACTCCTATTGATGCAGCCCAGAATTGCATTGGCTTTTTTAGCTGCTGCATCACACTGTTGACTAATGTCAAGTCTATGGTCCACCAAGACTCCTAGATCCTTTTCACATGTACTGCTCTCAAGCCAGGTGTCACCCATCCTGGATTTGTGCCTTTCATTTTTTTTTGCCCAAGTGTAGTACTTTACATTTCTCCCTGTTAAAATTCATCTTGTTTGCTTTGGCCCAATTCTCTAATCTGTTAAGGTCATTTTGAAGTGTGATCCTGTCCTCTGGGGTATTAGCTACCCCTCCCAATTTGGTGTCATCTGCAAACTTGATCAGGATGCCCTCAAGCCCATCATCCAAGTCATTGATAAAAGATGTTGAATAAGACTGGGCCCAAGACAGAACCCTGTGGCACCCCACTAGTCACTTCTCTCCAGGATGAAGAGGAGCCATGGACTAGATGACTAGAGACTTGGACTAATGACCGTTGGGGATACCTTCCAACTCTAAAATTCCATGTAAACAGGACAAACCAGGAGAGAAATTGCACCACAGGCTTCAGAAATCGATCCCAACCGCTTAGCTTACAGACAGCATGCATCCTATCGGCCAGGCACAAGCCATGTGGTCTAACAACCAGCCATGCCAAAGAGGCTTGTTTCTACAGAAAGAACAAAAGGCAAGAGGAATTAGCAAACAAAGTTGAGTTTACTCGAGTTTTCTTTTTGCCTTTCTCTCCATCTGCGTCTCTCTCATATTTCACCGCTCCCTGGTGGCAAAATGTCAGCTTATTATATTTGAGGAAGGGGTTGGCAGGGAGCAAGCATTCCCCCCGGACAGCTCTTCCGTGTGTAATATTATGATTATTACTGGGACCACCGACATTCCAGATGGAAAGACAGCTTGGCACGGGCTGCAAGGCTTCGACGACGCCTTCTGTTCCTTCCCTGCTTTTGCCAGTAAGGATTATATCTGTGGACAAGCTGGATGTACCTCACCAAGAGCAGAATATCTAATTGAATCAGCTCTTTCCAAGTTGGTTTTGATGAATATATATAACTTTTCGCCATTTGTTTAGGGTTGGCAAACAATGCGTGGCGCCATCTTGGGTGCGGGCATGCCAAGCCACTTGTCGCAACTCCTGAGCAGTGGCTGTTGGAAAGCTGAGTTAGAATCACAGAAGCGCAGAACTGTAGAATTGGAAGGGATACCCAAAGGCCATCCAGCCTGACCCCCAAGACTGAGGAACCAGCAATCATCTCCTGGCCAGCAGAAATGCCTAGAATACTCTCCATGCACATTTTGGCATTGGGAATCTAATCTGGATGGAAAGAGCTCATTCAGAAGCTTTCCATAGAATCAAAGACCCCTGGGGGGTCAGCTAGCAGAAAGATGCACTTAGCAGATTAGAGAACTGGGCCAAGGCAAACAGGATGAATTTTAAGAGGGAGAAATGTAAAGTACTACACTTGGGCAAGGGACCAGGTGGCGCTGTGGGTTAAACCACAGGCTTGCTGATCAGAAGGTCAGCGGTTCGAATCCCTGCAACGGGGTGAGCTCCCGTTGTTTGGTCCCAGCTCCTGCCCACCTAGCAGTTCGAAAGCACGTTAAAGTGCAAGTAGATAAATAGGGACCGCTCCAGCGGGAAGGTAAACGGCGTTTCCGTGCGCTGCTCTGGTTCGCCAGAAGCAGCTTTGTCATGCTGGCCACATGACCCGGAGGCTGTCTTCGGACAAACGCCGGCTCCCTCGGCCTATAGAGCGAGATGAGCACGCAACCCCAGAGTCGGACACGACTGGACCTGATTGTCAGGGTCCTTTACCTTACACTTGGGCAAAAAAAATGAAAGGCACAAATACAGGATGGGTGACACCTGGCTTGAGAGCAGTACATGTGAAAAGGGTCTAGGAGTCTTGGTAGACCACAAACTTGACATGAGTCAACAGTGTGATGCAGCAGCTCAAAAAGCCAATGCAATTCTGGGCTGCATCAATAGGAGTATAGCATCTAGATCAAGGGAAGGAATAGTACCACTGTATTCCGCTCTGGTCAGACCTCACCTGGAATACTGTGTCCAGTTCTGGGCACCACAGTTCAAGAAGGATACTGACAAGCTGGGACGTGTCCAGAGGAGGGCAACCAAAATGGTCAAAGGCCTGGAAACGATGCCTTATGAGGAACGGCTTAGGGAGCCGGGTATATTTAGCCTGGAGAAGAGAAGGTTAAGGGGTGATATGATAGCCATGTTAAAATATATCAAAGGATGTCATATAGAGGAGGGAGAAAGGTTGTTTTCTGCTGCTCCAGAGAAGCGGACACGGAGCAATGGATTCAAACTACAAGAAAGAAGATTCCACCTAAACATTAGGAAGAACTTCCTGACAGTAAGAGCTGTTCGACAGTGGAATTTGCTGCCAAGGAGTGTGGTGGAGTCTCCTTCTTTGGAGGTCTTTAAGCAGAGGCTTGACAGCCACCTGTCAGGAATGCTTTGATGGTGTTTCCTGCTTGGCAGGGGGTTGGACTGGATGGCCCTTGGGGTCTCTTCCAACTCTAGGATTCTGTGATTCTATGATTCTAGATCCTATTGTTCTAGGACCAATCAGACTGCTGCATTCTGGATCCTATTGTTCTAGGCCCAATCAGACTGCTGCATTCTGGATCCTGAATTATCTCTGCTGTCGCACTTCCAACAAGGCCAACATCCCAAGCAATGCCTCAGCTGGCATACGGAGAACAGATTTAACCCTTAAATGACAAACTGAAGGATCTCTGCTGTGACACTTTCCTGCTGGAAACGCCAACTTGTCTTTGTAGGACAAACTTTCCCAGCACAAACTGCCCTTCCTCATCTTGCCAGGCCCAGGGAGAAAATCTATTCCTCCAGGAGCATGGAGCGCAGTTTTGATTCTGCCGTTCAGCAGGCAGCTTTCACTCTTCACATATCTGGACTGAGAAACTCACCGTTTCCTCCCCCCTTCATTTTAAGGACAGGTAAAATAGATGGGGAACTATATCCCGTTGCCATGGAGACGCCAGGATGGGAAGTCACGGCGTTGATGGAGCCTTGATGGTTTTCTTGGTGCTCATTATAATGTTATGTAAAAGAAGTTAAAAAAAAAAATCTAAAGAGCAAAGTGATTAACATTTTTCCAGGGAAAACAGTCATCCTAATATGAACAAGGTAACAATTAGCAAGTGTGTGCTTAAAAGTGAATCATCTGAAATAATGATATAATTGGGACCTCCTTCGATTCGTGAGTAACGGTGACTTTATCAAAATGGAAAGATGAGATGGGACATCAAACCAGACTTTGTGCTTATATAATGCCTGCAGCAGCTTTCACCAACCCGGAGCCCTCCAGAGGTGTCACACGATACCCGGTTCCACATTTCTAATATCATTTAGTGTGGCAGCACCTAAGCTGTGGAACTCCCTGCCTCTTGTTGTCAAGCAAGGGCCTTAACTGTGTTCTTTTCAGCACTGGCTAAAAGCATTCTGCTTTAGACAAGCCTATCCAGATTATTAAAGGGACGCGGGTGGCCACAGAGCCTAGGGCTTGCCGATCAGAAGGTCAGCGGTTCGAATCCCCGCGACGGGGTGAGCTCCCGTTGCTCGGTCCCAGCTCCTGCCAACCTAGCAGTTCGAAAGCACGTCAAAGTGCAAGTAGATAAATAGGTACCGCTCCGGCGGGAAGGTAAACGGCGTTTCCGTGCGCTGCTCTGGTTTGTCAGAAGCGGCTTAGTCATGCTGGCCACATGACCTGGAAGCTGTACGCCGGCTCCCTCGGCCAATAATGCGAGATGAGCGCCACAACCCCAGAGTCGGTCACAACTGGACCTAATAATCAGGGGCCCCTTTACCTTTACCTTTACTCAAATTATTAGGAAGCTGAGGTCATTTTGATCTGTTTTAGAATTCTAGCTACTGCTTGTTTTTAAGGAGGTTTGTAAATTTCCCCCCAATTTTATCGCTTCACCTTGTATTTTGTTGTGGTTTTATGATTGTTAGCCGCTCTGAGCCCGGTCTTGGCTGGGAAGGGCGGGGTACAAATAAAAGTTTATTATTATTATTATTATTATTATTATTATTATTATTATAAACCACCCTGAGGTTTCCTACAATCAAGCGGTGCATAAATTTTGTGAAATAAATAAATAAAGAGGGAGGCTCAGGCCAAATTCCTAATCATAGAACTGTCGGGTTGGAAGGGACCCCGGGGGTCATCAAGTCCAACCCCCTGCAATGCAGGAATCTTTTGCCCAACGTGGGGCTCGAACCCACAGCCCTGAGATCAAGAGTCTCATGCTTTGCCAGCTGAGCAATCCCAATTGGCCAGACTTTATTCAGTAACGTATTACAGGACCAGGTTCAAAAAGTGTGCGAGAGCATTTCCTTTGGGACACACATGTGATACTCAAACTGCACATCATCTCAGCTGCTTATCCTCGGCTCAACCTCCTTTTGCCACCCCAGCACAACCCCATCTCTCGCCCAACCACAGTCCTTGGAAACACTGTCTCAACCTATTTTTCGCTGTACAGTGCTACCTTGGTTCTCAAACTTAATCCGTTCCGGAAGTCCGTTCCAAAACCAAAGCGTTCCAAAACCAAGGCGCGCTTTCCCATAGAAAGGAATGCAAAATGGATCTGTTCCGGACTTTAAAAAACAATCCCTAAAACAGCAATTTAACATAAATTTCAACTAACTAACGAGACCATGGATCCATAAAATGAAAGCAATAAACAATGTACTGCAGTCACACAATCAATCAGTAGCTGAACTGGGTTCCACACAGTCACAAAAACAAAACAAAGAAGCCGCAAAAACAAAAACGCAAAATAAATAGCAAAAACAGACAGACCTCAGCGTAACACTCAAAACGGAAGTGTGGCACTCAAAACGGAGCACGTTCGGCTTCCGAAAAAAGTTTGCAAACCGGAACACTTACTTCTGGGTTTGCAGTGTTTGGGTTCCAAGTTGCTTGAGTACCAAGGCGTTTGAGAACCAAGGGACCACTGTAAGTGTTAGAACCCTCCTTGAGTTGTTTTTTACCTTAACATGCAGCCGCCTTAACTTAACTCAGGGGCGGAGCTACCTGCCCTGGCACCTGGAGTGGCGCGGGGCGGGGCTGGCCGGCCCGCATGGCGAGTATCCCTAGCCGCCTGCCGCCCACTCAGCAAGCATGGAGCGGGTGGCGCGGCGATGTCACCCGCCCTCACAGCTGGCACCCCTTGCACCCGGCTTCCTCCGCCAGTGACTTACCGGTAACTCTTCCTTAACGGATTCCTGCCAGTTTTGCGATCAGGCTTCACTCTTGCATAGGTGACACTGCCCTCATCAAACAGAAATTCCGTTTGAAACATACATCATCAATCATCATCATCATACATGACCAAGGATAATAATAATAGTAGTAATAATTTATTATTTGTACCCCGCCCATCTGGCTGGGTCCCCCCAGCCACTCTGGGTGGCCTCCAACAGATATTGAAACACATTTAAATATCACAGGTTAAAAACTTCACTAAACAGGGCTGCCTTCAGATGTCTTCTAAACATCAGATAGTTGTTTATCACTTTAACCTCTGCTGGGAGGGCGTTCCACAGGGTGGGCGCCACTACCGAGAAGGCCCTCTGCCTGGTTCCCTGTAGCTTTGCTTCTCGCAGTGAGGGAACCACCAGAAGGCCCTCAGAGCTGGACCTCAGTGTCCAAGCTGAACGGTAGGGGTGGAGACGCTCCTTCAGGTATACAGGACCGAGGCCATTTAGGGCTTTGAAGGTCAGCACCAACACTTTGAATTGAGCTCGGAAACGTACTGGGAGCCAGTGTAGCTCTCTCAGGACCAGTGTTATGTGGTCCCGGCACCAGTCTAGCTGCAATGGATGAAGCAAAGGCAAGCCAAGAGCCGCTAGAGAGTGACGTTAAAGACATGATCCTTTCTATTTGAACTTGCTTCATGCCTCGGATTGACTCATATCTAAGCAGCCAAATGGCCATATGGCTTATCCACTAGGGACAAAGATGAACAGGCTGCTGCTTTCAGTACTTGACTTTCTGGGGGTAGCATCCAGATCAGAGCCTATTTGTATGACAGAGGAGCAAGCGAAGAGCAGGCCAGGTGCACCACTTTGGGACTGACAGCTGAAAATGAAATGTCCTGGTGATCTCCCAGCCTCCCAGTTGTCTCCCTCCTGCCCGCCTGGCCAGAGACAGGAGCACCCCACACCTGTCTGCCTTCAGAAGGACATCTTTCCGACGCCGCGAGCCAGAACTGTTCCAGGATGGCTGTCACCAGGCACCCACGGCTGCCTTCTGACAAGCCAGGGCTCTTGCACAAAACATTCATCAGAGCTAATGAGGCGACGCAGCCAAGCGCTTGGACGGCTGGCTGGGAGCTCTCCGGTGGTCGCTTTGCTTCCCCCCCGCGACGGTTCCCCTCCCCCACCCAATGCATTCTTGAAACGAAGCAAAAAAAAAAAAAAGCTTCAGTTGTTGAAGAAATGCTATGCTGTGCTTCAGGGCTGGCCCAATACATTTTGGCAGCTCGAAAAATAGAATTATCTGTCTGTGTTGGGAGACAATAGAAGAGTGCAGCCTTGGGGGTGAAGTTAAACCATTGCAGCGCCTGCTGTGGCTGCAAAGACCGATACAGGAAAGACATGTTTTATTGCAGCCAGGGGAGATGAAGGCGTCCGGTTGTGCTGCTGCAGATGCACCAGGGCGTTTCTTCTCTCTGCGCTCCTCCCAGCGGTCATTCCTCCTCCTCTGGTCACTGCTGTGGATACACAACCTGACTGTCTCTTGTCGTCTGCCAGAAGCCAGTTCCCCATGGAGCATGTCCTTGAGGGTCCTGCCATCTTCTGTGGGCATGACCAAGCCTGTGTAGATGTCACTGAGACAGGAGTGTGAACATGCCGGGAATGTAGGCATAGAATCATAGAATCATAGAGTTGGAAGAGACCACAAGGGCCATCCAGTCCAACCCCCTGCCAAGCAGGAAACACCATCAAAGCATTCCTGACAGGTGGCTGTCAAGCCTCTGCTTAAAGACCTCCAAAGAAGGAGACTCCACCACACTCCTTGGCAGCAAATCCCACTGACGAACAGCTCTTACTGTCAGGAAATTCTTCCTAATGTTTAGGTGGAATCTTCTTTCTTGTAGTTTGAATCCATTGCTCCGTGTCCGCTTCTCTGGAGCAGCAGAAAACAACCTTTCTCCCTCCTCTATATGACATCCTTTTATATGTCATTTTGATATATAAACATCCTTTTATATGTCAATTTGATATAGTCTCCTCCCAGTAGTGATGTATGGAAGTGAGAGCTGGACCATCAAGAATTCTAATAACTGAAGAATTTATGCTTTTGAACTATGGTGCTGGAGGAGACTCTTGAGAGTCCCATGGACTGCAAGAAGATCAAACCTCTCCATTCTGAAGGAAATCAGCCCTGAGTGCTCACTGGAAGGACAGATCCTGAAGCTGAGGCTCCAGTACTTTGGCCACCTCATGAGAAGAGAAGACTCCCTGGAAAAGACCCTGATGTTGGGAAAGATTGAGGGTGCAAGGAGAAGGGGATGGCAGAGGATGAGATGTTTGGACAGTGTTCTCAAAGCCACCAACATGAGTGTGACCAAACTGCGGGAGGCAGTGGAAGACAGGAGTGCCTGGCGTGCTCTGGTCCATGGGGTCACGAAGAGTCAGACATGACTAAACAACAAAGGCTAAACATATCCCGTTCCCTCAAATGTTTCTCGTAAGGCTTCGCCTCAAGACCCTTGATCATATGCACCAGATGAGCCCCCTCTGGCCTGATCCAGCAGGCTCTCTTTACGTTTTTGCTGGAAACCAGGAAGATGAAATATTCCAGGAGAGAGGCCCTCTGCCATGCCTGTTAATAATCTAAGCAAGTGGAAGTTGAAGTGGGCTTCTTCCTGGCATATTTTTCTCTCCCCCGCGATCAGAGCGGCTGATAGGAGCGGATCCCGCTGCAAATCCCATTACCTTTTGCGCAGGCCTTTGGGCTCGGCATTCTTCTCCGCCCGCGTAATCATTTGCCGGGTGCTTTCCATCTGAAACATGTCTCTGGGATTCAATTACTTTACAAAGTCAATATTTTAGGTTACGGCTTATGCATCGACAACAACGTCTCCGGGGACATGTGTTCAGCGCACGCCGGAGCTTTGAGCCGCGGTCCCCGGGCCGCTGCATCTAAGAGAGTCGATAAGCCGTACAAGTTTTGCACTTCCTGCCCGCAGAAATTATTGTGCGCTTTGGTAAATTTAAATTGCCTGGAAGAGGCAGGGAAAATATGTACCCAGCTCCATTATTTTCAAAAGCAGATGGCGTTGCTGCTTGTTCTTTAAAAACTAATTCTTTACATTCCCCGGCGTCAAGTGGAATTTTCTCGCAAGCCCAGCGAGTTCCGCTGCACAGCTGGTGGGTTGCTGCCTCCAGAAACTTACTGATGAGTAAGGGAAAGAGATTGCAGGGGGTTGCGCTACATGACCCCCCAGGATCCCTTTCAACGCGACTATTCAGTGATTCCAAACTTCGCATAACCTGAATTGCCAAGTAAAATGAGAGTTCCTTGCATGACCTCAGCTGCTTTCCAAGAAGAAGAAGAAGAAGAAGAAGAGTTTGGGTTTGATATCCCGCTTTATCACTACCCGAAGGAGTCTCAAAGAGGCTAACATTCTCCTTTCCCTTCCTCCCCCACAACAAACACTCTGTGAGGTGAGTGGGGCTGAGAGACTTCAGAGAAGTGGGACTAGCCCAAGGTCACCCAGCAGCTGCATGTGGAGGAGCGGGGAAGCGAACACGGTTCCCCAGATTACGAGTCTACAGCTCTCAACCACTACACCACACTGGTTAAAATTAGAATCTGGAACTAGTTCACATGATTCTTTAGTATGGCTTGGTGGTGATGGTGATGATATGGCTTATTCAGATATCGGTTTATTCACTAAGCAATGAGCACAGAATGCATCTGTTTCATCGTGCTATTTTCAATATTTGGGTGAGTGGAAACGCAATTATGGAATTCCTTGGAAATCTGGATTTAGTCATCCTTCGATGTTCATGTGATATATGTGACTCTAGTTCTTTGCATGTCTACAGCAAACGAAGCCCCACTGAGTTCAACAGGCCTTACTTTTAGGAAAGTGGTTAATCACTACAGTATTACTAGCATTGCAAAATTAGATGTGCTGTATGCTTTTGCTTTGATAAAGCAAACTCACTTCAGGCAACGGTTTAACTGAGTTATCTATAATGCTGTAAAGACAAAGGGCGCTGTGGGTTAAACCACAGAGCCTAGGGCTTGCTGATCAGAAGGTCAGTGGTTCGAATCACCGCGATAGGGTGAGCTCCCATTGCTCGGTCCCTGCTTCTGCCCACCTAGCAGTTTGAAAGCACGTCAAAGTGCAAGTAGATAAATAGGTACCACTCCGGCGGGAAGGTAAACGGCGTTTCCATGCGCTGCCCTGGTTCGCCAGAAGCGGCTTAGTCCTGCTGGCCACATGACCCGGAAGCTGTACGCCGGCTCCCTCAGCCAATAATGCGAGATGAGCGATGCAACCCCAGAGTCGGTCATGACTGGACCTAATGGTCAGGGGTCCCTTTACCCTTTTATAATGTTGTAAAGACAAAGGGCTGCCTCCAACTAAGGTCTACTCAGAGGAGACTCATTTAAATTAATGGACCTACGCTAGTCACATCCATTAATTTCAATGGGTCTACTTGGAGTATGACTAACAGTGGCTGCAATCCCAAAGTGAAGGAAGCATGCATTTGCTGAACTTTAGTTTTTATGTATTTTCAAATGTATTTGTCACCCTCGTTTTGGCACAGGAATGGGTTTATTTGGGGAGACGTAAAATGCAGACACGTCATGATACAACTTTTAATAAAAGATTCCGAGATGATTCAGCCCCAGCATCTGTCGGATTTCAGCGCCCCATCCTTGAGACCAAATTGCCACAGCCGGACATTTTCCAGAATTGCCTGTCTATCAATTACCGGCTGACCACTTGCCCATCATGAACAACTTGCCATAACTAAAAACTGATATAATTATAAGATTTAGTGGCGGCAATTAAAAAGAGGACCGCATCTTTCTCCAAAAGAATAAAAATATATCTCTTTGGATGCCTGCGCACACAGAGATAACTATAACATTTGATAACATTGTTAGATTTGCAATCATTTTCGAGCAAATGAGCCATATAATAGAGTACTTTTATGTGTTATCCTTAAATGGTAAGCCTTCCAATTATGCCAGAAGAGAAATTACTATATGCTGCTAATTACAGATTTTTTTTTCTCTCGGGTTCATACGCAAGTAGGAATGTGAGCCCATAGAAAAAGGATGATAAGAAGGAGCGAAAGGTGGCGTGTAACCAGCCAGTTCCTTGCAAAGGAATTTTAGTCCACAAGAGGAGTAAAAGTTATTATATGACATGGGGGCGGGGGAGAGAATACAAATTTGTGGAGGAAAAGGCCATCAGTTGTTACTAGCCATGATGGCTACTAGGCAAGGGTGGTGCAGTGTTTATCCCGTCACACTAGGACCTGGGAGATCAGGGTTCGAATCTCCGCTTCAGCCATGAAACTCACTAAGTGGCAATGGGCCAGTCGCTGCTTCTTAACCTAACCCCGCCTGGAGCAAGTTGTGAGACTGCCCCAAAAGCCAGAGCACATCAGTTGAGCACATACCCGGCTACAGAGAGTCCGGAGTGCCAGTAATATGTGATTGTTCCCAGATTGAACGAAACAATACACACAAGCCGATATTTAGGCTAATCTATTTTATTTTATTCCACGTAATTGTGCAGAGACATCTCTGCTGCCAGCCCGTATAAACGGTGCTGCCATTTCGCCGTCCGTCTTGCTTCAGGACAAGCAATAAAGCGAAGATAAGTGAGCCCAAAAGCTCATATTACAACAGTACATTCCAAGCAGGAAATAAACAAAGCAACTTTCTCACGGGTCTGTGTGATAGGTAAAAGCAATACCATTCCAGCCTGTAGCTTGAGCCACGGCTTGGACATAATTCACAACAGGCTACTAGGCAGGGTGGTGCAGTGTTTATCCCGTCACACTAGGACCTGGGAGATCCCTGCTTCAGCCATGAAACTCACTAAGTGGCACTGGGCCAGCGGCTGCTTCTTAACCTAACCCACCTCACCAGGCTTGTGTGGATGCCTGATGATCGTCTTCCAAAGCAACTACTCTATTCCGAACTTAAAAATGGAAAGCGTAATTTTGGTGGTCAACAAAAGAGGTTGAAAGACTCTCTCAAGGCAAATCTTTAAAAATGTTGTATAAACACTGACAACTGGGAAACACTGGCCTGCGAGCGCTCCAGTTGGAGAACAGCCTTGACCAAAGGTGTTGTGGGCTTTGAAGACACTCGAACTCAGGACGCAAGGGAGAAACGTGCCGAGAGGAAGGCACGCTTGGCAAAACCTCACCGTGATCAGCTCCTGCCTGGAAACCTATGTCCCCACTGTGGAAGGACATGTGGATCCAGAATTGGCCCCCGCAGTCACTTACGTACTTATTGTTAAAACCGTGTTTATGGAAGACAATCTTACTTGGCTACGAGGGATCGCCAAAGAAGAGGAAAATTCAGAAGACCAAAAGAGAGGACACATTTGCCAGCACCTGGGGCGGGGGGGGGGGGGTGGATGGGGGAGCGGGAGGGCATGTGCCAGGCTGGCAGCGGCCGTGACAAGGGGAAAGAGGCACACAGGCTTGGCTTCGTCGCTGGCAGCAGGCTGGCAGCGGAGGCAGGACTTACTGATCTTCCAATCTCCTCCGCACATTCTCCTCTCCACACGCGCTGGAGCTTCCACCTGGGGGCACAGTGGTTCAGTTGTCACCCTCCCGAGCATGCACTGCATCCGTCCCCCCACCAAAAAAAACCCTCAACCCCTCCCCCTCACAAAAAAGCCCCGGACATTTCTGGTAAAATGTAAAAATCCAGCCATGTTGGCCACAAAAAAGAGGACATGTCCAGGAAAACCCTGACGTATGGCAACCCTAACCTCGCCCCACCTGCTGTGGGGATAAAATGGAGAGGAGGAGACCTCTGTACGCCACCTTGGGCTTCTTGAGGAAAAGTAGGGCATAAATGTAATAAACAAACAAACAAAAGATGTGTACTAATACGTTTTAAAAATAAAATTGGTTGGCTTATAGTTCGTCCACATTTAACAAGGGTCAAAATAGCTTGGTTTTGTTTTATATATTTTGTGTTATGTTTTTCTATTTTTATGTTGCGAACCACCCTGGGATCTTCAGATGAAGGGCGAGATGCAAGTTTAATTAATAATAAAAGTAGTGATGATGATAATAGGAAATCATGAGAGGCATTTTCCCGGACAGTTGATTTGTCTCAGCTCTGCCCTCTGGAGGCTGGAGGCATGCAAGGTTCCTTAGCCCCAACATGTAGTCCCTGAAATATCTTGGGCAGTATCCTGCCGATGTCCTGGCATGTGGGGGTTACCTTTCTGGCTATTGCAGGTACTGTCATACCTCGGTTTTTGAACAGCTTACCGGTACTTCTCGAAGGTTTTGGCTCCCGAATGCCGCAAACCCAGAAGTGACTGTTCCGGTTTGTGAACTGAGCTGAATCCTAGATCAATATGATCCAGAATGCAGCAGTCTGATTGGTCCGCAGGAGCCACCCAATCCAGCTCCAGGTGGAAGTGAATCAGCGACCTGATTGGCCTGCAAGAGCAGCCGATCAGGCTCCTGGATGAAGTGAATCCGCAACCTGATTGGCCTAGGAGCAGCCCGGAATTAGCCAATCACGTGGGGCCCATTGTGTAAATAATGTATATATAGCAGACGTTTTGGGGAAAGATTCATTCCTTGCTACTATGAGCTGAATAAAGAGCATGAAATTCACCCTGGACTCTGAGTATATTTCAGAACTAATTTTGGAAGCCAAACGTCCTACGATGGGCATGCTCTCGGAGACAGTGTGCTTCTGAATACCAGTCGCCAGGAAATATACGGTGGGTAGCATCCTTTAAACGTGGGTGGCGCTGTGGGTTAAATCACAGAGCCTAGGGCTTGCCGATCAGAAGGTCAGCGGTTCGAATCCTCGTGACGGGGTGAGCTCCCGTTGCTCGGTCCCTGCTCCTGCCAACCTAGCCATTCGAAAGCACGTCAAAGTGCAAGTGGATAAATAGGTACCACTCCAGCGGGAAGGTAAACGGCGTTTCTGTGCGTTGCTGTGGTTCGCCAGAAGCAGCTTAGTCATGCTGGTCACATGACCCGGAAGCTGTACGCCGGCTCCCTCGGCCAGTAAAGCAAGATGAGCGCCGCATCCCCAGAGTCAGTCACGACTGGACCTAATGGTCAGGGGTCCCTTTACCTTTACCTAGCATCCTTTAAACCTGGGAGCCTGGCCTCCACGGTCTTCCAGGGACTCTCAGAGGCGAGGATTTGGCAGCGCTCAGGCAGACAAGCGCAGCCCCTAGCCGTGCAAAATGGGAGCAGTCACCTGCCTGGCCTTTGGAGCGCATTTTGTCACCGCTGTGGCAGAAGCTCATTTTACTCTGCCTCCAACTGTCGCCGTCCAGGGAATGACACTGATGGCTTCATACCCACCCGGAGAGCGGCGGGGGATGATGCTTCTCAGCTCTTTCATCTTCTCTGCTGTTGGACGGAGCCCATGCACTGTGTACACTGGACTGAGAGCAGAAAGGCTCAGGAATCGGGGGATTGGGACGGGGTGGAAACAGGGTCACCTGGGCAAGTGGAGGGGGCATGAATCCAAAACTGAGCCGGCCTACGTGGCACCGGAGGCAAGAGGAAGAAGAAGACACCCTCCTCATCCGCCACAGTATTTTCCGAACGCGATTACTGAAACGGCATGTGCCAATCCCTCATTTGGCTGCTTGATGGGCACGCAAGCGCTGGCACTTTGTGGGTCTGCGTGGTGAGGGGAGCAATCTGCGCCAGCTCTGTGGAAGAGCTCACAAACGGGAAGCACCATCAGAGCCAGTGTGGCCTAGTGGTTAGAGTGCTGGACTAGGTCCCAGGAGAGCAGGGTTGAAATCCCTGCTCAGCCACAAAGCTCACCGGGTGACCTGGGGCCAGACCCAGACCCTCCAAGCGTCCCTATTTTCCAGGGACTGTCTCGGATTTACAGAAGCTGCCCCGGTTTCTGATTTGATCCCAGAATGTCCCCCTTTCCCTTAGGGCTTAGGACGTCCCTATTTTCACTGGAGAATTGTTGGAGGTTATGGAGTTATCCACCCCCCGAGCCATCTGAAGGCAGCCCTGTATTGGGAAGTTTTATGTTTTATGTTTTATTATGTTTTGGTATATGTTGGAAGCCGGGGTTGTTGTTGTTGTTGTTGTTGTTGTTGTTGTTGAATAGGCCAGGGTGTCCCTATTTTCATCAGAGAAATGTTGGCGGGTATGCAGTCCGTGTGTCTCAGTCTACTTTGCAGGGTTGTTGCAGAGGATTAAATCTATATCCATCTTTTTTCCTATAAGCAGCTCAAGGTGGTGTACAGAGTTCTCTCCCATCTCATTTAACCCTCACAACAACCCTGTGAGGTAGGCTAGGCTGGGAGGCCCAACGTCCCCGTCCCCCCAGTGAGTGTGGATTTAAACCTTGGTCTCCCAGGTCCTAGTCTGTCGCTCCAACAACTTCACCCCACTGGGCTCTCCTGCAACTTGACGTTTCGATGGGCCTTCTCCCCAAAAGGCCTGCGCTCTACCCACTGAGCAGCAGCCCCTCTCCCTTTTTAGCAGGGAGGTCATTACCCAGGTAGAGAAGGGTGTTTGGTCACTGCCGTTAACCTTTTGCCAATTAAGCATCCCAGGAGATCCTGAAAGGACGCCGGTTTTGCACCCAGCACTGAAACCAAACAGCTGCTTTGGGGTCTCCCACCCTGAAAAACCCAGAAATGTTATTTTCCTCGCTGTCTTTTTCCTGCAGAGATGCTATTATGCTTGGTTTTCCAAGACCGTCATTCCTGCGATGCACATATATTTCCTTGCCAGCTGGAGTGTGCAAGCCCCGCACGGGGATTTCTGCGAGGGAGGCCCAATCACTCCCACCGGCTTGATTTGTCTCCCGTACAACGCTGGCTTATAAGACTCATGATAAACAGGATTTGACCTTTCTCCCCTGCCTTAAACAGGGAGCAAAAAGCTGCCTCTTCTTCAACCACCACCCCGTTGTTGTTGTTGTTGGTTTTTAGGTTACGTTCTTAAGCTCACCCTGACTCCCCAACCCGGAAAAAAATACAGAAGCATTTCTGCTTCCTGGCTCCCACACATCGCACGCAGAAGGAGGCTCTTGCTCAGAAGTAAACCGCTCTGGTTTTTATTTTATTTTTACAATCAAGCTGCGCATAAATTTTACGAAATGAGAGAAAACGTTTGCTGTTGTTGTTCAGTCGTTCAGTCGTGTCCGGCTCTTCGTGACCCCATGGACCAGAGCACGCCAGGCCCTCCTGTCTTCCACTGCCTCCCGCAGTTTGGTCAGACTCATGTTGGTCGCTTCGAGAACACTGTCCAACCATCTCGTCCTCTGTCGTCCCCTTCTCCTTGTGCCCTCCATCTTTCCCAACACGAGGGTCTTTTCCAGGGAGTCTTCTCTTCTCATGAGGTGGCCAAAGTCTTGGAGCCTCAGCTTCAGGATCTGTCCTTCCAGTGAGCACTCCGGGCTGATTTCCTTCAGAATGGAGAGGTTTGATCTTCTTGCAGTCCATGGGACTCTCAAGAGTCTCCTCCAGCACCATAATTCAAAAGCATCCATTCTTCGGCGATCAGCCTTCTTGATGGTCCAGCTCTCACTTCCATACATCACTACTGGGAAAACCATAGCTACAAGGATGCTGGGAATTGTAGTTCTGTTAGGGGTAAACTACAATTCCCAAGATTCTTGGGGGAGGGTGTGACTGTTAGATACACAGTCTTACTTCTCAGCCATCAGGCATGGGGATGTCAAGCTGGGTTTGAAAGGCTGGGGCAGTAATTATCATTTATCTACCTATTTAAATAAAATAAAAATAAAAATTGTCCAGTAGCACCTACCTGTACCTATTTAAATGTTATTTTAATCCCACTCTTCCACCACAAAAGGCTGCCAGAATAGCTTCCAAATAACAATAACAAAAAGACAGTCCCTCCCCTCAGGCCTTTAGTATGAAAAGACACGACACGAAAGGAAGATGGATCGGGATGGAAGAGGAGGTACACAAACTCACGTTTCAGTCCGTACTTACAGGTGATGCCTGACATTTGTTTGAGGATTTGTCGTTTCAGCTCTAAATTGATCTTAAATTGAGTGTGTGATGTATCGTGGCTCGTGCTGTGCTTTTAGGACGGGACAGGCGATCGATGGGAAATATGATAAAAGACCTTTGCGACCTCAGTTTAAAGCACCCCCTACCCTCTGCTTAGAAGCGGTTCTCCGCTTTGAGCAGAATAATAATGCCAGCAGAGCTATAAATCGTAGAATCGACAAAGCCTTTGCAGGGACGGAGCTCCAGAACAGCTACAATTAATTAGCCAGATATAAAAGTTATGGGATTATACAATTAAGTAGACACACAATTAATTAGCCAGATATAAAACTATTAACACAACAGATATCTGCTTGCGTTCTTAGGGCAGGGCTGGTGAAGTAGGGGACTGTCTCCCTTCCAGGGAAAGGAAGGCCATTCCTCTCTGAGCAAGGCTGCTGTTGTCAACTGGTATCCACAGCCATAAGAAGAGTTCCTTGTCTGGATCAGGCCAATGGCCCGTCTAATCCAGCATCCTATTCCCCCCCCCTTTCCCCCTCAAAAAATCTTTTATTTTGGCCAAGTAATAATAATAAATAAATAATAATAATAATGTGCACCCCACAACCGAGACCAGGGGACGTGGGTGGCGAGGTGGTCTAAACCACAGAGCCTAGGGCTTGCCGATCAGAAGGTCGGCAGTTCGAATCCCCGCGACAGGGTGAGCTCCCATTGCTCGGTCCCAGCTCCTGCCAACCTAGCAGTTCGAAAGCACGTCAAAGTGCAAGTAGATAAATAGGTACCGCTCTGGTGGGAAGGTAAACGGCGTTTCCGTGCGCTGCTCTGGTTCGCCAGAAGCGGCTTAGTCATGCTGGCCACATGACCCAGAAGCTGTACGCCGGCTCCCTCAGCCAGTAAAGCGAGATGAGTGTCACAAACCCAGAGTCGTCCACGACTGGACCTAATGGTCAGGGGTCCCTTTACCTTTACCACCGATACCATTCCATTGTAACTCTCCAACCTCCCAAAATTTCAACACCTCTTGCGATGGTTTGACCCCTTTCCGTTTTAACTGCACAAATTCTACAAACACCCTCCGTATTTCCTCAAAATCATTTCTCTTGCAATGTAAACTATATATTACATTAGTGAGTCCTGAGAGACTCCATCAAAGCATCTACAACCAGCAGCAGCAGCCTAACTGACCAATGGACCAAACTGACAGATTCATGGATGGCAGTTACTCCTGTCATAGAAGGTTGAATTGACTGACATATCCCACACCACGCCCCAGAACGGGTGCCACGCCCCTAGGGACGGCCTGGCACGCCCCCGGGATGCGCGCCAGCCCCGCCCCCGCCTGCTCTCCACCCCCGGTGCCGGAGCATGAAGCTCTGCCACTGTGAACCCCCAAACCCCCAACAATGTGATTCTTTCCTTCTGTAGCAGTGGCCCAAAGGGCCCCAATTAATGTGATAATGTGAACCCCTATAAATCCTTGAATATGCTTCTATAGAGATGTTAAGATAACCTGTTGCTTTAAAGAAACTGATGATTTTGCAAAAGAGGCCTTCCCTACCGGAAAGTATAGCACAGTGTTTCCCAACCTAATCTAGGCAACGGCACACTTGTTTCATTAAAAAAATCTCGCGGCACACCGCTCCTCCCCCACCCGGCTGCACCGGGTCTCCTGACCCAGAGTTACCTCTGGGATCAGCTGTAGCGCGGCGTCCTTTCTCCCGCCCATCAGCTGGGGCACCAGGTCGGGATTCTCCCGCGAGGCTTCTGTTGCTGCTGCTGCTGCAGCAGCCAAGGGAGCAGCGCCGCCCTGGCTTCCGCTTCGCCGCCGGGCTCCAGCATTGCCGCCGCCACGGTCCTGTGCAGCGCGGGGCTGCAGGGCACCCTGGGCTCTGATTCTCGCGCGAGGCTTCCGGTTGGGATTCTCGCGCGAGGCTGCTGTTGTTCCTGCTGCTGCAGCAGCCAAGGGAGCAGCGCCGCCCTGGCTTCCGCTTCGCCGCTGGGCTCCAGCAGCGCCGCCGCCACGGTCCTGTGCAGCCCTGGGCTGCAACGCGGCACATCAGCCGGTGTCTCGCGGCACACTAGTGCAGCGTTTCCCAACTGGTGTGCCGCGGCACACTGGTGTGCCGCGAGACACCGGCTGATGTGCTGCGGAAAAAGGGACCTGCAGCCCAGGGCTGCACAGGACCGTGGCGGCGGCGCTGCTGGAGCCCAGCGGCGAAGCGGAAGCCAGGGCGGCGCTGCTCCCTTGGCTGCTGCAGCAGCAGCAGCAACAGAACCTCGCGGGAGAATCCCGACCTGGTGCCCCAGCTGATGGGCGGGAGAAAGGACGCCACGATACAGCTGATCCCAGAGGTAACTCTGGGTCAGGAGACCCGGCACAGCCGGGTGGGGGAGGAGCGGTGTGCCGCGAGATTTTTTTAATGAAACAAGTGTGCCGTTGCCTAGATTAGGTTGGGAAACACTGCACTAGTGTGCCGCGGCACACCGGTTGGGAAACGCTGGTATAGCAAATACGTCAATCACACAAAGATGCCCTTCATAAGCTAGAACATAAGTTGATACATGCACAGAGAGCTAACACAGGTTCCCAACACGCGTACTAACAAAATGTAACAGATCTCTGACACTTAGCAATGCTTATTGCGCCTGCGTATTAAATTAGGTAATGGACATGTGTACTAAACTAATATGAGGTAATGATGAACTTTATTCGTTAATTTGAAATCCTTTGTTTGAAATGTAATAAATACACCTGCCCAGACCTTTGGGCGGGGTTGCAGATTTGGGAATGATTCCGCTGTAACCTATTGCTTTGCAATAAACAATAATGGACTCCTAGCTCCTAAAGTCTCTGAGTTTTATTGGCGTAGCTCAGAAGATAGGCCTTTCCGGCCAATGCAACACTTCCAGGAATGAATGTTAACCTTTGGCATTGAATTACCTTACAGAGTCAAACTATCCATTGCATTGTAGCTAATGAAAACACCCAGGGGCCCATGGTGGATCGGGTCCATGACCCTGAGGCCCCAATCCATAGCTGTCAACCCTCCCTTTTTTTGCGGGAAACTCCCTTATTCCAAGGCCGTTTCCCGCTGCTATCCCGGATTGTTGATATCCCTTAAATTTCAAAGGAATTTCAAAGATTCAAAGGAATCTTTCAAAGGAAGCAGCTCCTCTCCCTCCCTGCCGGCCAGGGAGGCTCCTCAGCTGCGTTGCTCGGCTGCCAATAAGGCTGCCAATAAGGAGTCTGAGACCGACTGGGGGCGGAGCTTGCATGCCTTGTGCAGCCAGACCCTCACGCCCAACCAGACAGACAGCCTGCCTGCCGTCTATGCGCTCGCTCTTTCGCTCACCCGTTCGCGCGCAGCCTCTGGAGCGCAGGGTGGTGAGGCTACTTGGTGACATTGCACCGCCCTCGCGGCATCCCTTATTTTCAAATCTGAAAGTTTGAAAAAATCCCCTATTTTCAAATCTGAAAGTTGACAGCTATGCCCCTGTGTCATCCCAGCAGATTTACCCATCAAAGAGCTTAAGCCCATGAAGTCCAGGGACTGTTGGGGAGCAATTTAAGTTGGGAAACTGTCACCGCAGCACAGAGATTTTGGGAAATCTTCCCAAATCCAAACCTCTGGCGCTCTCTCCCCATTCTGCCCCCACCCACCCACAAAAATTTCGAAAAGGGGAAAGACATGGATAGCTCCAGACATCGCAACTGGTTCACAGCACACTCCCTTTACCATCTTCGACAGCAGCAGCAGCTGCCACAACTGAGCTTCTGAGCACCCGCAAGCCTATTTGAAACTTAATCAAATCTTTAATTGCTAATGCAGCAGATGATTAATCTGCTAATCGATTGACAATCCTGGAATATAGTTAACACAGCATGAAAATGTGGGGAGGGAACTGGCAGAACACGGAACGGAGGAAGACGGAGTCTTTTTCGTTTAAAAGATTCAGGCCAGTAAAATGTGAGCGTTTCATGCCAATGGCTTGGGGAAGGGAAGAAGAGGCTCTTTTTTGGAGAATTGACAGGAGCTTGGAAGCCAAACATCTCTGCTATAAAGAAGCCACTCTCTGTCTCTCCCCTAGAAGTCGTGGAGGCTTCTTCGCTGGAAAACGGAGGCAGAGGACTGGGGAGACTCGGACGGCTGTGCAATCTCCCATATAGAGTGTTTTTCTGTTTGGTTTGGGTTTTGTAAAATTCATACGCCGCTGAATTTTACAAAAAGACAACAGCTCTGCTCCTCGTTTGTCAGCAGCATTCGATTCATGTACAGTCCTCTGAATGCAAAAGTCATCTTGCAAAATATAAAAGCCATTTGCACAAATGTTAAAGTGTAAACACCCATGATTAACATCCTCAATAAAGCAATCCCCTTCAAACATTAAAAAATAAACATCCATAATTAAAATGCGCGATAAAGCAATTCCATTACAAGGCAACAGGAGACTCGGGTGGAGAGAGCAAAGGAACGCCGGTGGAAACAGGTGCAACTTTGAAAGCCGGTGGAATGTCAACAGAGATGGGGCCTCTCGAATTTCAGCAGCGAGGGCCTTCCATAGTTCCAGTTACAGGTAGGTAGCCGTGTTGGTCTGCCATAGTCAAAACAAAATAAAAAATAAAAAAAATCCCTTCCAGTAGCACCTTAGAGACCAACTAAGTTTGTTCTTGGTATGAGCTTTCATATGCATGCACACTTCTCCAGATGCACACGAAAGCTCATACCAAGAACAAACTTAGTTGTTCTCTAAGGTGCTACTGGAAGGAATTATTTTATTTTTTATTTTGTTTTGAGCAAGGAGGGCGTTCCTTAGCACTGATGCTACCAGTGGAAAAGTCGGCCTCCACCATCAGCACCAGCAGGTAATTGCCAGTCCATAGCAAGACTAACCACAATCCCTTGGAGTACTGGAGCATCAAAGGCCTGGAAACGATGCCTTATGAGGGACGGCTTAGGGAGCTGGGTATGTTTAGCCTGGAGAAGAGAAGGTTAAGGGCTGATATGATAGCCTTGTTCAAATATATAAAAGGATGTCATATAGAGGAGGGAGAAAGGTTGTTTTCTGCTGCTCCAGAGAAGAGGACACGGAGCAATGGATTCAAACTACAAGAAAGAAGATTCCACCTAAACATTAGGAAGAACTTCCTGACAGTAAGAGCTGTTCGATAGTGGGATTTGCTGCCAAGGAGGGTGGTGGAGTCTCCTTCTTTGGAGGTCTTTAAGCAGAGGCTTGATAGCCACCTGTCAGGAATGCTTTTATGGTGTTTCCTGCTTGGCAGGGGGTTGGACTGGATGGCCCTTGGGGTCTCTTCCAACTCTAGGATTCTATGATTCTATGATCATTCCCTAGATGCAGAAACATATAGGTAAATACAGAAGCTGATGCTATTCCAGGCTGCATCAATGAAAGTATAGAGTCCAGGTCAAGGGAATTAATAGTCCCACTCTATTCTGCGGGTGGCGCAGTTATCTATAATGTTGTAAAGACAAAGGGCGCTGTGGGTTAAACCACAGAGCCCAGGGCTTGCCGATCAGAAGGTCGGCGGTTCAATTCCCCGCAACGGGGTGAGCTCCCGTTGCTCGGTCCCAGCTCCTGCCCACCTAGCAGTTCGAAAGCACGCCAAAGTGCAAGTAGATAAATAGGTACCGCTCTGGCGGGAAGCTAAACGGCGTTTCCGTGTGCTGCTCTGGTTCGCCAGAAGAGGCTTAGTCCTGCTGGCCACATGACCCGGAAGCTGTATGCCAGCTCCCTTGGCCAGTAAAGCGAGATGAGCGCTGCAACCCCAGAGTTGGACACAGCTGGACCTAATGGTCAGGGGTCTCTTTACCTTTATTCTGCCTTGGTCAGAAAACACTTGGAATACTGTGTCCAATTCTGGGCACCACAATTAAAGAAGGAAGTTGACAAGCTGAAACATGGGCAGAGGAGGGAGACCAAGATGATCAAGGGTCTAGAAACCAAGCCTGATGAGGAACGGTTGAAGGAGTTGGGGATGTTTAAGCCTGGAAAAGAGGAGACTGACAGGAGATACGATAGCCATCTTCAAATATCTGAAGGGCCGTCCCATGGAAATGGAACCAGCTTGTTTTCTCCTGATCTGTAGGGTAGGACTCGAACCAATGGCTTCAAGGTACAGGGAAGGATATTCCGACTCAACATCAACAAGAACTTTCTGACGGTAGGAGCCATTCGACAGTGGAATGGTCTCCTTTGGGAGCTGGTGGACTCACCTTCCTTGGAGGTTTTTAAGCAGGTGTTGGATGGCCATCTGTCAGGGATGCTTGAGCTGAGATTCCTGCATTGCAGGGAGTTTGACCAGATGACCTTCAGGGTCCCTTCCAACTCTACGATGTGCCAATTGTTGTTTTTTAATGCTTCCTATTTGGGAAACAAAGGATTTTGGCATTGGAGCCCAGAATTCAAATGTTATGTACACACTCTGACACACAACTGCAGTTATTTGAGCCAGTTTGGTGCAGTGGTTAAGAGCGGTAGACTCGTAATCCGGTGAACCGGGTTCGCTTCCCCTCTCCTCCACATGCAACTGCTGGGTGACCTTGGGCTAGTCACCCTTCTCTGAAGTCTCTCAGCCCCACTCACCTCACAGAGTGTTTGTTGTGGGGGAGGAAGGGAAAAGGAGAATGTGAGCCGCTTGGAGACTCCTTCGGGGAGTGATAAAGTGGGATATCAAATCCAAACTCTTCTTCTTCTTCTTCTTCTTCTTCTTCTTCTTCTTCTTCTTCTTCTTCTTCTTTATTTACCAGTCAATAGTTGGCAGGTTCATAGAACTGCAGGACCGTAGAGTTGGGAGAGACCCCAGGGATCATCTAGCCAAGCCCCCTCAGCCCCCTGCAATGCAGGAATGAATGGGCGCAACAAACGTGCAAGCTTTCAAGACACATACAGCTCCCCATCCTCAGACAGAGGGATTTAAGACCAAAATAATCCCTTGAGGAGACATAGGGAAAGGCTTGCACAGACAGGGTCTTCCTGACCTCAGACGCCCTTTGGCTGGTCCAGCTTGACAACAGAAGTTTGTACCAGAGTTGGCAACCCCAGAGACCTCTTCACCCTGCCCTCTAGCTCAATAGTGTCTACACTGACTGGCAGCGGCTGTCTAGGCTTTCAGACACGTTTCTTTCCCAGTGGAGATGGCACTGGAGATTGAACCAGAAACCTTCTGCATGCGAGGCTGGTTTTTTGGTGTTGAACTACTGCCCTCCCAGGTCGGCGGGAGAAGACTATTATTCACTTACTTGATTGTTTCATGAGATAGTTAAAGCTATGGTTTTCCCAGTAGTGATGTATGGAAGTGAGAGCTGGACCATCAAGAAGGCTGATCGCCAAAGAATTGATGCTTTTGAATTATGGTGCTGGAGGAGACTCTTGAGAGTCCCATGGACTGCCAGAAGATCAAACCTACCCATTCTTAAAGAAATCAGCCCTGAGTGCTCACTAGAAGGACAGATCCTGAAGTTGAGGCTCCAGTACTTTGGCCACCTCATGAGAAGAGAAGACTCACTAGAAAAGACCCTGATGTTGGGAAAGATGGAGGGCACAAGGAGAAGGGGACGGCAGAGGATGAGATGGTTGGACAGTGTTCTCGAAGCTACTAACATGAGTTTGGCCAAACTGCGAGAGGCAGTGAAGGATAGGCGTGCCTGGCGTGCTCTGGTCCAGGGGGTCACAAAGAGTTGGACACGACTGAATGACTGAACAACAACAAAGGCTTTCTCGGAGATGATATATAATGAATAAAAGAAAATGTTTACAAACACATTTGTTTAAAAAAACACCAGACGCCTTTTTGTTAGGAATAATAGGCGAAGAGATACCAAGAGAAGATAAAAGACTTTTTATGTATGCAATGATGGTAGCGAGAATGCTACTAGCCCAGAGATGGAAGGAAGGAGAAGTACCAACAAAAGAAGAATGAAAGATGAAACTGATGGAGTATGTGGAGATGGCGAAACCAACAGGGAAGATCCGAAACCAGGAAGATCAAGTATTTCTAAAAGACTGGAGTAAAATTTTAATTTATTGAAAAGACCACTTGTAATGTGGAATCAATTATGATAACTATGGATATATAACAGATGGACAATGGTAAAAGATGGAGTAAATTGAATCTTAAATATGGAACCCATGAAGGGAGGGAAGGAGATCCGAAGGTTCAAAAGAACCTTTTATTTTAATGTTTGATATGGTTAAGTTAAAATGTATAAAATTGTGAAAAAACCAATTAAAAAAAAAAAAGAATGAGCTCATCTAAATAAGGTCTTCAGCAGCCTCTGAGAAGACGGCAGTGAAGTTGCCTGCCCAATATCATGAGGCAAGGAGTTCCAAAGTATAGGTGCTGCCACACTAAATGGTTGAGTCCTAGCAAATACGGTGCAGGCGTTCAGCGGCACCCGTAAGAGTGCCAGGTCTGCCAGTCGAAGTGGTCGAGTGGGGGGCCAGTCGATCTCGTAGATAAACTGGTCCCAGTCTGTTAAGGCCTTTATCCTCAGTCCTCTCCTGGAGAGAGAGCTTTCTTGGCACCGATTTGTCTAGAAAGGGGGAGTTCAGAAGTCTCCAGTGGGGTATCTGCTTCAAGCAAGAATTGGCAGCCCCTGGCCTGGGCTCCGCCGCCTTCCGGTTCCTCCCAGGCCTGTGGCACTCCAATTCATCAAAAGTGAAAACATGCGCTCCAGAAAGCGGCGTGGCGAAACCGCGACGCCTCCCCTGGGTTGTAGCACAAGCAGCATTTGATAGAGATAACTGTGGTTTACACGCACGTAACCCAAAAGTTTGCCCTGGAAAAAGGAATCCAGGTGAAATGAGGTATGAAATTGGAAATGTATCTCCCTGCAGCGTTCCAGTGGCAGGGCTTAGACTGAAAAGTGGCTCTCGCCGGAGAGACAAGGAACGGAAATTGGATCTCAGGCTATTTGCTCTACGGTCGCCAACCGGAGGACGCAATCCGTCCAGGAGCCCAGAACACACTCGGGAGACGGAGAGGCCCTGGTCTTGGAACTTCAGAAATTGGCAAGTTATGGTGATGATGATGAAAGGAGAAGCGAACCCGGTTCACCAGATTACGAGTCTACTGCTCTTAACCACTACACCACACTACAGCCAGATGGGCAGTGTCAGGGACGTGCCCTCCCCTGCCAGTCTGGCACTGAGTGGGTACCGGCAGCCTCAGCCTCTGCTGTCAACGGACACGTCTCCCAGTGAGTCTGCCAGCTCCTCCCCGGGGGGGAGGAGGAGTCACCAGGGAAGAGCCAGGTGGGAAGGGGTTTCCAGGATGCTGCAGAGAGACCCAGCACTGCTCATCAGACCCACTCTGAGTGGAAAACACCGTTTCCGGCACCTGCTTTACGCAGAAGGGTCAGGGGAGAAAGGAGAAAGGAGGTGGCACTTTAGGGTGCCAAGACTCTGGTGTTGGCGCCGCAACAGGAGGGGGGCACTTCCGGATTCTGTGAGCGACTAGATGGTCATGTTTTAGGATAGCTCCGCACTGTACATACTTTGCACAATAAAATAGCTGAAAGACAAGACGGACTTGGTCTTTACTCATGAGCAACCGTTAAGCGAATCTGACAGGCAGGTTATAAATGTTGTTGTTGTTGTTGTTGTTGTTGTTGTTGTTGTTATTCCTGCATTGGAGCGGGTTGGACTAGATGATCCCAGGGGTCTCTTCCAACTCTGCAATTCTATGATTCTCTAAGCAAGTGCTCCTTCCACTGAACTAAAGCCTGCCCTAAAATTAAACTAAGAAGCCAGTCCTCATGATTCTGAACAAAAGGCTGCTTTAGCAGGAGCCCAGGAAACTGCCTTCTGCAGAGCCAAACCTCTGAGTCCACCTAGCCAGTATTGTCCACAATGACTGGCAGCAATGGCTCTCCAGAGTTTCAGAGAGAGGACATTCCTGGTCCTACCTGAAGATGCCTTTGAGGATTGAACCTGGGACCATCTGCATGCAAGACATGTCTTCTGCCACTGACCTGGCCCTCTTCCCATGGGGTTGAAAATTTATAATTTACCTCAAAAAGATTAAGTGGATGGATTATACCGAAATGGCAACAATGACCGGAAAAATCAGAAATCAGGAAGACCAAAATTTTAATAAGGAACGGGGGGGGGGGATTTATAATTCACCTTAAAAAGCATTGTAAACAGTTAAAAAACATTGTAAACAGTAAAATTGCATTTTACTTTGCTGACCTGGCAGCGGCTGAGTCAGATAATCAGGCTCTGGAATAATAATAATAATAATAATATTATTATTATTATTATTATTATTATTATTATTCCAGAGCCTGATTGTCTGACTCTGCCGCTGCCAGGTCAGCAAAGTAAAATGCAATGGAACAAGAGCCGGGCCCTGGGAGCTCTGGTGGGTCCAGAGCAAGGCTGCTCTGGAGGAAAAGTGAAGGAAGAGTGCCACCTTCTGGATTCCAGAGTCCCACAAGCGCTGCAAAACTGTTTGCAGCGTCATTTCTGCACCTGAATTCTGACACAGTTAGGGGAGCGGTAAAAATAACGGTGCTCCCCAAATGAATCTTTTCCTTTCCTGCCAGTTTATTTATTTTTAAGGAGTGGGGAGCTATTTCAGGAATGCTTCGTGCATCAGAGCGAGAGGGGCCCAGGCTGAGGAAAGTGGGTTTGCATTTCTAATTAAACTATGATCAGGGATGTGGAGGCAAACATTAAAAATAAGAGCAACAACAAACCGAAATGCTCACCATGTGGTGAGAGCCAGTGTGGTGTAGTGGTTAAGAGCGGTAGACTCGTAATCTGGGGAACCGGGTTCGCTTCCCCTCTCCTCCACATGCAGCTGCTGGGTGACCTTGGGCTAGTCCCACTTTTCTGAAGTCTCTCAGCCCCACTCACCTCACAGAGTGTTTGTTGTGGGGGAGGAAGGGAAAGGAGAATGTGAGCCACTTGGAGACTCCTTAGGGTAGTGATAAAGCGGGATATCAAATCCAAACTCTTCTTCTCCTCCTCCTCCTCCTCCTCCTCCTCCTCCTCCTTCTTCTCACCACTAATATGCAGAAAATAGCAGCTCCAAGTCCATCCCGCTCTACGATAGGTTCCTACCTTTCAAACTTTACTACTACACCACAAATCTGAAATTATATGATGATTCCTTTCAGCTGGAACAAAAGTTATTGATGTTCCAAAGTCCAGGTCTCTACGGAAACCTGTTTAAATTCAGGCATAAAAATGCTCTGAGCAACCTTCCTTGCTGTCTCACCTAGTCGCTAAGTCCACACGACTCTATAAAGAACATCTTTATGTGGCCTTCCTGGATATCCAGGCTGCTTTTGATACCATCGACAGGAGGTTACTATGGTCCAAATTGGAGACCATGGGCGTAGAACCCAGACTGCTTTATTTGATCAAAAAGCTTTATACAAATAACACCTGCCGCATAAGAATCCATCCTGGGAACGAACTGACAGCACCAGTCATTATAAACAGAGGAGTAAAACAGGGCTGTGTACTTGCTCCCACGCTTTTCAATCTTTTTCTGAATGACCTTGCCTTTTCACTAAACCAGGTGGATGCCCACAGTCCGAAACTCCAAGCCATAAGTATTCCCATCCTTCTCTACGCGGATGATATGGTTTTGCTGTCACGGACCAGAATAGGGCTAAAGCGACTGGTAAATGCCTGTATTGAGTATATGTTCAAAATGAAATTATGTTTGAACTTTGAGAAAAGCAAAATCCTGGTGTTTGGTAACTCACGCAAGACCTATAGCTGGGTTTTTGGAGATAAATCCATTCAGCAGGTCTTCAAATTCAATTACCTAGGAATCACCTTCCACCATAGGCTCCTCTGGTCTCCGCACCGAGATTCGGCGGTGAACGCCAGTAAGTTGTCTATGCAGGCTATAATGCGCTTTTTTATAACAAGGGGCAATTCGTATATCCCTTCTGCGCTCAAGGTCTTTAACGCCAAAATTATTTCTCAACTGCTCTACGGCATTCCAGTCTGGATGCCAGGGTTCACCCTGATGGTAGAACGAGTGCAATCAGCCTTCCTCTACAAGATTTTTTCAGTCCCACGATGTGTTCCATATGCAGCTTTATGTCTAGAGGGAGCCCAACATAAGGTTGAGTCTGTCGCCTGGGTAAGATTTCTTATATTCTGGCTAAACATCTGCCTTGACTCTGACAGAGACCCTCTCCTCCAGGCAATGTTATCGGACACCTCCCTTCCCTCAGGGTTAAAATACTTCAACAGGAAGGTTCAGCAACTGGGCCTCTCGATGGAATTTCTGCGTTCAATGTCCTTACTTTCTGCCAAGGCCACAATAAAAACTAGGTTGTGGGACATCGAGCGCCAAGAACTTATAGTGGCAGCAGACAAAACATGCTCCCCTCTTTATTTCCACCTTCCGTGGGCACACGAAACAAAATGTAACTATCTCGATTTTCTGCTGAACCCCCCAGAAAGAAGGGCGTTTTCGTTGGCCAGGTTCAATGCAAATCCATCGAACCTCCTATGGGGAAGGATCTCAGGCAGGGCGGAGGGTGAGAGGATTTGCCCATGCGATGACCTCCAAGTGGAAAGCCTTGTTCATATGGTTTTCCATTGTAAACTTTACGAGGACCTCCGTCTGCAATTCCTGGATCGGCTATGCATCTCTAGAGGGAGAGCAGTGCAGGAGGTCTTACAGTTCCTATTATCAGGGAAAGACCAGGAGCTTACCAAATTGGTGGCTCAATACCTACATCTGATTTTCTCTCGTCGTAATATTCTGCAGTCGGCTGAGTCATCAGGAGTCCCAGAGATGTGACGGCGGACAGCGCAGTCTTTTCTTTTTTAGCATAGTTTGTGTTACTATGAAAGTGTTAATCTGGTTTTGTTTTATATGTGTGTATGTTTGATGCCAATAAAAAGGTTGATGAATATTATTATTATTATTATTATTATTATTATTATTATATTTCTTTACAAGATGGTTTGCATTTCTAATTAAACTATGATCAGGGATGTGGAGGCAAACATTAAAAATAAGAGCAACAACAAACCGAAATGCTCACCATGTGGTGAGAGCCAGTGTGGTGTAGTGGTTAAGAGCGGTAGACTCGTAATCTGGGGAACCGGGTTCGCTTCCCCTCTCCTCCACATGCAGCTGCTGGGTGACCTTGGGCTAGTCCCACTTTTCTGAAGTCTCTCAGCCCCACTCACCTCACAGAGTGTTTGTTGTGGGGGAGGAAGGGAAAGGAGAATGTGAGCCGCTTGGAGACTCCTTAGGGTAGTGATAAAGCGGGATATCAAATCCAAACTCTTCTTCTCCTCCTCCTCCTCCTCCTCCTCCTCCTCCTTCTTCTCACCACTAATATGCAGAAAATAGCAGCTCCAAGTCTATCCCGCTCTACGATAGGTTCCTACCTTTCAAACTTTACTACTACACCACAAATCTGAAATTATATGATGATTCCTTTCAGCTGGAACAAAAGTTATTGATGTTCCAAAGTCCAGGTCTCTACGGAAACCTGTTTAAATTCAGGCATAAAAATGCTCTGAGCAACCTTCCTTGAGAACAGACTCCTTCGTGAGGAATTTTGGGGCTGGGGGCTGAATGTGGACCTCTGGACCTCTCCATCTGGCCCTCAGACCTCTCCCCAGGCCACGCCACTCCCTGGCCTTCCTTCGCACCTCAAATGCTTTTGCATGGGTGGATGGAAGAGAGGGAGGAAGAAGAGTGTGTAGAAAACAGCCTTCTGAACACATGTAAAAATTACATTTTTTGCTCCATCCACCTTTGCTTCTGGCCCCACCCACAACTGTCATGTGGCCCTCAGAAGCTTGCCCAAAGGCGAATTTGGCCCTTGGGCTGAAACACTGCGGAACTCTCTTCCACCGCACTTCAGACAAGCATAATCACTATTGTCTTATCTGTTGAAATTTCCCTCTTTTAACAAGCCATCTGAATGGAGATTCCTAATCTAGTCTGTGTCTGTATGGGATTGGAAATTGTTTTTATTTTCTTATTATCTCTGTAGTTGCTTTTATTGTTTTTATATATTGTTGTAACTGCTTTTATTTATGCAACATCTAGAAAGAGATAGATATCATGTCTGTGTGTATTGCGAAGATGCTTTGTAGCAAATACAGTGGAACCTCGGTTGTCAAACGTAATCCGTTCCGGAAGACCGTTCGACCTGCGAAACGTTCGACAACCGAGGCACAATTGCCAAACAACAAAATCCACTGAAAAAATGGAGAAACGCACCTTGGAAGCCCTTCGAATTCCAAGGCGCGTTCGAAAACGGAAGCGTTCACTTCCGGGTTTCCGGCGTTCAGGTTGCGAATTGTTCGGCTTCCGAGACGCTCAAAAAGCTTTGGATTAGGCAAATTCACGGAGCAGAGGGCTGCCAGTGGCTATTAGCTCTAAAGCAGGCAACCTCGGCCCTCCAGATGTTTTTGGCCTACAACTCCCATGATCCCTAGCTAACGGGACCAGTGGTCAGGGATGATGGGAATTGTAGTCCAAAACATCTGGAGGGCCGAGGTTCTCTATTCCTGGTCTAAAGTCTCTGCTCTGCTTCCACATTCGGAGGAAGAGATGCTTCCGAACTGCAGGATGGCAGAAGGCTCTTTTGCTTGGATCCTGCTTGTTGGGTGCTGGACTAGATGGCCCCCCTTTGGCCTGATGCAACAGGCTCTTGTAGAACCTCCCAGTCCAGAGGCAGTCTATCAAGACTCCTAGGTCCTTACGGGTATTTGGCAACTGTGAGACCAGGATGCTGGGCTAGTTGGGCCATTGAGCCGTTCCAGTGGCCCATCTGGTCCAGCTTCCTGTTCTCACAGCGGCCAACCAGACGTCCCAATGGGAAACCAGCAAGCAGGATCCGAGCACCAGAGCAGTTCTCCCCTCCTGGGGTCTCCAGAAACTGGTATTCATAAGCTTTGGTGACTCTGACTGTGGAGTCAGGGCAGAGCCGTCCTGGCTAGGAGCCATCAATAGCCTTGTCCTCTTCCATGAATTTGTCTAATTCTCCTTTAAAGCCATCCTAGCTGATGGCCATCTGAAATATATTCAGAGTCCAGTGTGAATTTCATGCTCTTTATTCAGCTCATAGTAGCAAGGAATGAATCTTTCCCCAAAACGTCTGCTCTATATACATTGTTTACACAATGGGCCCCACATGATTGGCTAATTCCAGGCTGCTCCTGTAGGCCAATCAGGTTGCAGATTCACTTCATCCAGGAGCCTGATTGGCTGCTCTTGCAGGCCAATCAGGTCGCTGATTCACTTCCACCTGGAGCTGGATTGAGTGGCTCCTGCAGACCAATCAGACTGCTGCATTTTGGATTCTATTGTTCTAGGATTCAGCTCAGTACATAAGTAATTTCGTTGTTCCCGAAGGGGACAATGACAATAAATATATTCTATTCTATTCTATTCTATTCTATTCTATTCTATTCTATTCTATTCACACCATCGCTGCTTCCTAGGGGAGAGAATTTGACTCTGCACAATGGGAAGAAGCAATCTTCTGCAAATCATCCGGAGATCCGCCAGCAGATCGCTCCCACTGGAGAGCCCCCTCCCCCAATAGACACCGGAACATGGCTTGCATTTCCCCCCATCAGACGCGTGACTTCTGCCCGGTGGCTCTTCTCAAGCACGGGCAGAAATTCGTAGACAGCGTTTCTCAAGGCCAGCTTCCAAGACAGATGTTTTGTGGCTTCCAGACCTCCGTTCCCCATCAACGTAACGAGACCGCATGTCCTTCCTCGTCACTCTTTGAAACTCACTTCCTTTTAAGCATTTTTTAATTAAATGAGCCTTGCGTCTCCTCGGATAAACTATTATATTCAAAAGATATTGCATTTCACTCAAGTAGATGAAATTAGATTTAATTAATTTCCACTAATTGAAATTCAGGTAGAATTCAGATAAAGTTTGAGGCGCAACAAGGCTTTTTTTTTTCAAATAACATTTTGGATAGGGAAGGTGACAAATGCTGCATATATTTTTCCTGTATGTTTGCCTTCAAGGAGGGAGGGAGGAACATGAAAGGGACAGGGAGCTCAGCGAGTTGCAAAATGGCATGCAAAAGATTTTGGGGGGAGGGAATAAAACTGGCCGGCAGGTTGGTCCAGATCTGCACTTGCTGGTTTCCCACAGGCAATTCTTCAGCCACTGTGAGAACAGGATGCTGGACTAGATGGGCCATTGGCCTGATCCAGTCAGGCTCTTCTTAACTTCCTTTGTCCTTAATGATAAATTGGGTCCTCCCTTAAAGAGGGCACATATTGCAGTGAGACCTGGGTCCTATCAGCAGGTTAATTCTCTGTCCAGGGCGGCTGTCTCCCAGCTCCATCTGGTACGCAGGATGAGACCCTACCTGCCCGCAGACTGTCTCTCCAGAGTGGTGCATGCTCTAGTTATCTCCTGCTTGGACTACTGCAATGCGCTCTACGTGGGGCTACCTTTGAAGGTGACCCCGAAACTGCAATTAATCCAGAATGCGGCAGCTAGACTGGTGACTGGAAGTGGCCGCCGGGACCACATAACACCGGTCCTGAGAGATCTACATTGGCTCCCAGTACGTTTCCGAGCACAATTCAAAGTGTTGGTGCTGACCTTGAAGCCCTAAACGGCCTTGGCCCAGTATCCCTGAAGCAGCGTCAGACACCGTTCAGCCCAGACACTGAGATCCAGCGCCGAGGGCCTTCTGGCGGTTCCCTCACTGCAAGAAGCAAAGCTACAGGGAACCAGGCAGAGGGCCTTCTCGGTAGTGGCACCCGCCCTGTGGAACGCCCTCCCATCAGAGGTCAAAGGGATCAACAACTACATGACATTTAGAAAATACCTGAAGGCAGCCCTGTTTAGGGAAGTTTTTAATCTGTGATGTGTTAATGTATTTTAATGTTTGCTGGAAGCCGCCCAGAGTGGCTGGGGAGACCCAGCCAGATGGGCGGGGTACAAATAATAAATTATTATTATTATTATTATTATTATTATTATTATTATTATTTTACTGCCTGGTCCTTCCCACATCCCCAAATGTCAGGGTGGTCATGCTTACTGTTGCGTTTGGCCACATTCTTCAGCTCACAGACCCACAGTAGCCAAGTGGCAAGGTAGCATCCTCAGAATTTCCCTGCTTAAAAGCCGCCGTGAGCCTGCACTGTGCATGTCTCTCTTATGGAAAAAACAGTCTACATATTTAACAGAGAGATGAAAGACTCAAACTGTTTGAAAGCCTCTAGCTGATTTCTTCTTCTTTCCCCCCCCCCCCCCATTTGAAAGACGTGTCTTTAGCTTGGGGAACAGAAAGGCCCAGAAGTCTATTAAATACTGTACAGAAGAGATAATAATTCAGTCATTCATGCTAAGCAGATTTGGGAAGGAGGGAGAGAGACAGAAGGATATGACAGCCTTGCACACCCTGGAAATGTACTCTGCGACTTACTCCATCTTAGCCACAGACACGGCATTTCGGCTGTAATCTGAAATGCAAGGAGAAGAGTTTTCAGAAACCTAAATACTGTTACGCACCAGACCAATCTCCGAGCTGGGAGAGGCTCCAGGGATTCTCAAGGCACTTACCCGGGTTCGGTTTCCTTGCAAAGGTCAGCGGAGACAAGGATGTTTTTTAAGAGATATCCTTTTATTTACACACGTATTCACAACCTGAGCAGAAGACGGAGCGGCTCAGCACTAACACCTCAAACAATCTTGCTTCTCCATTAGTCACAGCTTTGGATTGGATCCAGCATGGAGGAGGCTGAAATCTGCCTCTATTCTCCGAAAGTACTTTGTATTTTTCTTGGAATCATAGAATTGTAGAGCCGGAAGGGACCCCCAAGGGTCATCAAGTCCAGCCCACTGCAATACAGGAATCTCAACTAAAGCATCCATGACAGGTGGCCATCCAACCTCTGCAAAGAAGGAGAATCCACCATTCCACTGTTGAACAGCTCTTACTATCTGAAAGTTCTTCCTGATGTGTGGTTGGAAACTCCTTTCCTGTAACTTGAAGTCATTGGTTCGAGTCCTACCCTCCAGAGCAGCAAAAAAACCAAGCTGAAATTACTTGGCTGCTCCATCCACCCAGATAGGGCACTCCACGCAAGACAAAACAACTACAAAAACACTGATTAAAACCATACACACTGATTAAAACCATACACACTGATTAAAACAATGATAAAACATAACAGGTAAGATTAGATGACTTCAAAGTCCAGGCTTCCCATTCAAGGCCGCGATCGCTCTGGAGAAGAAGCTGTTTCTAAGACGGCTTGTTCTTGTTGTCATCGTCCTGTATCTCCGTCCTGATGGCAAAAGTTCAAAGAGACGGTGACCAGGATGCGATGGATCTTTCACTATGTCCAGTGCCTTTCTGTGGCACCTCATGGCATAAATCTGCTCTAAGGTGGAGAGCGAGCAGCCAACAATGCTCTCTGCTGCCTTAACAACTCTGCACAATCCCATCCTGTCCTGGGTAGTACAGCTTCCGTACCACACACATAAGCCATAAGTGAGCACACTCTCAATGGCACAGTGATAGAAGGCAAGCAGCAGCTTTTGTGGAAGATGGTTTTTCCTTAGAACTCTCAGGAAGTACAGTCTCTGCTGCGCCTTCTTCACAAGCCCCCTTATGTTTGCACTCCAGGACAGATCCTCCTGTCATTCAATGCCCAGAAGTCTGAACATTGTTACCCTCTCCACACAGATTCCATCAATCAAAAGTGGTTGGACATCGTTCTTCTTTCTCCTGAAGTCCACCACAACCTCCTTTGTTTTCTTTGTATTTATGAGCAATTTGTTAGCTCTGCACCACTTCATCAGCTGCTCCACCTCATCTCTATATTCCATCTGAAGAAGTGTGCATGCACACGAAAGCTCATACCAAGAACAAACTTAGTTGGTCTCTAAGGTGCTACTGGAAGGAATTTTTTTTATCTTGTTTCCATACTCCATGTCACAGCCCTTCAGACATTTGGAGATGGCTCTCATATCTCCTCTCAGTCTCTTCTTATGCAGGCTAAACATACCCAACTCCTTCAACTGTTCCTCATCAGGCATGGCTTCCAGGCCCTTTCCTGCACTTAGGCAGGAAGAACCAGCTGCACAGATACAAGTTGGGGCACAACTGGCTTACTTGTAGTACACGTGAAAAGGATCTAGGGGTCTTGGTGGACCACAAGCTGAACATGAGTCCACAGTGTGATGCAGAAGCAAAAAAAGCTAATGCTATTCTAGGCTGCATCAACAGAAATCTAGTGTCCAGATTAAAGGAAGTCACAGTCCCACTCTATTCTGCCTTGGTCAGACCACACCTGGAACATTGTGCCCAGTGCATGGCTTGTGGGTTCCGTGTCAAAGTATTCTTGTGGTCTCCTTGGTATGAAAAGTTGGACTGCCCTGGTCTAGGTACAGTGGTACCTTGGTTCTCAAACTTAATCCTTTCCGGAAATCCGTTCCAAAACCAAAGCGTTCCAAAACCAAGGCACGCTTTCCCATAGGAAGTAATGCAAAATGGATTAATCCGTTCCAGACTTTTAAAAACAACCCCTAAAACAGCAATTTAACATGAATTTTACCATCTGACGAGACCATTGATCCATAAAATGAAAGCAATAATCAATGTACTGTATTATAAAATAAATAAGACAGTATTGTAGATGATTAAAAAATAATAATAAAAAATTCTTACCTGATGACAGTCATTGTTTGGAGGGGGGGGCTTTTATCCATTTGTGCAGTCACACAATCAATGAATCAGTAGCTGAACTTGGTTCCACACAGTTCAATTCAGTTCAGTTCAGTTCCACACAAAAACAAATTAACTGAAAAGGCCTAAAAAATGCAAAATAAATAGCAAAACCAAAAGTGCCAAACTTAATCCGTTCTGGAAGTCCATTTGACTTCCGAAATGTTCGGAAACCAAGACGCAGCTTCTGATTGGTGCAGATGCCCCGGAATCAACAGCCGATAGCTGCATCGGATGTCCGGCTTCCGAAAAACGTTCGAAAACCGGAACACTTACTTCCGGGTTTTTGGCGTTTGGGAACCAAGGTGTTTGAGAACCAAGGTACCACTGTAATGGTTTTGGCTGACTAGATAAGGACTGCCTGTGGCACTTCTGCAGAATTCCTCATGTGCCCACTGATCCAAAAAGGTTGGCAACTCCTGGCACACAAAGTGCAAGAGTCGAGGGCCTCCGTTTGTAAAATGGCTGCGTCCATACAAGCCTGAATTTGAATCTGGGCCCAGGAAAGCGGTTTCCAAACTGGTTAGCATCTCTGTTTCACATGCGTCCTGTTCGGAGAAGATATCTGTGGTGTCTAAATGTGCAAGTGGCTTGGGGAATTGAGCCCCCAGACCCGGCTTCCAAATGCTCCTCGTAAGTTCTGAGCAGAGCCTTCACCCTGGGGCGCATTCTAATGCAGCCTTTCCAAACCTGACCCCCTCCGAATGCTTTGAACTGGAAGTAGGGTTGATGGGAGTTGTTGTCCAGGACACCTGGCAGGAAGAGGAGGAGCTGGTCACCAGGCTGCTATCATCTGTGCACATTTACTCCTAAAGAAACTTCTGAAAAAAGGGTGGTGTGTTATCTCCACTGGGCAAGAGTGAGCTCCCTACATAGCCCTTGCCTGGGGGGATTGACAAACTAGTCATTTCAGGGGGGGGGGGTGTTAGTAGCCCAGTCCTCCTTCAGAAGTAAGTACTGTATATACTCGAGTGTAAGCCTAGTTTTTCAGCACATTTTTTGTGCTGAAAAAGCCGCCCTCGGCTTATACTCGAGTGAGGCAGGCAGCGGCTCCTATGAAGATTTCCCAGGTTTTTTGTGGTAAAATTGGGTGCCTCGGCTTATATTGGGGTCGGCTTATACTCAAGTATATAAGGTATTGTGTGTGCACAGGATTGCAGCATGAGCTTACGCATCACTTGAGAAGACAGGTGAACTAATGCCACTATACGGGAAGAAGCAAAGATCACCCGTGTTGCAGGAATGATTCTTCAACATCAACTTCATTGGACTGGTTATGTTGTGCGGATGCCTGATGATTGTCTTCCAAAGCAACTACTCTATTCCAAACTTAAGAATGGAATCATAGAATCATAGAATAGAATCCTAGAGTTGGAAGAGACCACAAGAGCCATCCAGTCCAACCCCCTGCCAAGCAGGAAACACCATAATGCTGGTGAGCAACAAAAGAGGTTTAAAGACTCTCTCAAGGCAAATCTTTAAAAATGCAGTATAAACACCAACAACTGGGAATCACTGGCCTGCGAGCGCTCCAGTTGGAGAACAGCCTCTACCAAAGGTGTCATGGACTTTGAAGACGCTCAAACTCAGGATGCAAGGGAGAAACGTGCTAAGAGGAAGGCACGCTTGGCAAACCCTCACCATGATCAGCTCCCAGCCAGAAACCAATGTCCCCACTGTGGAAGGACATGTGGATCCAGAATTGGCCTCCAGAGTCACTTACAGACTCTCTGTTAAGAACATATTCATGGAAGGCCATCTTACTCAGCTACAAGGGATCGCCAAAGGAGGAGGAGGAGAAGCATTAGCCTAGAACGTCCATTAAGCGTCCTGTATACCTGAAGGAGCGTCTCCACCCCCACCGTTCAGCCCGGACACTGAGATCTAGCGCCGAGGGCCTTCTGGTGGTTCCCTTACTGCGAGAAGCAAAGCTACAGGGAACCAGGCAGAGGGCCTTCTTGGTAGTGGCGCCCGCCCTGTGGAACGCCCTCCCATCCCATGTCAAAGAGATAAATACCGGTAACTACCTGACATGTAGAAAACACCTGAAGGCAGCCCTGTTTAGGGAAGTTTTTAATGTGTGATATTTTAATGTATTTTAGTGTTTGTTGGAAGCCGCCCAGAGTGGCTGGGGGGACCCGGCCAGATGGGCGGGGTAAAAAATAAATTATTATCATTATTATTATTATTATTATTATTAAGCATGGAGTGCATAAGGTTTGGGGATGCGATGTCCTCCCTAACAACATGAACACAGGAGGGATCGCAGTGGCGTTGTGTCTGAGGGAAAGAGGTTTGGATCGTCCAAATCCTTTTACATCACAGTCCCCTATAAATACATTTAAACACAGAGCAAAATATAATGCAATACATCCTTCCATCCATTTTATCTTTTTTATCTATCCAAAGGACAGAGGCTGGGCTTGTGTTTCACGTAACTTCAAAGCCCCATAACTTCAAAGTCCCTTGGGGAAAGCGCAGCAGCGAAAGAGATGAAATGTCCAAATTATAGAAAGGACTTTTGTGTGTGATTGCTGGGAATATATAAGATACTGTTTTCTGCTCCCTGATTCCCCCGAACAATAGCAAGCTTCAGGTGTGACCTTTCAGCAGATTGGTTTCCTTGGGATGCGGAGCAGTGGAAGTGTGTCCTGGCTTTTAATTGGTTGTTTTTTAAGTTCAATCCAAGTGCACTCCATCCCCTGCAATGCAGGAATCTCAGCTCAAGCATCCCTGACTGATGGCCATGCAACCTCTGCTTAGAAACCTCCAAGGAAGGAGAGTCCACCACCTCCCAAGGGAGACCGTTCCACCATTGAATGGCTCTTACTGTCAGAAAGTTCTTCCTGATGTTTAGTGGGAATCTCCTTTCTCATAACTTGAAGCCATTGGTTCGGGTCCTACTCTCCAGATCAGGAGAAAACAAGCTTGTTCCATCTTCCACGGGACAGCCCTTGAGATATTTGAAGATGGCTATCATATCTCCGGAAGTGAGAGCTGGACCATAAAGAAGGTTGATCGCCGAAGAATTGATGCTTTTGAATTATGGTGCTGGAGGAGACTCTTGAGAGTCCCATGGACTGCAAGAAGATCAAACCTATCCATTCTTAAAGAAATCAGCCCTGAGTGCTCACTAGAAGGACAGATCATGAAGTTGAGGCTCCAGTACTTTGGCCACCTCATGAGAAGAGAAGACTCCCTAGAAAAGACCCTGATGTTGGGAAAGATGGAGGGCACAAGGAGAAGGGGACGACAGAGGACGAGATGGTTGGACAGTGTTCTCGAAGCTACTAACATGAGTTTGGCCAAACTGCGAGAGGCAGTGAAGGATAGGCGTGCCTGGCGTGCTCTGGTCCATGGGGTCACAAAGAGTCGGACACGACTGAACGACTGAAGAACAACAACATCATATCTCCTCTCAGTCTCCTCTTCTCCAGGCTAAGCATACCTCAACTGTTCCTCATAAGGCTTGGTTTCCAGACTCTTGGTCGTCTTGGTCACTCTCTTTACACTTCCCAGCTTAGAATAGCATTAGCTTGTTTCGCTGCTGCATCACACTATTGACTCATGTTGCAACCTGGCTGTCATTACCTGGGACCTAGGTGAATGTCATGACTTAAGACTCACTGTGGTCAACAGAGCAGGGAGACATTTCTGAGCATACATTGCTCTCGTACATTGCTTTCACAGCACTAATATTTCTGCTTTGAAGCAGTTTCTACTGAACAATAGCTTACTTCTTTGGCAATCACTTGTAGCCAAATAAGATTGTCTTCCATAAACACAGTTTTAACAATGAGTCTGTAAGTGACTGTGGCGGCCAGTTCTGGATCCACATGTCCGTCAAGCACATTTCTCCCTTTCGTCCTAAGTTTGAGTGTCTTCAATCAGAAGGTTGGCAGTTCGAATCTGCACAATGGGGTGAGCTCCTGTTGCTCTGTCGCAGCTTCTGCCAACCTAGCAGTTCGAAAGCACGCCAGCGCGAGTAGATAAATAGGTACCGCTGTGGCAGGAATAAATAATAATAATAACTTTATTCGCATAGCCAGCAGCCATTGCAACAAAAGATACACAATATACAGTTAAAAGCAATAGTGGATAAAAAGATCAATCAAATGGTTATGATTGTCGTTCAAACAGTGGCCCATAATCTCAATAAATCTAGCAACGTTTGTTGTTGTCAGCTCATTTTGATCTGATAAGAGGAAGAACAACGTGTTCGCAGATGGACGGCCTGGAATAGTGAGTAAGAGTGGAGTAATAAATTAGGACCTCAGATCTTTATAGAGGGAGCATGACAGGAGGACACAATCCACTGTTTCCAAGCTGCCGTTTCCGCAGGGGCAGAGTCTTTTTTTTATTGGAATCTTTTGAAATCTGCCCTCGAGTACCGCTGAGGGCAGCACATCCAATCTAGCTAGGGTGAAGGCGCATCTAAATTTTGGAATGGTTAATTTGTGCAAATAGGATAGCAAGGAATCAAACTGGGAAGGGGAAAGCTGTGACAGGAAGGTAAACGGCGTTTCCGTGTGCTCTGGTTTCCGTCACAGTATCCCGTTGTGCCAGAAGCGGTTTAGTCATGCTGGCCACATGACCTGGAAAGCTGTCTGTGGACAAACGCCGGCTCCCTCGACCTGAAAGCGAGATGAGCGCCGCAACCCCATAGTCGCCTTTAACTGGACCTAACCATCCAGGGGCTCTTTACATCACCAAGGAGCACTTTGCAATACTACAGAGCTGTACATATACGTAGCTATGTTTGCTGAATGTTAATGCAAGTGTATTATCTCTCTTCGCATCCCACCAAAATACTCTTGCATTTCCCCCCCTGGTTGCTTCTCTGTTGTGGCCTGGAGGGTTTGCAGGTATATTAAACCAGCTCAGAGAGCATCTTCTTGCCGCATGCAAAAGCAGCACATTATGCCCGGTGCGACTATTAACGGAAGGACGCCGTGTTCCTCGCAGCGCTGTCATTAAGCTTCATCATCACTCAGGGCAGCTCACCTCCATTTACCTCACCTCCTAAAATCTAATTGTAGAAAGCCGTCATGAAAGGCTGCGGGGGATCAGAACCCCAGCAGAACAAGATGTCGGCGTGCGGAGGAGAGCAACCAGCGCATGGCTCTGCCACAGTTGCAGCGGCAGGGTTGCCATGGAGGGGGTATTGCACAGTCTTCCCCAGCCTGGCACCCTCCGGGTGTGTGGGACTACAACTCCCATCATCCCCAGCCAGCACGTCCATGATGGGAAATGTAGTCTGAAACATCTGGGAGGCACCAGGTCTGAGATGGCTGGCCTTGCGCTTGCAGAATGGTTTTTAGGTTACGTTCTTAAGCTCATCCTGACTCCCCAACCCGGAAAAAAATACAGAAGCATTTCTGCTTCCTGGCTCCCACCCATCGCACGCAGAAGGAGGCTCTAATAATAATAATAATAATAATAATAATAATAATAATAATAATAACAACAACAACAACAACAACAACAATAATAATAATAATAATAATAATAATAATAATTTATTATTTATACCCCGCCCATCTGGCTGGGTTTCCCCAGCCACTCTGGGTGGCTTCCAACAGAACATTAAAATACAATAATCTATTAAACATTAAAAGCCTCCCTAAACAGGGCTGCCTTCAGATGTCTTCTAAAGGTCTGGTAGTTGTTGTTCTCTTTGACATCTGGTGGGAGGGCGTTCCACAGGGAGGGTGCCACTACCGAGAAGGCCCTCTGCCTGGTGCCCTGTAACTTGGCTTCTCGTAGTGAGGGAACCGCCAGAAGGCCCTCGGAGCTGGACCTCAGTGTCTGGGCAGAACAATGGGGGTGAAGACACTCCTTCAGGTATACTGGACCGAAGCCATTTAGGGCTTTAAAGGTCAGCACCAACACTTTGAATTGTGCTCGGAAACGTACTGGGAGCCAATGTAGATCTCTCAGGACCGGTGTTATGTGGTCTCGGCGGCCGCTCCCAGTCCCCAGTCTAGCTGCCGCATTCTGGATTAGTTGCAGTTTCCGGGTCACCTTCAAAGGTAGCCCCACGTAGAGCGCATTGCAGTAGTCCAAGCGGGAGATAACTAGAGCATGCACCACTCTGGCGAGACAGTCCGCGGGCAGGTAGGGTCTCAGCCTGCGTACCAAACAGAGCTGGTAGACAGCCGCCCTGGACACAGAATTAACCTGTGGCTCCATGGACAGCTGTGAGTCCAAAATGACTCCCAGGCTGCTCACCTGGCCCTTCAGGGGCTCCTCTTGCTCAGAAGTAAACCGCTCTGGTTTTTATTTTATTTTTACTATCAAGCTGCGCACAAATTTTACGATATGAGAGAAAACGTAGCCACGTGTAATTAAAACGCACAATAAAACAATTCCATCAAAATGTTACAACAAACACCCCCAATTGGAATGTGCAACATGGAAGCCCATTAAAGTCACTGGCTGGAGACCACAGGAGGGGAGAGGCGCTCTTCTGCATAAATCGTGCTTGCTGGTTTCCCACACTCATCTGTTCGGCCACTGTTAGAACAGGATGCTGGACTTGATGGGCTGTTGGCCTGATCCAGCAGGTGATTCTTAAAACAGCTTCTTCTTTGGCGATCGCTCAGAGCCGAGGAAGATTGTCTTCCATGAACACAGTCTTAACAGTGAGTCCATAAGTGACTGTGGAGGCCAATTCTGCATCCACACGTCCTTCCACAGTGGGGACATAGGTTTCCGGGCGGGAGATAATCACAGTGAAGGTTTGCCAAGCGTGCCTTCCTCTTAGCACATTTCTCCCTTGAGTCCTGAGTTCGAGTGTCTTCAAAGCCCATGACGCCTTTGGCAAAGGCTGTTCTCCAACTGGAGCGCTCGCAGGCCAGTGTTCCCCAATAGTTGGTGTTTATACTACATTTTTTTAGATTTGCCTTGTCTTTAAACCTCTTTTGTTGACCACCAGCATTACGCTTTCCATTTTAAGTTCGGAATAGATTAGTTGCTCTGGAAGACGATCATCAGGCATCCGCACAACATGACCAGTCCAACGAAGTTGATGTTAAGGAATCATTGCTTCAACACTGGTGATCTTTGCTTCTTCCAGTACACTGGTATTAGTCTTAAAACAGTATAACAGTTAAAACAGCAGTTAAACCAGAGGTTCAGGTCAGGAGACCAGGGGAGTGCCTTCCAGAGGACACCAGCAGCAGTCTTGGGGCCTCTCGTATTTCAGCATGGAGGGTCTTCCGCAACACAGGTGTGCCGAGTGAAAAAGCCTGCCTCCAAAAGCCAATAACTGCCAAGGTGTGGCAAACTTGCCAGCTTCCATGTGCTAGGGAGGCTCTGACACTTTGCACATATTGTCAGATGCTGAAAACTCTCATATTTCTACTGGTTTTCCTGGAAGAATGAGTTGACTCACAGGCCACTTCAGACTCCTTTTGGAAGACTGTGTTTTATCTGTCTTGTTTATTGCATTCTTGTAGACTGCCATGACGTTTGCTAATGTTTAGAGGTCTATAAATTTGCCAAACAAATGAATACTATTAGAGATAGGGGGAGAAATCTCTACCTTTTTTCTCCGTAGGATGCTGCATTTTATAACCCTTTGGCAAGCTTCCCTTCTGAGGCAAGTGGTTAAGAGCGATAGACTCATAATCTGGTGAACCGGGTTCGCTTCCCCGCTCCTCCACATGCAGCTGCTGGGTGACCTTGGGCTAGTCCCACTTCTTTGAAGTCTCTCAGCCCCACTCACCTCACAGAGTGTTTGTTGTGGGGGAGGAAGGGAAAGGAGACTCTTTGAGCCGCTTTGAGACTCCTTCGGGTAGTGATAAAGCGGGGTATCAAATCCAAACTCTTCTTCTTCAAAGTGGGGCATTTAGGGGAGATACAAAAATGTAAACGTGACTCCTTTGTGACTCTTTTAAAATTGGCTAAATTAAATTGGGTGATCTCAGTACTAGAGGTTTGGCGTTTTGTTTTGTTTCAAGTTTTATTTTCAAAGTTTCCAAACAACAATTTTTTACACACACACACTTGTTTACATTAAACCATAATCCATATCAGTACATTTATGGGGTTCCCTGACCCCCCAGACTTCCCCCCACCCCTCCCTTGGCTTCCAAATTTTATCTTCCTTTTTTACTGCATCTAGTTGTATTTATCTAAATTATTGCACTTCAAATTAGTGCACGGAAACACTGTTTACCTTCCTGACGGAGCGGTACCTATTTGTCTACTTGCACTTTGACGTGCTTTCGAACTGCTAGGTTGGCAGGAGCTGGGACCGAGCAATGGGAGCTCACCCCGTCACACGGATTCGAACTGCTGACCTTCTGATCAGCAAGCCCTAGGCTTTGTGGTTTAGACCACAGCGCCACCCACATCCCTTGCAGAAATGCATAGTGCATCTAAATGCATTTATTAGTGAAAGAAACAGGAAATTGACAGATTCACCTGCCTCTAATCAGAACTTTAGCTATCCTCCCGCCTCCAACATGACCAGTTCTGCCAAGAGATCTCCACGGGGCACATGGCAAATATTCAGCCACAATTAGTCATTTCCATATGGGCACACAGGGTTAATGTCATTCCACTTCTTCTGCAAATCCAGGACAACTGCCCCATTACCTTTTCCAGCCCTCAATTATATAGATATCTACATCTGTATATGTTCCATGTCCCTCCATCCCCAAAGTTGTCATTTGGAGCCATTCCAGCAAACGCAAGGAGATCCAGCCTTCAGCAGGTGAGCATTTTCACCCCCCGTCATTTCCATCCTTATACATCTTATTCCGCTGATAAGATATTAGATACCAGCAAAATGGGATCTTGTACTGGGGACCAAAATCTCATTACAGCTGGAAGCTTCGGGAGCTAAGCGGCTTGCAGCCAGCGCCGTTTCCACAATGTCTGGGGGCTTCTTCCTGATTTACTCGCTGGCATCCAGGAACAGCCTCTTGGTTCTCAGCCTGTTGTTGGGAGCCTAATTATCCACAGTTCAAATGCAGCTTGTGAATTCTCAGATTTAAGGCAGTGGCGGCCGCAGTTGTGGTGGCTTCCCAAATAGATCTGTCTCGGCGTGCGTGCGAAATGAATTCGTACAAGCCCATTTTCCTCTGCGCTCGGAACTCTTCCTCCCGGCGTGATAAATCGGAAACATCTGGGCAGGGTTTGGGAGAGGAGCAGGGACAGATATGGGTGATCAATTCTGGTTCAAGTCTACGGTTTCTCGTGTCTTTTTCCATTTATCACACTTAGATCGGACTCACAGCTGGCGCAGATGCAAACAGGCCTCTGCTCTTTTTACGGATTGTCGGCGTGCAAAGCAAAGAGCCTCATAGGTAAAGGTAAAGGGACCCCTGACCATTAGGTCCCGTCGCGGACGACTCTGGGGTTGCGGTGCTCATCTCGCTTTATTGGCCAAGGGAGCCGGCGTACAGCTTCCGGGTCATGTGGCCAGCATGACAAAGCCGTTTCTGGCGAACCAGAGCAGCGCACGGAAACGCCGTTTACCTTCCCGTCGGAGCGGTACCTATTTATCTACTTGCACTTTGACGTGCTTTCGAAGTGCTAGGTTGGCAGGAGCAGGGACCGAGCAACGGGAGCTCACCCCATCGTGCGGATTTGAACTGCCGACCTTCTGATCAGCAAGCCCTAGGCTCTGTGGTTTAACCCACAGCGCCACCCGCGTCCCATCCAAAGAGCCTCATAACATAGCAATAATAAAAGGAGTCACATTGCAGCAACAAACAACCGCTGGTGGAAAGGTTGGGCCATATTTTTCCTGTGTTAACCCATAATTCATAGGGCCTAGCAGCTTGTTGTTGCAGGTGAGAGACAAGGGTTCAAATCCCACGCAGCTCTGATGTTGGTTGAAATTATTTCTTATTAACGATGGGGGAGAATTTGGATGCAAATTAAATTTAAAAGAGGACCTATTTAGTTTGCACGCTCTGGAACAACCCACCAACCAAAACCCACCCATGATTCGAAACTCACACTTCTCTGAATTTTTCAATTCAGTTCTCCAGTCAAGGAATGCCTAACCAAAATGCATCTATTTGGGAAACGTTCACCTGAAAATGCATATACAAGAGAAAACAGCATACAGAAATGCATTGCATTGGGGGAAATCGCTTTAATAAAGGCACATGGTCATTCTTTCTTGAGATAAGTGTTGGGGCTTTGAAAAGGGGACTGTGATGGCCTGGGATTCAGACTCAGATGCTGAACCTGAGGGATCCCAGCCTGCACAGGATTCCCTGCCTCCAGAACCAGCAGAGCTGGGGCTAGGGCTTGAGGCTGAAGGGTCCTCACCTGTGCTGGATCCTCAGGTGCAGGCATCTGCTGAGTCTGCTCTGGCCCCTGATGGGATGGAGGACCCATTGCCTGCAGGTGCTCTGCAGAAGCCCTGCCAGGGGAAGCTGAGGTTGCCTCTGGGTCCGGTAATCCTCCAGCCTCTCCTGAGCTGCAGAGGCTCAGGGCAGAGAGGCGAAGGGAACTAAGTTCCCGCAGGAGGAGTGCTCACCTCCAGGCCAGGAGAGGCGAGTCACCAGAGGATCGGGGCCGCCCTATGCCTCGGGGCAGATAAAAGCCGGCCAGCCCCAGCCCCAAGTTGTAGGAGCAACATTGTTGGTTGCTAGTTCCTGCCTGTGTTCCTGACCTCACCTGATGCCCTGCTCTGCTCCCAGCTTTGGCTACTTTGGACTGTCTCTACCCTGACCCTACAAACCACGGACTGGACTAGGACTTCATCTCTTGGGTACCCTCGGGACCAGCACAGGGACTTTCATCTTTGCAGGTCCAAAGAGACTGCAGAAGCCATGCCTGATGATGGAGAGAGGCGTAGCCGGCGTGAGATCACTGGGTCAGTGTGAGTCAATGCTTAAGATTTTGTAAATATTGGGATGAGTTCATGTGAACCACATAACCACCATATCCATGAGCACAGCCGGGGGGGGGGGGGGGGTTGAGATCTGCTTGTTACAGTTTCCCTCCGTTTCTCATTTTTTCGATCTTGTATTCCGCTCTCCACCTTTTGGCAGCGATTTGCATGGGAGGGTTTTAAGCTGAGGTTGGATGGCCACCTGTCAGGGATTCTTTAGCAAATTGCAGGGGGTTGGACTGGATGACCCTTGGGGACCCCTTCCAATCTGCACTTCTATGATTCTATTCTTTTATCTGGTTGGCTGCTGTGGGAACAGGATGCTGGGCTAGATTGGCTTTCTCCAGCAGAGACGCTCTTAGGTTCAGCCCTTTGTGTGTACTACACAAATGCTTCCATCGGAGCTGCAGATCTATTTCAATAATCCCAAAAAGGTGAGGGGTGGTGTTGCTGTTTTAATTTCATTCCTCCGTGTGTTTTATTCTTTCTGCTGAAAGGAAACCATCCATCTCCCAGCCTTCTGGGGCCCAGAGGGAAACATGCAGGCCCAGCAAAGAAGCAAGATGTCAGAATCATCAAATGCCGCTCGTTGCTGGCACCAAGGGGGCTGTTTATTCCACCTACACAGTTGCTTGGATCCACCCCCCTAAAAATAGAAAACCTGGCCATTCGTCATCTAAAGAACCACACAATCTTCTTCCAGTGCCCATGCGGGTGCAATCTGAAATGCTCCCCGTGGGCACAAGGCAGAGGTTCTAGGAAAAGACACACTGGCAGCTAGGTTCATCCCAGGGTCACAGAATATAGTCTAGTGTCCAGATCAAGGGAAGGAATAGTACCATTCAGTGTACAATTCAATGCAGGTGGGTGTGACCTTGGTGCAATTTGGTGTCTGAATAAAGAAATATGATAGTTGCTGAGGAGAAGGAGAAGAAGAGGAGGAGGAGGAGGAGGAGGAGTTTGGATTTTGACATCCCGCTTTATCACTACCCGAAGGAGTCTCCAAGCAGCTCACATTCTCCTTTCCCTTCCTCCCCCCACAACAAACCCTCTGTGAGGTAAGTGGGGCTGAGAGACTTCAGAGAAGTGGGACTAGCCCAAGGTCACCCAGCAGCTGCATGTGGAGGAGCGGAGACGCGAACCTGGTTCACCAGATTACGAGTCTACCGCTCTTAACCACTACACCACACTGGCTCTTGGAGCCCAGAGGGAAACATGGAGACCCTGGTGTGGTCAGAGGGAGAAAATACAAGTTTGGGACAGGCCTGGCTTGAGGCAACAGTGAGTCAACAGTGTGATGCAGGAGCAGCAAAAAAGTGAATGCTATTCTAGGCTGCATCAACAGAAGTCTAGTGTCCAGATCAGGGGTCAGCAACCTAAGGCCCATGGGCCAGAAGCAGCCCACAGAGGCCGTTTAACCAGCCCACGAGCCACCCTCCGAAACCGAGCCGTCCACTTGGCGAGTCCCCGTGCGCTGCGCTAAACTGGCGCAGAGCGCCGCAGGCGCTCTCTTCCGCGGCTCCAGAAATCGCTTTTGAGCATGCCCAGACACCAGAAATCGCTTCTGCGCAGGCGCAATTTTCAGCGTCTGGGCATGCGCAGAAGCAATTTTCAGTGCCCCGGACATGCGCAGACACGATTTCCAGCGTCGCACAGTGCCGGTCCAGCCCATGGAGGATCTGCATGGGAGTGATCTGGCCCATGCCCAGTAAACCTTGCCAACCCCTGGTCCAGATCAAGGGAGGTCAAACCACGCCTGGAATACTGTGTCCTGTTCTGGTCACCACAATTTATGAAGGATGTTGACCAGCTGGAAGGTGTTCAGAGGAGGGCGGCCAAGAGGATCAAGGGTCTGGAAACCAAGCCTGATGTGGAACGGTTTTGGGAGTTGGGGATGTTCAAGCCTGGAAAAGAGGAGACTGGGTGGAGATATCTCAGGCGGTATCTTGAGACATCTTCAAATATCTCCAGGGCTGCCACATGGAAGATGGAGCAAACAGCTATCTACTGCTCCAGAGGGCAGGGTCTGGACTTCAAATTGCAGGGAAGGAGATTCCGAGTAAAAATCAGGGAGAACTTTCTGACGGGAAGATCTGTTTGAAAGTGGAATGGGTGACCTTGGAAGGTGGTGGACTCTCCTTCCTTGGAGGTTGGATAGCCATCTGTCAGGAATTCTTCAGCTGTGATTCTTGGACAAGATGACCCTTGGGACCCCTTTCAACTCTCTTATTCTGTGGTCCTTTCCCACGGTAGGGCTACGCTTTGGTGTTACTTCCTGTTGCAATAACTTGGCAGATATCAAAAGCTGCTCTTGTGCTGGGTGAGGGCTTTTATATCCCATCCATTTGAAGACGGGGATAGAGGTGAAACCAGAGGTACATTTGACTAGGACTTCATTTGTCCCCACTGACTTCTCATAATCTTTTCAGTTCAAAGTCTCCTCTGATCCTTCCAGAGGGCCAACACAGCTTGAAATAAGGAGCTGGCCGAGGCAAAACCAGCCAACACATCTGAGGGAACGGGGCTTTCAAGCATCCCAGCACGATAGCACCCAGCAGCTTCAGACAGCTGCAGAGGAGTTTGTTACGAGGCAAATTGAATTTAATAAGCTTCAATCACCACCTACAGTGATGATCACCTCTTGGTGAAAAACTGTCGTGTTTTAGGAAGCACTTGCTGCATTTTTAACTTCACAGCCCGCTTCAGATTAGGATTGGGGGAGGGATTGGATACGGTTGCATTTAAGGGCAAATCTAGCACGTTTTCACTTTCTGGAACAATACAAGAGCTGGAACATAGCTATCCTTGGAAATTCGCAGCTCACCAAATTTTGTGATTCAGTTCTCCAACCAACCAGTGTTTACAAAACTGCATCTCTTAGGGAAATATGTGCATCAGAATGAATATATTAGTGAATTATTAGAGTTGGAAGGGACCCAGAGGGTCATCTGGAGAGCCAGTGTGGTGTAGTGGTTAAGAGCGGTGGACTCGTAATCTGGTGAACCAGGTTCGATTCCCCTCTCCTCCACATGCAGCTGCTGGGTGACCTTGGGCCAGTCCCACTTCTCTGAAGTCTCTCAGCCCCACTCACCTCACAGAGGGTTTGTTGTGGGGGAGGAAGGGAAAGGAGAATGTGAGCCGCTTTGAGACTCCTTTGGGTAGTGATAAAGCGGGATATCAAATCCAAACTCTTCTTCCTCTTCTCATACATTATTATTATTATTATTATTATTATTATTATTATTATTATTTATTATTATATTTGCATGCAGCCCATCTGACTGGGTTTCCCCAGCCACTCTGGGCAGCTCCCAAGAGAATATTGAAAACACAACAAAACATCAACCGTTAAAAACTTCCCTGAACAGGGCTTCGTTCAGATGTCTTCTAAAAGTCAAATAGTTGTTTATCTTGGTGTTATGCTCTAACCGACTGAGCTACTCTGAAACGCAATTCACCTAGGCATTTTCAGAGCCTACTGTGAAGTGGTAAATGATGGGGTTTAAAAAATAAAAATAAAAATCTGTGCTCCTTAATTTTTAAAGACTGAATTTCATGCTGCTGTCGCTCTGTTTTGTGTTTAGTTAAATGATCCTCGTCCTTTTATGAAGTTCTGCAGAAGCCCCTTAGCGCCCCCTTTTCCCTTCTCTGCATGCCCACAGAGTCTGCAAATGGAGAAAGAGAACCTTCTCTCTCCCTCCCTTTTTTGAAAGAAAGACAAATTTGCATGCCTGCACCAGGGGGCCCTGGCACAGTTTATCTCCCTGCCATCTCCCCCCTGATGTTCCTTCTCAGTTGGGTACCATCCCCTGCAGCCAAGTTGGCTGGGATGCTTCTGGAAGGTAAGCAGCAGGGAGAGGGTTTAGCATCTTCAATTACACCTGTTCCCCATAAAAGAAACTCTGCCGTATTGATCTGCAATTATTTCTGTAAAAATAAAGTTTCATTTTAAAAAATACTTTAATTGCCATCATGTCCTGGCACCAGTATACATCGCCTTCGAACGTATTCCCCGGGGTTTTCTGCATTTTTCCTTTTTAATGCTGAAATACCTTTCTTTATGGGGTGTGTGAGCAATAATAAACAGCTATGAAGATGGTGATTATGGAAATGTTTCTCCCTATTCAGTCCAGATGGAAAGGTAGGCACCTTCTTCCCTTCTGCAGCTGTACGTTTCGTGAATCATAAAAATGTCAGCCTTGCCCTTTTGCAGGAGATGGGCCACGATTCTTCACGGGGGCGGGGGCAGCGGTTATGCAACGCTTTAATATTTATCGTTGAAATCTTACTCGCGTGTGGCATAAGGAATTAACAAGATTGGGAGGAAAGAAGAAAATGGAAATGTTGCCATTCCTTATGTCAGGAATGATTGCAGCTGCCTTTGAAAACCTTTCCAATTTTGTTTGAATTTCCAGCTGAAGTTGGTGACTATTGACAATTGTTAGACTCATTATCAGGAAGGCCAGTGTCACGTATGCAAGAATGCGACCCGATAATAATAATAATAATAATAATAATAATAATAATAATAATAAATTTTATTTATACCCCGCCCTTCCCAGCCGAAACCGGGCTCAGGGCGGCTAACACCAATAAAAATTACAATAAAATATAAAAGAAAGAAAACCCGTTAATTAAAATACAGGTTAAAATACACTTTAAAATTTAACTGCAGCTTTATTTATCGCCCAAAATCAAAACCATAAGGGAGGAAACATCAGACTGAGTCCAACCCGAAGGCCAGGCGGAACAGCTCTGTCTTGCAGGCCCTGCGGAAAGATGTCAAATCCCGCAGGGCCCTGGTCTCTTGTGACAGAGTGTTCCACCAAGTCGGGGCCAGTACTGAGAAGGCCCTGGCCCTAGTTGAGACCAGTCTAACAGCCTTGTGGCTCGGGACCTCCAAAATGTTGTTTGTGACGATGAACAAGACTGGCAAGGATCAGTAAAAGGGGAAGTGAATGGCTGAATGTTAAAGTGAAAAACAATTCCAATGCTAAATGAAGACATCAAAGCTAGGGACAGATGCATATTAATATATGCAACAACAGCAGCCAGACGCCTCATAGCAAAAAATTGGAAAAGTGAAAGAATACCCAGTAAAAAAGATTGGCAAATCAAAATGATATCATATTATAATGTGGCAACAAAAATTGGGGGAAGTTAAAGGAATAAGTGAAGAAAAAATAGATAAAGATTAGAAATTGTTTAAAGATTATGTAACAAGTTTAACAAAATAGGCTGATCTCTTAGCAGATTTGTGAAGGCTCAAGCAGATGAACATGGTAAAGGTAAAAATTAAGGATACAGGTATACATTCAGACAAAGAATCAAAAAATGCAATATAGGAGAGGTTGGAAGTCACCACGGGTGATGGGGGGGTGTCAAGGGTGGGGGGAATTATTTTTTCTTTTATTTTTCTTATATTTTGTATTTTGCCTTTTATTTTGGATGTCATTTTTTTATAATTATTGTATAGTTATTATTTTTCTATCTTTTTTCTTTATTCTGTATCTTGCAATAAACCATCAATAAAAACTTTTTTTTAAAAAAAAGTGAAAAACAATTCCAGATAAGGTACAAGGAGGGTTCTGACATGCACAGTAAAAAAAATGGGTTGAGTAAGTTGCATTTCAAGGACTGTGGTCGGATGAGAGATGGTGATGTGTGCTGAGACCTCTAGGTATAGGGCGGTATATAAATTCAATAAATAATAAAAATACTAATGTAGTGCTGGGGTGGCCGGAGGTGGTTGGGTAGAGGGTGAACAGCTAAGATTATGTATATTTTGCGTATATAGTGTGGGTTCTAATGAAAACGCTCCTGCGGACACTTGAGACTATGGTGGAATCTACACACACATAAAAAAAACGCTGTGAAAATGCTTTTTATTTTTTTAAAAATGTAAAAAATATATTGAATTTTCCATAGCTCACCATCGCCATCTAGTGTCAAATTTGTATATTGCACTTTGCAACACACTTAAAACGTTTTATTTGCAGTAGTGTAGCAGAGTCCTATGTCCTGCAGTACATTACTGAATAAAATCTGGCTGGTTTGGACAGGGGTGTAGCGTGCCGCTTGGGTACCGGGGGCGGCAAGCCAAGCGGCACCCCTGGGGGCGGGGCATCGCTCCATGCGCATGACGTCACAACGTGCATGCGCACGGAGCGCCGCCTTTGCCCCATGCCGCGGCGAAAAAAGCCGCTGGAAAAAAACCCCTTTCAGCGGGTTTTTTTCGCCGCTGCGCTCCCGCGCGGAGCTACGGCGTCGGCATGGAGGAGAGGGGCGGACCAGGGCCAGAGGGGTGCTTTGCTTTCCTTTTTTCACCCCTTTCAGCTGTTTTTTTTCGCTGCTGCGGCGCTGCAAGCCAGCCAGCGGCGGGGAAGAGGCTATTTTCGGCGCTGCCGGGGCGGAGCCATAGGGGCAGCCAGCGAGGGGGGGGGTGTCACATCAGCGACAAGCGTGACACCCCTCCTCGCTGGCCGCCCCTGCGGCTACGCCCCGGCAGCGCCGAAAATAGCCTAATTTTTTTTTTAATTTTTTTAATTAAAAAACATTTTTTAAAAAAAAAAATGTTTTTTAAAAAGCCCCCAAAGTGTCACCCCTAGCAGGGTGGTACCCGGGGCGGCGCGCCCCCCTTGCTACGCCCCTGGGTTTGGAATTTGGTGGGAGCTTCACACTTGATCCCGCAAGGGGATTTCTCCCCCCCCCCCCCCCCACTTTCCAACTGGGTTCTTCTGCAAGACTCTCAGTTATTGTTACCGGTATTATTTCACTGTGTTTAAAAACAGCTGTTCTGTGTGTGTTGGTGCATGTGTGAGTGATTGTCAACAAGCGTGGGTGTGACTTTGTCATCGTCAAAGAAAAGTCATTGTCAAACCTCTCATGGACTTTTTGCATGAAAAGGAAAAAAGAAATAATGGCATTTCGGTTTGAAGGTTGAATACAATGTGGGTTTATCAAAAGTAGTTCTGCTGGGTGTTATACTGGAGTGGATGAGTATATAGCTGACAGTCAAAGAATCAGAAGTTCCTTAGTATTTAAACTTTATTTCTCTCTCTTTCTCCCCTCGCCCCCTGGATTTATGTTTTATCTTATCTAGATGAATGCTTTAGTCTAGGGGGGGAAAGATATTTGAGAACAATCTTTGCATTTTATTTTAAAAAACCACACAATTAGATGTGAGAGTGATTGAGCTTCAGGGTAACTATACTGGCTGTGTATCCGTCCCCTCCACAGCAAATTGTACCCCCTGTGACTAATAAAATATCTAGGGAAAAGAAAATCCATGGAGCTAATCGGTGATTTTTTTTGGAGTGTGTAACAGATTTAAAAATATAAGAAGAGCCCTTCTGGATCAGGCCAATATTCTATTTTCCAAAGGACCAACCAGAGGCCTCCGGGAAAGAAGCAAGCAGGATTCGAACACAGGAATACTTTCCCCTCTCGCAGGTCCAAGAAACTGGAATTCAGGTGCCATCATGGGCTAGAAGCCAGACCCCTGAGCATCTTGGTTGCCCTCCTCTGCACACCTTCCAGCTTGTCAACATCCTTCTCAAATTGTGGTGCCCAGAATTGGGACTATGACTTCCCTTGATCTGGACACTCAACTTCTGTTGATGCAGCCTAGAATAGCATTCACTTCTTTTGCTGCTGCTGCTGCTGCTGCTTTGGCGGTCACTTATAGCTGAGTCAGATTGTCTTCCATGAACATGGTTTTAACAAGGAGTCTGTAAGTGACTGTGGAGGCCAATTCTGGATCCACACGTCCTTCCACAGTGGGGACATTGGTTTCCGGGCGGGAGTTGATCACGGTGTGGATTTGCCAAGCGTGCCTTCCTCTTAGCACGTTTCTCCCTTTTGTCCTGAGTTCGAGTGTCTTCAAAGCCCATGACGCCTTTGGTAAAGGCTGTTCTCCAACTGGAGCGCTCGCAGGCCAGTGTTTCCCAGTTGTCGGTGTTCATACTACATTTTTAAAGATTTGCCTTGAGAGAGTCTTTAAACCTCTTTTGTTGACCACCAGCATTACACTTTCCATGTTTAAGTTCAGAATAGAGTAGTTGCTTTGGAAGACGATAATCAGGCATTCGCCCAACATGACCAATCCAACGATGTTGATGTTGAAGAATCATTGCTTCGACACTGGGGATCTTTGCTTCTTCCAGTACACTGGCATTAGTTCACCTGTCTTCCCAAGTGATGTGTAAAAATTTTCAGAGAGACCATTGATGGAATCTTTCAAAGAGCTGGAGATGGGGTTTATGAGTTTCACAGTAAGGTCAGTAGCACAATAGCTTTGTAAACAAGCATTTTGGTTTCCCTGTGAATGTCCCTTGCCTCAAGCCAGGCTTGTTCCAAACTGGTATTTTCTCCTTTGGGTCACACCAGAGTCTACTTAGCAGCTATCAGATTTCTTTATTCAGACACCAAACTGCACAAAGGTCAAAACCACATCATACATTGAATGCACATTTGGCTTCTCGCTCCCCCCCCCCGAAAGAAATAATCCTGGGAAGTTTGCTAAGGCTTCTGGGAACTGTAGCTCTAAAGGGAGTAAACTACATTTTTGGGGGGCAAAAAAAATGAAAGGCACAAATACAGGATGGGTGACACCTGGCTTGAGAGCAGTACAAGTGAAAAGGATCTAGGAGTCTTGGTAGACCACAAACTCGACATGAGTCAACAGTGTGATGCAGCAGCTAAAAAAACCCATGCAATTCTGGGCTGCATCCATAGGAGTATAGCATCTAGATCAAAGGAAGTAATAGTACCACTGTATTCCACTCTGGTCAGACCCCACCTGGAATACTGTGTCCAATTCTGGGCACCACAGTTCAAGAAGGATACTGACAAGCTGGAACGTGTCCAGAGGAGGGCAACCAAAATGGTCAAAGGCCTGGAAACGATGCCTTATGAGGAACGGCTTAGGGAGCTGGGTATGTTTAGCCTGGAGAAGAGAAGTAATAATAATAATAATAATTTATTATTTATACCCCGCCCATTAGGCTGGGTTTCCCCAGCCACTCTGGGCGGCTTCCAACAGAGCATTAAAATACAATAATCTATAAAACATTAAAAGCCTCCCTAAACAGGGCTGCCTTCAGATGTCTTCTAAAGGTCTGGTAGTTGTTGTTTTCTTTGACATCTGAAGGGAGGGCGTTCCACAGGGCGGGCGATATGATAGCCATGTTCAAATATATAAAAGGATGTCATATAGAGGAGGGAGAAAGGTTGTTTTCTGGTGCTCCTGAAAAGAGGACACGGAGCAATGGATTCAAACTAAAAGAAAGAAGATTCCACCTAAACATTAGGAAGAATTTCCTGACAGTAAGAGCTGTTTGACAGTGGAATTTGCTGCCAAGGAGTGTGGTGGAGTCTCCTTCTTTGGAGGTCTTTAAGCAGAGGCTTGACAGCCATCTGTCAAGAATGCTTTCATGGTGTTTCCTGCTTGGCAGGCGGTTGGACTGGATGGTCCTTGTGGTCTCTTCCAACTCTAGGATTCTAGGATTCTACAGTTCCCAGAGGTCTTTGGGGGAGATCAACATGCTTTAAATGTTTGTGACATGGATGTGAGCTGATTTGCAACAAGACCATTGCTGCAGACACCTCCGAACTCGTCCACCTGAGCTCTCCTTTTTCTCGACATCTGATTAATTCGGAGCTGGCCCCCTGTTCGTCAGCTGCCACTGGAATTTTATGGGGAAATTAGGCATTTGAATGGCCGTATATCTGCGGGGAGATGAAAAGAAGCTGCCTTATGCATTATTAGGCAGCATTAATTCTTCCAGGCTCACAGGAGAGAAGCTGGGAGATAAAGGCAGGAATCAGTCTGCCGTGCAGTTTGGCCAAAAAATATGGCGCCGTTAATTTGATCTAGCACATCCTCTCCGTCTGCCGCCTGGTGGGTGCGCAAATGGCAAAAACCTCCATCCGTAAAAGGGGTCGGGGCCAGATTCAATGGGGGATCTGCTCTGTTGAGCTATTCGAGAAGAAACCTGCACGTGAATTTCTCATTAAGTCAAAAAGTGGAGATGCGGGGGGGGGGGGGGAAGAGATCCAACATTTGTTTTGTCGTTTTCAGTGCTTCTCTTCCTTTAATGCTTAGCTGTCATATTGTGCCTGCTCCTTCAGAAGACCAAAGCTCTAATGTGGCAAGGGGCGCATTCAGACATAGGGGATACTGTGTTAGTTTTCCTGGAATTATTTTTTTAACATCTTTTACCGTCTGCGTGCACACTGGGGGGCAAAGTTCATTTGGATGAGACTTTCATTTTTGGAGGAAGCCTTCTTGCCTCTGATAAATTATCTGCTTGGTAACTGTGCTGTCATCTTATTGTCGCTGGTGGTTCCTATCCTGATCTCCAGTATACAGTGGTACCTCGGTTTTCGAACGTAATCCATTACGGAAGACCGTTCAACTTCTGTAACGTTCGAAAACCGAGGCGCAAAGGGCAGCCTGCAATTTCAATGGAGAAAACTGGGGGGGGGGGGACTCAGCAGAAGCCAGTTACAGGTAGGTAGCCGTGTTGGTCTGTCATAGTCAAAACAAAATAAAAAATTAAAAAATTCCTTCCAGTAGCACCTTGGAGACCAACTAAGTTTGTTCTTGGTATCTGAAGAAGTGTGCATGCGCTCATCTCGCTTTCAGGCCGAGGGAGCCGGCGTTTGTCCACAGTCGGCTTTCTGGGTCATGTGGCGAAGGGTGCCATTTTGTGCTTCGTCTCAGGTGCCAAAATGTCTTGGGCCAGCCCTGTTTGCATCTGGAGTCGGAAGCAGCGATACTTAAACGGCCTCGGTCCAGTATACCTGAAGGAGCGTCTCCATCCCCATCGTTCTGCCCGGACACTGAGGTCCAACTCCGAAGGCCTTCTGGCGGTTCCCTTACTACAAGAAGCAAAGCTACAGGGAACCAGGCAGAGGGCCTTCTCGGTAGTGGCACCCGCCCTGTGGAACACCCTCCCACCAGATGTCAAAGAGAAAAACAACTACCAGACCTTTAGAAGACATCTGAAGGCAGCCCTGTTTAGGGAGGCTTTTAATGTTTAAAAGATTACTGCATTTTAATGTTCTGTTGGAAGCTGCCCAGAGTGGCTGGGGAAACCCAGCCAGATGGGCGGGGTATAAATAATAAATTATTATTATTATTATTATTATTATTATTATTAATTTTTATTATTATTGGTGTTAGCCGCTCTGAGCCCGGTCTTGGCTGGGAAGGGTGGGGTATAAATAAAAATGTATTATTATTATTATTATTATTATTATTATTATTATTATTATTACCGTATTTTTCGCTCCATAAGACGCACTTTTTTCCTCCTAAAAAGTAAGGGGAAATGTCTGTGCGTCTTATGGAGTGAATGTGTGGTCCCTGGAGCTGAACTGCCCAGGGGCAAAAGCAGATCGTGGTTTTTTTAAAAAAAAGAGAGAGACGGGGGTGTTGAAAGGAAGCCCGCTGAGCAGCTGCTCAGCAAATGATCGGGGAGAGAGATACGGGAGAGAGATTCCAGCCCTTCCCCCTTGCAGAGGGAGGCTGTTTCCCCAGCGACATGTGACTGGCTGATTCAATTATCTGTCTGGAAACTGTAGAAATGGCTCCCTTTCCTGAAGCTGCAGAACTGTGAGTTAAACCCCATAAAACAGGGTTTTTTCCCTTTGCAAAGTAAGCTCAACAACTTTGAGCTGATCCTCAAAAAATGGGGCTTTTCTCCTTTGCAAAAGAAGCTGCAGAAATTTGAGCTGTTCCTCAAAAAATGGGGCTTTTCCCCTCTAAAAACTAGGTGCGTCCTATGGTCAGGTGCGCCTTATAGAGCGAAAAATACAGGATTATTATTATTATTTATTACTTCTGAATCCCAATTGCTGAAAAACCACAGGATGGGAGACTGTTCTCATGCTCGCATCCTGTTTGCAGGTTTCCCATGATGGGCACCTGGTTGGCCCCTGGGAGACCCGAATGCTGGACTGGGTGAGGCACTGGCCTGAACTAGAAGGTTCTCCTTTGTTCTTATGAAAAAAGCAGGTGCCTCTAAACCCATCTTACGTTTGCTCTGGAGAGAGAGATTTGGAAAAAAAGAAAAAGAAACCCAAATCACGGTGAATGTGTCCAAGGTAGCTTTAAATAGTTCGTTCCTTGAAAATAAATTGAATTTGACATTTCTATTATCCCGAATTAGTAGTGACCACTGACGTTAATGGGCACTTGTCATTTCAGTGACGTCTCATTTACTCGAGAACCTGCGCTTGTTCGGGCCATTTGGAATTGATTTGGTTTCCTAACAGGAGTTTTAAGCGCAGCAACGGCGCTCCGTTTTTGAAAGGCTGAGGGCCTGAGGAATAATAACGCCGGCGTGAGGAGGGGGTTCGCAGCAAACACTTTATTGCCCGGGTGAATAGGTCCTAATGAACGATTTGCCTAGGTATCATTTTCCAAGGATCCTGCTTCCCCACATTACCAGCCCAATGTCAGCAGAGATGCTTTGACATGCTCCAAAGCAGGGGTAGGCAACCTAAGGCCCACGGGCCGGATGCGGCCCAATCGCCTTCTCAATCCGGCCCGCGGACGGTCCGGGAATCAGCGTGTTTTTACATGAGTAGAATGTGTGCTTTTATTTAAAATGCATCTCTGGGTTATTTGTGGGGCATAGGAATTCGTTCGTTTTTTCTTTTTCCAAAATACAGTCCAGCCCGCCACAAGGTCTGAAGGACAGTGGACCAGCCCCCTGCTGAAAAAGTGTGCTGACCCCTGCTCCAAAGCCTGCCAAGGATTTCTGGCCCCCAATGGTGCATATGGGGAAGGAAGCTGCGGTTCTTTAGAGCAGTGGTCCTCAACCCCCGGTCCGCGGCCTGGTACCGGTCCGTGGATCAAATGGTACACGGCCGCCCAAGGAACATTAAATTATTTCAATTTTATTTACTGTGGTGTTAAAATGTTAAATCACTTTATATTCATTTTTGGGTGTAACTGTATTTTATTTTGAAGGCATGTTTAAATACAATTAAATTAAAATTATGACATCAAAACAATCTAAAATATAAACAATCAATGTCCCCCCCCCCTCAGCGGGCCGCGGTAAAATTATCAAACGTTGACCGGTCCGCGACGATAAAAAGGTTGGGGAGCACTGCTTTAGAGGACATAAGCCCTATAGGATACCATCCTCACGTGTGATGCTAAAAAGCGGATCTGCTTGTGTGTTCTGCGAATGATTGTTAGCGAAGGGCAAGAAAAGTAGCTTTAGATGGACAGTCACAGAAACATAAGAAGCTGTCAGACCACAAATCCATGTAGCTCAGTATCTGTCTACACTTACCAGCAGTGGCAGCAGGATTTGAATCTGGGACCTTTTGCAAGCAAGGCAGCTGCACCACCCCTGAGCTACAATGGCCTTTCCTCAAAGATGTAGGATTAGCTATTTTATTTCTCACAGGAAGACTGGGGAGTCAGCTTTGTCAGGATGTCCTACACACAAGTAGGAGCTTGGCAGAGAAACATGCACGACTGGCATGTTCCCTGCCTCCTAGGCGATCGTTCGGGAGCTTCAAAAGCATTCCTCAACCCGAACATCACAGAGACTGATGCCAGAAGACATCAGCACACTTAGGGATCTGCAGAGGTTTGCGCAGTTGCGTAACAGAACTCAGCATTTAGGCTAATCTACTTTATTTACATATAAACACACACGGATCACTTCAACATGTGGCAGCAAAGAGAAAGAACAAAGGACAAAAGTCCCACTTCAGGGAACACAGTAAGACAAACATCCTGTCTTCATCATATCCCATTCCTGTGGAATCAAAACACATACCCAGTCATGTGATAGACAACAAACCCATGACTGCACACGGGGAATGAATCTCCAACAAGCTTTTTCCCTCAGCCACCATGTCCTTTTGTGACATCTCAGGCGGTCCACAGCCAGCGGCCAAAGCTGGAGAGGCATCCACACAACCTCCCCAGGCCTGTCAATTGTGGGGGCACCCCAGCACCTATTTATTTCTTCATTGTTTATTTCCAGCCAGCCCGTCCTTCATGCGTGGTGTGCGATATCTGCCGTGCCAGATTTACATATAAGCTAAACAAGCTCTAGCTTAGGGCCCCACTCTTTTGGGGGCCCCAAAAAAACTTAAAGGGGAAAAAACCTGGATGTACATTTCCAAAATATAAGATAAAAAAACAAATAAAATAAAACCTACATACAGCAACAGTGTTTTGTGTTGTCTAGGTTCCTATTTGTTATGTGCAAATGGCTTGAGATACCTATTAGGTCCATAAGCAACCATATAGCATATATTCAACACACAAAAAACAGCGACAATTTGTTGTTGACAAAGGACAGCTGGACATATGAAGGGCCCCATGACCTTCCATAGCTTAAAGGTAAAGGGTAAAGGGACTCCTGACCGTTAGATCCAGTCGTGTCCGATTCTGGGGTTGTGACGCTCATCTCGCTTTATTGGCCAAAGGAGCCGACGTACAGCTTCCGGGTCATGTGGCCAGCATGACGAAGCCACTTCTGGCAAACCAGACCAGCGCAGAGAAACGCCGTTTACCTTCCCGCCGGAGCGGTACCTATTTATCTACTTGCACTTTGACGTGCTTTCGAACTGCTAGGTTGGCAGGAGCAGGCACCAAGCAACGGGAGCTCACCCCGTCGCGGGGATTCAAACCGCCGACCTTCTGATCGGCAAGCCCTAGGCTCTGTGGTTTAACCCACAGTGCCACCTGTGCTGGAGAAGGGGACGGCAGAGGATGAGATGGTTGGACAGTGTTCTCGAAGCTACTAACATGAGTTTGGCCAAACTGCGAGAGGCAGTGCAGGATAGGCGTGCCTGGCATGCTCTGGTCCATGGGGTCACGAAGAGTCGGACACGACTGAACGACTGAACAACAACCACCACCACCACCACCTGTGTCCCTAGCACCTAAATCTAACCTAAATCTGGCCTGATTTCCACCCAGCCCATCCTTCATGCCTGGTGTGCGATATTTGCCTTTCTGAGACTTTTCCTCTTTCTCCTCCTTCCCACCGAATACAGTGAAATCCATTTGCCATTGAGCTTTCTCCCTTGCTGTCAGCATTGCAAAGCAAACTTGAATGCAACGGTCAGCCTGAACCTTTCGATTAATGATCCCATTAATTATATTTCTCCCTGTAGATGGGATATGTTTCCCCCATGCCTATGTGAACTCACGGTCAATATATGAGTTTATACCTAAGTGTATTTTCTCAACACGAGTAAATGTAAAAGCCCAGCACCAGCCATGGGTGTAAATTTGGCACCCTCCAAGTCCCTCCATGCCAAATGCTTCATTTGAAGATTTGGATCAGCTGCCATCCTTCACACGCAGTGATAAATTTTAGTTAGCAAAAATGCAAGATCAATGGAGTAGAAGATCAATGGCCCTTCGTATTTCTTAAAGCTGGTTTCCTCGTTGAATGCTCTAAGGCTGCATAAGCACCGGACGCATCAGAACATTGAAAGCATGTTTTTCCCCACCCCGCAAAAACATAACACAATAAGCCCACAACTTGCATCCATTTAACTTGTACACCTTCAGCTTTAAGTGCTTGGCAAAAAATAAAAAGGGAGTGAGAAGGGGACAAATATCTGAGGAAAAAATACCTTCGCTAGGGTTGCCATATTTCAAATGCTTTTTCAAATGCTTTTTTGCGGGAAACTCCCTTATTCCAATGCCGTTCCCCGCTGCTATCCCGGATTGTTGATATCCCATAAATTTCCCGGATTTCCAAGGAAGCAGCTCCTCTCCCTCCCTGCCGGCCAGGGAGGCTCCTCAGCTGCGTTGCTCGGCTGCCAATCAGGAGTCTGAGACCGACTGGGGGCGGAGCTTGCATGCCTTGTGCAGCCAGACCCTCACGCCCAACCAGACAGACAGCCTGCCTGCCATCTATGCGCTCGCTCTTTCGCTCACCCACTCGCGCGCAGCCTCTGGAGCGCAGGGTGGCGAGGCTACTTGGTGCCATTGCACCGCCCTCGCGGCATCCCTTATTTTCAAATCTGAAAGTTTGAAAAAATCCCTTATTTTCAAATCCGAAAGTTTGAAAAAATCCCTTATTTTCAAATCCGAAAGTTGACAGAAGAAGAAGAAGAGTCTGGATTTGATATCCCGCTTTATCACTCCCCGAAGGAGTCTCAAAGCGGCTCACATTCTCCTTTCCCTTCCTCCCCCACAACAAACCCTCTGTGAGGTGAGTGGGGCTGAGAGACTTCAGAGAAGTGGGACTAGCCCAAGGTCACCAAGCAGCTGCATGTGGAGGAGTGGGGAAGCGAACCCGGTTCACCAGATTACGAGTCTACCGCGCTTAACCACTACAACACACTGGCAGCTATGGTCAGCAAGGGAGAAGCACTGAAGTGATGTCCAAGATGGTTGCAGCCGCAGAAAGAGGCAGGAGAGTGCCTGCCTGCCTTGGTGCTGTGGAGACAACGCAGATTTCGGCTGCCCACAGTTCGTATTTCTTTGGCCTCCTGCGATTCAGCAAGGCTTACCCTCTTGCCAGAAAGCGTAGGCGTAAAACACCTTATTAGAATAAATGATGAGGTTAATAGCCAGGTCGATGGGAGGCAGGTAGTAAAATCACAGGCAGAAGGACCTGACTACTCCATTTGCCTCTGACCTGGAGGAGGAACAGCAGCAGCAGCGGAGGGCAAGAGCAGGCCTTACCCCCCACCTCACCCCGCTGCCCCTCGTCCTCCTCACCCTGGTGCAATTCCTGGGGTGAGGTCAGTTGGTGGCATTAATTCCTGCCGCCCCCCATAACTCATGTCATTGCTTCGCTTGAGGAAGCTGGGCTCAGAAAACCCTCGTCTCCAGTGCGATGCTCTTTGAGCTCTGCAATAAATTAAGCAAAGCTATAAAGTTTTCCAGCGATAAAGATTGATTTTTCGAGTCCGCAGGAGGGGACCGTGGGGTCGTAATTTATGCATCTTTAAAGTTACCCGCTTAGGTCCGTACGACAAAACTTCCAGCGGGGCCCTGATCCAAACGGCACGCATTGATCCTGGAAACAGATAGGAGACTGTTCTTGATACAGCCCGACAACTGACTGCATTGTAAGCAGGACCGGATTTAGGTTTGATGAGGCCCTCAGCTACTGAAGGTAATGGGGCTCTTTATATGTCCAGCTGTCCTTTGTCAACAACAAATTGTCGCCGTTTTTTGTGTTGAATATATGCTACATGGCAGGCATAGGCAAACTCCGGCCCTCCAGATGTTTGGGACTACAATTCCCAGCATCCCTAGCTAACAGGACCAGTGGTATGGGATGATGGGAATTCTAGTCCCAAACATCTGGAGGGCCGGAGTTTGCCTGTGCCTGCTATATGGTAATTTATGGACATAGGTATCTAAAGCCATTTGCACATAACAAAATATGTCTTTTATCATAAAATACATATTTTATGTAGGCATCGTATATATAGAAAGGAGCAAACCAGTGATATTTTAGGGAGCAGGCTAGCAGGCAGGGCCCATGACTTACATCAGAGGAGTCTACACAACACAAAACACTGTTGCTGTACGTAGGTTTTATTTCATTTGTTTTTTATCTTATATTTTGGAAATGTACATCCAGGTGTTTTTGTTTGTTTGTTTGTTTTGGGGGGGCAAAAGAGTGGGGCCAGTGGACCCTCGACTTACGAAGATAATCCGTTCCAACGGAATCTTTGTAGGTCGAAATCCTCGTAACTCGAGTCCCCATAGGAATGCGTTGAGAGAACGCATTCGTAGGTCGAAAAAAACCTCGTAAGTCGAGGAAACCGCATTTAAAACGGCCGCGACTTCCGATTGGAAGTCGAAAAAATTCGGAAGCGGCGGCCGCTTTGATCCCTCGTAACTCGAAAAACTCGTAAGTCGGGTCATTCGGAAGTTGAGGGATCAATGTATGTAAATCCGGCACTGACTATAAGGCACAGCCTGTGTGCAGGACCTAGGCATCTCCTCTCGGCCCCCCAGGCCTCTATTCCCGGCCCCCAGGACTTTCCCTTGGCCATACTCTCCCCCCCCCATCCCCAAAGACCATTGCCCCTCACTGGCACAGTTCCATGTCCTCCTCGAGACACATTCACTTGGTTGGAGGGGGTCCTTGAACTTTGGCAATGTCTCTTACTCCAGAGCAGATCTCCTTTGCAACTAACGATGCTTAAATTCCAGGGACCCTAATCCCGGAGGGGCCCCAGAAGCAACTTTAGTCCACAATTCTTAAAAATATTGGGTCTAGTATCCAATTAAAGGTAAAGGGACCCCTGACCATTAGGTCCAGTCGCGGACGACTCTTGGGTTGCGGCGCTCATCTCGCATTATTGGCCGAGGGAGCCGGCGTACAGCTTCCGGGTCATGCAGCCAGCAGGACTAAGCCACTTCTGGCGAACCAGAGCAGCGCACGGAAACACCGTTTACCTTCCCGCCGGAGTGGTACCTATTTATCTACTTGCACTTTGACGTGCTTTCGAACTGCTAGGTTGGCAGGAGCAGGGACCGAGCAACGGGAGCTCACCCCGTCGCAGGGATTCGAACCGCCGACCTTCTGATCAGCAAGCCCTAGGCTCAGTGGTTTAACCCACAGCTCCACCCGCGTCCCAGTATCCAATTAGCATATATCAAAGCAAGGGAATATAAACATATATGGTGTTATAGATTTAAGGGGGGGACACCCCTAACCCCTAAAAATTAATAAATGGTAGGATTTTGATTATTTAGGGTATGAAGGGAGAATGCACGCTGCAGAGGAATTCCTAGGCTAGCCTATGCAAAAACGACCTGGCTAAACTAGGGCTATTAAGGATACTGTAACTTCTGTCATAGAGCTTCAGTATACTGATGACAATGTTGTGTGTGCACACTCAGAGGATGTCCTTGTGGGATGTGATCCATGAAAAGCAGTCAAGTACAACATTCCTTGTAATGCTAGAGAAGACATGTGAGGGAATGTTTGGTCCAGCCTGTCAAAACTTCCTGTTCCTCCTGGCTGGAGCATCCTTCCTTTTGCATGTGATAGAAGGTGGGCGTGACCTAACCTGTCCAGGTAACAAAAGGACGATTCACGCAGCACACCTCTCTCTTTTTGACTTCCTTCTTCGTTCAACCAGCTTCTAGCTAGGACTGCTCTGCCAGCTCTCAACTAGCAGAAGCACTAGGATTATTCCCCATATAGCTCCACATGTACATATTTGTAACTAAGTCTGCCTTCAGGAATCCAACTGTGAACTGATGTGAGTAAACTTCTTTAATTATCTTTGAATAAGATTGTGGCGTCTTTATTCTTTAAGAGGGATTCAAGGGAACCTACCAGGAATGTACAATTCAATCTGAGACAGATTTAATTGTATAATAGTGAGAGGCTTACACGAGCCTGCAACCAGCTATCTGCTGTACTTGCTAGCGCAAGAAAGGAAGGATACTGGTATTAATAAACAATATATCCTCTCCTGCCACCCTGAACATTCCCACAATCCTCAACCTGCAGAGGATGAGGCAGCAGAGGGTCTGGAGAGGAAGAGGCGGCGTTAGGGAGGCAGCATTTTCTGTTTTGCTTCCCCAGATGTCCCGGAATTTCCTGTCCCTGTGAGGCAGCTTTGCTCAGAAAGACAAGCCTGCGGTCCGTCTATGCTGGCGTCCATCATTACTCCTTAATCTCACTACTCCAATCCTTGCATCCCATCTGGCTTCATGCATTCAGGCGCTGCGTCCCAACACCGTTTCTGGAGTCGCAGTAGCTGCAGAGACAGCTTCCTGCCTCAGTTGTGTAATTGCTTAGCCAGGCATCCGACCAGCGGCTCGGGCGCCTTAATTATGATGAATAACGTCTCCTCTCCCGGAGTCCATATCGGCAGGACTCCCTTACTTGCCCATGCTTGTTAAAAATCATAAATCAATCTGCTCTGGCCGCTGTGGATGGGGAAAAGAACCTCTCCCCCCCCCCGAGAGCATCTGTGGAACATCTGCCCGGAAAGAGATGTTTCCTGGGCACACACTTCATGCAGGTGACATATTAAGGCCAGGGCTGCCTGCCCAGAAGCAGCTGGGCCTTGTTCCCTTTTGAACCCTAGTGCAGCCCCTATCTCTGAAGAGTAGTAGTGTGCTGACACTACTACATATCAGCATATTTCATTCTCCCGTTGCTGGATGTGTGATTGTGTGGCTGGGAAGACCCAGCCAGATGGGCGGGGTACAAATAATAAATTATTATTATTAATTATTGTTGCGTCACATGTCTGTGTTTGCATTCCATGCTTGGAAAGTGTGAGAACGGAAGCCAGTCTTATCTCTTCCACTGTATTGTACTAGTTACAGGTAGATAGCCGTGTTGGTCTGTCATAGTCAAAACAAAATTAAAAAATTCCTTCCAGTAGCACCTTAGAGACCAACTAAGTTTGTTCTTGGTATGAGCTTTCGTGTGCATGCACACTTCTTCAGATACACGTAAACAGAAGTCACCAGAGGGTGGGAGGGTGGGGTGGGGTATTTCTCAGAAGGGTATCTGAAGAAGTGTGCATGCACACGAAAGCTCATACCAAGAACAAACTTAGTTAGTCTCTAAGGTGCTACTGGAAGGAATTTTTTTATACTGTACTGTATTGTACTTTTATACTTTGCTCTCTCTCTCTCTTGGAGAAGATGTGACAGGACGCCATGAGAGGATGCCATGATTGCATTGTCCTGTTGTTTGTTGTTTAGTCGTTTAGTCATTTAGTCGTGTCCGGCTCTTCGTGACCCCATGGACCAGAGCACACCAGGCCCTCCTGTCTTCCACTGTCTCCTGCAGTTTGGTCAGACTCATGTTGGTCGCTTCGAGAACACTGTCCCACCATCTCGTCCTCTGTCGTCCCCTTCTCCTTGTGCCCTCCATCTTTCCCAGCATCAGGGTCTTTTCCAGGGAGTCTTCTCTTCTCATGAGGTGGACAAAGTCTTGGAGCCTCAGCTTCAGGATCTGTCATTCCAGTGAGCACTCAGGGCTGATTTCCTTCAGAATGGAGAGGTTTGATATTCATGCAGTCCATGGGACTCTCAAGAGTCTCCTCCAGCACCATAATGTCCTGTATATATTGCTTAATAAATTACTTAGAATGCCACACCTCAGACCCACAGCGTTCCTGCTTTACTCTGCTGTTTAAGTGTGTAATAATAATAATAATAATAATAATAATAATAATAATAATAATTTATTTATACCCCGCCCATCTGGCTGGGCTTCCCCAGCCACTCTGGGCGGCTTCCAACAAAATATTAAAATACAATAATCCATCAAACATTAAAAGCTTCCCTAAACAGGGCTGCCTTCAGATGTCTTCTAAAAGTCTGGTAGTTGTTCTCTTTGACATTTGATGGGAGGGCGTTCCACAGGGCGGGTGCCACTACCAAGAAGGCCCTCTGCCTGGTTCCCTGTAACTTTGCTTCTCGCAGTGAGGGAACCACCAGAAGGCCCTTGGCACTGGACCTCAGTGTCCGGGCAGAATGATGGGGGTGGAGACGCTCCTTCAGATATATCTGCTGCATGCCAGGACTGAAGATTTATGAACGTCCTGTGCTACGCTCCACAAGGAAGATGCCCAGAGAGGTTTGTCTCAGTCTGGGGGCTGCGGGTGCCCCCCAGGCCTGTTCCGACACTACGCTATCAGTGTCATGGCAGGGGGTTGGACTGGATGACCCTCGGGGTCCCTTCCAACGGTCCATTTCTAAGATTCTTCCTGATGTTGAGTCAGAATTTCCTTCCTTGCCATTTGAATCCGAGAAACAAAGCTCTTTCTCTATGCAGCAAGCAAATGCGTAGCATCCAAATGCCTTTTTTCAGAACGGAAGAGAAGGGACAAGGCGGTACTGTTGAAAAGCAAGTGATTATTTCCTCGGAAAATCCCTGCATCGGCTGGCAATCCTCGGCACTGCATTGCGCTCGACCCAACAGGTACGAGCTGTGATCTAATCTGTTCCACTTTATTCAGCTTTCAGTCAGGAATGACAATCCGACCGCTAACCCATAAATTATGGATCAAGGAACTTAATGCCAAGGATGGGAAGAAAACTCGCTCTGGTTTTCGTAACGGGACAGGATCTTGCTTTCGAACTGGCATGTCACCACGATGAAGGAGAAATTGGCTCGTTGCAGATGAAAGTTACGTCCCTGCTGCCTTGGCCCAGGAAATCATATGCAGAATAGGGGGTATCTGTAACCAGCCCACTCCTAAAAGGAATATGACAACTTTCTGGTTCTTTATAATCCTGAAATATGGCTTCTCCCTTCCTCCCCCTCTAAAACATTCGCTATTAATGCCATTAGAAATATTAACAGTTAACTGGAATCTCTTGCTTGGCTCTTATACGTACAGGAAATTGCAGTGTGCATTTATGAGCATCGCAGGCCATTTATTTATTTATTCTTAAATCATATATGGAATGTCTTTAAAAAAAAATTCCTGCCATATGACAGGGGAAGGTAGAAATGGCCTCCTTCCTCGCTGGCTTTCATTCGTTAATAAAGGCTATTTGATTCCAGCAGGCTTTTCTTCTTTGTGATAGCGCTCTCTCTCTCTCTCTCTCTCTCTCTCTCTCTCTCTCTCTCTCTCTCTGTCTCTCTCTTTTAAAGTAATCCTATTTGGCTTTAACTGCTGGTCCTCTGCCCTTGGAGGTTTTCAAGCAGAGGTTGGATGGTCATCTGTCATGGATACTTTAGCTGAGATTCCTGAATTGCAGGGGGCTGGACTAGATGACCCTGGGGGTACCCCTTCCAAATCTGCAATTCTAGGATTCTTAGAAAAATACAAAACACTTTAGACTGGGAGAACAGAGGCAGATTTCAGCTCCAGAGCCAGTGTGGTGTAGTGGTTAAGAGCGGTAGACTCGTAATCCGGGGAACCGGGTTCGCTTCCCCGCTCCTCCACATGCAGCTGCTGGGTGACCTTGGGCTAGTCCCACTTCTCTGAAGTCTCTCAGCCCCACTCACCTCAGAGTGTTTGTTGTAGGGGAGGAAGGGAAAGGAGAATGTGAGCCGCTTTGAGACTCCTTCGGGTAGTGATAAAGAGGGATATCAAATCCAAACTTTTCTTCTATAGGAGTATAGCATCTAGATCAAGGGAAGTAATAGTACCACTGTATTCCGCTCTGGTCAGACCTCACCTGGAATACTGTGTCCAGTTCTGGGCACCACAGTTCAAGAAGGATACTGACAAGCTGGAACGTGTCCAGAGGAGGGCAACCAAAATGGTCAAAGGCCTATTAGGGGCAGCCAAGGTTCACAATAAGGGTAACATATCTTCTTGGTTTTCTGAACGCTAATCAATATATTGCAGCTGCATTCTGATTGCAATTTTGCAATTATTATTTAGAAGATGATGATTTGGAACATAATTATTGATCATAGATCAGTACCTTATAGATGTGAGAACTGCAAGAACTGATGTGTGCGTTGCTTGATACCAGCAGTCCTCAAAACCCATCACTCTACAGATTTAGATCAGCCTTTGGACCAGGGGGACCCAGGTGGCGCTGTGAGTTAAACCACAGAGCCTAGGGCTTGCTGATCAGAAGGTCGGCGGTTCGAATCCCTGCCCACCTAGCAGTTCGAAAGCATGTCAAAGTGCAAGTAGATAAATAGGTACCGCTCCGGCGGGAAGGTAAACGGCGTTTCCGTTCGCTGCTCTGGTTCGCCGGAAGCGGCTTAGTCCTGCTGCCAAATGACCTGGAAGCTGTACGCCGGCTCCCTCGGCCAGTAAAGCGAGATGAGCACCGCAACCCCAGAGTCGGACACGACTGGACCTAATGGTCAGGGGTCCCTTTACCTTTGGACCATTTGGACCAAAACAACTGGAAGGCACCAGGTTTGGAAAGTCTGGTTTTGATCGTGCTGGTGGACAAGCGTAACAATAAATTATCTATCTATCTATCTATCTATCTATCTATCTGGTTTTGATCTTTCCTGATTTAGTCCTCCGAAAGCCACCTGGATGCAGACACGGAGTTGCCCACCTGTGACCAGGAGATTAAGCTTCGGGGGGGTTGAGACCTAAATCTCTTCCAAATGAGATTTGAGAGAGAAAACAAGCAAATCACAATATTTCAAGTCAATAAGCCTGGAAGCCCCAAATGTCTCCTTCAGAGGCAGATTAATCTTCCTGCAGGCAATTAAACAAACAAATGTTCTGTCAGACGAGCCTTCCTAATCAGCTCAGACAAGCATCAGTCATACCCCACTTGACTCTGGAGCTGCGGGAGCTCAAAGCCGACCGGTAACACTCGATCCGTGATGGAAGAAGAAGAAGAAGAAGAAGAAGAAGAAGAGAAGGTTAAGGGGGGATATGATAGCCATGTTCAAATATATAAAAGGATGTCATATAGAGGAGGGAGAAAAGTTGTTTTCTGCTGCTCCAGAGAAGCGGACACGGAGCAATGGATTCAAACTCCAAGAAAGAAGATTCCACCTCAACATTAGGAAGAACTTCCTGACAGTAAGAGCTGTTTGACAGTGGAATTGGCTGCCAAGGAGTGTGGTGGAGTCTCCTTCTTTGGAGGTCTTTAAGCAGAGGCTTGACAGCCACCTGTCAGGAATGCTTTGATGGTGTTTCCTGCTTGGCAGGGGGTTGGACTGGATGGCCCTTGGGGTCTCTTCCAACTCTAGGATTCTATGATTCTAAGAGTTTGGATTTGAAATCCCGCTTTATCACTCCCCTTAAGGACTCTCAAAGCGGCTCACATTCTCCTTTCCCTTCCTCCCCCACAACAAACCCTCTGTGAGGTGAGTGGGGCTGAGAGACTTCAGAGAAGTGGGACTAGCCCAAGGTCACCCAGCAGCTGCATATGGAGGAGCAGAGATGCAAACCCGGTTCCCCAGATTACGAGTCTACCGCTCTTAACCACTACACCACACTGGCTCTCAGTAGCAAGAAGCAAAGCTACAGGGTACCAGGCAGAGGGCCTTCTCGGTAGTGGCGCCCGCCCTGTGGAACGCCCTCCCAGCAGAGGTCAAAGAGATAAACAACTATCTGACATTCAGAAAATACCTCAAGGCAGCCCTGTTTAGGGAACTTTTTAACCTGTGATATTTTGATGTATTTTAATATCTGTTGGAGGCCGCCCAGAGTGGCTGGGGGGACCCGGCCAGATAGGCGGGGTACAAATAATAAATTATTATTATTATTATTATTATTATTATTATTATTACATCTCAGATGGAGATGTCTTTCGCCCATAAGAACCCAAGCTGTGCCTTGTGGGATGAGGCCAAACAGCCCATCTAGCCCTGCACCTGTCCTCATGGTAGCCAACCAGGGGCCCCGATGGGAAGCTGGCAAGCAGAACCTGAGGACAGCCACAGCACCTTCTCCAGCTCTGATTCCCAGTCACTGGGAGAAGATCAGAGGTGGTATCCTCTGGGACTAACAGGGCAGAAGGCAGGGAGCCAAGCAGCAGAGGGCACCCGAGGCAATGAGATGCACCAAAGCTAACCAATTCCGGTTTTCTACTTCCTGAATCTGCAAGGGCAGCATGGAGGCTAAGGAGGAGAAAGGCAGGGCCACTCCTAGACTGGCCATGAACAGGTAAGTGAGGAGCTGGCAGAGGGCAGGTTGAAGATGGCAGGGCAGTGCCCTGCCCAATAAGTAAGAATACTTACAGGTAGGTAGCCGTGTTGGTCTGCTGTAGTCAAAAAAAATAAAAAAATTACTTCCAGTAGCACCTTAAAGGTAAAGGGACCCCTGACCATTAGGTCCAGTCGCGGACGACTCTGGGGTTGTGGCGCTCATCTCGCTTTACTGGTCGAGGGAGCCGGCGTACAGCTTCCGGGTCATGTGGCCAGCATGACTAAGTCGCTTCTGGCGAACCAGAGCAGCGCACGGAAACGCCGTTTACCTTCCCGCCGGAGCGGTTCCTATTTATCTACTTGCACTTTGACGTGCTTTCGAACTGCTAGGTTGGCAGGAGCAGGGGCCAAGCAACGGGAGCTCACCCTGTCGCGGGGATTCGAACTGCCGACTTTCCAATCGGCAAGCCCTAGGCTCTGTGGTTTAGACCACAGCGCCACCCGCTTTTTTAAAAACAACCCCTAAAACAGCAATTTAACACAAATTTTACTATCTAACGAGACCATTGATCCATAAAATGAAAGCAATAATCAATGTACTGTACTATAAAATAAATAAGACAGTATTGTAGATGATAAAAATTAAAATTACGTTGTTTTTTTTCTTACCTGCACTGATGATAGTCATTGTTTGGATGGGGGCTTTTACCCATTTCCGCAGTCACACGATCAATCAATCAGTAGCTGAACTGGGTTCCACACCATCACAAATACAAATTAACCGAAGAAGCCTCAAAAACAAAAACACAAAATAAATTGCAAAAACAAAAGTGCCAAACTTAATCCGTTCCGTAAGTCCATTTGACTTCCGAAATGTTTGAAAACCAAGGCGCAGCTTCTTATTGGTGCAAGCGCCCCAGAAACAATAGCCGAGAGCCGCATCGGACATTTGGCTTCCGAAAATGATTGAAACATTTACTTCCGGGTTTTCGGCGTTTGAGAACCAAGGTACCACTGTATTGACTGATGGGTTCCAAGTGTCATTTTAATTGTGGCTTCATTGCGTTTTAATATGATTATTTTATTACAGGAAACTGTGATGGGGAGCAGCTGGCAGATGCAGCAGAAAATGGAGGAAAGGAAAGGAGGGAATCTGAAATAATATTTAGAATAATTTATGTTTGTCATCGGCACCCGATAGTTTCTCTGTCGTTCATAGTCCTTGGTTACCTTTTTCTATTCCACATATTTCTCAATGGCCTACAAATGTAAATGTACAAATTACACTGTTCTGATGCTGGATTCATTCTTTAATTTATCGCTTTCACAGCTATTTTCTTGAGTCAGGTTTGTCTGTATTTGTGGTTCTGCGTTGTCACAATGTAGTCAATTATTGGTAACAGCTATTGATTTTCATACGAATTCGTTACCGTAGGTGCTTGTGCACGTTCTCCTATATACAAATATTTTATGCTATGATTTTCCTTCGCCCTTATCGTTTCGTTAGTTAAGAATGCGTAAAAACAATTTCCATGCAATGTTCTTTCCTATAGATTCTTTTTTTTAGCTAGAAGTTTAGATCCCAGCATATATTTATATCTGTGTGTCACACACTCGTGCCTATAAAGTTAGTTTTTTCTGGGAACCTATAGCTATAAATGGGATTTTGAATAAGGGCGCAGTGGTTGCTGTTTTGAATTTTATTGTGTGGTTATATTACTTAGTGCATGGGTAGGCAAACTAAGGCCTGGGGGCCGGATCCGGCCCAATCGCCTTTTGAATCCGGCCTGCAGACGGTCCAGGAATCAGCGTGTTTTTACATGAGTAGAATGTGTGCTTTTATTGAAAATGCATCTCTGGGTTATTTGTGGGGCATAGGAATTCGTTCATTTTTTTTCTTTTTCAAAATATAATCTGGCCCCCCACAAGGTCTGAGGCACAGTGGAGTGGCCCCCTGCTGAAAAGGTTTGCTGACCCCTGACTTAGTGGGTTGTGCAAACCGCTATTCTGAATAGTGCTTTCTATAGGCTCATTGCCTTGCTTCACCCAGGGCGGTAGCTACAGTTGGGGGGGGGGGATAGCCAGGTTTTTTGCCCCAGGTGAAGCCTCCATAGGGATGCCATTGAGGCTCCCAGCCTATTTGTTTCCAGAAGCCCACAAGCAGCGCAGCCCACCTGACCCTTTGGACCATCCCTAGCATCTGGCATTCGGATGTAGACTGCGCCTGGATGTGGAGGCTCTATCCGGCCGGCGTGGCTAAAATAAACTGCAGCTCAATGGCCAGTTTGCACGCACATAATCGAGCTCCCTCTTTTCCACCAGTCCCTTTTCGAAACACCCACCCACCCCCCAATAAAAAAAAAATCCTACCGTAATTTGATTTCAAGTTTGTTTAAAGACAATTTTTAGTCCCCGACAAGTAAACATTTATATAAAGTGAGTGAAGGGTGTTCAGTTTAATCAAGGAACAGCATCCAGTCGCTGCTGCCATAAATATTCAGTTATGGAAATGATGTGATTTAAGTAGGTTTCCTTGACTGCCATAAATAAACGTTGTCGGAGATGAATACACGCTTTCAAACAACCAGCGAGAACTAAAGACCCACTGATGTCTGGTGACAACCCAAAAGCAAAAAAAAAACCCAACATTTTTGCCGAGAGGCATTACCCGGCTGCAAAGCTGCAGCAAACCAGGGCCTTTCCAATTCTACGATCTCAGTTTGTTATCCAGGCACATCAAGGCAGCACATTTTGTGGGAGGGCGGGAAGGCGGGGCGAAGGCAGCCCTTTTGGACAACCCAGGATAAGCTGGACTCAGATAACCTGCTTTCAGCACCGCAAAGCAGGGTTCACATTTCAGGCTCTGGCAAAACTCCAGATTGGACTACTGCGATGCGCTCTACGTGGGGCTGCCCTTGGAGGCGATTCAGAAACATCCACCGGTCCAAAATGCAGTTGTCAGATCACTGGCTGGGGTTCTGTTTAGATCTCATATTATCCCCTTTTTACCTGTTTTTACCGGAGTTAAAATTACTGGATCCTGCCTCAAACCTTACGCCGAAGGGCAGGTAAAGTAAAGGTAAAGGGACCCCTGACCGTTAGGTCCAGTCGTGGACGACTCTGGGGTTGCGGCGCTCATCTCGCTTTATTGGCTGAGGGAGCCGGCGTACAGCTTCCGGGTCATGTGGCCAGCATGACTAAGCCGCTTCTGGGGAAGGAGTAGGCAAAAGCCACTCCCAGATTACTGTAAGGGCTCGGGGTTGTCTCCGTTCTTCTAAAGCTAATGCTTTATTTACAGTCTATGTACATCAGAGCGTCTAAGATTCATGTCTGCTTGAATCGGTTCCAGAATCCGGGAGTGGCTTCTGCCTACTCCTCTCCCAGCATAGAAGTTTGGGGATACCAAAACATCTCCCATCAGAGGTCAAAGCGATAAACAACCACATCAGAGGTCAAAGCGATAAACAACCACATGACCTTTAGAAAATACCTGAAGGCAGCCCTGTTCAGGGAAGTTTTTAATCTGTGATATTTTAATGTATTTTTATATTTGTTGGAAGCCGCCCAGAGTGGCTGGGGAGACCCGGCCAGATGGGCGGGGTACAAATAATAAATTATTATTATTATTATTATTATTATTATTATTATTATTCCTTACGCTTTTTCCCTCTACGCAGCTGGAGCGACGGAAGTAGCTGACTGCTTTGCTCCGCAACCCACTCAGGTCGATCCAGGGCTCTATCAGCATCTCTGACCCTCAACTCAACCGCACTGCCTGACCATTCCTGCTCGCCACCACTGGGGCTGTCCTTGCTATCTCCGCTGGACTCCAAACTGCTTCTTAAGAGAGGCTGCGCTTCCCTCCATCCCTCCTTCCCTTTCTCAAGTGCCTTGCGTGAGGTCAGGTCCCTGACAATTGCTTTTCTCATTTGTTGCATTTCCATTCCACCGTTTTTCTCCCAGGAGCTCAAGGTGGCCTCAACAGCACAATGTCCACAAAACATCCAACCAGAGGCCTTTGTGAAGCCCAGAAGCAGATCCCAAACACAACTGCTCTCTCACTCGTGAATCCCAGAAAATGATGGCTGAACAAAGCCTTTCGTTGCCAGTAGCCTTCAATTGCCCAGACATCCATGAATTGTCGAATCCTCTTTAAAAGCCATCCAAGTTGCTGGCCATCACTGTCTCCTGTGGGAGGGAGTTCCACAGTTTAACTCTGAGCTACATGGAAAAAAGCATGTTCTTTTCATTTAGTGTGCCTCCCTCAACCATATCCTCCATTACCCACACGGACCCTCCTTCCTTGGAGGTTTCTAAGCAGAGGTTGGGTGGCCATCTGTCATGGATGCTATAGCTGAGATGCATGCATTGCAGAGGGTTGGACTAGATGACCCTTGGGTTCTGAAATATACTCGGAGTCGAGTGTGGATTTCATGCTCTTTATTCAGCTCATAGTAGCCAGGAATCAAAGTTCCCCCAGAACGTCTGATTTATATACATTATTTACACAATGGGCCCCACGTGATTGGCTAATTCCAGGATACTCCTGTAGGCCAATCAGGTTGCGGATTCACTTCCACCTGGAGCTGGATTGGGTGGCTCCTGCGGACCAATCAGTCTGCTGCATTCTGGATCCTATTGTTCTAGGACCAATCAGACTGCTGCATTTTGGATCCTATTCAACTCAGTACATAACAGGTTCCCTTCCAACACTACAATTCTATGATTCCCTAAACTACAAAGCTCCAAACCTTGTATCCTTTCCTCTTAGGAGAGTTGCTCCAGCGCCTTGATCATTATGGTTCCCTTAACTGAACCTGAGGCTGCCCATTTGCAGCCCCAAAGAAGGCCAGCATCCATATACTTGACCCGGGGGCCAGATGCGGCCCAATCGCCTTCTCAATCCAGCCCACGGACGGTCCGGGAATCAGCGTGTTTTTACATGAGTAGAATGTGTGCTTTTATTTAAAATGCATCTCTGGGTTATTTGTGGGGCATAGGAATTTGTTCATTTTTTTTTTTCAAAATATAGTCCGGCCCACCACATGGTCTGAGGGACGGTGGACAGGCCCACGGCTGAAAAAGGTTGCTGACCCCTGTACTTGACCTTTTAAGCCACCACCCCCCCTCGCTCAAATGCTGATGCCGAAGAGCTTCCTCGGCTGCGTGGCAAGTCTGCCCCCTACCTTCGGAAGTCAGGCACCAGGATCAAAGCAAAAACTCTCCCTCTTCAGATGATCTCATTTAATTTCAGTTCAACATATGCGTCCGTGGGATTATTAACCCAGCATGCAGCGGCTGCAGAATATTTATTGCCACAGATAATAGATGTCTCCTTTTCCTCTGTTTTAAATTAAAATAGTGATTTGACCATTAGCCCACTGTTTATATTACCCTGCACGGAATATTGATTTGGCTGTTGAAAGGAATTCGCAAAGCGCAAAGCGTGCGAGATCCCAGGGCCCACCAGTGTTTAAGATGCTGGGGGGGGGGACCGCCTGCACCTCCCAGGACTACTCTTAGGGCTTTATTGATCGGGGTGGGGGCAAGAGGGGCCAGGTAAGGAATGTTAGAAGGTCAGATCCATGCTATGGCCTTGGCTGCTCCATTCCCCCACCCCTAGCTATTCAGTTGTCTCCTGCTCCCTCCAAAGATATTGACCTCATTCCCTTGCCACCCCTTTGGCCTGGTACTGTCTCCCCAAAGACTTGGGTGAAGCCATTGCAAGGGGCTGGGCTAGATGATCCCTGGAGGTCCCAACTCTACAATTCGATGGTCTTTCTCTTTCTTCTGTCCAATGCCTCCAAGTAACTCGTTTTTTCAGTGATGGTGGACCTCCTAATCATAAGAAGAGCCTGCTGGATCAGGCCAATGGCATCCTGCTTTCATACTGGTAGTGGCTGAAACCCGCAAGCAGGACCCAAACATAAGAGCCCCCTCCCCTCTTGTTGTTTTTAGGAACTGGTGTTCCAAACAGTGCCGGATTTATGTATAAGCTAAACAAGCTATAGCTCAGGGTCCCACTCTCTTGGGGGCCCCAAAAAAATTTAAAGAGGAATAAAACTGGATGTACATTTCCAAAATATAAGATAAAAAAACAAATAAAATAAAACCTGCCTACAACAACCGTGCTTTTTTGTTATGTAAGCTCCTATGATGTAAGTCATGGGCCCCGCCTGCTAGCCTGCTCCCTAAAATATCACTGGTTTGCTCATTTCTATATACAGTGGTACCTCAGGTTACAGATGCTTCAGGTTACAGACTCCGCTAACCCAGAAATACTACCTCGGGTTGAGAACTTTGTTTCAGGATGAGAACAGAAATCGTGTGGCGGCAGTGGGAGGCCCCATTAGCTAAAGTGGTACCTCAGGTTAAGAACAGTTTCAGGTTAAGAACGGACCTCCGGAACAAATTAAGTTCTTAACCCGAGGTACCACTGTATAGGGTACCTACATTCTGCATGGACTGGTTGTAACAATTCCTTTGATTAAAGACATATTTTGTTGTGTGCAAATGGCTTGAGATACCTATTAGGTTCATAAGTTACCATCCTATATAATAATCTTGCTATGTCCCTGCTTTTCCGTGTGTCACGGAAATGCGTTCTGCGCATGTCACATGGGGACGCAGGGATTGGAGGGGGCGGAGAGGGGGGCGGGACGACGCAGAGACACTTCCGGCCAGGCGAAACTGCGCCGCCGCCATTGCCGGGCCGCCGCCGCCGCCATTGCCGGGCCGCCGCTGCCACCTCGACGGAGGAGCCCCGAGGAGGAGGAGGAGGAGGACGGCCAGCCCGGCCTGGAGGCAGCGGCGGCGAGGAGGACGAGGACGCCGCCCCGCAACCTCCTCGCCCCGGCCGCCGCCGCTGGCCACCTCCGCGCCTCGGGTCCCGAGGACGAGGACGCCGCCCCGCAACCTCCTCGCCCCGGCCGCCGCTGGCCACCTCCGCGCCTCGGGTCCCGCTCGCCCCCGCTAGAGCCCATTATCAACGGGCTGAATTCCAACTAGTATAGCATATATTCAACACCCAAAAAAAGCGACAATTTGTTGTTGACAAAGTACAGCTAGATAAAAGGATGTCATATAGAGGAGGGAGAAAAGTTGTTTTCTGCTGCTCCTGAGAAGAGGACACGGAGCAATGGATTCAAACTACAAGAAAGAAGATTCCACCTCAACATTAGGAAGAACTTCCTGACAGTAAGAGCTGTTTGACAGTGGAATTTGCTGCCAAGGAGGGTGGTGGAGTCTCCTTCTTTGGACAGCCACCTGTCAGGAATGCTTTGATGGTGTTTCCTGCTTGGCAGGGGGTTGGACTGGGTGGCCCTTGGGGTCTCTTCCAACTCTATGAACTATGATTCTATATATAAAGGGCCCCATTACCTTCCGGCCCTGATTCTGAAGCATCAGTGTCTTGAACTGTGGAGGCAGAGCAGAGCCCTCATGGCTAGAAGTCATTGATAGCCCTCTCCTCCACAAATTTGTCTAATCCTCTTTTAAAACCCTCTAAGTTGGTGGGCATCACTGCCTCATGTGGAAGAGAGTTCCATAGTTTAACTCTGTGCTCATTTGCTTGCACAAAGCAGAGGTTAGACTTTATCCATTTTTTACTGAGCTTTGGAGTTGTTTCGTGGGGAAGTTATTCTGCAATGTAAATTCATCCTGATTCGGGGGTCATGCTTTTCCCCATATTTAAAGAAAGGTGAGCTTTGTCATTTAACCTGTGGTTACAGGTACAGAAGGGCTTATCTGTTTCCGCAACTAAAAGATCCTAAACGCATCTTCCTTCCCACTTTCATATGCCGGAGCGCCGGTCCGTGTGCTCTCCGCTGACCCCTGCTGGCGGCGTCGGGGAATTGCGCGGGGTCCTAGCCGCACTTCCTCGCTCCGGCCAGGAGGGAGCGGTCGCGCAGCGCAGGGCGCCCATAGGCTTCTCTGCGAGAAGTTCCAGTACAGTATTAAAAATGCAGCCCAACGGGGACAGAAAGGGCTTACAAACTGCCGTGCAAACTCCCTTTCCCGGCCAACCCGCTCCCTCCCTGCCGCGGCATCCCGAGATCTCTGTGTCAACGGGGCAGTCGCTATTCCTGCGGGCTGAGGAATTCCTGCAAGCGGCTAGTGATCCTCTGCATTATCCTGGGGGCAAAGGCATCCTGGGGGGGGGGGGGAGAGTTCGCTGCAGCGTCTCTTGATGGAATTTATTCATTTGCCCTTGATGGAATAAATGCATTTAATGCAGCGTCTCTCTCTGAATTGCACTTCAATGCTTTATGATGATTATTATGAAATCTAGCAGCAAAAGAGTTTGGATTTCTGTGAGTTGCCGAGGTAAGGCTGCATCTCCTAAATCTCTGAATTGCCCTTATTCTGATTCTTATTCTGTTGCATTGAGAATGGCAGCAAAAGAGTCTGTGTTTCGCTGTGTTGCCCAGGTAAGGCTGCATCGCCTGTCTCTGAATTGCACTTAATAGACCAATGCTTTATTATTATCATGAGTTCTGGCAGCAAAAGAGTCTGTGTTTCGCTGTGTTGCCCAGGTTGCATCGCTTGTCTCTGAATGGCACATAATGGTATTCTGATTACAGTATTATTATTATTATTATTTTGTTGCAATGAATTTCGGCAGCAAAAGAGTCTGTGTTTCGCTGTGTTGCCCAGGTAAGGCTGCAGCGGCTATTCACAGGCGCGGTCCCACTACTGATCGGCACGGGAGTTTTGACCTGCTCCGTCTCCGACCTGGGCCGGTTCACCCCTCCTTGGGCAACCTGGCGCGCCTCGGCTCCCCGGGGCTCGCCATATTGATGCCGAACTTAGTGCGGACACCCGATCGGCATAGCCCACAGCAGCCCCGAACTCCTGAGCTCAAGCGATCCGCCAGACTCAGCCTCCAGGAGTAGCTGGATTACAGGCACGCGCCACCGCGCCCGGCTGGAGGAGCAGCGAGGAACTGCGCCTCTTGGCTCGGCGCGCCGTGACGTCAGGGCAGGGGGCGGGACCTCCGCGAGGGGCACCACGGGACAGCCCCTCCCTCCCTCCACGTGCGCGCGTGCGCAGTCCGACGCGGCCTTTCCTTCCCTCGCCAGGCGCCGAGCAACATGGGGCACCAGCAGCTCTACTGGAGCCACCCGAGGAAGTTCGGACAGGGATCCCGGTCGTGGTGGGTGGAAGGCGGGGGGGGGGGAGAGGGAGGGAGGGAGGGGATTAGGAGGAGGGGGGCCGGAAGTGAGAGGGGGAGGGGGCAGGGGGGAGAGGAGAGAAGGGGCAGCCAGGTCCGGGGGGGAGGGGTCTCGTGGGGGGGCCCTGAGGGGGCGCTTCCTCCGAGGGGGGCTGAGTATAGGGAGTGGGGGGTCCCCCCCCGACTCACAGGCCTCTCTCTTTCTCTTCCCCTTCCCCACGTGGGAGGGGGGCTGAGGGGGCGCTTCCTCCGAGGGGGGAGGGGGGAGTATAGGGAGGGGGGAGAGGAGAAAAGGGGCAGCCAAGCCCGGGGGGGGAGGGGGCTGAGTATAGGGATTGGGGGGTCCCTCCTTCCCCCCCCCCGACTCACAGGCTTCTCTCTTTCTCTTCCCCTTCCCCACGTGGGAAGGGGGCTGAGGGGGCGCTTCTTCCAAGGGGGGGAGTATAGGGAGGGAAAGGGGTCCCTCCTTTCCCCCCCCCAGCTGACCCACAGGCCTCTCTTTCCCTCCCCAGCCGCGTGTGCTCCAACCGCCACGGCCTGATCCGAAAGTACGGCCTCAACATGTGCCGCCAATGCTTCCGCCAGTACGCCAAGGACATCGGCTTCATCAAGGTGAGCTGGGAGGAAGGGGGGTGAATGAGGGCAGAAGGGGACAGGGTGGGGGACCCCCCCTTCTCTAGGGAGAGAGGCCAGCGGAAGCCCTGGGACTAAAACAAGGGCTCGAGAGGAGAGGTGACTGAGAGTAGAAAAGGGGGCCTCTTGGGTCCTGGCAGTCACAGGCCCAGAGGAAGAAGCCACAGTTTTTTTGGGGGGGGGGGGACTCCAAGAGAAAGTCACGCTAAAGGTCTTCGCTCTTCTCTCTCCCACTTTTCAGCTGGATTAAACATCTGTCCACCCGCAGAGATGGCCTGAAGAGGACGGCAAACATAGAAGTTGCTTCGGCCAGATGACACCCTCTTGCCGCACATAAGATGCTTTTGTGTACAGAAAAATAAAAAATAGGGACTTGTTGGCCCAGATTCTCAAACTCTGATGTGATGCTCATGATTTCACATAGTTCTATAGTCAGAGCAAATAGTGCTTGGGAAGGAGGAGATGGCGGGGGTTGGATCCAGCACCCAACAGAGGCCTTGTCATCTGCCTTGTCATTTTATGGCCTGTATCCATGGTATGAGTTGGGGCCTAACTGAAGAGGAGTCTTAGTTACAGAGAGACTGTAACTCAGCAGGAGGCCCCATTAGCTAAAGTGGTACCTCAGGTTAAGAACTGACCTCTGGAATGAATTAAGTTCTTAACCCGTGGTACCACTGTAGTGCTTGGGAAGGAGGAGATGGCGGGGGCTTAGCTGATGAAGGCAGCAGCACTCTGCCTTGTCATCTTATGACCCATATCCATGGTATGAGCAAGGATTTGCTCAAGAATCTGTACTTAATTTTTCCATCCCTATTTTTGTTGAAATTACTTGCAGAAATTAGATCCATACAGAACTATTAAGCTGGTCTGTGACCGTAAGAATAAATGCATTCATTCATACAGAGCTATTACTCATTAACTGACAGGATCATAAAGACATTGGATCTCCACGTACGCTGTTAATTTTTAAAGCAAATGGGGTTTCTTTAAAAACTTAATTTATGGTTTGGTTTATGTTCTCTACAATTAAAGCATAATGGATTATCGGTCTCCATGCTTCACCTTTGAATTCGTTTTTAGGACGTTTTTAGGATGTTTTCCCTCTAGGAACCACTTTTTAAATATTGTTTCCTGTGATGGCATTCAATATTTTTCAAAAGTAAGCCTTTCATTAGATGCCCATTCATAAGAAATAATAAGAGTGCTCCCTTCCGCAGCATACTAAAATTAAAATGATACAGAAAAGATAGGAATAAACATACTTAAGAGTATTTTTACATGGTGAAAAATGCAAAACCAGCTGGATTATATCAACAACTATCTTCTAAATAATCTGCACTCCCCCACATGTATAAAGTTCTTTTTATTGTTATGACCAAACCCACACTCCACATTACTTGTTTTGAATGCCATATGGGTTGTATCTTACAACTGCTTAAGCAGAGTAGATCCCTGCTTTGGCAGCAGGACTTTACTGGGCTCTTAATGTTCCCAAGCTAAATGGGTTAGCCATAGATGGCTCCCACTAAACAAAATGGATTTGTAGAAAATTCCCTGCAAGCGGAATATTCCTGGTTATGTTCCTGGCATCTACTGTTCAAAAAACGATCTTGTATAGAATGGCTCAGAAAAGTAGACTGCTCTTGGAAACCCACTGTAAGTTGGAATGAGCAGGAGCAAGTGAGATGGTCCGAATATAAATGCTCAAATATAAATGTTCAATTTGTAGGTGGACACTGCTATAGAAGTAGATCTCACTTTAAAGAAATTGTTCCCTTTATAATTTGGAATGAAAGTGTGTTTATTCTAGTTTATAGCTGGGAATATAGAGGAGGAAAACAACCTAATCAGTAAGAGTAAATACAGTGATAATTATATAGTTATATACAGACGAAAGAAATAATTTCTTTCAACTGCGTCAGACCAACACAGCTACCTACCTGAATCTATAGTTATATGCAGATGCTATTGGGTAATAGGATGCTTATCTTTAAAACGGCGTCAATCGCTCCTAGTTTACAAGTTAAAAAGCTTGGAAACACAATCTTAACTATTGACAAACAAAAAAGTTCATCCCTAAATGCATCTAAACCCAAATGAATAAAACATAAATGTAAGAGAAGCTCTGCTGGATCCAACCAGGGGCCCATCTAGTCCAGCATCCTGTTCTCACAAAGGCTGACCCAGATTCCTCAGTGGGAAGCCTGCAAGCAGGACCTGAGCACAACAGCATTCAATATCCCCACTTGTGGTATCCTGTTGTGTCCACAGTATCCTCTTTCTGATCTAGCTTGCCTCTTGCTTCATTGTTCCATCTTGACAGCAAAGATTCCCTTTCATTTCCTCAGGCTTGCCTCTTTCTGATGAGATGGTATCCGGTTCTCCCTCGTTTCTGATCTTCCCTTCGCCACCTGCTGGAATAAAGAGAGAAACCCAGTAAGGGCACAAGGGGGAAATAATCTCCCCATCAGTTCACTTCTAAACTATCTGTGTTTGTGAGTTGTCTTGGCCTGAGCATTTCTGCCAACGGGCAATTCACAGCATTTCCCAAATGATGCCCTTCTAGGCAGCAAGCTGTCTATCTATCTATCTTGCCCTGGGATTTTCCTTTATAAGAAAAATTGCTCCCACGAAAGAGGAGTGTTTTCCTAACTCAAGCACCCAGTGACTCACCAGACTTGACTAATCAAGTTAATAAAATACTTAATTGACCAATTGCATTGCAGATAACTTGGTTTTGCTCCTGTACCATAAAGCCTGTCCCCTCTTTAAAAAAATTCCTGGCTACGTCCATGTCAGCAGCCTATTTTGGGTGTATCCTAATGGAAGATTCAGTAACCCCTATGCAGAAGCCTGACCATTCTCAGATCATCAAAGGATCCAAACGTACATTGAAAGAGCTACCTGAAGATTTCTCTCCATCGTCCAGGCCACAGACAATTGCAACATCTTCCAGGTATGAGAGCTGGTCAAGTCTGGGGAATTTGAAGTCCTCCTTTGGAGGAAACAAATACGTAAACCAGTCATTTCAACTAATTCCCATTAAAATAAAATGGTCAGTGATTGCAGTCCTGGTTCATTTACCTGGGCTTTGTTGGTGCCTTGCTCCAGAGATGGGATCACTCAGTTTGTGCTGGACTGATGAAAATGCCCTTTCTGGAGAAGAATCAGCTGTTTTGTAAGAGGCAACCCACCCCCCACCTAGTGACTTAAGATTCTAGTCCATCCCCCTCTTGAGCTTTGGCCATCCAGGTGCCCCCTGGGAAGTCCACTCCCATCAGAGAGTGCAATGAGACTTCCTCCTGCCCTCACCCCAAAAACTGGCTGGGGTAGTGGGGGGGAGGAGAGATCATTCCATCAGGCAAACAGAAATGCTTCCACTGGAGTGAGCGGTCTCCTTAGCGTTATGCTGAATACATCCCATAGAAATTAATGGACCTACTTAAGTCCATTAATTTCAATGGGATGGATACTCTGAGAATCAATTGGTTGGACACAACCCACACTTAAAAAATAAATAAAAATGCACAACCTTCTGCCTCTCCAAGCAACCTCGGGAGATCCCTGTCAACAGAATGCGCAACTTCACATCCAGAAAGCTGCCTTGTAAAGTCAGAGCACTGGTCCATCTAGTTCAGTATCATCTCCACCGGGATTTCAGAGAGGGTCTCCTCCAGCCCTCCCTGGAGATGCCATTGGGGACTGAACTTGGCTCCTTCTGCATGCCAAGCACCTGCTCTCGCACTGAGCTAAGGCCCTTCCTTCACGGGTGTCAAACTCCGGCCCTCCAGATGTTTTGGAACTACAATTCCCATCAGCCCTAGCTAACAGGACCAGTGGTCAGGGATGATGGGAATTGTAGTCTCAAAACATCTGGAGGGCCGGAGTTTGACACCCCAACTGATGAGAACATTGAATTTGCTCCACTGCAATTGCATTGACTGCTGGCTTTGTCTGTCGATCTCTTCATGTTATTGGTGTGATTCTCTCTCCTTCGCTCCACATGAAAGGGACATGTTTAAACTATAAGCTGCCTAGGCTGAGATTTTGAGGAAAGAAGAAAAAGCAAGGGAAGTTTTTAAAGAATAAGGAATGCAACTGAAATTATTTTGTGTTTACATTTATATAGCGTACAATAATACAGGCCACAATATTGCCTTGCACCCAGAGCAAGGCCTCACTTCATAGGGAGCCTGTGCAACCGGATGCAGATGTCTTCATGCCAAAGGCAGCAGCACTCTTGCCAGGGACGTTCCCAAGTGCTCAGCATCTGTGAGCGAATGATGGGGAGCAGCCAGCGCACTCACAGTAGTGCCCCCCTCACCCCGCGGTATCTTGAAACCTCATCAATGCACCCGGAACAGGGAGCAGTTCCAAAAGGTCCTCTGGGATTTCTGGAATTCGTGGGATCAGAATTGTAGGAAGGGACCTCTAGGGTCATCCAAACCACCCCCCTGCAATGCAGGAATTTCTGTGTCCTTTTCTGAAAGATTCCTCTGAAAAGTGTCTCTTACGTGGTTTCCTCCTGTGTGCACACACGTCACACCCACTCTGCGCTTTCAGCTCGCGCCGAAACCCTCCCCGCTTCTCCCCTCCCCCTGGTGGATTCTGTGGTGCTTGTTCAGGTTGGCCCTCTGGATGAAGCTCTTCCCGCATTCCGCGCACTCGTAAGGCTTCTCCCCGGTGTGGATCCTCTGGTGCCGACCGAGGTTGGAGTTGCTGCCGAACCTCCTCCCGCAGACGGAGCACTTGTGAGGCTTCTCCCCCGTGTGGATCCTCTGGTGGCGGTACAGGACCGAGCTGGACCTGAATGTCTTCCCGCAAGACGAGCACTCGTAGGGCTTCTCCCCCGTGTGGGTCCTCTGGTGGATGGTGAGCTTTGAGCCGGAGAGGAAGAACTTCCCACAGACCTGGCATTTGTGGGCTTTGGCTCCCGCTCGGCGGCTCTTGAGCATGCTGGAGCTTTTGCCGTAAGCCCTGCAGGTGCTTCGCTTCTTCGCTGTGTCCACTCCTGCCTGGACGGTGGTCACAATGAGGGCTGTGTAGTCTCCCCCCAAAGGTACAGATCCGTCTCCATCCCCTCCGGGGTAGTTCCTCAGCTGGCCCTCAGGCCTCTCCTGACGGGCGGAAGCCTTTTCCTGGAAGCGGCACTGGGGAACCCCCTCTTCGGCTTTCCACAGGGACACCCCTGCTGGGCCCGAATCTTCCGCTGTGAACGTCTCCGTCTCGTGTGCAGCCATCCATTCTTTGCCTGCGTAAGAAATGAGAGAATCCCAAATGACTCTTTCCCTGCGCTAGAGAAAAGAAACAAAGAGTTTTAAAGCAGGGGAAATAAAGGGCAGAGAATCACAACATTGGGGGGGCAGTGTGGTATAGTGGTTAGCGTGATGGTTCACATTCCCCACCCTACTGGGCCATGAAGCTCACTGGGTGATATTGGGCCGGACATTCACTCTCGGCCTAACCCAGCTCACATGGTTGTTGGGATTAAATGGGGGAGAAGATAACAGTGTTTGCCACTTTGAGCTCCTGGGAGGGGGGGAAATGGTGATATACAAATGTATAATAAACAAACAAACAAACAAACAATAACATGACCCATTTAGTAGGGGGGACAGCTCACAGAAGGGAGCTGAGAGGGGCCCAAGCAATCTTAAGGTTTCTTATCTAAATATCTGCTGGACGTTTGGTTGAATGAATTTTGCCACAGTACGTCTGAGGTATGAAATTAAGTTACCCGCCCCCCAGTTACTCAGAGCAGGGCTTCAAGTATGGCCGCTCCTGTTCTGTGGAGCTGCTGAGATATGACAGGCACCAACTATCTGCACATTACTGAAACAATTGAAGATATATTTGTTCCTACAGGCTTTCCCAGTGAATGAATGAATCTCTGCAAGAACGCCCCCTTCTTTGTATTGTGATTGCTTTGTTTTAAATAGATCTTAGAGACCAACTACCGTAAGTTTGTTCTTGGTATGAACAAACTGAGTTGGTCTCTAAGGTGCTACTGGAAGGAATTTTTTTATTTTGTTTCAACTACAGCAGACCAACACGGCTACCTACCTGTAACTTAAATAAGATCTGTTTGCAGTTTTTGCACCAGCAATTAATACATTGGTGAGGATAACAATGGGAGCCACCAGAGAGAAATACAAATTGCACCGAGAGAGGCCCCCTGTCGGGAGTGTTTTTTCAGGGCAGTGTCCCCACCTCCCACCCTTAGAAACCCCAAAGAGCCTAGATATTCTACGGCAAGAGCATCTCCTCAGCCCAGCAGGAGCTCGGGTGCAAGGCTCCCTCTTACCCAACTTGCTGGCTTCCTGGTCCTCCTCCTCCTCCTCCTGCTTTGTTTCAGTGCACAGTGGGGCCTCCTGCTCCCCACCGCCAGGAGCATTTTCTACCTCGGAGAAATCCACAGCCACCACCTCCAAGGCCACCTGCAAGAGCAGCAAGGAAGCCTTTCAGAACAGGGACCCCCCCTAGGCCCCGAGGCCCACTTCACTCTCCCAATCTCGACTCAGCAGCCCCATGGCCACATTGGGGGCTCGGGCACAGGCTGCCTGTCTCCAGAAATTTGGAGTCTGGTTATCGCCCACCCACAGCAACTGGAGGGGGGGGGGCGTCCAGCAGGACAGAGCAAAGGAGCTCCTGGAGGCTTTCTGACTGGGGCAATTGGCCAGAGGGAGGAGCAGGACCCTTGGTGGATGCATCTTCTGGCTAACGCAGAGGCCTCTGGGCAACAGGTTGGCAACCCCCATGAATCTGTAGGAAATTCAATGGGGTGATGGGTTTCTCCAGCCTGCTCTGTGGGTGCGATTGAGAGAGATGCACTTGGGCAGAGAGAGGGAGGAAGAGGTTTATTTGCAGTGCGCGAGAGAGACAGGGGTACAATATACGGTATGTGTTGGTGCTGACCTTTAAAGCCCTAAACGGCCTCGGTCCAGTATACCTTAAGGAGCGTCTCCACCCCCACTGTTCAGCCCGGATGCCGAGGTCCAGCTCTGAGTGCCTTCTGGCGGTTCCCTCACTGCAAGAAGCCAAGTTACAGGGAACCAGGCAGAGGACCTTCTCGGTAGTGGCACCCGCCCTGTGGAATGCCCTCCCATCAGATGTCAAAGAGAACAACAACTACCAGACTTTTAGAAGACATCTGAAGGCAGCCCTGTTTAGGGAAGCCTTTAATGTTTAATAGATTGTTGTATTTTAACATTCTGTTGGAAGCCACCCAGAGTGGCTGGGGAAGCCCAGCCAGATGGGCGGGGTATAAATAATAAATTATTATTATTATTAATTATTATTATTATTATTATTATTATTATTTATGAGTGTTTGTGAGAGAGACTAATGTTTGTTAGCAGTCTTCACATGTTGCATGCATGTGAGTGTGAAATCAATATTGTGTGGTGTCCACAGTCAGGACCAGCAAAACCTGGGTGACTTTGCATGGCAAGCGTAAGATTGTGGGTGAGAGAAGGAGCAACGACTATATACTTTCTAATTTTGCATTATGCCACACCACACTCCCCATGGAAGCCCACAGCACTTTCTCAGCATTCAAAATGTGCCCCCCGGTCCCAAAAGGTTGGTGACCACGGCTGATCATAAAGCCAGGGTGGTGTAGTGTCAGACTAGGACATGAGAGACCAGGGTTCACTTGGTCCCCACTTGGCCAGGAAGCTCCCTGGGTGACCTTGAGGGGCCAGACTCTGCCTCCCCGCCTGATCTACCTCGCAAGGTTGTTGGTGTGGGGATTAATGACAAGCAGAATCATGAACGCTGCATGGAGCTCCTTCGGAGGAAAAGGTGCAACAATTATTTGCAGAGGGCCTTCTCGGTAGTGGCACCCACCCTGTGGAACGCCCTCGCATCAGGTGTCAAGAAGATGAGTAACTATATAACCTTTAGAAGAAAATCTGAAGGCAGCTGTGCATTGGGAAGTTTTTAGTGTTTGATGTTTTATTATGTCTTTATATATGTTTGAAGCCACCCAGAGAGGCAGGAGGCAAGCCAGTCAGATAGGCAGGATATAAATAATAATACCATATATATTCCGGCGTATAAGATGACTGGGTGTATAAGACGACCCCCAACTTTTCCAGTTAAAGTATAGAGTTTGAGATATACTCGCCGTATAAGAAATACGACCTGGCGTATAAGACGACCCCCAACTTTTGAGAAGATTTTCCTGGGTTAAAAAGTAGTCTTATACGCAGGAATATACAGTATTTTCATTATCATTATTAACCAATAAGGCTTTCCTAACTATATTGGAAGGAAAGGAAAATAGGAATGCAATACAGACTTGAGTATATAGATTTGGGTTGTCCTATTATTTACTCTGTGGGGCAACTGTGACTGTCAGGCCAGGCCAGGCTGTGGGCACAGCTGGACCCAAAACCTAGACCTGGAGGGTGCGCTTTCTGGACCCAGATCCTTAAGTCCCACCGCGGAGGAGCTTTGCAGAGAAATCACCTGGCTTCTGTCTCGTTCGGCCTCTTGCTGCCTGAGCAGAAAGTCCTCCGCCAGAGCCACTGCCTGGGAGCAGGTCTCGGGGCCCCGATCCCTCACCCAGCTCTGGATCTCGGGTGGCAGGACGGTCAAAAACTGCTCCAGGATCAGCAGCTCCAGGATCTGCTCCTTGGAGTGCCTCTCGACGGCCAGCCACTGGCGGCACAGCTCCTGGAGCCGCCCGTGGAGGGCCCGGGGCCCCTTGGCCTCCCCGTAGCAGAAGCGCCGGAAGTGCTGCCGCCGCGTCTCCCGGCCAAGGGCATCTCTGTGCAAGAGGGCCGCCTTCACCTTCCCGTAGTCCTCCCGGTCTCTGCCCTCCAGCAAGCCAAAGGCCAGCTCGGCTTCTCCTCGGAGGGCCGGCAAGAGCCGTGCCACCCACTGCTCCCGGGGCCAGCGGCAGGCTGCGGCCACTTGCTCGAAAGAGGCCAGGAAGGCCTTTGTGTCGCCCCACGGCGTGGGCTCCTCAGGGTGGGCTTCCGGGCCCTGGCAAGGCGGCTCCACCGTCCTCAGGAAGTCCTGCCACTGGGATTCCCACTGGTGGGAGAAGCTGTCTTCCGGCTCCTGTTTCACTGGCTGCGGAGTTGCTTTCTGAGGGGATCTCGTTGCTTCCGGGGGCTGCCTTCTGTCCGCCATCTTGGGCTTGCAGTCTACAGTGTCCTGGTCCTCACGAAGGTCTCTTCCTGCTCCCTCCGGCGCCTCCTCTGGGGCGCATCCTGTCACAGCGTCTTCCTCCATTTTCATCTTCGCCAGTAACCCCAGCAGCTCTGGAATAAACGGCAGCAATCTGGACAGCTGCTCTGAGCTATCAAGGAAGAGGAAAGTCAGAATTAGAACAAAGGAGCTGTCAGCCTCCAGAAGACCCTTCGCCTTTTCTTTTTAAACAAACTGGCCATACAGCAAATTGTGGGATATGTCAGTCAAATCCAGCATTCTAAGAGGACTAACTGTGTGTATACTAACTAAATGTGACACTGACAGTCAGTTTGGTCCGTTGGTCAGTTAGGCTGCTGCTGATAGAAGCGTTAAGTAGTAAATGCTCTGATGGAATCTTTTTAGAACTCACTAATATCTAATATATAGTTTATATCTTTTTTAACCTAAGTATGTAATAATAATATTAATAATAATAATAAATTTTTATTTGTACCCCGCCCTCCCCAGCCGGAACCGGGCTCAGGGCAGCTAACAACAGCAAAAATCACAACAGAATATAAAACCAATTAGTTAAAATACAAGTTAAAAACCAGTTTAAAATGCCGATTCATTTTGCGCCCATTACCAAACCAAGGGGAGGAAACCATCAGACTTTAAGTGTCCGACCCGAAGGCCAGGTGGAACAACTCTGTCTTGCAGGCCCTGCGGAAAGATGTCAAATCCCGCTCAATGAATCTGACAGTAAACTAGTTTATTTTGTTATCATTCAGATTCATGTGTATTTTTCTTTTAAGAGGGACAAAAGGGATTAACAACCAAGAAGGCAGGAAGGTAGAAGACATAATTATTAAAAAGGACTCAAACGAGTCAGCAATCTGCTTGCTGCTGTGTAAATTCAAATAAGGAAACGTTTAACCCTGCTATATTATATATAAACATTCCTACACAAATAACATGGGCATTGTGCCTGTTTTAATGGGGTTCCATTTTTTTTTAAACCTACGGTATTTAATTTGTAAATACAGCCAGAAATTTACCAAACTACGGTCTCTTTTCTGCTGTTTGAGCAGAATTCCAAAGCGAACCGTTTCCCAAACCCGGATTCATCATCTTGGGCTCATCCGGTTCAAAGAGGAGAAAAGGAGGAGAGAATGGCGAGGAAGCATTTCAGCTCAAATCCCTCAAAATCTTGGCTAGGGCAGAATAAGATGGGGAAGATGAGATCGTGAAGAAGAGGCCCACCCACAGCAACCAGTTTTTGCCTCTCCAGCTGAGGACCGCAAGGGCAGATGGATGCTCCCTCTGTGTCTCCCGGGAAGAAAGGGCCGTGATGCCACAGTCCATTTGGACATCCAGGGAGGGGGGCAGGAGGGGGCAGAGCTATCTCTGCTTTGCCTGGCATGGAGGGCGGATCCTTCTGGGAGTGTGCAAAGCTGCTTTCTGCCGAGTAAAGTCAATGGTCCCCCACCTGGCCTGCTCACCCTGCATGAGATGCATAGGTCAGGGCCCCCCTAACCTGCCCCTCTCCATGGAGATGCCTCTCTAAACACACACACACACACACACACACACACACACACACACACACACAATCCTGTGCCTGTAGGGGGTCTTAGGGTGGTTCACAAGATAAAATCACAGGATAAAAACCATAAAATACATAATAAAAATAGAAAGAAGAACAAGAACCCAAGAACCCCCCCTCCCCAGGCATCTCCATAGCCAGGGCTAGCAAGACAGAGAAACAACCCTTCTCTGCCCCCCTCCCTCCCTCCCCTATCTTTGCAAAGCGCCCCCTCCCCAGACAAATTCACTGACGCTGCACAGGCGGCATCTTACATGGGGGGGGGGGATTTGCAAGAAGGGCTGAATGGCCGGGGCGGGGGGTTCTTGCAAGGACCTGGCCCCCCTCTTGTCCTCCCCCTCCCTCTTTGCAATGCATCTCCTGCCTCTCACCTCTGCACCTGCTGCCCCCCCTTCCTCCCCGGTCCGGCTCTTTCTCTGCTGCTGCTGCGCTATTTAGTAGCAACCCTTCCCCATCGCAGAAACAGCAGCCACGGCTTCGCATAGAGATAGGAAAAGGTAGAGTCACCGCAGGATTTTTGTTTGTCCGGGGCTGAACTTCCGGGCTCGTTTCCTTCCTTCGCCCCGGAACGGAAGTGAAATCTTCCCATGGAGAAGAATGGAGAGAAAGGAGACGTCTCCATGGCTGCTCTTTGTGAATGAATGAATGAATGAATGAATGAATGAATGAATGAATCTTTTTAAAGGTAGATAGCCGTGTTGGTCTGTCATAGTCAAAATAAAACAAAATAAAATAAAAAAAATTCCTTCCAGTAGCACCTAGAGACCAACTAAGTTTGTTCTTGGTATGAGCTTTCGTGTGCATGCACACTTCTTCAGATACACTGAAACAGAAGTCACCAGACCCTTATATAAAAAAGCTCATACCAAGAACAAACTTAGTTGGTCTCTAAGGTGCTACTGGAAGGAAATTTTTTTATTTTATTTTGTTTTATTTTGAATGAATCTTTATTTGCGTCAGCCATCGGCCATAGCAATAAAACAATACAGTATACAAAGAATAGAAATATATTTTATTATATTATATATATATATATATACTTATATATTTTATTATATACAGTAAAATACATTTTAGGGTTTTTAATCAATAGGCAAATAGTGGATCTTATTCTGCTTGCCCCAGCTAAAAACCTTGCAACCCTGCTGCTCTTTGTGATGCAGAGACCTCTTGGGCCTGCGAGGGATTTTCCTCCTGATGCTGTTTATTAATTGCTTCTATTATCTTAACAATTCTTTCCTCTTAATTTTTTTTATGGCGTGCAGCTTTGGGAGAAAGCAGGGCATTTAAACGATCGACATAATTTATTGCCTTGCACCCACCAGCAAAGACAATGTTGGATTCTTTAGTTGAGATTCCTGCATTGTAGGGGGCTGGACTAGATGACTCTTGGGGGTCCCTTCCAACTCTACGATTCTACGGACTTTAATCATGCTCCTTCACATAGGAAAAGACCAGAAACACATATTTTAGGATACTGAATAGTGATATTCCAAAAGGAAAAAAGCCAATGAATACAGTCAAGAAGGAATGGAATTGCTTGAATGACTATTTAGAAAGACAATGTAAAAAATTGGCTGTGTCTAGAATGACCTGGTGAATGGAAAAGGGGAAATATACATATATACACATCTATATATTAAGATGAAAATAATACTGAAATACTGGTAAAATATGAACGGTGAAATGAATTGTTGTGATAGTGATGGAAGTCTATAATTACTGTATTATGATTCTGTAAAATAGTGTTTATTGTATTGAAATATACTTTTCTTTATTCTTTTACTGTCTACTTTTCTTTGCATTTTTTCTTTACTTTTTCTTTCTGTTTTATTGGATATTATTCTTTATGTATGGTTTTGTTTTGATGTATTTACTTTGCTATAATAAATTTTATTTTTTAAAAAATCATGCTCAAAATGGGGCTCGTTGAAATGGAAGGCTTAATTGGATTATCACCCAGTAATTTTTTAGCATGGCTGGCATTGCACAGTATCACATTCACACAGAAACAAGAGGCAGGAGCTCATGAATGCAAGTTGCTGAGAGAAAGCTGCCTTATACAGAATCAGATAATTCAGGTTTTCAACCTTTTTGAGTCCACGGCTGTCTTGACCTACTCCATTATTTCTGCAGCACCCCTGGGGGGCTCAGGAGCCCAGTTAGGTCACCCCTTGCCTGCAAAGCTGGCAGCCTCTCACTCTTTTTCAGACACCTTCCCTTGTGGAGGGTTCCCTCAGCCTCCTCTCCCCTCTCCAAGGAAGTCCTCTGGGCAGTCACAGCTGCCTCCCCTACCCCAAAGAGAGGTGCCTCCTCACCCTGTCCCACAGGGGCCTGGAAGCACCCCCTGGCCAGCCCCAGAGACACCTTTCGCCTGTGGAGCTTGTAGCCAGGGCTGCTGCAACAAACAGCTGTGCAAGCCTTGAGGAGGCAGAGACACGAGAGGGCATCAGAGGAGGGAGGGAAGGAAAGAGGGACAGAGGCCAGTGTTGCCTGTGGCACCCCTGACCATCCTTCAAGGCACCCCAGGGTGCTTCAGCACACAGGTTGAAAACCACTGAAATAATTGATCTCTCTAGCTCAGACTGGTGGAAAGCAGTTCTCAGTTTCAGACAGGGTCCTCTCTCAGCCTACTTGGAGGCCAGGACTTGAACCCAGGACCTCCGGCTTCAACTTGTGGATTTCTGGGGAAGACTTAGAATTGAAGTGGTTCAACTGGCGTTTCATTGCCTGTTTTAGTTGCTTTACCCATTCATTTTAGCACCTGCAAAATGTATTTTCCTCATTACTTACTCCCCGCAAGGTTGCATTAGGGAAAATGTCTTCCTAGCTGCCTTGAGCTCCATCAGGTCTCATCGCTACAACTCCATAAGCTCAAAAATTCTAGATATACAGTACATACGTTACATAGAATAGCGGGTATCTCTCTCTCTCCTGCCATCTACTGACTATTGCAAAGACCACCTTACCAGGATTCAAACTGATGTCTGGAATATATAAGCCAGACATATATATACCCTTTGGGAACTGAAGGGCACAAGGTTGAAAAAGGAAGAATGAAATCATGCCAGTTCTTACGAGTCAAGAAACCTTGCCATACAAAATTGCAGTCCCATGTGGAGGATGTAATCTATAGTGAAACTACAAGTGGTTCCAAACTCTTTTGACGTAAAAACACCCACAACAAGCCCCTGGAGATCATACAATGAATGTGCTTTGTAAATCGGCAATAATTATTTTTCAAAAGAGAACTAAAATATAAAGCACAAAACTTGAGAATTTAAACCCTCATTTAGATTGGAGTGTGAAGTTGATTATGAAGGTGACAACTACCACCTCTGCCTGGGGAAAACAGGACCTCTGAAACGTATACCCTGGGTCCAACCTGACATTTTGTAAACTTCTGCTCACTTGCTAAGCTGAGCTGACATCCGTGCTGCATTGCAACTTGCTCTCCTGCTGAAGAAGCCAGGAGGAAGTGAGGACCAAGGAGGTCCAGAGATACCATGCTTCTGAATTCCATTTGCTGGAAACTGCAAGAAGGTCCTGCTAGTTTAAAGGATTCCCATAGGTGCCTGGTTGGCCACTGTGAGGACACGAATGCTGCCACTAGCCTGAAGCAGCTGAAGGACTCTTTTATGTTGTTATGAGAAGCAACCAGGTACAAAAAGAACAGTCAGGAAACGGAGGAGTCTCTCTCTAAGACTCCTCTTCAGTTAGGCCCCTATTGAGTGCTGGATCCAACCCCCGCCATCTCCTCCTTCCCAAGCACTATTTGCTCTGACTATAGAACTATGTGAAATCATGAGCATCACATCAGAGTTTGAGAATCTGGGCCAACAAGTCCCTATTTTTTATTTTTCTGTACACAACAGCATCTTATGTGCGGCAAGATGGTGTCATCTGGCCGAAGCAGCTTCTATGTTTGCCGTCCTCTTCAGGCCATCTCTGCGGGTGGACAGATGTTTAATCCAGCTGAAAAGTGGGAGAGAGAAGAGTGAAGACCTTTAGCGTGACTTTCTCTTGGAGTCCGTCCCCCCCCCCCCCAAAAAAAAACTGTGGCTTCTTCCTCTGGGCCTGTGACTGCCAGGACCCAAGAGGCCCCTTTTTCTACTCTCAGGCACCTCTCCTCTCGTTCCTCGCCCCTTGTTTTAGTCCCAGGGCTTCTGCTGGCCTCTCTCCCTAGAGAAGGGGGGGTCCCCCACCCCGTCCCCTTCTGCCCCCATTCACTCCCCTTCCTCCCAGCTCACCTTGATGAAGCCGATGTCCTTGGCGTACTGGCGGAAGCATTGGCGGCACATGTTGAGGCCGTACTTTCGGATCAGGCCGTGGCGGTTGGAGCACACGCGGCTGGGGAGGGAAAGAGAGGCCTGTGGGTCAGCTGGGGGGGGCAGGAGGGATGGGGAACCCTCCCACTCCCCACGGAGGAAGCACCCCCTCAGCCCCCCTCCCACATGGGAAAGAGGCCTGTGAGTCGGGGGGGGCAGGAGGGACCCCCCAATCCCTATACTCAGCCCCCTCCCCCCCGGACTTGGCTGCCCCTTTTCTCCTCTCCCCCCTCCCTGAGGCGCCTCCCAGGAGCACACGCGGCTGGGGGGGAGGGGGAAAGAGAGGCCTGTGGGTCAGCCGGGGGGGGCAGGAGGGACCCCACACTCCTTATACTCCCCCCCTCGGAGTAAGCGCCCCCTCAGCCCCCCTCCCACGTGGGGAAGGGGGAGAGAAAGAGAGAGGCCTGTGAGTCAGGGGGGACCCCCCACTCCCTATACTCAGCCCCCCTCGGAGGAAGCGCCCCCTCAGGGCCCCCCCACGAGACCCCTCCCCCCCGGACCTGGCTGCCCCTTCTCTCCTCTCCCCCCTGCCCCCTCCCCCTCTCACTTCCGGCCCCCCTCCTCCTAATCCCCTCCCTCCCTCCCTCTCCCCCCCCCCCGCCTTCCACCCACCACGACCGGGATCCCTGTCCGAACTTCCTCGGGTGGCTCCAGTAGAGCTGCTGGTGCCCCATGTTGCTCGGCGCCTGGCGAGGGAAGGAAAGGCCGCGTCGGACTGCGCACGCGCGCACGTGGAGGGAGGGAGGGGCTGTCCCGTGGTGCCCCGCGCGGAGGCCCCGCCCCCTGCCCTGACGTCACGGCGCGCCGAGCCAAGAGGCGCAGTTCCTCGCTGCTCCTCCAGCCGGGCGCGGTGGCGCGTGCCTGTAATCCAGCTACTCCTGGAGGCTGAGTCTGGCGGATCGCTTGAGCTCAGGAGTTCGGGGCTGCTGTGGGCTATGCCGATCGGGTGTCCGCACTAAGTTCGGCATCAATATGGCGAGCCCCGGGGAGCCGAGGCGCGCCAGGTTGCCCAAGGAGGGGTGAACCGGCCCAGGTCGGAGACGGAGCAGGTCAAAACTCCCGTGCCGATCAGTAGTGGGACCGCGCCTGTGAATAGCCGCTGCAGCCTTACCTGGGCAACACAGCGAAACACAGACTCTTTTGCTGCCGAAATTCATTGCAACAAAATAATAATAATAATAATAATACTGTAATCAGAATACCATTATGTGCCATTCAGAGACAAGCGATGCAACCTGGGCAACACAGCGAAACACAGACTCTTTTGCTGCCAGAACTCATGATAATAATAAAGCATTGGTCTATTAAGTGCAATTCAGAGACAGGCGATGCAGCCTTACCTGGGCAACACAGACTCTTTTGCTGCCATTCTCAATGCAACAGAATAAGAATCAGAATAAGGGCAATTCAGAGATTTAGGAGATGCAGCCTTACCTGGGCAACACACAGAAATCCAAACTCTTTTGCTGCTAGAATTCATAATAATCATCATAAAGCATTGAAGTGCAATTCAGAGAGAGACGCTGCATTAAATGCATTTATTCCATCAAGGGCAAATGAATAAATCCCATCAAGAGACGCTGCAGCGAACTCTTCCCCCCCCCCCCCCCCAGGATGCCTTTGCCCCCAGGATAATGCAGGGGATCACCAGCCGCTTGCAGGAATTCCTCAGCCCGCAGGAAAAGCGACTGGCCCCGTTGACACAGGGATCTCGGGATCCCGCTCCGGGGAGGGAGCGGGTTGCGGGGACTGTTGGCCGGGAAAGGGAGTTTGCACGGCAGTTTGCAAGCCCTTTCTGCCCCCGTTGGGCTGCATTTCTCTGTACTGTAACTTCTCCCAGAGAATCCTATGGGCGCCCTGCGCTGCGCGACCGCTCCCTCCTGGCCAGAGCGAGGAAGTGCCGCCCGGGCCGCGCGCAATTCCCCGACGCCGCCAGCAGGGGTCTGCGGAGAGCACACGGACCGGCGCTCCGGAGGAGGTAAAAGGAGACAGGGAGAATCGCTCTTGCTAGTGGATGCCAATCTGCCAGGCGCACTGCGTTTTCAGGATTATTATGCATTACTAGAGGAAAAGCTGACAAACATCGTTGTGGGTTGGTCTTTTTTTTAATCAGCGCGTAGAAGCACAAGAGAGGCTGAAGAAAAGGATGCAGTTCAGAAACCTGCCTGGCATGCACGAAGTATAGCCAGTGCTTTTTTCTAGAAAAAGAGGTGCCCGTACTCACCATGAAGTTGTTTCACTTTTTAACCCAAAAGAGAGGTGCTGGTACTGTGTACCCTTGAGTTCCCCCTGGAAGAAGAAGAAAACACTAGCTATAGCATTTGCAAAATTGCCAGTCCAGCTTCCAGCCCCATGGCCAGTGCCTCTGAAAGTCCTTTGGTCAGACATGGCTCTTGACAGCACCTGAGAGACAGTTTGCCCAACCTCCTTGCTGAGAGATCCAGGCTGGAGCCACACCTGTAATTATTATTTTTCAAAATGTTTATTGATTTTAACAATTTTAAGCACACACCATTACAGTTAAACTTTCCATTCTTCCCCCCTCTCACTGAGGGAAGCTACAAACAACCCCTTCTCTCACAAGGGTAGGCATAAACATTGTACATTTAAACATCCCTAACATTATTAATGGAAACAAAATAAAATAAAAAATTCCTTCCAGTAGCACCTTAGAGACCAACTAAGTGAGGCAGTGAGAGATTTCACTTTCTTGGATTCCATGATCACTGCAGATGGTGACAGCAGTCACAAAATTAGAAGATGCCTGCTTCTTGGGAGAAAAACAATGACAAACCTAGACAGCATCTTCAAAAGCAGAGACATCACCTTGCCGACAAAGGTCCGTATAGTTAAAGCTATGGTTTTCCCAGTAGTAATGTACGGAAGTGAGAGCTGGACCATAAAGAAGGCTGATCGCCGAAGAATGGATGCTTTTGAATTATGGTGCTGGAGGAGACTCTTGAGAGATCAAACCTATCCATTCTTAAGGAAATCAGCCCTGAGTGCTCACTGGAAGGACAGATCCTGAAGCTGAGGCTCCAAGACTTTGGCCACCTCAAGAGAAGAGAAGACTCCCTATAAAAGACCCTGATGTTGGGAAAGATGGAGGGCACAAGGAGAAGGGGATGGCAGAGGATGAGATGGTTGGCTACTAACATGAGTTTGGCCAAACCGCGAGAGGCAGTGAAGGATAGGCGTGCCTGGCGTGCTCTGGTCCATGGGGTCACGAAGAGTCGGACACAACTGAACGACTGAACAACAACAACAACAACATTATTAAGTATCATTGCTTGGGCCTGGCCCAATTCTGTGGGCCAGGCATCCCTTCATTCCTCAATTTCATATTTCGGTTGACTTCCTCAAGTCCCCCTCCGTTGAATTCATTATCTATCCTCTGTAACAGTTTTCCAAACTCCTAAACTTAATAATAACCTTTAATACAAAAATCCTTTTATTTAAACCACACCTTTTTCCAGACCTCAGCATCTTAGTACTTCTGATCCTTTCCTCACTCCTTATCAAATTCCCTTACACCAACCTAATTTAAAACTCCTAATTTTCTACTTCTTACACCCTTACCTCTCTCCGATCTCGTAATTAAGTCCCATCTAGCTAGATGGGCTCACTAAGAAGTTATCCGCCTGCTTGTTATTACTGATTTGTGTTTCTTACCTACCCTTCACCTTAAGGTCCCATCTCAGGTTACAGCAATCTTTGTGACATTAAAATCAGTGTAAAATAAATTACAGTCAATAGAATAGGATGGGGCCTAAAAACATGCATGTCAGGTGTCAAAGGCGTTTTAGGATGGAGGTTGGACTAGATGACCCTTGGGGTCCCTCCAACTCTACGGTTCTGTGATTCTATGAAGTCACTACGGCTCCCTGTTGCTTCTGGCTTGCGGGTGGAAATACGTCTTCAATCTTACCTGGGATTCCAGCAGAGGGCAATGCAGTATAACAATCTATTATGCATTGTCCCATACAGAGGGAAACAGAAGTCAAGATTTTGACATCAGCATTCCCGCATTTGAGGCTGTAAACAATATTTCAACTATAAGTAATGACTGGCACATCTCTCAGTGATTAGTTATGCATCCAGGATTGTGCCATTGCTTCCAGAGGTTTCATCACCATTTGTGGGAGGCTGCGGATAGGGTAAAGGTAAAGGGACCCCTGACCGTTAGGTCCAGTCGCGGACGACTCTGGGGTTGCGGCGCTCATCTTCCTTTATAGGCCAAGGGAGTCAGCGTACAGCTTCCGGGTCATGTGGCCAGCATGACAAAGCCGCTTCTGGTGAACCAGAGCAGTGCACGGAAACACCGTTTACCTTCCCGCCAGAGCAGTTCCTATTTATCTACTTGCACTGGTATGCTTTCAAACTGCTAGGTGGGCAGAAGCTGGGACAGAGCAACGGGAGCTCACTCCGTCGCAGGGATTCGAACCGCTGACCTTCTGATCAGCAAGCCCTAGGCTCAGTGGTTTAACCCACAGCGCCACCTGGAAAGGGTACAGAACAATAACTCGGTGGTGAAGTCTTCTCGGCCTCAGCCCAGTATACCTGAAGGAGCGTCTCCACCCCCATCGTTCAGCCTGGACACTGAGGTCCAGCTCTGAGGACCTTCTAGCGGTTCCCTCACTGCGAGAAGCGATGTTACAGGGAACCAGGCAGAGGGCCTTCTCTGTGGTGGTGCCCTCCCTGTGAAACACCCTCCCACCAGATGTCAAAGAGAACAACTATCCGACTTTTTGAAGACATCTGAAGGCAGCCCTGTTTAGGGAAGTTTTTAACGTTTGATGTATTATCGTGTTTTGAATATTCTGCTGGGAGCTGCCCAGAGTGGCTGGGGAAACCCAGTCAGATGGGCAGAGTAGAAATAATAAATTATTATTATTATTATTATTATAAATTATTATTATGACTTCCACAGGAGGCCCAAGTTTCATGTCTCCCAGCTGTTATTAAATCATAAGAAGAGCCCTGTGGCTGGATCAGCCCAATGGCTCACCTGGTCCAGCAAAGCTGTTCTCACGGTGGCCAGCCCACAAGCAGGATTTGAACATAAGAGCACTCTCCCCCTCCTGCCGTTTATGCTGGGGGCAGAAGAACCATAGCTCGGACAGTTAGTTGAGCATTTTTATTTATTTACGCCCATGTGACTTTCTGATTTAGGTATCCAAGACAAAATTGGATTGATGAAGTTGGACGCTATACCATCATCTACGGCTAGAGGGCGATAGCTTGCTGTTAAACCTTGCCCTAAAGATAATGTAGTAAAGGAAGAGATGGCAGAAGATCATAGAGTTGCTTTCTACCCTTTCTCCATCTCTATGGAATTAGGCGTCGCTTATCCCACAGGCGGGTTCGCGCAGAAGGCGGGGGTCCTGAAGGACGATGTGGCGTCTTTCTGATCCGCCTGCTGCGCTCTGCCGCCCCTATTTGGACTTCTGAGGGCGGGGGTCCAGAAGAGAGAAGCGAAGCTCGCGGAACAACTCTAGGGAAAAGAAACGGATCTAGGGGCAGGGGGCAACTGCCGCGTAGAGATTGGGAGGCGGCGATTCCTCAGGCAGGCAGCGCTGCGGACAGCCGCGCCGCGCCGTTGCGTCAGCATGGAAGCGACCGGAGAAGGAAGGCCCTCTTTGTGTTTGTTTCCCGGCGGCGCGATGCGCGCGCAGGAGGCGGGAAAGGCGCTCCGTCGCCCTGGCGGTTTATTGGCGGCGCCTGAGGCGGCGGCCGGGCGGAGATGCGTCTGCCGTGCGAGGTGTCGGTGGCGAGCCGCCTGCTCCCCTCGGCGGGGCTGCGAGGGCCGGGCCGCTCCGTCAGGGCTGTGCTGGCCCTCGGGAAGCCGCCCGGAGGAGGAGGAGGAGTCTGGCTCCTGGTCAGCACCGCCCGACACCGCCCGGGGGCCAAGTACCAGGTGAGGGAGGCAGGCAGGCCGGGCCCCGGCCCTTCTCTCTCTCTCTCCCCGCAGGGAGCGCCCAGACCTCGGGGCCTCCGCGCCCCACGGGAGGGTCGCCTGTCGGGCGGAAACCCTGCCCCGTTGGGTTTTTTTTTAAATAATAAAACAATAATTTTTTTATTTATTTACGACAATGTAGGAAATAGCTAAGATCTATAAAGGGGCGACCAAATAGGTGATAAAATATTTTTTAATTTTTAAAGTGAATTTGGATTACTCAGATCTCGGTTTGATCCAGATGGAAAGGTGTAAATGGGTTATTTTAAAATTGGTTTTGCATCATTTTGTATAAAATTGTTAAATTGTGTACTGCGTGTATTATGATGACTTTGTTTTTATTATGTTTTATGGGCCAATGGCCGAAATAAATCTACCTACCTACTTATTTATACCCCGCCCTTCCCAGCCAAGACCGGGCTCAGAGCGGCTAACAACCATAAAAACCACAACAAAACATACAAAACAATCAATTTAAAATACAACTTAAAATACAACTTAAAATTTAAAATGCAGCCTCATTTTTAAGTAGCCCACTAATAAAACCATAAAGGAATAAAACATCAGGGTTAAACTAAAACCAACCCAAAGGCCAGGCGGAACAGCTCTGTCTTGCTGTTAAAGTCTTTTAAATATTATTAGTACTACGTCGTAGCAACGTGGGGGGGGGGGGCGCAATCCCATTGCACACCCAGCGCCCTTTCTTCCCGTGCAAAGAAGGGAAAGCAAGTGAAAGAAGGAAATAGAATAGAGCAACGAATTGCCTCTCTCCCCTCCTAAGACAAGTTGCCTTTCTTTAAGTCTTTTAGAGGGGGTTTTTTGCGGGGGGGGGGGTTGAGAGCTTTTAATGTATTTTCCTCCCTTCCCCTCTCGGGTTTTAACATACGTGTGGCTTGTGTTTTTGGGAAGTCGCTTTGAGTTTCTGTTGGGGCCCCTGGGAAGAGACTACTAAATTTAATAGTATCTGATTTTATTTATTAAAATTCTATGCTGCCCTTCATCGGAGGATCACAGGGCTGCTTACAATATAAAAGCAAAACAAAAAAAATAACAGACAAAAGCAGTAACACCCTCCTACGTGTGCATGCATGTGTGCACACACACAGTTTAAAAGGTCATAGATTGTTTAATTAGCCAAAGGCCTGGGAGAAGAGGAATGTTTTCGCCTGATGCCTAAAGATATGTAAAAAGGGGCCAGGTGAGCGTCCCTGGGCAGAGCATTCCTCAAGCAAGGAGCCACCACAGAAAAATGCTGTACTTGTGTTTCCGCCCTCCAGACCTCTCATGGAGGAGGCACACGAAGAAGGGCCTTCAGATCATGATTGCAGGGTTTTGGGCCCATTCCCATGGGGAGAGGCGGTCCTTGAGGTATTGTGGTCCTCATAATAGCTTGGATGCTTTCAAACTGGATTGGGCAAATGCATAGGGCTATCAATGGCTACTAGCCACAATGGCTATGCTCTGCCCTCCACAGATGGAGACACCATGCTTCCGAATACCCGTTGCTGGAAACTGCAAGAGGGAAGACTATTATTGTCCTTGGCTCCTACTTAAGGGCTTCCTCTGGTGAGCATCTGATTGGCCACTGTGAGAGGAGGATGCTGGGCTAGATGGGCCACTGGACTGATGATCCAGGAAGCTCTTCTTAGGTTCTCATGAGACTATTGCCCAGAACTGCCAGAATTCCCTCCTCTACGTGTAATGAGGACCAAGGCGAGGGTGCCATTCATTTATTTTGGCTATGAACAAGCATCCTCAGAAGAGCCAGGCTACCTCACCATGGCCAAGCAGGTGCCTATGGGAAGCCTGCAAGCAGGACCTAGGGATTAATAGAGGCCAACTCCCATTGTGCCCTGTCTGTAAGCTTCTAAGGGTCACCTGGCTGGCACCTGAGGGAGAAAAGTGCAGTGAGGGCTGCTGGGGCATTTAGGAGTTACTTGGATTTATCTGTAGCTCTGATCAGAACATGCGGGTTCCTTGAGAGGCAGAGAGCAGAAACAGAGCGACATGGTAACAGACACGTTAGCAAAGCTGGAGGACGTGCCCAAGAAGGGGCAGCAAAAATTTATCAGGCTTGAAGTACCCAGATACTCAAGGTGAAGTACCTCCTGGAGCTGAAGAACTAGATTAGGACACTGAAATTGGATACTAATTCCACTAGTGAATTGGCAATTACTTGGCCACTGTGTAAAATGCTTAAAAATTACAGATAATATGCTGATTGGAAAGCAGAAGCCTTTCCAAAGCTGCTTTTGTCAAATGTTAGCTTTGTATATGATTATTCGGCGGCCTCCCTCTTCCTGTTCTGAACTTGTTCTTTCAGTCCTTATCACATTGGTCCTGGTTTTAAGAGCCATGAAGCAGATCTGGGTGAATAGGGAACAGTGGAGGGTTAAGGTGTCATTTGCTCTTGCTCCAGGGGAGTGGGAAGCTGTACCACCAATATTTTAAGAATAACTTTGCTGAATCAAGCTCAGCTTGCTGGCCAATCACAGGGGGCTTTGTAAAATGAACAGATTGCGAATCCCTTCCCACATTTTTAAAGCCGGAATATCTGGTTGGCAATTTGAACATGAAGCTTGTTTTTGGATTCTCAGCAGAGACTGTTTACTCACAGGCTCATGGCTCTATTGTGCTCTCTTCCTTTTGAAAACAGCTGAGAGAGAACATAGAACAGCTCTTTACTAAGTTCGTGGAGGAAGGAAAAGCCACCATACGGCTGAAGGAGCCAGCCGTGGACATCTGTCTCAGCAAGGTACGGTGTTAGGCCAAGGGCAGCAGATGGTCTTCTAACTGCGTGCTCTCACTTGCCAAATTAGGATGGTTTCTAGGTAGCCCTTCTTGGATGGCAGGAAAAGACATGCACCCTCCCCCAACCTGTAACCTGTCTCTGCTGAAATGATTAGATTTGGGGTTGATTCACAGGAGTGTGGATGCAGCAGGAAGCTCGTTAGCTTCTCCTTTGATCTTCCAAGGTTAAGAAATAGCTGTTGGGAGCTTTGTGACGTCTTAGCCATCTCACAGGGAAGAAATAATTTTTAAAAATGCATTATAATGTACAGTATGTGCTTCATTGATTTTTAAGCAGAGGTTGGATGGCCATCTGTTATGGATGGTTCAGTTGTGTTTCCTGCATTGCAGGGGGTTGGACTAGAGGGCCCTTGAGGTCCCTTCCAACTCTACAATTCTATTATTCTACTTGTTTATGTTATGTAGATATCATATTGTTTGTTTGTTTTATTTAATAAATACCAGTTGCTGGGGATCAGGAGTGGAGAGAGTGCTGCTCCTGGTTGCGGGTTTCCCACAGGCATCTGGTTGGCCACTGTGAGAACAGGACGCTGGACTAGATGGGCCATTGGGCTTATGGTCCCCATGTATATTTCATTTCTTAAGCTAGTGAACAGATTGGGAGCAATATCTTGCAACTTAAAATACCTTTCATCAATGAAAAAAAAATTCCTTCCAGTAGCACCTTAGAGACCAACTACGGTAAGTTTGTTCTTGGTATGAGCTTTCGTGTGCATGCACTCTTCTTCAGTATCTAAGGTGCTACTGGAATGAATTTTTTTTATTTTTTATTTTGTTTTGACTATGGCAGACTAACATGGCTACCTACCTGTAACTTTCATCAATGTTGATGCTGGCTGGCAAGTTTTAGATTTGCATCACTTTAGAAATGAGGTAAATAAGAGATTTTCTCATTGTTTTGAGAATGATTTTAAATTTTAAGCTTTGTGCTTCAGAACAATGCAGGGTTTGGTTTGTAGGACCAGATTATTCATGGTCACGTTGTACAGTGTGACAATGCCGAAGCTTTCTTCTGCTCTCTCAATAGTTAGTCCTGTTCTTAAAGGCCCCGCTTAATATTAGAGCAGTATTAGCCCAGCCTGACTCGATGCCCCTATTGACAGTGTGGTTTGTTAATTGTGGCAGATACAATACTAGACAAAAATGCATTGTGCTTTCTTCCCCATTCGCTTTCCAAAGGCTGCCACCTGATTCTTTCCCTTGTGTTGGTGTCATGGTTCAGAAAGTGCCAGCGCATTGACAAAAGCGTTGAATCTGCAAATGCTGATTATCTTGGTGTCCTATTTGACTGCAGGCAAATGTCGGCCAGCTGAAGACTTTCCTCTCTGCAATGAAGCTGGCTGACCGAGGCACCAACGAGGAAAGCTTACCACTGTCCACCTTGGCCCCACCGAAAGCTTCTGAAGTTGAGAAGCCAAAGACAAAGATGACCATAACATCCAGGAAGGATTACCCTTTAACCCAGAACTTCCCGTACACTCTGGAGCAACTCCAGGCCTCTTACTGCAAATTAGCCCGCATTGATATGCGCATACTTTGCCTGAAGAGCCTTCGGAAACTGGACTTGAGCCACAACCGTATCAAGAAGCTGCCAGCCACGATTGGGGATCTCGTGTCCCTCCAGGAGCTCAGTCTACAGGGCAACCTCCTGGAGTCCTTTGGCGTGGCCCTCTGTAATTCCACCCTCCGAAAGTCGCTCCAGTCTCTAGATCTCAGCCAGAACAAAATCAAAGCGCTTCCAGCACAGTTCTGCCAGTTGCGGGAGCTCATTCACTTGAAGTTGGACGACAACGATCTGATCAGGCTGCCATTCAAGATTGGTCAACTGAGCCAGCTCCGCTTCTTGTCCGTGGCTCGGAACAAGCTCCCCTTTTTACCCAACAGCTTTGGAAAACTCTCCCTCGAGAGCCTGGATTTATTTGGCAATCCTTTTGAGCAGCCCAAGCCCCTTGCTCCTGACATACAGCTAAAAATACCATTGACTTTGTGGGAATATTCAGCTAGAGCAACGATCAATTACAGGTAAAGGGGGGGGGTTTGCAGGGGGGGGAGGAGGCTCTGAATCCCAGAAGCGTTGCATCCCTTTCCTTCCTATTGTTTCTTACAGTCAGTAATAATCTCAACGCTTTAGGACTTTTCAGTTATAAAGTCCTAAAGTGTTGAGATTATTGTTGAGTGTAAGAAACAATTGTAACGTGAAGGAAAAGTAGGTAAAGTTCATGGAAGAATTTCAGAAAGGCCTTAGGATTATGTGCTGATGTGCATTTGTGGGGTTTCCTATACAAATACAGTATTTAGTGACTTGCAGAAGATCCCAGATTCAGTCCCTGACGGCTCCAGGTAGGGTTGGGAAAGAGGCCTGGCTGGCATGGAAGCCTTGGAAGTCTCTGCAAGTCAGGGTAGACCTGAGCAGAAGTTCTCAAACTGTGGACTGTGGGCCACAGGTCCCCTCCACTACTCCGCTCACGTGGCCCATAGAAAGCTTGGGGAGCTCTGTTCCGCAGCCCAGGACTTTCATAATACAGTGTTTGTTTTGACAAGGATGCTGAAGAGGAACCAAGTGCATTAAGTGATCCTCTGAGACCTCCAGCAATCTTCCAGAGGTCTTCCAAAAGGGGAAAAAATGACAACTTCTTGTGTTGACAGTATTGAGCTAGAGCAGGCGTCAGCAACCTTTTTCAGCCGTGGGCCAATCCACTGTCCCTCAGACCATATGGTGGGCCGGACTATATTTTTTGGGGGGGGAATTCCTATGCCCCACAAATAACCCAGAGATGCATTTTAAATAAAGGGACACATTCTACTCATGTAAAAATACCAGGCAGGCCCCACAAATAACCCAGAGATGCATTTTAAATAAAAGGACACATTCTACTCATGTAAAAACAAGCTGATTCCCGGACCGTCTGTGGGCTGGATTGAGAAGGCGATTGGGCCTGAGCTAGAGAGACCAGACATCTGACTCATCATGGCAGCACCCTGTATTTACACGTACAGTAAATCAGAATGAATCTGTTAAGGGTTTTCAGTAAGTTGTTGAGTTGGGTGTTTGGTAATTTCAGTAATGTAAAGCTAGCCATAATCAGCAGAGGAATTGTCATGCTCATTAGGCCCTTGTAGGTATTGGGAGAAATTTCTCTTCAATCCCAAAATCAGTTTAGGTCTTAACCCTCTTGGCAATGGCTCAGGGAACATTGCCGTAGATCCAGATCTTGTTTTTGTTTCTGCGCAAGAAGTTAAGCCACTGTCCAGTATCACCCAAGGGGTTCTATGGCTGAATGGAGTTGGCCTGCCTCTCCAGCAACCAGTTCCCCTTCATTGCAGTGTGGTGGGATTGTGCAAGTTCACTAATGCTTGTTTGTGCAACAAGAACTTCCAGTATCTCACACCCTCAGTCATTGTCATCTGAGGCAGATGTTTACAGTTATGTTGCATAATAGCTTCTTTCTGGAATTAACTTTGTGGCATGAGTAAGGCTACTGGCGTTTGGAAGAGAATTTGCTTCCCAGGGTGTCAAGGCCAGGATCCGAGCAATGACACCATTGGATATGCATGCTTGAGGAGACTGGCCTTGCATCTTTCAAAAATAGCCATCATCCATGACAACACACTTCTTTAGATTGGACTTGCCAAAACAATTTACCGGTATGATATGCTCATTTTTTTAAAAAGTTGGATTTTTTTAATGCCACTGAGCCTGCCTAGTTTCAGAGATGGAGAACTGGTTGCTCTGTAGATATTGAGTAGACCCCTGCTCCCATCAGCCTTGCTAATCACCAGGGGTGATGGAATTTGTAGTCCTACAAAATCTGGAGGGCTATAGGTTCTCCAGCCCTGCTCTAGGTACTGCTGTTCTTAATGGGGGTTTTATAAAGTTCATATCCCAACAGTATCTTCTGCAAACAACCAAAGTGAGAGACTTCCTTTGGGTCTGATTGGGGCAGGTGGGGTGTCTCTATTTAGAACTGCCTCCCCACCCCCCGCTGCCCTCTGTCCCTGGCCTTGCAGACTTTTGCATTTTTACAGTACATTTCAGAGCACACACAACACTTTATCTCAGTTACAACCACCCCTTAAGATAGGCCTGAAAAATCCTCATGTTATTCTGTTGCCCTGGATTTGGGAGGCCAGAGGCTGAGACAATAACCACCTTTGGGCATTATAATATCATCGCTTGGGATGGGAGCCAGGGAAGTGAGGGTACTGGCTCCACCCCCTGGCTTTGTTCCATTTAACTGCCATCTCAGGGAGGGAAACTGAAGCGCTCAGGATTCTGTCCTTGCGGAAGCTCCCTCTTTGAATTGGAATCCTAACTTGGTAATTGATACAGGAGAGTGTGGTTCACGCAGTCGTCTTCCATGAGTTGGGACAGCAATTGGAGAACAAGGCGGTGTCCTGTCTTCACTGCCAGAGGCAGTACACCTCTGAACGCCAGTTCCTGGGGCTCACAAGCAGGGAGAGTGTTGCCTTTGTGTCCTGCTTGTGGGCTTCCCACTGGGGGCATCTGGTCCAGAACAGTGTTGGACCAGATGGGGCTTTGGCCTGATCCAGCAGCCAGGCTCTTCTAAAAGTTATTGTGGGATGGCAATGGTAGAACCGCCACGCATGTTTCTCATGCGCCCAACCATAGGATAGCTTAATGTCTTGTGAGGTTATGGCAGCTTGCAAAAGGCCGGTTCTGAGTTCACAAGGACTTTCTGGCTCTCAGCACTCGCTGCATCTCTTGGGGACATTTAAGTTAACTGTGCCATGGTCATTTGTGTTGCATAGACTTACAGTTTCCCTGTTTCACAGATTATTATTATTACTAAATGTCAAGTGTCAGTCCGTCTTCCCCAAGCCAGTGCCCTCCGGTTGATCTCCCATCAGCTCCAGTGAGCATGGCTGTGCTGACCGGGGCTGAAGGACGTATTACTCCAGGCAGCTGGAGGCCACCAGGACAGGGGAAGGAAGGTGAAATGGATTTTACATCTTTAATAAAGCTACATTATTATTTTTACCAGCTAAGGAGATTCCAGGTTCAGCAGTATGGAAGTCTTGGATGGTCACTTTGGCTCAGAAGTGTGTTTGGGATGCATACATTAAACACGTTAATTTAAAATGCTTGCAGCCTTCTTTCCAAGACAGGCTTCCAGGCTCTATGAAACTGCTCAGCACAAACTGTATTCACATCCAGGCCTTGTTCTCTTTCACAGGCTCCCATACAGCTGCCACGTCCTTCCTTCTCACCTCTGCCACGATCTGGACATGTCAAAGAGCTGTCACTGTGGGCGGGCCTGTCTAAGCAGCTTCATTCAGACGACCGTCACCATGAACCTCCACAGTGTGGCGCACACGGTTGTCCTTGTGGACAACATGGGGAGCACAGAGGCCCCCATCCTCCGCTACTTCTGCTCTCTGACTTGCTACTCTCAGTTCCTGGACAGACATCTGCAAAGCATCCGATGACCTGAAACCAAAAACCACATCTGGTCTGAGAAGCCTCGTTCAGCAACAGCAGACAGATGCTGTCTAATATCAAAAGCAATGCTGGGACACTAGGAAGGCATTGCAGAGATCCGTTGTCTCCCAGGCCTTTCCTTTTTTCATCATCCAGGAGGAAGAAGGGAGGCAGGCTTGCATTCTAAACAGAATGCAGTTTAGCGGTTTTTTATTTAAAGCAGCTCATGTTCAAAGTGTGTCTAGAAGTTTGGCTGCAGTGGAGCCTCTCTGGACGGCATGGGACTTGTTCGGACAAGCTCCAGGTTATTTCAGCAGTCTCCAAGATCTGTTCCCTGAAATGGTTTATGCTGATTTTTTTTTAACGTTCATGCCATTGTCAAAAGGAAGTTTGTCACGTTCACACAAACAGTTGTGTTGCTATTGAAGAACTGATGCAAAACTAGCGTGCTTCAAAAGAAAATATTGTGGTGGCCAGTTCACCATATATTAAAATTTGTATGCAGGAACTGGTTTTTCCGAGTACCAGAGGCAGGCACAGAGTGTTTTGGGAATGGTGCCCACATGTAGAAATTGTAGTTTGAATGGGCATGGGTATGTGATGCAAGAATAGGAAAGGATTGGGCCCCTGCTAGTCTGGATTTTGCCTGTAAAATGTGGGCTCTGTATGCAAGAATTATTATGGAGTGCATCATATGAAGCAGTTTTGCATTAGTTAACTTCTGAAAGCCTCTTTTTTTTTCCTTAAAAAGAATAAATAAATGCTTAAGAGAGTCTGAAATGGTGTGAAATGAGTCTTGCGTTACTCTTAAATGGAGCTGGGCTTTAGAAAAAAACATAGATCGCACCAGCATATTTCTGTTCCCTGGTCTCTGCTCTTTAGGATGGCAAAGGATTCAAAATTCACAAAATACAATGACAGCACAGACAGAAACCTTTGGCCCATTAGAACTGAATGGCCTCTCAGGCTGCTGTACTGCTTCCCACCTGTTCCAGCCCCATGGAGATAATAATTTCATTTTATTTTTACCCTGCCAATCTGGTTGGGTTTCCCCAGCCACTCTGTGTGGCTTACAGAATATATAAAACATAATAAAGCATCAAACATTAAAAACTTCTCGATACAGGGCTGCCTTCAGATGTCTTCTAAAACTTGAGTAGTTCTTTATCTTCTCAACATCTGCTGGGAGGGCGTTCCACAGGGCGGGCGCCAGTGAGGGAACACCCCCAGAAGGCCCTCGGAGCTGGACCTCAGTTTCTAGGCTGAGTGATGGGGGTGGAGACGCTCCTTCAGGTATACTGGGCCAAAGCTGTTTAGGGCTTCAAAGGTCAGCACCAACACTTTGAATTGTACTCGAAACGTACTGGGACAGTGTAGGAGGGTCATTCCATATCAAGTCATCCAACTTTTTTACCTCGTGTCATCCAATTTTCTTAATGATCAAAACTAAGTTCAAATCTAAAATAAACAAGACTTCACTAGAATTAATGCTTTGAAAGAATTCTTGTTAAGTACTAACAATAATTATTTCAAAGTGTTTATTGTATCATGCAACAGCAAGCTATCACTCTGCTATGGAACACATTTTTTAAAAAGCCTGACTTAACTTTTCAGATACCTTTTAATTGAATAACTTTCTAAAGAAATGCCTGAAGTAACTGATATTATAGGTTGAAGTCTTGTTTATTCTGTTATATTTTACTCCACAGAGACCCATTTATCCTAAATGGAACCCAATAAGGCAGACATGTATGTACAAATTTTTTTTTTTAATGTTATCCCATTGAGATCCCAAGATGAAATTTTGCAGGTAGCTCTTAAAAATATTAAATAACACAATTTCTTGAGAAAATTTTAATCATATTAGATTTTGTAACAAATTTAAAGTACACCCATCATGTGACATACATTAAAGCCCATGAAGTTCTGAAGAGATTGGTGTTTTTAGTTTTGACGTATCTCAATCCTGGGCTGAGCTTTAAATGTTTTTGTCTAGTCTGGCAAGGCCAAAATGGTCAATTTATTTGAAATTTCAAACCCTCATAACTCACAAACGGAATGAGATAAAAAAAATTTAAATTTTAGATTTGAACTTAGTTTTCCTCATTAAGTTAGTGTACAAAATATTAAGAAAAATTGGATGACGTGGTAAAAAGTTGCATCGCTTGATATGGAATGACCCAGGTCTTTCAAGGCAGGTGTTCTATGGTCTTGGCCTGGGCTGCTTTAAGAGTACTGCCAAGGACATACCTGGGCTTGCGGAGAGGAGAAGAGTATTGTACATGAAGTTCAGACCCCTTTTTTGTCAGAATGAAGTGACAAAAGGAATAGTGGGGCTGTAGTGTATAGAATAGATGATCCCTTCCAGAATTAAAATCCTCCGCTACTGAGGTTTCAGAGAATTCCTCTTCTGAGCTCTCCAACCTTCCCCTGTTCCTTCTATGCAACACGCAAACATTTTCTTTTTCAGTCTTGTAGTTCCAGCCAAAGCCTTCTTTTCGGCGTGTTTGTTTTTAAACTGCCAAGTAACTTGCATTTGCATCTTGAGTTCCAACGGGTGCTTCTTGCATCAGCAGCAGCAGGCGGATGTCTCAGGCCGCACCATTCCCAAGCAGGGAGGGCCCCTTCAGCACCCTCCAGGCATTGACAGATTAAAATGAACACGCTTGTTGCACCCATCTCAAAGCCTGGTGCCTGCAACTCCTCTTTTATTTAAATAACGTTTATGCCGCTACTTGGCAGATCAACAAAATCCCAGCAACCCGCATCCTCTTGTGTGCAATCCTGAAAAGGCACAACACAAAAGGAAATCTGGTCGAGAGGGAGGAGGAAATAAGCAAGTACCAGTTCTTCCTTACAGATTCTTCTAACAACCAGCTGCAAAGAAAAAGTTCTAGGAGACGACACCTTTCCCCCTTCTTTGCACGGCTGAAGACTCTGCACATGCTCTATGATACCCCATCCCCCACTGAGTTAAAGGGGGAGGCGGTGCTTGCACTTGGTTAAAGATGCAAAGGAGGGGGGGCAATTGTCGAATATTGCAGACCTTCCATGATGTGCCACTGTATTCCAGGGACAGTCCCAGATTTACAGAAGCTGTCCCAGTTTCTGATTTGATCCGAGAATGTCCTGCTTTTCCTTAGGACATCCCTATTTTCATCAGAGAAATGTTATGCAACCCTGGAGTCAAGGAGATGTGACTTTATAACCTTCAGAAGACATCTGAAGGAAGCCCTGTGAAGGGAAGCTTTTTAATGTTTAATGTCCATATATATTGGAAGCTGCTCAGAGTGGCTGCGGCAACCCAGTTAGATGGGCAGCTCATCATCATTGAACAGGATGTCGCTATTTTCACTGGAGAAGTGTTGGAGGGTAAGGAGTTCTGCGACCCCCAGCCAAGGAAATAGAAAACACTTGAAGGCAGCCCTGTAGGGGGGAAGCTTTTTAAATGTTTAATGTTTTTATATATGTTGGAAGCTGCTTAGAGTGGCTGGGGCAACGCATTTAGATGGGCAAGTTACAAATAAAATTGTTATTTTTATCGAATGGTTCGTTCGTCCCCCTTTTCGCCGGAGAAACGTTGGAGATATTCCAGTTCCGGCTGCCTCTGCCGGGGACACCCCCAGCGCGCGCCTGCTCTTCCCGCTGCACAACGGGGTCGCGGCGGCGCCGGCCGGTGGCTCCGGATGCGGAAGCCGCACGTGGAGGGCGGAGAGCGGCAGCGGGAGGAGGAGCCGGAGGCGGCGCCGTCGCTGCTGCAGCCCCGGCGGAGCGGAGCGGAGCGTGGCGGCTGGTGGCGCGTCCGGGGCGGGGCGGCTGGCTGCCTGGCCGGGTCCCTCCTTCCTCCGCCCGCCCGCCCACGCCCCATCCGGCCTCGGCGCGGGGACTGGCCGCTCGCCCGTTGGCCGCCTCCTCCTTCGCGCGCCCGGCCGAGAGAGAGAAAGAAGGCAGGCACGCAGGCACGCAGGCAGGCGGCCCCCTCCGGAGAGCGATGCCGCGCGCGCGGCGGAGGGCGACGTTGGCCGCCCGGCCGCTCGGCTGATGCGCCCCGGAGGGAGGGCCGCGCCGGGCCCGGCTCGCCGCCGGTCGTGATCGAAGGGGCGGCCGCGCGGGAGACGCCGCCGCCGCCGCCGCCTCCACCATGAGGCTCCGCATCTACAAGCGCAAAGTGCTGGCGCTGCTGCTCGCCCTGGCCGTCGCCGCCTGCGCCCTGGCGCTCTGGGGAGGCGCCGGAGAAGCCGCCGGGGGAGCCAAGCGGGAGGACGATCGGGCACCGCCGCCGGGAGACCAGCCCGGGGCGCCGGCCGGCAGCAGCAGCAGCAGCAGCAGCCTTCCCGCCCGGGCGGCCGGGCAGCGGCTCCCCAACGCGTCGTCTCCGGCGTGGCTCCCCGGGGAAGAAGCGGCCGCGTCGGCGCTGCTGGGCCCCAACCGGACGCTGCACTACCGCTCGCTTGTCTACCGGCTCAACTTCGACCAGCCCGTGCGCAACGAGGAGCGCTGGCGGGCGGCGACGTCGGAGGGCGGCGGCGGGGCCGCTTCCCCGGACGGCGTGGCGGTGGCGGTGGTGGTGCAGGTGCACGAGCGCGCCGAGCACCTCCGCCTGCTGCTGGCGTCGTTGCGCCGGGCGCCGGGCGCCGAGCGGGTGCTGCTGGTGCTCAGCCACGACGTGTGGTCGGCCGAGCTGAACGCGCTGGCCGCGTCGGTGGACTTTTGCGCCGTGCTGCAGGTCTTCTTCCCGTTCAGTCTGCAGCTCTACCCGGGCGAGTTCCCCGGCACGGACCCGCGGGACTGCGCGCGCGACGTGGGCCAGGCGGCGGCGCTGCGCCTGGGCTGCCTCAACGCGCAGTACCCGGACGCCTTCGGCCACTACCGCGAGGCGGCCTTCGCGCAGACCAAGCACCACTGGTGGTGGAAGCTGCACTTCGTGTGGGAGCGGGTGCGCGCCCTGCGACGCCACCCGGGCCTCGTGCTCTTCCTGGAGGAGGACCACTACTTGGCGCCCGACTTCTACCACGTGCTGCAGCGCATGTGGGCCTCCCGCCAGAGGGACTGCCCCGAGTGCCAGGTGCTGTCGCTGGGCACCTACGCGCCCGTGCGGGGACCCTTCTCCGGCCGCGCCGACAAGCTGGAGCTGAAGACGTGGAAGTCCACCGAGCACAACATGGGCATGGCCTTCGGGCGGGACACCTACGAGCAGCTGATGGGCTGCGCCGAGGCCTTCTGCACCTACGACGACTACAACTGGGACTGGACCCTGCAGCACCTGACGGTCAGCTGCCTGCCGCGCTTCTGGAAGGTGCTGGTGCCCGAGATCCCCAGGGTCTTCCACACGGGCGACTGCGGCATGCACCACAAGAGGCAGTGCCAGCCCGCCGCCCAGAGTGCCAAAGTCGACGCGCTGCTGGACGCCAACCGGCAGCACCTGTTCCCCGAGACCATGGTGGTGGGCAAGAGGTACTCGCTGGCCCCGCTGAGCCCCCACGTCAAGAACGGCGGCTGGGGAGACATTCGGGACCACGAGCTCTGCAAAAGTTACCGCAGGTTGCAGTGAGCGGGGCCACGCGTGGATGGAGCCTCGTCCTTCCCCCGTGGGGCCTGTGGGATCTATTACAGGCATGAGCCTGAAAACTGGGAGGGGGGGATGTATTGATTGGTTTCTGCTTTAATATGGACAGTGGTTATTACAGAGAGAGAGAGAGAGGAAAAAGAAGTGTTTCTGAGACAGAAAGGTCCTGTAGGGGAATGTTAAAAATAAACATAAATGCTACTTGTTTACTGGAAAAATAATTGACAATTTTTACCTAGGCCTTTTTATAAAGTGTTTGTGACACTTTCAAACAACCCTGAATTCCATTTTTCTTTTGAAGTTTGGGTGTCAAAGGCAGTGGGTGAGGCGAGTGCCTAAGATGACCGAGGTCCCCTGTCTGCTACTCATGAGCCCCCCAGTTCTGAACTGGTCGGCGCTGTCTGAACAACCCCTCACCCTCTCTCTGCCAACCACTTAACTTACTAGAGAGAATCAGTCATTCAGTATTCCATAATCTTGTACATGCTTGCTTGAAATTTGGTACCTTAATACCTGCAAAAGCCTTCTATTTTATTTGCTATGTGCTTATGAGAAAATTGGAAATCCATTTCTTTTCACTTAAATGTAGAAATATGCAACTTTTTTTTTTTTAGTTCTGCCAAAATAAAAAAAAACATGGTTTTTGTAATACAAGTCTTTCAGTGATCCGAAACAATCCCTTTTAATTTTTATAGCACCAAGTTAATGATGACACAGTGCAATGATACAAAGTAAAGCAAATTACGGTAACAACATAACATTTGAAGAACTGAACTGAAAACAATGACAACCATTTACCTCCTGTTACAGAAACAATTCAGGTTCCTGCGTAGGCAGCCCAGCTTAATGAATAATTAAAAATAGGGCTGGATGAAGAAAGAGAGGAGAGCATCCAAGAGCTAAAAGCCCCAAACAATATAAAGCAACAGCATATGGAGAAGAGATATACTAATTGAGAGCCTAGTCTACATCTGTGCTAAGAGGCTCAGTAACCTTCAAAAGCCCTTCTTGATGAAAGAGCACAGATTTAATTTAACTATGTATTGAATGCTAGAGCACAATCCCATCAGAAAATTCTGCACAAGTTCTTCATAAAGTAAATGGGCCTTGTGCAAAAGAACTTCCCAGTGGATTTTGCCCTTCCTTGCCTCTGGAAAAATGCACCGAAGATGAAATCCATTTATATGCCCAAAATGTAACAAAGGCCCATTTGTGTATTGTGGTGCAGTGATACAGACAGCAGCAGCAAGCACAAGATGGCAAAGTCATCTCCAAGGCATCTCTTAGACCTGCAGCAAAATGCTTTATTGGTGAATTTTAGTGTGTTCCTAGATTTTACAGGACAATCCAATTAGTGGAAGCTACTGAATTCTGTCTAACATAATTAACTGCTGAGTGTTTTCCAGAACTTGACTTTCTGGGATGCAAATGTGTTTCTTCAGGTTACAAGAGAGGAAAGACTTCATTAGGTTAGTCTCCCCTGCTCCATTTCAATTTTGAACATGCTAATTAATGTAGACAGAACTTCTAATTTAATGGCCTGAAGAGTGCTGATGTGTTTTCAAGCAAGTCTGAATTGAGAGTGGGTTCTGGTGAAATCTGTGGGACTTGGAAGAGGGTTACAATCCTGCTCCAACTGAGCACTCTTGAGCCCCCATGCAGATCGATGGGGACCAATTCTTCCATTTAAAATGTGCTAAGTTTTAGCTTCATGGTACCTGCTGCATCCAGGGTATTGATGCCTTTTCTTAAAAAAACAGTTGGCACAAAATCTCTTCCTGTAAAATGCAGGCAGTTTCAAAAGCATCCAGCCTAGCTATGGTAGGCAAATTACCGGTAAGCAGAAGTTCTAGAATGGTCTTTGAACTGTGAAAACTAGTTTGGCTGACAGAAAACAAGAGACCTGAAACACATTTCTGTTGTAAAACATAGAGCTGGGAATAGATCTATGTAGCTGCTTGTGGGGTGTGCTATTCTCTGTCCCAAAGGCAGTGGGACTACAACGAACAGGCCTGTCCCTCGGGGGCATGCTTACTTGGAAATCAATTCCATAAAAATGAATAGGATTAACTTCCTGTGAATGCAGTTTACAATCTGGCTATGACACCCCGATCCAAATTAGATTGTGCTGCATACATTTCAGAAAGGTTTTGAGTTCCCCAAAAACGGTTTTCATGCAAAGCACCCAGGGGATTTCCCAAGACAGTTGCAACACTCGGCGTTCAGGAGACTTGCATGGGTTTTGATGAACAGAGAGCAACTTGGGGTATTTATACTGGTTTTAGCATCCACCACGAAAGAAAGAAAACTGTTTTTTGCCCAGCTGGTGCTGTTGCATTTCTATCTACCTGTTTCAAGGGTGCTTGCAGAGTGTGAAAGGGACACCACAAAGGCAAGCCATACAAATTCACCCCTGAAAGTAATTGTGGCAGCACAAGTCATTGTGAAATGTGGGAGGACACTTCAAATAGTGGGTTGTTAGTTCCCTATCAGTGGAGAAGAGATGGAAATGCTGGTGGAAGGGGAAGTATGAAAGGCACTATGAAACCCTGAAGTTGTGATGAGGCCTTGCGCAAGAGCATGTCTCAGTTGGCTCAGCCGAGAGATGAATTAGCCTTCTGGCCACACAGCCGGCCTCTTCGCTTTGCCCTTCCATGGCGCAAGACGTCACAACCAAGAAGTCTCCCTGTTTCAGTCACCAGCTTCAGAACAAGCCAGCATCCTAAACGAAACTTCAAAGTCTGGTTTAAGATCCTCATTCCAAAGCTAGTAACTATAGTCTCCCAGTTCAGAAGAAATGGGAAGTTGATTAGAGACTTCCTGGTTTAATCCTGGTTGTGTGCACAGGCAAAAGGCACGTTCCTATTTCAGTTTAACAAACCTAGATTTAGCCTGTATGTTCCCCTGACTACTCGCAGCAATGGGATTTTTACTGTAAAGTCTGCTTGACTTTAATGAACTGCCAGTTTCTTTCTGAAATTCTGCAACAAGCTGAATGCTCGTCTAAACCCAGGGCTCTCCAGATGTTGCTGCACTGCCACTTCCCTCATTCCTGACCTTTGCCTGGGACTGATGGAACTTGATCTGGAGAGCACTGTGTTGGTAGGTAACCCCTTCCTGGAGTCCAATCCTTTCAAATCTCCCAAATGGAAGTTAACATTTCTGAGCAGATGGGACCGGTGCTTTGTTTCCGCAAGACTTGGGGTTGGGGTTCTGCACCGTCCCTTCCCTGCGCTCTTTGGAGGAAATGCAAAAAGTAAAACTTGAGGTTTTTCTCGCCGCAGAGCCAGCTGGGAGCTCAGCACATTAATCCAGTTCATACAACAAAGCATTCTGAAAGGCGACTGCACAGTGCGTTGTGTGGCTGGTAATGTACTGCACACTTCCATCCCGCATGTCTGTTTCCTTTAACACAGGGGGAGCCGGCCTGCTCCTGCCCTGCCCTTGCTTGTTCTGTGCTGACTCTGAATGCACACCCTCCCTCGCTCCGGTTTGGCCAGGCTCCTCCCAGTTAAACTGGGCTTGTGGTGTGGACGTGGCTCTTTCCTCCTCCCTTGCAAAAGCACGTTCTGACTCACGGCACTCCCTTATCTGCTGTTTCCCAGGACTGGGGTTGCTGGGGTCAAGCTCCAAACAATGGCCTGGTCCCCCGCCAACTTGGCCCATTGTTTCCATGGATGTGAGCGGAGCTGTTTGTGCGGGGCAGCTTTCTGCATCTGCTGAGAGTTCACTGCCATTTTCTTGTTCGCCATCCTCTCCCTTGGGCGTGGGTTTTTCTTGCCTTTTACCAAGCTCAAATCCGTTCTGCTCCAGCGGCTGTGAAAAGAAAAGGGGAGAGCTGTTTGTTACAGTTGTAGGCTAAAGGTAGAGAGAAGTGTTGCTGAAAATGGTCTCAGCCACCAAACAGGAACAACCTGGGCTTCCTCCCAAACAGGTCTCCCTTATAAGTCCGTACCTTCCAGTAAACAGGGCTGGAGATTTTTGCAGGCCTGGCAGTGGAAGCTGACCTACAAAGCTCTGGGGACTTGCTGAGAGGCAAAGTTGCAGGAGTTCTGCCAGGTGGGCTGCCCACTGTGTGCCCCTAACAGGAAAGAGGATTCTGGCTGGGTTATGCAAAATGCCTTGCGCTTGTCACAAAGCTGTAGTTACCCAATGCCTGGGGGCCATCTGGATCATGCACATTTCAGGGAAGGAGTCATGGTTTCAGCTTAGGAGACTCAATGTGCATAAGTCATAAGTGCTGCACTCATTGGTTTTATTCTGATTACATGGTGTACTTGGACTTTCAACAAGGAACCTCACCACAGACACCTCAGTAGGCTCATGGAATAATTGGAGAGGTCCTTTTGCAGATCAGGAATTGGTTAAGTATCAGGAAGCAGAGAGTAGGAATAAATGGCCATTTCTCTGAATGGAGAGATGTAGGAAGTGCAGTCCCTCAAGAACTGATACTGAGACCTGTGCTTTTTAACTTCTTCATAAACAATCTAGTTTCCCAGCCCAGTTTCCTGGTGATGTTAAATTGTTCAGGGATAATGAAACAAAAGGAGATTGTGAAGACCAAACTGGGTGAATGGGTGGTAAAATGGCAAACGCAATTCGGTGCAAACAAGTGTAAAACAATGCATGTAGTCTAAATTAGGGCAAAGGGGTGTTTTGAGCCTCAACACCTTGTTGTTGAGGAGGACTGCATCGAAATCCTCCAAGGACCCTCTTTGACAATGCCCAGAAGCAGCCAATGATTGGTAGCCCAGGTCCCCATGTCAACATTCCTCCAATCGTTCCTATGCAGCAGCATGGGTCACGCTCTGTGCTGCTCAAAAGACTTTAGATCAGCTCTCATTTTCACTGGCAAATAAAGCAATCCTCTAAGATACAGAATAAGGCACAAACTCTTGCGGTGGCTGGCAGAGTAGCCTGGAGATGAGCAACAGGTGGTTGCCAACCTCAATATTCTTGGCCTCGTGCTATCTAGGACACCAAGGTGGTCTGTGCTGCGGTGCCGGCTGCAAATGGAAAAAGCTCTTCTGCTCCAGTGCAGGACTGAGAAAAATGAGAGCACAGATAAGGGAAAACACACCACATAGATAGCAACCAAGAGGTCTGGTGTAGGCTGGAATTGTCATCCAAGCGATATGAAGCTCTGGTCTCCTTTCAATAATTAAATGTAGAAAATCAAATATTGATATTCATTGCAGTTGGCAAGTTTTCAACAGCTAACAAACAACAGGTGCCAGATCCAAGGTAGACTTGCAATGCAGCCTCTGAGGCTTTAAATGGAAGCTGTAAGTGTGAGACATTTTTAATTTACAGTAGGGGAAGCAGAAACACCCACAGAGTCCGTAAGCAGAGCTGGGCTACAAATACGGATGTTTGCTCTATCATTGTGTGCAGGCAATTAAAGAGAGTGCACCTCGCACCCCACCCCCAGGAGCAAAGTCCAGACTGCGGCCTTGAACTTTCAGAGTCTGATCCAAGATACAGGCTGGCTGAGGCACATGATTATTGAAATAATATTTGCAAATGCAACATGCGGAGCCACACCGTGTTCAGTCTATTTCAGGAAGAGATTACAACTCATCTGCTGCCATTTTTAATCATTTATTATTTGGGATATACTATAATTTTACAAATTGTGAAGTTCTTGTAATGATTCTGCAGATTAAGTTGGGAGGAGGGGAGGGAAGTGACATCCTAGAAACCCTCATTCTGTGATGGGAATCTGACCATTTGTTACAGCAGGCTATTTGAGAAACCACCACACAGGACCAAGTAATTCTTAAAATTATCTATGTTTTCAAGAGACTCTAAATATTAGGTGTCAGTCCAGCCAGCTGCCTCTGTTTATATTTGATTTTGGACTTCTATTCCTTCCAAGTATAGCAGACGATGACAAGTCTTCATGCTCTCCAAAAGGGCTTCAAAATCACAAAGCTTACAAGATCCGCAATAAGATGAGAAAAATCTGACATGCAGTTAAGATCCTCTCCAAATGCAGTGGAACAGTGTGGTCTGTTCTAAGTTCATGGCCATTAGGAACATCCTCTCTTGCTTATCCTAAATCTCTCTCCGCAATTTAAATTCAATGTTGCATGTCCTGCATCGAGTTGAAGCCAAATCTTGGCCCATCTACAGATTTTTGCACAAGCATGGCAATCTCACCGAAACACAGAACATTCCCAGCAACACATGCCAGGGTGGGGGAGCTTAATGCAGTGGAGTAGCAAGTTGCCATGTTTACTGAACATTTAATTTGGAAGTTTTCAGAATCAATGAGCACCCTTAACGCACAGGTACTGTGAGAGGTGTGTGAGGTCTCCTCAGAAGTAAGCATCCATACGCGCTTGCTTTTAAGCTAATAGCTTTATTTACAGCATCAAGCGTTATAGGTTTCACAATTCATCATCCGTCTCGTCTGAAATACCGGTTGGCGGCTGCGCCCCCAACATAAAAGCTTTGGGCAACCTAGGTGCCGCCTCCCCTCCTTCCGCTTCCGCAATCTAGACCTGAGCAGGGTGGCGCTGGTTGCCTCCCCTGCGTTCTCGTCTTCCATGCCAGTTGTCTCTGGGGCTTGGACAGCATCCTCCAGCCTCATCTCATCCCTGTTTCCCTCCACTTCCTGCTCCCCGCCTTCCCACTGCACTGAAGCCCTGGTTGGGTCCCTAAGCCCTCCTCCTTCTTCTGGCGTGGCTAGGGCTCTTTCTTCATCCCCCTGCCTCAGCACCACTTCTGGCATTAACGGAGCTCCTCCTTGCGTGGGCAATGCTTGTTCAGCGTCCCAGAGCTTCAACACTGCTTCCGGAGTTAATTGTGCTCTGTCTGCGCTGCCTGTGTCTTCCGACACTGCCTTGGGGCTAGAGCAGCCCCTGACAGGTACAAATATCCTTACAAGCAACAAGGTGTTGGGCAAATGGAACTGGATACAGGTAGGACAGTGACTGGTTACTCCAGTGTTGTTCATGGATGATAAGGCAGGCCTGCTGAACAATGCCTTACCTTTAATCTGATCTGACTTTTGCCCTCCGAGACATCCAACACTTCAATTAATGGCTGATGTTCCATCTCAGACGGGCTGGAACAGGACATCCTCGAAAGACTGTCCAGAAACTCATCCACATTGTCTTCAGTGACAAACCACCTTTCCTGAAGGGGAGAAACAAGTACAAGGATCAAACCTTCCCTTTGGTTACAAAACACCAGCCTTTGGCACCCCAAAGCTGCCGCAATCCCCAGCTCTCTGCTTCTTCTTAAAGCTGGCATTCTTAAATAACGGCTGAAACCTTCAGCTGTGGCACCCTCGATCAGAAAGTCACACACAACCAACTGGATCAGCAACAAGAAGATGTAGATTTTATCATGGGCTGACAGATTTCGTGTTAGTCAACAAAGTGATGCTTCACTTAAGGTATTTCTATCTCACTTTTCAAGCAATCTACTTATACTAAAAACCAGAATACAGTTGCCTAATTTTCAAGCAGCTCCTTTGGCCAAGCCTTTCATGGTGAGCTGCTGCATGCTTGCAAGTGATCATGCTTTTCCCCTATGCTGGCAAATGGCACAAAGGCAGGCCAGGCTGGGTTGATTTTGTTTCCTCTTTCTGTGGTTAGTCTTTTTGCCAAGGCCTTCTTTATGTGCATCTGTCTGAGGGATGCCATGGAACTCCAACGAAATAAAAGTCTTTATTGGCAGTGACACCTGAACTCTCGAATGCCCTCGCTACCCAGCCTTGCATCCCTGGCACCCACATCAGAGTGGCACCAGGCTAAGGTGTTTTTGCTCACAGAAGCATTTTAACCTTGTGCAGTACATTTTAATGATTAACCATTTTATCTGTTGTTTCATTATTGTGCTTATGCTGTGATACACCCAAATGTACACCTGTCTGAAGGTCAGGATGAAGATTCAATATATACAGTAACAGGCCAATTCTATGTTAGGCTGCATACATTTTTTTAAGGCCTTTGAGCAAAACTCCAGATGCAAAAGTGCTGCATTACTCAACCCCAAAAGACATTCACCAATGAGAGAGAAACGGAGGCCATGCAGATTTGTCAAACCTATTTTTCTGGCAAAGCGCCGGCGCCTTGTACAACTGTGTGGTGAGGATAAATTCAACAGGTGATGCTTTTTACACATGGGGTACATAAAGTGGACCATGTGACAATAAAATCTTCAGCCATTGAATTTTTGCTTGCCATGCAGTTGTAAAAAAAAGTAGAGCAGATCCCCTCTATGAGGAAATGTTGCAACATTTGGGACTTTTCAGTTTAGAGAAAAGGCAGGTACAGTACAAAGGCAATGGCGCCCAAAGGTGTTTTCTGGATTGCAGGTACATGCATGGTTTGTCCTGGAGCCAAGAGGTCTGGGGCTGCCACTTCCTCAGGGGACGGTTGGGAGAAACCTCTGAACTTAGAGCTCCAGCTAGAAGAAAACAGCAAATGGAATGGATGCCCCAAGGAGCTTTTTGGATCCGGCCTTTAAAGCTAAAGTAAAATGTCCAGGTTCACTGATGAAGCCAACTGCCCAGTAGGGAATTTCACTTTCCTTATTTGTGCCCATGTTCCCTGTCTGCACATCACTGAAAGAGATGGGTCCACATGCTGTCCTGGTTCATACGTACATAATGCTGAACTGTAGTTTAATAACAACAACAGTTTTATTATCTATACCCTGCCCATCTGGCTGGGTTTCCCCAGCTACTCTGGGCAGTGGTTTACTGTCACATGCACCAACCTGAGGGCCTGTGTGCCTCCCCTTCCCTGTCCTCCTCCAGTACAACCAAGAGGAGGAAATCAGAAGTGATTGCTTCCATCTGCAGATAACCAAAGTGACTCATGTCCAAAGCTAGGGGAAACTGATGAATGTTAACTACCGGTATATTTCAGAGGAACAATATTTCAAAATGCAGTTTATTAACTACTAGTAGACGTTAAGCCGGTTAAATTAACGGGCGCTAGAACATCATGGAAAGCGGGGACGCAGAGAACTTGCTGAAGTGCTCAGTGTACTTGGGCGCCCCGGCCAGAGCCGAATGGCCCTTCAGCAGGCAGCGCAGGAGGCGCATCGCGGCGGCGGCAGCACTGGCACCAGCCAGGCCCCGGCAAGCCAACTCAGCCGCCACTTGTAACAGCCGCTGCCGCTTAGAAGTAAGTCCACGCGAGCGCGCACCCGCCGCTTCAAGAGCCCGGCCGCCCGAAGTCTCTGCGCTCCAATCCCTGTGCCCGTGGGGCACATGCGCAGTTTCGCCCGGCCGCCCGAAGTCTCTGCGCTCCAATCCCTGTGCCCATGGGGCACATGCGCAGTAGGACACAGGGACTGGACGCAGAGACACTTGCACTTTATTACTGTAGATAGTTAACACTAATCATGGTCCTCAGTTTGGACAAAATAAGTAATTACAGTTGGCTGAAAACAGAAGAAAGAGCTTCCCATTTCCTTGTGGCTTTTCCAGAGGAGAGTGAGATGCCAGAGGCTCCCCCAGACTCTTTCTCATAACCTTACATCACTGTCGCCACTGTTTCAGAGTTAACAAAACCCACACATGCGCCCTTGAAACATGTCACTCTCAAGAAGCTTCGAATATATTAAATTACATTTCTATTTTAAAATATTTATAGGATGACTTTAGGAGCAGAACTCATTCAATGTGGCTTACAGCCTTATAAAAACACAACTTTCGACAGGAATAAGATAAATAAAAACTTCCAATAGACCCACAATGTTAAGAAAGCCTGCAATAATAAATACATGTCCATCCCAGAAATAACACACAAATCCGTCAGCCAACAGAAGGCCAATGGCAAGATGGAATATCACTCATAGGTAAGTCACTGAACTCAACTGGGCGTATCCTATATATAATAAAGTTGAAGTGTCTCTGCGTCCAACTTTCCATGTGTCAGTGGAAATTTTCCACTGAGCATGTCCTATAGGGACGCAGGGATTGGACGACGCAGAGACTTCGGGCCTCGGATTGGCCGGGAGCGGATGAGGGCGGGGCTATGCCTTTCCGGGGCGAGGGAGATAGGAAAAGGGAAGAGTGACAACATGCACGAACACTCAGAGGTAAATAGTGATGGGTTCTGGGTAGGGAAAGGGCTATAAGGGAGGATAGAGGTAGGAAAAGGGTAGAGGGGACAGAGGTAGAAAAGGAGTAGAGGGACCTCAGAGGTAGGAAAGGGGTAGAGGTGCCACAGAGGTAGGAAAGGGGTACATGGGCCACAGAGGTAGGAAAGGAGTAGAGGTACCTCAGAGGTAGGAAAGGGGTAGAGGGGGCCACAGAGGTAGGAAAGGGGTAGAGGGACCTCAGCCTGCTTTTACAAATGTTTCACCACATATCTTCTAGCGCCCGTTAATTTAACAGGCTGAACGTTCACTAGTTGAGAATATTGCACAAAACCACAATAACACTGTATGTCTTAACACTATATGTCAGCACTATGTCATGTTGTTCATTGGGCATTAAATATAAACAACTAATAAAGCACATTTTGGGTTCACAGTAGTCTTTGGAGCAATTGCCAATGGTAAGAAATAAAGCTAACAGACCCATTTTTGCCCCTTTATCAACAATACCCAGGGCTAAGTTATTAGAATTGAAAGTTTCTCTCCAGCAGACTGCAGGCATTTTAAAAGTAGGTCATGCACTGGATCTAAATTAAGTTAAGGTGCCTTTATGGTGAATTCAGGAAACAGGTTCAAAAGAAACTTAGATCTCAGAGCCTCTCTGCCTTTTTTCAAATCCTGCTGCAGAGGAGATCAGCTAAAGTCGGAGTCTCTACGGCAATGCAAGATGAAAGCCACAAAGGGGGGCGGCGGGGGGAGTCTCCTATGTATAAGGTATTAGCAATGGCCAGAAATAAGACATCTCCAGAAAGGCTTTCAGCAGCTTAATGAAGAGGTTAATAACTTTGGTGACATACGTTTCCTATACCAGGAAGGCAGCAAATTAAACTTAAATATTAATGGCCTCTAGAAAATGATGGTGCTTTTTATCAGCAGTTAAATCAGTAACAATTTTGATGGATAGATTTTTCTTTTCTTTTCAAAATGTATTCTCTATACTTTATTCTAGTTTCTGTGATGCATCAAGACGGCAAAATGACTTGAAATGGCCCTGGGTTTATTTCCTCCTGTCATTCCCATTTTCGAATACCATGTTACAATAAATATTCTAATCCCAGTTCTATATTCGTTACCCCTCTGCTTTGACAAATAATGCTTAGATAAATAGAAACTTCCAAAGCAAAGGTCAACAACGGCACCAAAGCAAACATCTATAAACCACTGAAAATTAGTACATAACAGCATACGGGGGCTCCTCTCTTTACTTTTAGCACTGCTTTCTTTACGCCAATGTTTCAAAACTCTGTTTTGCAGCTTACAATGTTTTTGAACAGTTTTATGTGCTAATGGGGTGTACTTTTAGCGAGTTGTTTGTTGGCTGCTCTGAGCATTTTCAAACAGAAAGGCAGGATAAAAAGAGCGTTGAAATAAACTGAACAAATAAAATCTGGTGGGAAATGTGGAATTAATTTCATCAGATATTTATAAAGGATAGGAAATGGAAGAACTGACTACTTTGCTCCACATTAGGGAGGGCACTAGCTAGACAAATATATTTGTTTTGGGGAAAGGGCATGGCGTTCAGAGAGGTGTGTTTTTTGCTTTGTGACTATCTAAAAGTTGCTCCTTGTTACACTAATTTGCTATAGAAAAAAGAAGAGGGGGAAATAACTGCTTTATACAGGTCTGCATGAAACCTTTATGAGTTGAGCATGATTGCCCCATCCCAGTGTTGCCAAAGAGAGAGCTGTCCATTTGTTTCTCCTCTCTGCTTCCTGTTCCTTAACCATTTACTTACTTTTTAAGAGGACCTCTCCTCTGATCTCACGACAGCTAGGCTTACAAAGGAGTTTAATGCTACTGTCTATCTGAAGCTGGACCATAAAGAAGGCTGATCGCCGAAGAATTGATGCTTTTGAATTATGGTGCTGGAGGAGACTCTTGAGAGTCCCATGGACTTCAAGAAGATCAAACCTCTCCATTCTGAAGGAAATCAGCCCTGAGTGCTCACTGGAAGGACAGATCCTGAGGTTAAGGCTCCAGTACTTTGGCCACCTCATGAGAAGAGAAGACTCCCTAGAAAAGACCCTGATGTTGGGAAAGATTGAGGGCACAAGGAGAAGGGGACGACAGAGGATGAGATGGTTGGACAGTGTTCTCGAAGCTACTAACATGAGTTTGGCCAAACTGCGAGAGGCAGTGAAGGATAGGCGTGCCTGGCGTGCTCTGGTCCATGGGGCCATGAAGAGTCGGACACGACTGAACGACTGAACAACAACAATCTGAAGCATAGACTAGCCTACAGCAAAGCTAGCACCAAATACTTCCATCCTAACATCGCACTGTAAATCCATTCAGATTACTAAAGCTGGTTTGGGAAACTGGGCATTAAAATGGAATTAACATTGTGGACGTAGTTTTATGGGGAAAGTGTGTATTATTAACTAAGGGGGATTTATTGCTTCCACCCTGGCTTCCAAATGGCTTGGAACCCATTTGTCTATTACATCGTTGCTGAAATACAAGGAGATGGAAGGAACATCTTTTTTTGATCAATCTAAGTATCTTTTAGCTGGCATTCTAAAGGTTTGGTTTGCATAAGATCCTGGATGGTTCAGTTGGTTACAGTCTGGTGCTGATTATGCCAAGATCGCAGGTTTGCTTCCCTGTATAGGACAGCTGCATATTCCTGCATTGCAGCGGGTTGGACTAAATGACCCTCAGGGTCCCTTCCAACACTTCAATTCTATGATGCTATGGTTGTGCCCTGAGGCGTAAGCCTGCTTCAGCTGCAGATTGAAGGGTAAACACACAGGCATTCCTCCCAGGTGAAGAAGAGTGAGATACGGTCTCCGGTCTGTTAGTGCCACCATGTGTAAGCAAAAAGGAATCCTGCTTTAAAACATTTATGTAGGTTGCTTCTCATAGCACTAAAAACCAACCCCTGATTTTTGGGGGAAACATACAGAGCAAGGAACTTCACTGCCTATCGGCTGGTGGTGACGACGAGAGCAGCAATTCCCCCCCCCCCTCTGAAAAGCAAACCGTGTTTCACCATGGCAATCCCCTTAAACGTCCATGTGCCCAAACCAATTCTACTTGGCATTTCTCCACTCATTTGGAAAACATCAAGAACTGGCAATTTTCCGCTGTTGCCAGCAAAACATGAAACTAACTGCTCCGTTTTGGAAAGGAACAACTAGGCAAACATGTAATCTGTGGATTGACAGAAACAAAGGATCCCAGAAGAACCCTTGCACCACAGAAAAATACCAAGGCATGGGGAAACCCAAACGTGCGCCATTTTAGAACATGCAAGATACAAATAAATGAGTATAAAACTATTTATGTGCTTATTACTAATGGTATCAGCTTGGAAATACTGGAAACCACAACTGTATGTTACTCACAAAACTGTGGTCTTAGGAGAAAGGTCGTTTTTCTTTTCTGTGGATTATATTTTACATAAAGTTTTCCATGTAGATTAGCACAAACTTTTATTTTAGTCTGTATTTCTTAGCTTATATGCAGTCATGATTACTGTATCATACAGTAATGCAGGGGGCAGCAAATTACAAGAGCAGGTGCAGGCAAAAATCACGGTGCAGGAGAAACCGTGAAGCCAGCCAGTGCCTCTACCTAGCTCCATCCTTATTTCAGACATTGTGATACATCGCGATGTTGGAAACCAGGTATTGCCCAGCCCAGGTATCTGTCTCCACAGTCATGAGTAGATTTGAAGCTTCCACTTCCATTTTCTATTAACCACAGCTTAGTGTTATGTCCAAACACAAAATGCAATTAATCTTATTTATAATTTACTGAAACAAGTCAGCTTCATAAACCATGTTTTGAATATGCTTTGTTTTATTAAACCAGACGTCATCAACCTTTTAAGCCTGTTGTGAGCACCAAATACAAACAGCAACCAAGGACAGAGCTCAATCCGTCCTACTGACTAGCACAAGAGAATGCTTCTTTCAAGTTTAATTTCAGTGGGTGGAGGAGACCCTGTAGGCACAAGGGAAGATCTCTGTGGGTGCTGGTGAACATAAGAGGACCCTCCTGGATCAGGCCAATGATCCATGTAGTCCACCTTCCTGTGTCCAACCAGATGCATATGAGAAGCCTGAAATCAGTTAATATATCAGTTTCTTGTAGGGCAGTAGTTCCCAACTGGAGGTCCGCAGACCCCAGGGGGTCTACATAACCTACCCTGGGGGAGGGGTCTGTAGCACCATTCACATTAAAAAAAAAACCCTACCATAGAGATATCAAAATTTTCAGAAGTAGGGGCTCCATGGCTTGCCTTTTGAAAAAACAGGGGGTCTGCAGTACTTAGCTAATTGGGAACCACTGTTGTGGGGAGTAGAATCCCTTCCCTTCTTGATTCATACACATATCAACACATGATTAGCACAAGAATTATGGAATAAAGAGACAACAATCCAGACTAATTTTCCCAAGAGTCATTCTAATATTGAGCAAGTTGTTCCCAACTGTGCATTAAATAATTAGTGTTATTAATCCTTTCTTGCAAGGGTTGGCATTCATTTTGACTACCTCCAAGTATGTTCTTCAACTAGTCGGCAGCTATTGGACAGGATTTACAGTCAAAATAAATTAAAAAATTTTCCAGTAGCACCTTAGAGACCAACTAGGTTTGTTCTGGGTATAAGCTTTCATGTGCATGCACACTTCTTCAAGATTTAGTGTTCGGGAACTAATGGTGCTGACTAGGGCTGATGGGAATTGTAGTTCAAACTAGGTTGAGGAAGGTTGACTTAAAAAGCCACCAATATATTCTCAAGCATAGCTCTATCGGTTAACCAGTTGCTGCAATGTCAGTGTATAACCTGAATATATTTCCCCCCCTAAGCATTCTCCTATGGAAGTACCGGTATTTTCAGTTGCCAGCTGGAGGTCATGCAAGAACTAATTCCACTGGTTAATTCCAAAAGAATCTAGATATGTGGGCAGGCTAGAAACGGGAAGACCAGAGCTGCTGTTAAAATTGTTTATACTGTAACAAGAAGATTTCTGGTTTCTTGGACCAAGACATGGATAATCTTGAATCTCTCTCTGTGAGAATGTCACTAAATAAACCCGTTTTTCTCATTTTATTCTAAGCAATGCACCTTTGCCTGAAGGCTTCATTTCTGGAATTTATGCTTTCCTGCATGCCTATTTCCTATATCTTATATCTCTCTATCTTCCCTAGAGAAAAAATGGCCAATTGTTGTCCATACTGCAGGTTGTCCATGGGCTACGAAAGGCAAAGACCCATGAGCACAGCTGAACCAACGCTGGCTGTACAGATCTTGCTCACTGGGACACATCTTCAGCCTCCAGGTTCTGTGTGATGGAAAACTTACTGTATTTTTCGCTCCATAAGACACACTTTTTTCCTCCTAAAAAGTAAGGGGAAATGTCTGTGCGTCTTATGGAGCGAATGTGTGGTCCCTGGAGCAGATCATGCTTTTTTTCAAAAAAAGAGAGAAGGGGGTGTTGAAAGGAAGCCCCCTGAGCAGCTATTCAGCAAACGATTGGGGAGAGAGATAAGGGAGAGAGATTCCAGCCCCGTCCCCTTGCAGAGGGAGGCTGTTTCCCCAGCGACATGGGACTGGCTGATTAGATTATCTGTCTGGAAACTGTAGAAATGGCTCTCATTCCTGCAGCTGCAGAACTGTGAGTTAAACCCCATAAAACAGGATTTTTTCCCTTTGCAAAGTAAGCTCAACAACTTTGAGCTGATCCTCAAAAAATGGGGCTTTTCCCCTCTAAAAACTAGGTGCGTCCTATGGTCAGGTGCGCCTTATAGAGCGAAAACTACGGTATTTGCTTTTGCTGTACTACTTGGCTGAAAAATCTGATGAAATGAAACCAGTCATCTGCAATTGAACCTTCTCCCATTTTTAGTCCTCACACCCAGCCAGCGGCAATGCCTGACATAAGGAGTTAATGGTTTCTGCAAACCATTAGATTAATGACCTTTCACCAGCCTCTGAGAGAAATGCCACCGTTATTTTTTGCCATCAATGATCCATACTGAATGAGATAATATAATTTAAAAAATTTTAATCAAAAGGGCATTTGATCTGTTAAAACCCTATTTAACAAACTGCTGGCCTTTAAGTAACTTCTGAACGAAAGGTCACATTACCTCTCTAAGAGATGCGACCCTTGCAGAAATAGCAGTGGGGAAAGTCCATCCGTATCAAGGGCTCTCTTTCTTTAAAAACTGCCATGGTTTTCCAAACCGAGGTTGTGCAGTTTAAGATGGGAGCAGAAGGTCAACACAACTAGCACTCCACCACAATACAAGATCCTCCACAGTGGTGGGTTGAACTCCAGCACAGGAGGGAAATTACTCAAGGCCACAACTGAAACACCAGAGAAAGAATAAAGATTTATCTGTTGCCAGAAGACAGAAGCCCCAACACCATCCCAAAAAAGGAACATGCTGCAGAGTCAGTGTGGTGTAGTGGCTAAGAGCGGTAGACTCGTAATCTGGGGAACCGGGTTCGCTTCCCTGCTCCTCCACATGCAGCTGCTGGGTGACCTTGGGCTAGTCCCACTTCTCTGAAGTCTCTCAGCCCCACTCACCTCACAGAGGAAGGGGAAGGAGAATGTGAGCCGCTTTGAGACTCCTTCGGGTAGTGATAAAGCGGGATATCAAATCCAAACTACTTCTTCATCTGGTTCGAGAACCAGAGCAAAATCACATGGGAGTTTGGTGTCTGTTTACAGGTCACTATATACTTATAAGCTCTTCTTCAACATGTTTCTGTTTAACAGCAGGGGCTTGATTTGATCAGTTGACTCTCAACTAAACCAAAAGCAAGCAGCAGCTAGTCTGGATTGCACCCCACTTTAAAGTTGAGTTTTGCACTCTGAACCTGGATGTTCAGAAGCTGTCTATAACAACAACAACAACAACAACAACAACAACAACAACAACAACAACAACAACAATTTATTATTTGTACCCCGCCCATCTGGCCGGGTCATCACAGCCACTCTGGGCGGCCTCCAACAGATATTAAAATACATTAAAATATCACAGGCTAAAAACTTCCCTAAACAGGGCTGCCTTGAGGTATTTTCTGAATGTCAGATAGTTGACCTCTGACATTCTCTTTGACCTCTGCTGTGGACAAAAGTGTCTTTGCAGAAGTTTGCTTGGTGCACTGGGTGCACCTGTTCCTAGAAAAGTCAGATCTGGCCAGGATACCTCACGTCCTGCGTTGCAACTGAACTAGCTTTTGTTTGAAAGCTTCAGCTGGCCCAGTATGCTGCGGCCAGACTGCTGACTGGAGCCAGTTATCAGGAACGTGTGGCTCCACTTTTAGAAGAGTTTCACTGGCAGTCGGCCCATTTCCAGACCCAAATCCAAGTGCTGGTTAGGACTTTAAACTTCTATTTCAAGAGTGAGAAAGCTTTCTAGCCCAGGCCAAGCTTGACAGGTGAAAAGGTCCTGCAAAACACCCCTATATAAAGTACAGTTTATTTTAGTCACCACTAGCATACAGGACTCAGTAGCTTCAAAACGTCATTTGTACTGGCATTTAATTAATATTTATGTGAGTTTGAATAATTAATTATATGTCAATGCAAATGATATTTTGAAGCTACTGAGTCCTGACATACATGGGTTCTGCCTTGCCAGAATGCAACTGTAGCTCTAATAGTATCTCATGTTGATGAGAGCTGACTCAATGCTCCAATTAAGTGGTTAAAAAATGTGTGTTTTTTATTCAACAGGGAAAAATATATATTCCCAGTGTCGGCAAGAAGACCAAACCTATATCCTCTCTCTCCTCCTCTCTGCAATTTTAATATGATGTTTTTCCCCCCAATGCAAAGAAACATTCTAGGCAACAGAACTCCAGAGAATCAGATTCATGAGCATTCGGTCTGGAATGTTTATTCACAAAGGTGGAAGTTATAACAAGAAATGCTGTTTTCAAGGAGCAGAACTGCAAATTAAGCTAGTTTGAGTATTGAAATAGATAGGAAGCATACTTTACTTTGCCTCTTCAGTTTCTGAACAAACATGATGATGAAACTGCAAACGGCCACACATTTGTTTACCAAACAGGTGTCAGAAGGAGGATGACAGTTTCAGTCCCCTGCTGACATCAAATAGGAGAAACTTTATAGCATATTACATCAGTAGCAAAGCAAGTTCAGGGGACAAGTTCTACTGTAGGGTTAGGCAGACACTATTCACTTCAGTACTACCGGTATCAGGTGCTTGTGTTTTGACAGCACCTTCTCCAGTTCCGCCCCAAGTAGGTCAGATGCAGCCTTGATGTGAAGCCCTGAACAGTTTGGGACTTAAGATTCCTGAATGACTTTTTCTCTCTTGTACAAGCCTACTTAACTACTGCCAACCATCCTCAAGAGATCCTTCTCAAGCCTTTGGAGGCAAGGAGAATGGAAAGAGAGCAGTGGGTTGCCATACTAAAAGGGGGTAACGGTCACTACTTACTATGGAGGTTATTTTCTTTTTATCACTGTGGTTGGGAAGGAAAATGTTCCCAACACCCCAATAAAGGTAAAGGGACCCCTGACCATTAGGTCCAGTCGTGTCCAACTCTGGGGTTGCGGCGCTCATCTCACTCTATAGGCCGAGAGCCAGCGTACAGCTTCTGGGTCATGTGGCCAGCATGACAAAGCCACTTCTGGCGAACCAGAGCAGTGCACGGAAACACCGTTTACCTTCCCGCCAGAGTGGTTCCTATTTATCTACTTGCATTTTGACGTGCTTTCGAACTGCTAGGTGGGCAGGAGCTGGGACCGAGCAACGGAACTCACCCTGTCGAAGGGATTCAAACCGCCGACCTTCTGATCAGCAAGCCCTAGGATATGTGGTTTAACCCACAGCGCCACCTGGGTCCCTCAACACCCCAATAGCTACCGGTATGAGCAATAAGAAAACAACCGCAGCACTTCAACTTAAAATCAAATGCATCTAGCTGGCCTTCAGGTAGAGGACTAACTGGGGCCTCACTTGCTTAAAGTTAATATGTGCTTTACTACCCTCACAAATCCTAAGAATGGAAGAAGAACCTTGCTGGATCAGGTCAAAGACTCATCGAGTCCAGCATCCTGTTGTTCACAGTGGTCAACATGATGCCTCAGGGAAGCCCAGCAGCAAAACATGAGCACAACATATTGAAAATGAATAAAAATTATTCACAATAAAAAAACAACCCCAACATGAGCACAACAGCACTCCTTCTCACTGCCTTGGCAGCAGGCGTAAGAAATAGCCTTATATATAGCCTTATATTTTGATGTATTTTAATATTTGTTGGAAGCCGCCCAGAGTGGCTGGGGAGACCAGGCCAGATGGGCGGGGTACAAATAAAAAATTATTATTATTATTATTATTATTATTATTATTATTATTATATACTCTACGTATTTGTCTAGTCTCCTTTTAATGCTATCCAAATTGTTGGCCATCTTGTGGAAGCAAATTCCATCGTTTAACTATGCGCAGTGTGAACCCCGAGACCTTCCTGTTGCTGACACATTTAACAAGGAGCCTAGTGGGGAAAGTGTTGTCTGTAAATCAAGGAGACCCACATTCAAATCCTGCTCAGCCATGAGGGTCACTGGTGATGTGGGGCCTATCACATTATTAGTCTCAGCATAATTTACTTCAAAGTGTAGTTGCGAGAATAAATTTATGGGATAACAAGTGAGTGCGCAATGCCCCAAGGAGAAGAAGAGCAGAATAAAAATGAAAAAGGGCCTCAAAAATATACCATTGATTCTGCTACACGCTGAGGGTGAGAGTGATATGAAATGTAGTTTTACCTGCAAGGAATCACCATTTGGGCCGAAATACATCTTTCTCCAAAGTCCAGTGGTCTCGAGAGACTTGGTGAGGGCAATAACAGCATTATCGAGGGACACATCAAGTCCAAACTCAGGGGGACTCAGTCTGTTTTCCGGAGGAAACTGCAAGAGGAATGTGTAAGAAGCAAAGTCTTTGCTGGCAAAACTAACTTTGTAGCAATTTGTTCCTACTTCCCCCCTGAGGCTCTGGGGAACAATGCCTGGGACCTGCAAGATCAGCCTCAGAGAGTTTTCATCCTGAGTGCATTGGAAAGGGGGACAGCGGGCGGCTGTGCTTGCAGGGGGCACTGGAGAGTCAAGGCAGCTAGTAGGGCTTTTGGCAGAATCTGGATCAACGGTGGGGCCCTCTGTGGGCAGCAGAGGAGAACCAGAGGTTATGTTTGCAGGACACAGAGAGGCAGGTGCAGAAATCTGCACGATGCTAGTGGTACTGGGGCATGCTGGTGGCGCAGGAAGCTCGCTTCTTGTCGAGGGCAACGGATCCTCACCTACATTAGAGCAGTCCAGACCCGACAGGGTTGCCACAGAATGGTCCAGGCTGTCACAGCGGGACACAGGTGGAGGAGCCACGATGCCAGCGGGGCACGGCGAGGGCACCACGTCGCTGGTGACATGGGTGCTTTCGTTCAGATCCATGTCGGCGCAGAGATGCCCCTGGCTTACTCCCGCAACAAGGCCGGGTAGCTCCACTGTACTGTCCACGCACGTATCTTCACGCGGCGCAGCAGGCAAACCCGCGGCGCCGCCGCTGCTGCTGCCGCCAGTGCCGGCGCACGTCGGGAGCGTCGGACGCGTGTCCTCGCCGCGCGGGGAAGCCGCCGGGTCGCTTTCCGCGGGAGCCTCCGGGCTGCTGGCACCGGGGCTCCGAGGACGGCCGGAATCGTTATTACCCGGACACGTGGAGGAGCCGGGCTCGGGAGCGGCCGGAGCTCTTTCCGCAGCGCACCCCGGACTCGCCTCCACGTGGGCGGCAAGGGGCGCTTGCTCTGTGTTGTTCGTGGCTGGGATCGGGGCGCAGCCCGGCTGCGGTTCTCCGGGGGCAGCCGAGCCGCCGGTTTCCGAAATTGGTGGCGGCTCCTCCTCTTCCTCCCTTCCTTCTTCTTCCTCCTCCTGCTGCCGGCCTTGCTGGCTGCAGCCGGGGCTCCCCTGCTCGGTCTTGGCCGGCGGCAGGACGGGCAGCACGACCACCAGCTGCCTCTTGGCCTTGTTGAAGGTGGCCTTGCCGGCGGCCTCGTCCACGGCGTAGGGCAGCGGCAGGCGCAGGCTGTAGGCGGCGGCGGGGCGGCGCGACTCCAGCTGCAGCTCCCGCCCGCGGACCTCGAGCTGCGCCTGGGCGGCCGAGCTGAGGCAGGGCAGCTCCACCGTCACCACCAGCTCGCGGGGGACCGGGCTGGGCGCCGAGTCGCGGCTGCAGCGGTAGTCCTGCAGGTCCACGTACGAGCGCTGCCGGAGGGTCCAGCGCGGCGTGGTGGCCTCCGGGGCCGGCTCGGGCGCCGAGCACGGGGCCTCGGCCGGGCGAGGCGGGTAGGCGTAGGGCGTGGGGAACGGCGGCAGCGGCGACGGCGGCGAGCAGCCCTCTTCCTCTCCGGCTCCCCCGGGCGGCAGCGGCGTCCGGAGCAGCGTGGCCTGCGGGACCCCCTTGTACTTGGTCCCCCGCAGCGGCACGGCGTTGGCGCGGTCCAGGCCCGGGTGGAAGTGGCTCTCCACCGCCTCCAGGGCCGTGTCGCTCACCAGGCGGCGGAAGCGGGCCGAGCGCGCGGCCAGGCGGAGCGCGTCCGGGTGGAAGAGCACGTCGTAGACCAGGCGCGGCGGCCCTCGCGGCTCCCCGGCCCCCCGGCGCCGGCTGCCCAGCTCCTCCCGGGCCGGCGCCAGGCAGTGCGGCAGAGACCAGCGGCTCCCGCCGGGCTCCGGCCGCGACTCGGGCCTCGCCACCAGCCCGTTGCCGCACACGTTGACGTAGCAGCGGCGGGAGCCGGCCTGGCTGGTCCGCAGCACCCAGCCGGGCTCCGGGTGCAGGAAGCGCGCCTCCACGCCCCGCTGCCGCTCCAGGGCAGACACCTCCGCCTCGTACACGGCCCGCTGCGCAGGGTCGCTCAGCTCGGCCGCGTAGTCGGCGAACAGCTTGCGGAAGCCCTCGTCCTGGAAGGCCTTGGTCAGGCGCTCCACCTCGTCCCCCGTCAGCTCCAGGTCTTCCAGGCTCGAGCGGCCCGCCATGCCCGCCCTCGGAACCGGGAGGCGCGACGGCCCTCGGAAAGCGCCCGGGGAAGGAGGGTGAAGCGCGGACGCCGACCCGCACACGGCCGTTGCTATGGCAGCGGCCCTAACAAGATGGTGGCGGCGAGGACCGTTGCCATGGAGACGGGGCCCGGCAAAATGGCGGAGGCCGCCGTTGCTATAGAAACGACCCCGGCAAAATGGCGGCGAGGCCGCAGTCGCTGTAGAAGCGTTCCTAACTTAGGTGCCAGGTATTTTCGCACCGCCTAATTAAATATTTTAGGGTGACGCACACCTCGCAAGTGTCTCTCGTGCCTGTCTGAGCGGCCCGGAGATTCCTGTCGCTTTGTTCTGAAAGCAGCAACGAGCTGCCGTTCCTAGAGCGGAAGGGAACTATGAAAGAGAGGAGCTTCCGTTCCCCGTCTCGCTTTTCGTGTGCGGGTCTGTCCTTCCTGGCAAAGGCGCTGGAGGCGGGGAACTGGGGAGGAGCTGCCAGATCGGAGGAGCCAAGTCCTAAGGGCCAATGTACCTTCCTCTCCCCCCCCCCATAAAACATTTGAGGGGGGCCTCCCCCCAAGTTGATGGCCATTGCCTTTCAAATAGGGTGAGCCAGATCAAGAGGAAGACACGGAGCGGGTGCTGGGGCAAAGCGGTGCAAATGGAACTTCCCACCCTGGGAAGCTAAAAAGCACTGGAGAAACATTTTATCTTGCCTTGAACGGCCCCTGGCCTGATCCTGCAGGCTCTTCTGATCAAATAAACCAGAATGAACACTGTTTCCCCAGCATCTGTCTTGGGAGACCATGGAAGACTGTGTCTTTGGCAGTGAGATCCAGTTGTTGGAAGGGAACAGCGCCAGCTGTGGGTGTTGTTGCATCTGGGACAGAGGAAGTGGTCCAGTTGTGCTGCTGCAGATGAAGAAAGGATTTTCTCCTCCCATGTGCAAATGTTCCCCTCTGGCTGCAGCCTCTGTTCACAAATGTGACTTATCCCTCCATCTGAGTTTCTTTGCATGCCCAGTTTTCCTTGAACCAAATCCCCCTCCCCCAAAAGGAAGGCAGCATCTGGATCCAAAGGAAGAACATGCATGATCTGAAAATGGACCCCCCATACACCCCTGGGACCCCCTTCTCCCCATTGCACCCTCAGGGGGAAGAGAGAGGAGAGACTCACTGGATTTCAGGAGGGGCACCAAGGAAGCTTTGGCAAAGCAGAGAGAATAAACCAACCTCCTCTCTGCATGCAGGAAGGGATGTGGGAAGGAGAGAATTTAGCCATGGAGGACATTCACCCCTTCACTTCCTCTCCTCTCTAGGAATCCTGCTCTGCTCCTTTTAACCCTTGCAAAGCCCAGGGCACCGAGCCCACCCCTCCCTCTCCCTGCCTGCAGTTTCCCCGCTTCTGCGCCTGCGCTTAGGGGTCCCATCTGAAAGGAGTGTTCCACAAGAGCACTTTCAGATCCATCCCAATGTCCTCTTCTTTTGTCCCATTACTCCCCTCCCTCTTCCTTTTCTTCTTCTACTTCCGCTTGTCACATTTCCTCTAATTCTCCAAAGTCTTTTTTATTATTAACTAGTTGAATTTAGCCCGTTAATAACGGGCACTAGAACATATGCCGCCACCTCTCCCGGCAGCCAGGGCTGAGGCGAGTCGACAGCGGCCGCCTCAGCCCTCTTTTCCCAGCACCGCCGCCGCAGCCGCCTCCTCTCTGCCTCAGCGTCCGCGAGGCGAAGTTTAGCCGGCGGGCCATGGAGGCTGCTTCCGAGGGGGCGGTGTGCGAGGACGCACTGTTGGCGGCGGCGGCCGGGGCTGCGCGGGAGGAGAAGAAGCAGCGGCCCGGGACGGGGCAAAGAGGAAGGAAAAGGCGGGGCCTGGTCGGCAAAAGCATCGCCCCTGGCGTGCGGCGGCGGCTCGAGGCGGACACAACTTCCACAGGACGGAGCCCCCGCCGGTGCCCTGAGGAGAGGAGAGCGGCGCGAGCTCCGTGCGAGGCAGCGGCACTGACCCAACTGACGACGTGCGTGCGCCGCCGCTGCCTCTCGGACACGCCCCCCTCTCTGCCCGCTCCAATCCCTGCGTCCGTGTGGGACATGCGCAGTGGAAAGTTCCACTGACACACGGACTGGACGCAGGGACACAGGGACTTTATTATATAGGATTTTTCATTAATTTCCAATTGATACAATACCAAATCTTGCCACATTATAAATAATAAAAACCAAGAGTTTTTTTTTGTTTTGTTTCTTGTTCCTGCTTTTCTCTCTCTTATTTATTCCCAATATCATACCAATCTTAATCCTTTATCTTATCTTGACAGCCACTGGTATGCGGCTTTCATCGTATTTAACAGATCTATATGTAAATTAACATGCAAGATGAAAATTTTGTTCTTCTTCTTGTTGTTGTTGCCCATCAATTGTTTTTGGTGCAATCCCTCCTCAGAAGACCCTCTTTCATTCCACCGTCTTATCTTCCAGGACTCTGGGCTGTCTTCCAGCTTTCATTTGTTTAGTTAAAATTAAGACACAGCGGTCTTTCATGTCTTTTAACGAACTGATATGTTCCCAAACCGAAGAATCTTCCGTAAGAGACCATACCGTGGGATATATTTCACAGTTAATAAGTATTTGGTTCCTCTACAATCCAAGCTTGCTCCCCCCGGGCCCTAAGGGAAGCTTACAAAGATCAAAGAGTCACCTTCACTTTTATAAATCCACAAATGACAAAAGTCCATGCAAGCAGATGTGGTTTCCTGTGTGAAATATTCCCTAGTTGTAATCTGCCGGTTGTCTTCAGCCCCCTTTGAGAGGGGCCCCTTTTTTTCTAATGTGCCATCATTTGCGCCATTCTATCACCCCCAGCTGAAAACATATTTAATCCTGTATTTGAACAAATCTCTTCCTATCTTCAAACAAGTTGATACCTTGGCAGTTCTAATTAGAGCCCGCCACAAAGGACCGCGCCATTAAACATCAAATTCTCAAGTTCATTATAAAGTTTCACTTGCATTCCATTTAATTAATTGAATCTTTCTCCATGAGGCTTGCCAAATCACGAAATGGCTGTCAGTATTGCATGTTTCATTCTTTCATTGCACAGTGTGACATGGTGCCTTTAATTGCCTAATTACCTAATGTATTTTTGTTTGAGAACAGGAGTTATTTATATATCTCCTCCCTCTCCCCTCTGGGCATTGCCCTCCTCCCCTCTGGTGCTTGCATCTGGCTTTTGCTGAAGGATACAGGTGCATGAGTCAGCTCCTCGCTCTCTTGACGCAATATTTTCTTTTGTAAATAAATCTTGAGGCTGCATTCCAACCACAGTCTGCGTCTGCTGTACTCTGCTACTACGGGCTAAGTTCCTCACCATTCAGACAAGTGAGGGAGGGCATTGGCCCAACAGTACCCTGTTTCCCCTATTTTAAGACGTAGTCATAAAATAAGCCATAGCAGGATTTTTTCGCATTTGCGAAATATACCGGTAAGCCATACCCCGAAAATAAGCCATAGTGATAGCCGCAGTTCTGGAGGGCGCCAAGGAAAACACGGGGCTGGGCTTACGTAATAAAAATAAGACATCCCCTCAAAATAAGCCATAGTGCGTTTTCTTGAGGGGAAAAAAAAAATAAGACGGTGTCTTAAAATAGGGGAAACACGGTAGCAAGTATAAAGAAAGGTGAGACGCTCACATCACATATTCTGTAGCAGAGCGACGAAAGTCCTTTCAAAGTCCGAATTCAAATCTTGGTTGAAAAACAGGAATGCTCCCGCTCATGGTGTTGGCATTGGAGAGTTTCCAATTCGTGCAATGCTAAACACCCAGAGCCCCTGCCGCTGCATTCCATTGTAGCGAGCAGCAGATATTGGACGGCCCCCGGGTGAAGGCACGTCCGCCCCATCCCTGCGGGGTTCAACAGGGATAAGTACCCCCAGATTCACCTTGTTTAATTGCACGACTGAGGTCCGGTGTCCTGGGAAAGCAGCCAAACGCCATAGGCCATCACACCGGAAGTCTTCTCCAAAGTCTTTTTTTATATTTTCTCTCTGATAGTAAGAGCTGACAGTGAAAAGGAAGTCTCTCAGAAGGGGGTGGACCTTCATTGGGGGGTTTTAAGAAGAAGTTGGATGGCCATCTGTCATGGATTCTTGAAAGGAGATTTCTGGAGGGGGTTGGACTAGATCCTGAATCTGTAATTCTATAATTCGCCCTGCTGTGAGATCTTAAATTGACTTTTTAACATGTGAAATTTTATACACATTCCATGTGCTGATATGCTTTCAACCCTGTATGAATTATGTGGTGGGCCAAGACTGAATCTTTCCCCACATTCCAAACACTAAGACATTTTCTCTCTTGTATGAATTCTTTGGTGGGAAGTAAGACCTTCCTTCCAACTGAAGCCCTTTCCACATTCCAAGCAGTGATAGGATTTCTCCCCTGTATGAATTCTTTGATGAGAAATGAGATTGGCCCTTTTACTGAAACTTTTCCCACATTCCAAGCATTGATAGGGTTTTTCCCCTGTATGTATTCTTTGATGGGAAGTGAGCTCACCACTCCGACAAAAGCTCTTTCCACATTCGAAGCATTGATAGGGTTTCTCCCCTGTATGAATTCTTTGATGAGAAGTGAGACTAAACTTCCGACTGAAGCTCTTTCCACATTCCAAGCAGTGATAGGGTTTCTCCCCTGTATGAATTCTTTGATGATTAGTGAGATGGATGCTTTGCCTGAAGCTTTTCCCACATTCCACACACTGATAGGGTTTCTCCCCCGTATGAATTCTTTGATGGGAAGAGAGACCGTTGCCGTCACTGAAGCTTTGCCCACATTCCAAGCACTTATAGGGCTTCTCCCCTGCATGAATTCTTTGATGGGAAGTGAGCGTGGAGTTCTCCCGGAAGCTTTTCCCACATTCCAAGCACTTATAGGGTTTCTCCCCTGTATGAATTCTGTGATGGATAGCGAGGTGACCCTTCCGATTGAAGCTCTTTCCACACTCCAAGCATTGATAGGGTTTCTCCCCTGTATGAACTCTTTGGTGGGAAGTGAGCTTGGAGTTCTCCCGGAAGCTTTTCCCACATTCCAAGCATTGATAGGGTTTCTCCCCTGTATGAATTCTGTGATGCAAAGTGAGACTGTTGCTGTGTCTGAAGCTTTTCCAACATTCCACACACTGATAGGGTTTCTTCCCTGTATGAATTCTGTGATGGGAATTGAGACCCTGCCTCTGTCTGAAACTCTTTCCACATTCCAAGCAGTGATAGGATTTCTCCCCTGTATGAATTCTTTGATGAGAAATGAGATTGGCCCTTTTACTGAAACTTTTCCCACATTCCAAGCATTGATAGGGTTTCCCCCCTGTATGTATTATTTGATGGGAAGTGAGATCACCACTCAGACGAAAGCTCTTTCCACATTCGAAGCATTGATAGGGTTTCTCCCCTGTATGAATTCTTTGATGGGAAGTGAGATTCACCCACTGACTGAAGCTCTTCCCACATTCTGAGCACTGATAGGGTTTCTCCCCTGTATGAATTCTGTGATGGGAAGTGAGGTGACCCTTCCGACTGAAGCTCTTTCCGCATTCCAAGCACTGATAGGGTTTCTCCCTGGTGTGAATTCTTTGATGGGAAGTGAGATTCGGCCTCTGACTGAAGCTCTTTCCACATTCCAAGCACTGATAGGGTTTCTCCCCTGTATGAACTCTTTGATGGGAAGTTAGATTCTGGGGGTGACTGAAGCTCTTTCCACATTCCAAGCACTGATAAGGTTTCTCCCCTGTATGAACTATTTGATGGAAAGTGAGACTGTGACTTTGACTGAACCTCTTTCCGCATTCCAAACACTGATAGGGTTTCTCCCTGGTGTGAATTCTTTGATGGGAAGTGAGATTCGGCCTCTGACTGAAGCTCTTTCCACATTCTAAGCACTGATAGGGTTTCTCCCCTGTATGAATTCTGTGATGAGAAGTGAGACTGTTACTGTGACTGAAGCGCTTCCCACATTGTCTGCACTGATGCAATTTCTCCCTATTCTTTCTTTTGTGTGAAGTCTGGCTATCTCTCTGAACGAAGCTCGTTCTTTGATGGGATGTGGACTGGGAGCTCTGACGGATGTTCTCTCCACACTCTGAATATTTATTTGACTTCTCTGATATGTGGATTCTGTTGTGGCCCCCCTTGTTCTTCCCTTCCAATTCACCATCATCTGCAATGAAGAGAGAAGCTAATTAGAGCCTCAGGAAGAAATGGAGCTCTAGATTAGTGAACAAAGTTAATGAATGCTTGTGACAGATAGATATGAGGCCTTCCTATAGAATCATAGAATCCTAGAGTTGGAAGAGACCACAAGGGCCATCCAGTCCAACCCCCTGCCAAGCAGGAAACACCATCAAAGCATTCCTGACAGGTGGCTGTCAAGCCTCTGCTTAAAGACCTCCAAAGAAGGAGACTCCACCACACTCCTTGGCAGCAAATTCCACTGTCAAACAGCTCTTACTGTCAGGAAGTTCTTCCTAATGTTTAGGTGGAATCTTCTTTCTTGTAGTTTGAATCCATTGCTCCGTGTCCGCTTCTCTGGAGCAGCAGAAAACAACCTTTCTCCCTCCTCTATATGACATCCTTTTATATATTTGAACATGGCTATCATATCACCCCTTAACCTTCTCTTCTCCAGGCTAAACATACCCAGCTCCCTAAGCCGTTCCTCATAAGGCATCGTTTCCAGGCCTTTGACCATTTTGGTTGCCCTCCTCTGGACACGTTCCAGCTTGTCAGTATCCTTCTTGAACTGTGGTGCCCAGAACTGGACACAGTATTCCAGGTGAGGTCTGACCAGAACGGAATACAGTGGTACTATTACTTCCCTTGATCTAGATGCTATACTCCTATTGATGCAGCCCAGAATTGCATTGGCTTTTTTAGCTGCTGCATCACACTGTTTACTCATGTCAAGTTTGTGGTCTACCAAGACTCCTAGATCCTTTTCACATGTACTGCTCTCAAGCCTGGTGTCCCCCATCCTGTATTTGTGCCTTTCATTTTTTTTGCCCAAGTGTAGTACTTTACATTTCTCCCTGTTAAAATTCATCCTGTTTGCCTTGGCCCAGTTCTCCAATCTGTCAAGGTCACCTTGAAGTGTGATCCTGTCCTCTGGGGTATTAGCCACCCCTCCCAATTTGGTGTCATCTGCAAACTTGATCAGGATGCCCTCAAGCCCATCATCCAAGTCATTGATAAAGATGTTGAATAAGATGGCCAAGGAGCTGTGATATATTCCTAGCTCAAATTGCCTGCAGATGACAAAGGCGAAGGCAGGTGGAGGAGCCCGAAAATGTGTTCCCCTTCTCCATCTCCATCCGCCTGCCTGCCTCCCCCCACCCCCAAACTGAGAAAGCCCCAATACCTCTCTGGCTCGATCCCTCCATGTCCCCATCTCCACTCCCTTGGAACTCACCAGATCTCTCAGAGGTCCCTGGGAGGGAACGCTCAGAGGTTGTGGGGAGAGATGCAGGAGACAACCTGACCAGGTCAACCGTCCACCTTCCCCCTTCCATCCTCGCTAGCTTTGCAGGATCCGTCTCTTTCATCCTTCCTGAGGAGTCAAGAAGCCAAAACAAGCTGCAGGGTCCTGGGAGAGAGGAAGAAGCAAAGGGAGCCTCAGAGGCCCTGCAGGGATTCTCCTGCCCTAGATATTCTCCTGCGCCTGGAGAAGCCCAAATGGGGCAGCCAACGGAAGCCCCATTTCTAAACCCCATTTCTCATTGCAAGCCAGGCAGATGTGGCCCTATTTGCCTCTGTCTGGGGTTGCATGTGAACCAACTTTGTATGTGGAAGCAGGGGGAGCTGGTGATGCCACATTTCTGAATAATCTTGAGACTAATACACCCCTCCTCCTTAGATATTCCCTGTGTTCCCTTTGCAAGTCTTCAGTCTCAAATGTGGCCCCCACCCTGGCATGGAAGCCATCAAAGTATAGATCTTCCACGTGTCCTATATCTGTTGCGTTCTTAAGAACACCAGGCATGTAGCAACTTTAAAAACTCCAGAGGTGAGCTTATAAGATTTGCGGATTTGCTGAGATGGCAAAATTAATGGCAACAATTAGAGGCTGTTCTAACCAAAAAATCTACAAAGAGTGGAACTGTGTAAAGGAATATATGGAAAGAATTGGGATTAGAGTTCAAAGTGCGCAAGAATATAAGATGATATTATAACATATATGGAATAAGAAATACAAATGTTAGTTAACACAACGAAAAAATAACATTATGTAGAGAAGAGAAGGGTGAAGGGAAGTAACGGGTCGAGGGGAGATAGGTAAAGAGCAACATCTGGAAATCTGTTAAAGATATAAATGTGATTTAGGAGGTCAAGAACAAGGAATTAAAAGAAGGATACTAACGTTAAGGAATAGAAAACAAGAGATTTCAGAATAATTTGGTACAAAGGAAAATATGGAACAAAGGTCTTGGTACAAAGGAAAATATTCTTGCTTATATTCTTCCACCCAAAGGAAGAAAAAAAACAACCACCATAAAAACTCCAGAGGTGAGCTTTACGCTCCTCTTGTGATAAGATGCCCAAAGGCTTAGGGTAGCTTGATAGAAATAGCCTCTTTTGAGATAGCACCTATTTCCATTTCTTGTTTATCAAACCCCACAGACTCTCTGCTATTTTTTCCCCAGAAGCTTTTACAAGTACCTATCAGGATGGTAAGAATTTTATTACAGTCAGCCAAAAACTGAGGTTCAGCGCTGAGGGCCTTCTGGCGGTTCCCTTGCTGCGAGAAGCCAAGTTACAGGGAACCAGGCAGAGGGCCTTCTCGGTAGTGGCGCCTGCCCTGTGGAATGACTGATAATCCCTCCTCATTTGTCCCAGAATGTTGGGAGGAGTCTTTTATCCTTGCTTTAGCATTTCCTGAGGATACAGGGAGATCTGAAATTTGCTTTCACATTAGTTCCTCTACTTCAGGCATCCCCAAACTGCGGCCCTCCAGATGTTTTGGCCTACAATTCCCATGATCCCTAGCTAACAGGACCAGTGGTCAGGGATGATGGGAAGTATAGTCCAAAACATCTGGAGGGCCGCAGTTTGGGGATGCCAGGTCTACTTCTTTAACCTGAATAGGGGAGAGACATGTGTTGTTGCATCTGGGACAGAGGAAGTGGTCCAGTTGTGCTGCTGCAGATGCAGCAGGGCTTTTCTTCTCCCTGTGCTCCTCCCAAGTGCAAATGTTCCCCTCTGGCTGCAGTCTCTGCTAACAAATGTGACTTATCCCTCCATCTGAGTTCATTTGCATGCCCAGTTTTCCTTGACCCAAAGCCCCCTCCCCAAAAAGGAAGGCAGCATCTGGATCCAAAGGAACAACAGAGCTGCAGGCCTCCTGAGAACTCGCCCCCTCCCTGGCTTGGGAGAGAGGACAAGGGAGGACCCTCTGCTCCCTGACTTGGGGGTCTCCCCCCACCGTGCATGATCTGAACAGGGACCCCCATTCACCCTCCCTGCACCCCTGGGACCCCTTCTCCCCATTGCACCCACAGGGGGAAGAGGGAGGAGCCTTGGCAGGGGGAACTGGGGGCAGGATCCTCTGCTCCCTGACCAGGGGGTCTCCCCCCCACCATGCATGATCTGAACAGGGACCCCCATTCACCCTCCCTGCACCCCTGGGACCCCTTCTCCCCACAGGGGGAAGAGGGAGGAGCCTTGGCAGGGGGAACTGGGGGCAGGATCCTCTGCTCCCTGACCAGGGGGTCTCCCCCCCACCATGCATGATCTGAACAGGGACCCCCATTCACCCTCCCTGCACCCCTGGGACCCCTTCTCCCCACAGGGGGAAGAGGGAGGAGCCTTGGCAGGGGGAACTGGGGGCAGGATCCTCTGCTCCCTGACCAGGGGGTCTCCCCCCACCATGCATGATCTGAACAGGGACCCCCATTCACCCTCCCTGCACCCCTGGGACCCCTTCTCCCCACAGGGGGAAGAGGGAGGAGCCTTGGCAGGGGGAACTGGGGGCAGGATCCTCTGCTCCCTGACCAGGGGGTCTCCCCCCACCATGCATGATCTGAACAGGGACCCCCATTCACCCTCCCTGCACCCCTGGGACCCCTTCTCCCCACAGGGGGAAGAGGGAGGAGCCTTGGCAGGGGGAACTGGGGGCAGGATCCTCTGCTCCCTGACCAGGGGGTCTCCCCCCACCATGCATGATCTGAACAGGGACCCCCATTCACCCTCCCTGCACCCCTGGGACCCCTTCTCCCCATTGCACCCTCAGGGGGAAGAGAGAGAGGGGAGACTCACCGGATTCCAGGACGGGCACCGAGGAAGCTTTTGCAAAGGAGAGAGAATAAACCAGCCTCCTCTCTGCATGCAGGAAGGGATGGAGCCATGGAGGATCTTGCCCCCTCCCCCTTCACTTCCTGTCCTCTCTAGGAATCCACTTATGCTACTTTTAACCCTTGCAAAGCCGAGGCACCGAGCCCGCCCCTCCCTCTCCCTGCCTGCACTTTTCCCGCTTCTGCGCCTGCGCTCAAAGGGCTGCCCCCCCTTCCCTCCCTCTTTCTACATCTGTGCCAAGGACTCTGCCCCAAGGAGCCTACATCTAACCGGACTAACCGCAAGGGAGAGGGGGGTGGCCATGGGGGGGGGTTACCTTGGCTCTCCCCCTCCCCCTAGAGGCTCCTGGATCCCAAGGAAAGGCTGGGATGGAGAAGAGGCGAAAGTCTGCCTAGTGGCAGAAGGTGCCTTGGGCTCAGAAATGGCTCCATCAAGACACCCTCTAAAAAAGACACCCTCCAGCTCAGCGAGTGGGGGGGGGGGAGTTGGGGGGGGGCTTTCCAGCCAGGAGATCCCTCCCCTCCTGAAAATAACCCCCACCCCACCCCCGTCAAGTGGATTTTCCTGCTTCTGCAGCCTCTTTTCATCCCAGGAAAAAGAGACAGATGAGGAAGTGTCCCAGGCAAGGAATGAAACGCACACGCGATCCAGGATATGCAGGATCCGTCTCTTTCATCCTTCCTGAGGAGTCAAGGAGCCAAAACAAGCTGCAGGGTCCTGGGAGAGAGGAAGAAGCAAAGGGAGCCTCAGAGGCCCTGCAGGGAATCTCCTGCCCTAGATATTCTCCTGCGCCTGGAGAAGCCCAAATGGGGCAGCCCCTTCCCAACAGAAGCCCCGTTTCTAAACATCTCCAGCAGTTTAAATTTCATTTTTTTGCTCCTCACCCCACTTCGTAAGGCTGGCATGGTCTGCACCGTAGTGACCTGAGAGTAGATCCCCTTGAATCCAGTGGGGCTTATGGACAGAACTTGGTGCCAAAACCAGTCACCGTCCTGCCCCCACGCCTGAAAACTGCAACCCCAGAGTAGCTATTACATGTAGGTGCCCCAATGCTAGGTGCTTTCTATGGAGAGCCCAGTTGACGCTCTTTGAGGTCTCTCATTGCAAGCCAGGCAGATGTTGTGGCCGTATTTGTGTTGTAAGAATATTGACACAATAATAATTGTTCATAAGTGTGCCAAGCAAAATGAGGCCACATGTCTGACTCAGTACAGGAAGAGAAGCCTCACACCATTTTGACTCCCAGCTGACCAAGTGTTTTCTCTACAAGGAGAATCTCTGCCGGATAATCTCTGGCATTCTGATGCCCTGATGGGCCATTTCCCTCACAAAGGACCCACCACCAAAAATGGATTTGGCCCAGGCTAAAACAAAGGACAGTCCTTTAGCCCTGCCCAGCCAGGGCAGGAAACCATGAACACTTTTGTTTTGCTGAAATGTGTGTCTGGGAGGGGTTCAAGGAGAGATGGCACAGGTGTGAGAATTCTCAGGTTACCTCCTCTGACCCTCCCAATTTGTGATGTAGTTCTGATGTATCCGGGATGCATGTATGATGTATTGTGGGGAGGTCTTAAAGTCCAGCGTGGGGAATTACAAATTTCTATATAAGAGCAGGCAGGCCTTTGTTCTGGGTTCCTTCTTTTTCTCCTGCGTGAGAGGAAGGACCCTGTTGCAGCAGAATAATAAAGTCTTTGCTTCTCAATCTCATCTGATTGGCCTCTGTAATTTACTCCTATCGATGGAGAACCTGCAAAGGGCTCTTGTGTTACCCCATAAGGGAATAAGGGCAGATTTGTGTTGTTGTTGTTCAGTCGTTCAGTCGTGTCCGACTCTTCGTGACCCCCTGGACCAGAGCACGCCAGGCCCTCCTGTCTTCCACTGCCTCCCGCAGTTTGGTCAGACTCATGTTGGTAGCTTCGAGAACACTGTCCCACCATCTCATCCTCTGTCGTCCCCTTCTCCTTGTGCCCTCCATCTTTCCCAACATCAGGGTCTTTTCTAGGGAGTCTTCTCTTCTCATGAGGTGGCCAAAGTATTGTGTAACATCATGCAAATTACACAGTATACATAAAACAGGCATCAATTAATTAAAATACATCTTAAAATTAATTCAGACAAAATCTGGACAAATGGTAGTTACCAGGTGAAGATTGAGCGCGGTTAATACTTGCCAGGACCAGCTGTTTTCACTGATCATATAAGGACCTGTGAACAGGCTGGGAGGCCTCCTTCATGCTTATTCTTATACAAAGAAAAATAGGTCAGACTGCCAAAGGCCTGGCGGAACAGCTCCATCTTGCAGGCCCTGGGGAAAGCTGTCAAATCCCGCAGGGCCCTAGTCTCTTGTGGGAGAGCGTTCCACCAGGCCGGGGCCACGGCCGAAAAGGCCCTGGCTCTGGTTGAGGTCAGTCTAATTTCCCTGGGGCCTGGGATCTTCAGAGTGTTGTTGTTTGCAGACTGTAAGGTCCTCCATGGGGCATACCAGCAGAGGCGGTCCCGTACGAGGGTCCTAGGCTGTATAGACATAGCTGCCAACTTTCGGATTTGAAAATAAGGGATTTCCCCAAGCTTTCGGATTTAAAAATAAGGGATGCCGCAAGGGCGGTACAATGCCACCAAGTAGCCTCGCCACCCTGCGCTTGAGGCTGCATGCAAACAGGTGAGCGAAAGAGCGAGCGCATAGATGGCAGGCAGGCAGGCTGTCTGTCTGGTTGGGCGTGAGGGTCTGGCTGCACAAGGCATGCAAGCTCCGCCCCCAGTCGGTCTCTGACTCCTTATCGGCAGCCGATCAACGCAGCTGAGGAGCCTCCCTGGCCAGCAGGGAGGGAGAGGAGCTGCTTCCTTTGAAATCCGGGAAATTTAAGGGATATCAACAATCCGGGATAGCAGCGGAAACGACATTGGAGTAAGGGAGTTTCCCGCAAAAAAAGGGAGGGTTGACAGCTATGCGTATAGGGCTTTGAATGTTAAAACCAGCACCTTAAGCCTGATCCTGTACTCCACCAGAAGCCAGTGCAGCTGGTATAGCACTGGGTGAATGTGATCCCACAGCGAAGCCCTTCTCCAGAGGAAAACGCTTGCAAGGAACTTTTCAAATGCAACCACGTTATTTCCCCATCTCCTTCAAAGCTCATGTATCAAGGGCAGCCTTCCTGGTCATTAACATTTTTAAGTCATTCAGACTTCCACTGTGAACAAAAGTACTTCCCACAAGGTTGCTTCATGGAGAACGGCTGAGGGCAGGAATTGCTAAAGCACGTGTAAGGTATTAATGGAAAGTCAAATGGGTTTGAACTTTCAGCAGTACGCAGTTTAATTCAGAAGTGGAAGTGTAGCAGCAAGAGCTAAGCCAATTATTTTAATTTTACTACCGCTATCCTTTGAGGCTAATGAAATTGCCTTGTAAGATGAAAAGAGCAACAGCTCCTGGGCATGAACTGCAGGGCTACAGACTTGGTCACAATGGCATGTTGCTCATGCTTGGTTTTGAGTATAAAAACACCATTTTAGTACAAAGACACTTAAGCATTTGGAGTAAGAAATGCAGAGAGTATGATTGATAGCTGCCATCAACACTGGTACCATAAAGGAACAGGATGGCTTAAAAATGGTGAGCAAGCCTTAGGATATGTAAAATGAAGCACGGAAAGAAGAAGGGAAGTAATTGGACATTATAAAGTCTGTAAAATGTTTATTTGAAATTATAAAACAGAAAATATAAATTATATATATACAAAAATGGTGAACAAGCCACAGGCACGCATTTCCATATGTTGTGGTGGTGTGACCTCATCAAATCTTTCTGGAGTGCTGTCTTCAAAGAAATAAAATTGATATTATTGATAGTACTCAAGCCCCTTTGGAGTGGTTCCCCCATCCCCCCCAAATTCAGAAAGGCCGTCCACAAATAGTTGAACTGTTATGGCAACAGCAGGCAAAGGGGCACACATTTCTCAAGTCAGGATCCAGCCACATTTTTTTTTGTCTGAATAGAAATCACTTAGGGAAAAAGTTGTTGGGCTGTTGCACCATCACTGCTTCAAGTAGAGCTGTAAGACTTATGCAAGTATGCCACAACCCTACTCCATCCATTATTTAAAAGTTTATTTGCAGGACGTTCAATATCTGTAATAGCAGCATACAATAAAATCCATGATTCCAGAAGTGGTGCTTCCATGGTATTAAGGTCAGAATACTTGATCTACTGTTATTTCCTGAGATTCAAATATCTTGAAGTTTGCTGCGGGGAAGGGAAAACATCAAATTACCATAACTACATTGGTGCTTCTTGAAACTAACTTCTTACCTTCTTTCTTCGGCCTTAATGCTTGCTTTTGAAAAGTTTGTAAAATAAGCACTAGCAACTTCAAATGCGTTTGCCACACTAAGATATCTCTGCTCCTATGGTTACATAGAATTAAACCCTCACATTTGATTAAAGCTATGTGAATATTCTAGATCCAAGATTAGTGCACTTGATGGGGACACAAAGAGCCCACTTCACACAGATTTGTAATGCTTTGTCCCAGGCACTGAGGATTAAGTTCTGTTTAATACAACAAAAAAGGGAACCCTTTACACTTCACATGGAAGGCTACCGAGATTGCCTCAGATCAGCGAGTCTTAATGCTTCCAGATTTAATTCCTTTAAAATTCAGCTTGGCTGTCTTCCAGATGGCCGGGGTCGCTTAAAGTTTACTAGCTTAGTTATAAAGGAAAGGTTTTAAAAGCCAGAGCTTGGTCTGAAAATCACAAATGTACCTAAGAGAATTACTGCCACTTACGTAGAGTAAGATTTCAGGGTTGTGTTACAAATATGTGGGAAGGGGGGGGGGGATACAAATTTTGTAATGCCCATCCTAAGCTGAGTGCACTAGCTAGGGTGGCACCTGCCCACTTTGGCGGGAAGGTAAACGGCGTTTCCATGCGCTGCTCTGGTTCGCCAGAAGCGGCTTTGTCATGCTGGCCACATGACCCGGAAGCTGTACGCCGGCTCCCTCGGCCAGTAAAGCGAGATGAGCGCCGGAACCCCAGAGTCGGTCACGACTGGACCTAATGGTCAGGGGTCCCTTTACTTTTACCTTTATTCAGACACATTGTTAGCCACTATGGGGCTGAAATTCTTGGGTATCGATTTTTCCTTGCGAGTACAGTAAGCCTGCAACTTACGCAGGGGTTGCATTCTGTGGAACGCACCAAAAGCCAAAATCTCATACAGTTAAGACACACTAGGTTCAATGGGGGGGGGGTTTGCCAAAGTCTTCTTACCCAGATGTCCGGCCACTTCGTAATTTTTTACATTTTGTTTTTGCCAAGCACATAAAACTGAATACGCACAAATTAAATGTGCCTAAGTTGCGGGCTTACTGTAGTCATGCTTTATATATTGAAGAGTTTATTTTTACCCCAGTCAAACACCAAACTCTTTGTTCCACCAAACAAAAGAGTTTACAACAGATGTCAGCCCAAAAAACGGGGAAATTTGTATTGTAAAAGCAGGGGGCCAAAATCTCTCTCACACTTACTATGTGATATGAAAAAATAAGACCTTACCTGTCCTCCACTGTTTTGTTAGATGGGTAGAATACTTTGAATGAAAAGCCACTTCTTGGGAAAGATCCCTGGAATGAGGGGGTAAGAAAGGATTTTAGTTTTTAAAGCTCGTCATCTGGATTTCTTAAGAACTTCTGGAGGGCTGTAGCTCAGCGGTACATCATCTACCGGTACTCTGCATGCAGAAGGTTCAGTCCTCTGCATCGCTATAAAGGCTTGGGAATACCCCATCTGAAACCTAGAGAGCCACTGCTAGTCAACATAGACAACACAGACCAGCTTCCTATGTTCTTGTCGCCACGGCAATAGAACCTTGATAAAATAGATTTAATGAGGAGGAAATGCCCCATGGCTGGGCTATCACCTCACCTAGTGCAGGATGTCCCAGGAACTCTCTCACACTTGCCTTTTGTTTTTAAACGACAATTGTGTTCCTGCCTGCATCTTTCCAAAAGGACCCAATTTAGATTATGGAAAGGCTAAATCAGTAGCTTTCCCTATCACACAAGGCATCTCCAATTTGTTCAGCTTAACGGGGACACCTCTAAGAGGCTGATCCACGCCACTCTTTTCAAAGACACATTGTTCTAACACCAGACTAAAGTAGAATCTGAAGCTCCAAATTCACAAAACAGTGCACTGCTTGCATAAGAGTAAGTACTAGTCACCACCACTTGGCAACATTTAATCCTCTATAATAATCTCCCTGTGTCCCTGCGTCCGCCGTCCGTGTGTCAGTGGAATTCGCAACTGCACACGCGCTTCACTGACACACGGATTGGAGCGCAGAGAGGAGGAGGAGCCTGAGGTTGGAGCACAGCGCTTGCGCTTCGCGAGCCTCCGAACCTCTCTGCTTCAGCCGCAATGGCGGCCGCTCCCCGCGTGCTGCTGCTTCTCCCCCTCCCTTCTTTCTCCCTGCCTCAGCCGCCCGTGGCGGCGGAGGGGAGGGCGGCCGTCGCCAGGGCTGCCGGCGAGGCAGCGGCAACAGGCGGCTCCGCCATGGTGGTGGCTTGGCCACCTGAGGCGGGGAGAAGGAAGCGCCTCAGGTCCCCGTCACCGCTGCTAGCGCCCATTATTAATGGGCTTAATTCAACTAGTTTAAGAATAATAATGGAAGGAAGGAAGGAAACTCAGGTACAATAACTTTCAGTTAACTTCCCCATTTTTTTTGTTTTGGAAAAACTACATAAATGTTCGCATTACATATCCATCAGAATGAGCGGCGCTAAGTAGGAAGAATCCCAACTAAGAGTGTGTACTAACAACACATTAAACATTTTAATTTTTTTGCTAGAAACTGCTTTTCATCATGCTTATAGAAGGAAGAAAGGAAGGGAAGGGAAGGGTGGATGGGTGGACCTAGAGATAGGATCTTACGGGATTTATGCAGAGGCAATCAGTGTTGGTCACAGTGAACGGGTCATATTTGTCAGCAAAGACAATGAGATCCGGCAGAGGGTAGGTTCTCAATGTGTAGTCATAGGCCCAGTAGACAGGACTAACATTAAGGGGCAATGGCGTCAGATGCCCTTGTGATAAAATAGTCTTTACAAACTGCAAGGCAAAGAACAAGGGCACACAAATTACTTTGGTTTCCATTTGATAGCAAAAACCTGTCTTTCAAACTCCTATATAAATCACAAAATCATCTTCCTTTCCTGATGATTAGCACATGTTAAAAATAGCACTATATGCTTCATTTCGAGTTCTAAATCTGGTAAACTAAGTCAGAATTGAGACTCATTCAGATCTCTGCAGTCTTGAAGGGTTGTGCGGTCACTTGGGGAACACTCCTGTGGCCCAATGAAATTCCCATGTCACCAACAGCATCTGAAGTGATATCTGAGGACCATGCTTTGGGGAAGCTATCCTTTTCCAGAGCAGAGCAGCTGCAAGGCCTCTTGTATGGAAGATGAACCATTTGGAATCCAATTTAGTCATCAGAATCCATCCACACATTCCATTAACTCTATTAAAATGTTTCTACAGTATATGCAGAAGAAAGAAGATGGAATTTCAGCTCCTCTCTATCTTTTCAATGACAACTACCGTATATTCCGGCGTATAAGACGACTGAGCGTATAAGACGACCCCCAACTTTTCCAGTTAAAATATAGAGTTTGGGATATACTCGCCGTATAAGAAATATGACCCGGCGTATAAGACGACCCCCAACTTTTGAGAAGATTTTCCTGGGTTAAAAAGTAGTCTTATACGCAGGAATATACAGTACTTCTCCCTCGGTAGAACTCTTGTATAAGTGTCCCATATTTTTGCACAGAAATGCACTGGAACAGAAAAGAACTTCGGGTGTGCGAAGATTAAAATAAGGCGGACACTTTAAACATACTGCATTCTTCAGGACAGATTTGGGAGGGCACATGGGGGGGGCAGTAGAGAAGGGAAAGTCTCATTGTTTGAGCAGAAATCTGCTTGCATAGTGTTGAATATCACCCAGAGTACAAGTGGGAGTCCACTCCGCTGGTAATCACATACCACTGGATGGTTTTCTCTGGGTGAGAAACAGCCCTGTGATCCTTGGATGAAGGGTAGTATAGGAGCTGAATAAAAAATAAAAACAATGAAGAAATCTGCTTGCATATAAGGAGTTCTGTTTTCTCTTCTTCCCTCTCTAGCCCTCCCCATATCCTTCAAATCTGCTTCAGAAAGTTCCTCTCCATCCTTCAGAGCAGGTGGAGGCCGGGGGGGGGGGGGAATGCAGAGGTAAGGAAAGGAATGAGAAGCAGGTGCCTGATCATATTACACTGGATCTCTTCCTCAATTTCTTACTCTATTACTAAAAATAATCATGAGAGCCAATGTGGTATAGTGGTTAAGAGTGGTAGACTCGTAATCTGGTGAACCGGGTTCGCTTCCCTGCTCCTCCCCATGCAGCTGCTGGGTAACCTTGGACACTTCTTTGAAGTCTCTCAGCCCCACTCACCTCACAGAGTGTTTGTTGTGGGGGAGGAAGGGAAAGAAGAATGTGAGCCGCTTGGAGACTCCTTCGGGTAGTGATAACGCGGGATATCAAATCCAAACTCGTCTTCTTCTTCTTCATGACAGGTGTCAGGAAACTTTTTCAGCAGGAGGCCGGTCCCCTGTCCCTCAGATCTTGTGGGGGGCCGGACTATTTTTTGGGGGGGGGGGAATGAACGAATTCCTATGCCCCACAAATAACCCAGAGATGCATTTTAAATAAAAAGACACATTCTACTCATGTAAAAACACGCTGATTCCCGGACCGTCTGCGGGCCGGATTTAGAAGGCGATTCGGCCGGATTCGGCTCCCGGGCCTTAGTTTGCCTACCCATGTGCTAGAATAATAGTAACGACCTAACCTGCAGAAGCTTATCCCCAAATGTTTCATGCTTTTTTGCCTTACGTGATTAGAAATATCCAAGTTGCTGTTAGGAAAACGGACACAGTTTCGGCACATCTTATTTACCAGGTCTTCTCTAAAGATTATGATTTCCTGACTGCAGTACTGGACTCTGGAAGGAAGAAGCACAATTTTATTTTTTCAGGGCGATTAAACAGGCATCCAGGAGAGACCACCAGCAAAGCAGAAACACACACAGCCTTCTCCCTGGATATCCAGAGTATTAACCCTACACAAATATGTAGTACTATGTGTAGTATTAATCTGACACTTATTAAAGGTCTCCATTTAAAACATCCCTTTTAAATTGGGACATTTACCTGCAAGGGTTTGTAGTGAAGACTGAAAATGGCACCTGCTGTTTGAACTCTTCAGTAATGTTCTCAGGAAGTGGCGGCCTGAAATAAATTTGTGTGGTATGTATTAGAAATAAATGTGCGTATTCTCATAGTTGGGTGTTTGAATAAATCACCTTAATTGTCAAGTCACAAGCATACCTTGGCAAAATTGAGCCTGGGCCAGGGTCTTCAGAGCCAGGAACAAACACAAATCGACTGCTATAAATAGTTGAATACATACACTACATTTAACATAACTGATAGGTAAAAATCAAAGCATCAGAAAAGTAAATGGCAACATTACTCAAATACAACCAGAGTTTTAGAAGTGGATGGCAGTCCACATAAACCTCCAGTTATGACAGGTGAATGAAAGGCTTTTTGGGGATTTTGGGGAGTGGCGCTGTGGTCTGAACCACAGAGCCTAGGGCTTGCTGATCAGAAGGTCGGCGGTTCGAATCCCCGCGACGGGGTGAGCTCCCGTTGCTTGGTCCCTGCTCCTGCCAACCTAGCAGTTCGAAAGCACGTCAAAGTGCAAGTAGATAAATAGGTACCACTCCGGCGGGAAGGTAAACGGCGTTTCCGTGCACTGCTCTGCATGGCTTAGTCATACTGGCCACATGACCCAGAAGCTGTCTGCGGACAAACGCCGGCTCCCTCGGCCTATAGAGCGAGATGAGCGCCGCAACCCCAGAGTCGTCTGCGACTGGACTTAAGTGTCAGGGGTCCCTTTACCTTTACCTAGGAGTTTCTAGCTAGCAAAGATGCCTGCCCCCATTGTCTCCCAAGACAGACGGGATGCCAACAGCAACAAAATGTTTAAGTGTGGCTGAACAAAGGAGAATGAACTTTTTAGTAGCTGTTATCAACATTCTGTATACAATACTTGGTGTGAATGGACCCAATTTTTCCTTCTTTCTTTAAGTGGGACTAAACTCTGCAGGGTGGACTGTTTTCTAACTGACAAATCTGAAGCACATCTTCTTCAGTAAAATTTTTCACCAAGCAAATAAAAACACAGCACATACCTCTTATGGATACTGGGGTATTCACATATGATATTTGCAAGGGCTTTCAGTGAACCTAGAAGCACAACCGTAAAAGCTTTCCTATGAAACTGCATAGTTATTCCTACATTTTCTCATCTTATCCACAGGTAACCAATATACATCTTACATTGACAGCTGAACAACAGTTACGCAGGGCACCTCTCCCCCCCACCCCAACCTTAAGTAACAAGACCAGTTGGTTATATTGTAAATGGCTTTGTGGAAGCTATTTCTCACAATGCAAAGATCACTAAGGCAGTATTTTTATTACGGAACCTAAGCAAGTTTAAATTGAGATATGAATTATAGCTGGGCAAAACCGTAGCTCCATTTCAGCCACTTCTGGGTGAAAAGGCACACTGAGAACACCGGGGGGGGGGGCTCTCCATATTCTAATAAACATGGCATTCTTTAGGATATGAGCCTGCTGCCATGGTGCCCCGCTTTACTTCACTCACTGTTGAAATGGGTAAGCTCTTCTAATGGAAACAGCTCAGTTGCCACCACATTCCACCAGCTTCATTCAAAGCATGTGAAGTTTGCACAATTCATTCATTCATTTAGATTTTTGATGGAACCCCTTATATGGGATTTTGTATATAAATTTTCCCTCGGCTCTTTTTGCTGGCCCATGTAGGACCAGCATGGATAGTTGGCCCTGGTGAATATTTGACATTTTCTCCCCTTATGATCTTGATTTATGGGCTACCACTAAAACGAGGCTGCATTTTAAGCTGTATTTTAATCAACTGTTTGTTTGTTTGTTTGTTTGTGTTTGTTTGTTTTTAAAATGTTTTTGCTGTATTTTATATTTGGCGTTAGCCGCCCTGAGTCCGGTCTTGGCTGGGGAGGGCGGGGCATAAATATATAATAATAATAATAATAATAATAATAATGTAAATTAGCCTTAGCCCTCCCAATCACAACAAATTCCCGCCATGGATTTCTCTACAGAACTGTCTCTCAAATGTTTAAATAACACTCAAACACAAAAAAACCCACAAACTATTCACAATATGCACTAAAGCAGCTGACTCCAAAGTACCTTTTAGCGACTGGATTTGGTTTTTTCCATAGGGGGCAGAGGAAAAGTTCCCACAGAAGAAGAAGCAAGTTGGAGGCATGGAGGAGTAACCTGGTTAGAGGAACAAGGAACATTGCTGACTTTTGGTTTGCTAGCACGCATCTTTTTTATTTTTACATATTGCTTCACATTTCAACCGAAACCTTTAAGCGGTTGACAAATATGGGTCAACAGAGCTACCTGAAAACATAATACGCAGCTTCTCCAAAACTTCTGCTTGGTCCAGCCAAACGTCCGAAAGGAACACAAACATGGCATCCTCATTTTCTTCTTCCTGCTGCTTCAGTTTCGCGGAAGATTTTACAGAGGTCGAAGAAGGCCCTCCAAAGAAGTTTGTGTTTCCGTAATACGCCCTACAGCATGAACAGCAAATGCCAAAAGGCGCCATTTAAGCTCATTTCCTCTCCCAGATCACGTCCTCAGTTTGTCACTTGTTGCTTGCAAGGAGTACAGCTTTAAATAATAATAATTTATTATTTATACCCCGCCCATCTGGCTGGGTTTCCCTGGCCACTCTGGGCGGCTTCCAACAGAATATTAAAATGCAATAATCTATTAAACATTCAAAGCTTCCCTAAACAGGGCTGCCTTCAGATGTCTTCTAAAAGTCTAGTAATTGTTGTTCTCTTTGACATCTGATGGGAGGGCGTTCCACAGGGCGGGCGCCACCACCGAGAAGGCCCTCTGCGTGGTTCCCTGCAACTTGGCTTCTTGTAGTGAGGGAAGCGCCAGAAGGCCCTCGGCACTGGACCTCAGTGTCTGGGCAGAACGATGGAGGTGGAGACGCTCCTTCAGGTATACAGGGCAGAGGCCATTTTTATTTATTTTTTTGCGTGGAGTGCCCTATCTGGGTGGATGGAGCAGTCGAGTAATTTCGTTGTCCCCGAAGAGGACAATGACAATAAAATATATTCTATTCAATTCTATTTAGGGCTTTAAAGGTCAGGACCAACACTTTGAATTGTGCTCGGAAATGTACTGGGAGCCAATGAGAGTCTGTAGCTTCCAGCTGACTCCCCAACCCAGCTCACTATGTCCCTCACCTGCATAAGGTTTCTGAAATGCAATTTTTTGTTGATAATAATCCACATTACAAAATCCATCCCAACATCAGTTCCTCAACAGATTAAATAAACTGTACGCTCTTACACCTAAGATTTTCCTTCAGAATAGTGGAGCAGAATGAAAATGTATAGTTTTATAATAATAATAATAATAATAATAATAATAATAATAATAATAATAATAATAATAATTTATAGTTTTATAGTTTTTTACCTAGTTGTTGTAGAAGGCTCCGTAGGGGGGAAGCCAAATGCATTGACGTGAAATATTTCATCTTCGTACCAGCCTAGGAAATAAGATTAGCATGTTGGTTTTTTCCAAATTCAAAAAAACCATGGTATGCTTTAAACCTATCACTCCCATTGATACTACAGTGGTACCTCGGGTTAAGTACTGAATTCGTTCCGGAGGTCCGTTCTTAACCTGAAACTGTTCTTAACCTGAAGCACCACTTTAGCTAATGGGACCTCCTGCTGCCGCTGCGCCGCCAGAGCACGATTTCTGTTCTTAGCGGAGTTCTCAACCTGAAGCGTACTTAAACCGAGGTACCACTGTACACCCTCCACCAAAGATGTCAGGCTCTCTCTTAACATATTTTACATTATTTTTCTCCCAGGCTCTCAAAGGTGTAAATAATACACGAAAAAGAAAAACCCACAAGCTAATCTCCTACTGACTCATAAATGCAATAAAGGAGCTGATCCTCAAGTACCTTTTAGCGAGTGAATTTGGTTTTTTTCCATATGGGACAGAGGAAAATTCCCACACAAGAAGAAGCAAGTTGGAAGCATGGAGGAATAACCTGGTTAGAGGAATGCCTTACTCAAGGAGGCCCACCTAGAGGTCTGCTTACGATCACTGCAGCGCCAGATAAAAACATTTCTGTTTTCCTGGATGTTTAAGAACAGCTAGTGTATTTTTATTTATTTATTTATTTAGAGCCCTTTCATTTTACCATCTATTTCATAGAATCATAGTTGGAAGAGACCACAAGGGCCATCCAGTCCAACCCCCTGCCAAGCAGGAACACCATCAAAGCATTCCTGACAGGTGGCCGTCAAGCCTCTGCTTAAAGACCTCCAAAGAAGGAGACTCCACCACACTCCTTGGCAGCAAATTCCACTGTCCAACAGCTCTTACTGTCAGGAAGTTCTTCCTAATGTTTAGGTGGAATCTTCTTTCTTGTAGTTTGAATCCATTGCTCCGTGTCCGCTTCTCAGGAGCAGCAGAAAACAACCTTTCTCCCTCCTCTATATGACATCCTTTTATGTATTTGAACATGGCTATCATATCACCCCTTAACCTTCTCTTCTCCAGGCTAAACATACCCAGCTCCCTAAGCCGTTCCTCATAAGGCATCGTTTCCAGGCCTTGGACCATTTTGGTTGCCCTCCTCTGGACACGTTCCAGCTTGTCAGTATCCTTCTTGAACTGTGGTGCCCAGAACTGGGAAATTTAAATGGGAAATTTCTAGATCTTTTAGGACTGGTGTTATATGGTCCTGGAGGCAGCTCCCAGTCACCAGTCTAGGTGCCTTTGACACCCAAAATAGATATGTTAGGACCCACTCTGGATTATAATCCATTTTAATTGTTTTTAATATTGCATTTTTAAATTGTTATAACACACCCTAGGTTCTCATGATGAAGGGCAGGTTTAAAAAATCTAATTAATAATAATAATAACAACAATAACAACACATAAATTGTTGATGCAATCTGTACTCTGCTGGAGTATATGGATTGTGTACACAACTTCCATATGAATAGGTTTTGTTCATAGCCTTAGAACAACAACTAGGCAGTGTCCTCTGGTACAATTCTCTTCTCTCCACCCACCTTTATTCGTTCAGATCCCTGGATTTATCATGCAAACAGAGCCAGTAGTTATATCAGCTGAACAAGTCTAACCTTACTGAAAAGAGTCAACCTTGAGAAGAAGAAAAATGATCTGGCTTACCTTCTGTTAAAACAAAACATGACTCTGTGTATAAGCCACTGTGGAACTGGTACAAAACAGTTAAGGAAGATGTTCTTGCTACAGAGGCAGCACTATAGAAATGATGCTAATTATTCAAATCAAGGACAGATCCTGAAGCTGAGGCTCCAAGACTTTGGCCACCTCATGAGAAGAGAAGACTCCCTGGAAAAGACCCTGGTGTTGGGAAAGATGGAGGGCACAAGGAGAAGGGGACGACAGAGGATGAGATGGTGGGACAGTGTTCTCGAAACTACCAACATGAGTCTGACCAAACTGCGGGAGGCAGTGGAAGACAGGAGTGCCTGGCATGCTCTGGTCCAGGGGATCACGAAGAGTCGGACACGACTGAACGACTAAACAACAACAACAATTCTAATCAAAGCAAATGAACAACTGTGGCTCAAAACACAGATTTTAGGCAAGGCTGTGAATATTCCTTGCACCTTCATTTCTCCACATGGAAGCCAACAGTCTAAATTTTTCCACGTGTTGGTTAAAATAGATTCACAATGATTAAACTACAGGTAGGAAAAAAAGAATGGGGGGGGGGGAGAAACAAGTAGAAAGTCCACAAAGAAATGCAAAAGGGGAAATATGAGTTTATCTCACTGTTCAGTCCCTTTTCTTACTTAGGATGCACATAAAAGGATATTGCTTTACTAATGTCCAGCTGGACAACTCCTGTTGGATCTTCCAAGAAAAATTTTCCCTTAAAAATATGGATAAAAGTAATTAGGGCCAAGCCATTCAGCTTCAGAACACTCCCCTTGAGGTCATGCCACTGTAAAAGAACTACACTTCTGCTTATATTAGTTGCATAGTTTGGACCATTCCCCCGGTCACATTTTAACACAAATCACTGAACAGCAGTGTCATTTAAAGAGCCGCTGACGCAGCACGGCTTACCTCTTTCAGCTGGGTTATCATCCCCAGAACAATAACTTCCTTAACTTTAGCTGAGTTCCCCAAGAGAGTTTCTATAGTTTTCAGCTAGAATCAGAGACAAATAAATTAAATTAGTTAAGGCCTGCGTTTCCCAGATTCAAAAATTCACTCCATGGCCCTTTCCCCCCTTTGAATGTCAGCCCCTGTTGCCCCACTGCAAACGGCTTTCAGTGGTTTTTAAAGACTCCTTAGTTTGCTCTCAGGAAAAATGGGAGCTGCTGTTGAGAAACTCATGTCCAAAGCCTCAAAAAAGGGCTTTGTGTTGAAGGTACAGGATATACATTCTGTAAATATTTAAATAAGTAAGTAAGTAAGTAAGTAAATGAAAACATTTTAAATTTTACCTGGAATTTACTTCTGCTTTCCTCTGCAGGCGCGCCAATAGCAGATGGTGTGAACAGTTCATGCCTATGCGTTCTCTGCACAGTGGGAAATACAAGCCAGGCAGCAAGAGAAAGCACCATGCAGTTATGGCTAAAACATTTCCCCCAGTGCAATGATGCCCTCAAGCCATTATCCCACATTAACCACGGTGGTCCTAGTCTACTATGGTTGGGATCAGGGTGGATTTGATTTAAATCAAATTGATTTAAATCACGATTTAAATCACTAGTCAGTAAGGCTTGATTTAAATATTTTTTTTACAGAAAGGCTCATTCTTGCTGGTATAATCTTAATATTTACAACCATATGAAGGTTTCATTTTTGGAATAATAAATTTTCAGGGAAGTTTTTAAAGTTACCGGGTATATCAAAAATTACTGATTTGGTTATACTACTAGAAATACATAGACAGATAATTATGAAATTATGGTGAGGTTTAATAAGTTAACTGTTTATATTTGGACAACTTTTCTGCTGTACTTTATTGGAAGGAGAAAAATAATCATTTCCTTAATAACCATTTAAACAATTTATTTAACTAAAACAATAACATGATAGCATGTGTATCCATGTTTGTTAACTGATGTGGTTAAACATTTTTTGGAAAAAAAACTTAGACTGAGTTTTAGCACACTTGATAAACTTAAAACAAATCCTTATTTCCTGATGAATAGCCTTTGGACTACAATGTAACTTAAATAGAAGACTATATTTAGAAAGATTTTTCTTCCAAAAGCATTTTATTTTAAAAATCCGATTTAAATTTTTAAAAAATCTGATTTTTTAATATATATATATTTAAAATCATTGATTTTTATCCACCCTGGTTGGGATATGTGCTTTACAAGCTTGGTGGTAAAACGAAACGATCTTCCACAGCTACAAAGTTAATTATTTGGAAGAAGAAGAAGAGTTTGGATTTGATACCCTGCTTTATCACTACCCGAAGGAGCCTCAAAGCGGCTCACATTATCCTTTCCCTTCCCCCCCCACAACAAACCCTCTGTGAGGCGAGTGGGGCTGGGAGACTTCAGAAAAGTGTGACTAGCCCAAGGTCACCCAGCAGCTGCATGTGGAGGAGCGGAGATGCGAACCCAGTTCACCAGATTACGAGTCTACCGCTCTTAACTACTACACCACACTGGAAGGAAACTGCAGCTGCTTGTTTAATGTACAATTAACTCGTGGAATTTGCTGCCGCAGCATGTGATAGCAGCCACTATTATAGATAGTTTTAAAATGGGAATAAGCCAAATTTGTGAAGGAGGACGCTGTCAGCAGCTGTCAACCATGGCAGCTAAGTGGAACCTCCTGGTCCAGGGGTAGCATACCTTGCAATATCATTAAAAAACCCTTCTAGTAGCACCTTAGGGACCAACTAAGTTTGTTCTTGGTATGAGCTTTCGTGTACATGCAATATCAGTTGCTGGAGGGCAAACAGCACAGAAAGCCTACTGCCCTCAAATCCTTCTGTGGGCACTGGAAGTATCTGAGTGGCCACTGTGGGCATAACATGCTGGGCTACATGGGTCCTTGGGTCCGATTCAGCAGGGCTCTTGTCATGTTCTTATGGCATTAATATGTATCTGACGGAGTATTTCCCCGCTTTATCTCACCTGCTGCAAGATGATGTAGCGCTCACGAAACAGTTCTGCTTTATCCCTGGCAGAGCCAAATAAATTTGGAGCAGAATGGCCGGTCATTGAGAGGCTGAAATCAATTTTTACAGAGACTTGTGTAAAGGTGGATTTTAAGTGAGCACAAAAAGTGTGCACGCATAATAATAATAATAATAATAATAATAATAATAATAATACCCTGCCCATCTGGCTTCCCCAGCTGCTCTGAGCGGCTTACAAAATATATAAAACATAATAAAGCATCAAACATTAAAACTTCCCGATACAGGGCTGCCTTCAGATGTCTTCTAAAAGTCTGGTTCCCTGTAACTTCACTTCTCGCAGTGAGGGAACCACCAGAAGACCTTGGAGCTGGACCTCGGTGTCCAGGCTAGATGATGGGGTGGAGACGCTACTTCAGGTATACTGGGCAGAGCCCGTTTAGGGCTTTCAAAATCAGCACCAACACTTTGAATTGTGCCCGGAAACACACTGGGAGCCAATCAAGATCCTTTAGGACCGGAAATATATGGTCCCGGCGGCCGCTCCCAGTCACCAGTCTAGCTGCCACGTTCTGGATTAGTTGCAGTTTCCGGGTGACCTTCAAAGGTAGCCCCACAGAGAGCTGCAGATAACCAGAGCATGCACCACTCTGGCGAGACACTCTGCGGGTAGGTAGGGTCTCAGCCGGCGTACCAGGTGGAGCTGGTAGACAGCTGCCCTGGACATAAAATTGACCTGCGCCTCCGTGCTAAAATAGGGAACTAGGAAACCTTTGCATATTATAAGTCAAACCTGGTCTGAGGAAATGGGGAAACAATTGTTGGGATGCAAGCTCTTCAGAAACTGCAAAGCAAGAACTTACGGGAGAAACTTCTTTCTTTCAGAATTGTAAACGTATCTGGGGATATCAAATGCTCCAATAATGTTGAAAATATGTTCCCTGGGGGTTAAAACAAAGAAATGCACAGAAAGGCACATACATATGCATGCATTTTAAAGGGGGGAAATCACTTTAAAAACAATTTGATTCATTATCCTACTGTATCTTATTCATGTATTTTCATCTCGCTTTATTGGCCAAGGGAGCCGGTGTACAGCATCCGGGTCATGTGGCCAGCATGACGAAGCCACTTCTGGCGAACCAGAGCAGCACACGAAAATGCCGTTTACCTTCCCGCCGGAGCGGTACCTATTGATCTACTTGCACTTTGACGTGCTTTTGAACTGCTAGGTTGGCAGGAGCAGGGACCGAGCAACGGGAGCTCACCCCGTCACGGGGATTCGAACCGCCGACCTTCTGATCGGCAAGCCCTAGGCTCTGTGGTTTAACCCACAGCGCCACCCACATCCCTTTCCACTCTTATATACTATACATTGACGTTAACTCCCCTTTCACTCTTTCCCTGCTTTCCTATCTGATATCTTTTCAAACTGCATTTTCTTACTCTACTAAATTGTTTTCATTGCCATACACTATCCCACTTTGTCATGTCTACTGCTGAGTATTTATACAGCCTGTTTCACTTATTTTCTTGTTATAGTATTTTTCCAACATGGACCGGTCATGTTGTGCGGATGCCTGATTATCGTCTCCCAAAGCAACTATTCTATTCCGAACTTAAAAATGGAAAGCATAATGCTGGTGGTTAACAAAAGAGGTTTAAAGACTCTCTCAAGGCAAATCTAAAAAAATGTAGTATAAACACCAACAATTGGGAAACACTGGCCTGCGAACGCTCCAAGTGGAGAACAGCCTCTACTAAAGGTGTCTTGGGCTTTGAAGACACTCGAACTCAGGACACAAGGGAGAAACGTGCTAAGAGGAAGGCATGCTTGGCAAATTCCACCGTGATCAACTCCTGCCCGGAAACCAATGTCCCCACTGTGGAAGGACGTGTGGATCCAGAATTGGCCTCCACAGTCACTTACGGACTCATTGTGAAAACCGTGTTTATGGAAGACATTCTTCCTTGGCTACGAGTGATCGCCAAAGAAAGAACAAGATTACAATCCCACAGAGTCTAAAGAAGGGGCTAGCGTTAATGAGTTTTAAATCTGAAATATCAGCAGGGAGGGCTACAAATGGCAATTAACTGAATTTGCTTGCAGAAATGTTCCCAGTGGTTTGTTTACTCCTCTATGTGAATTGATGTCGACTTACATGGTCTCATCTAAGGACTGGCTGCACTCCAGGACTGCTGCTTCCACCATGGCCCTTTCAATCATGTTACATGACACTGAAGAGAACAATTCAAAAGATTAAAGTGGTAACCTACGTATCTGCAGGCTACAGAAGCATTTTACAAAGCATTTTAAAATACCTTTGCTTCAAGAGAAATCATAATAGAATTACAATCTTATTAGCAATGAGAAGCTAACAGAGCTGGACTGGCACATAATGCTCTATTTGCTGGTCGCGCAGGCAGCCTTCTGACCCAAAGTTCTGCCCTGCCATCTATTGTGCCAATTATTAGATCCATAGAACCTTAACACACTTGATATCATTAGCACCACAAGGATGCCACAAAACTCTTAAGAATCCAACTTTCTTTTCTCTTCAAAGCATTTAAGATAACCAAAACTCTACTTACAAGGCTGCTTTTCAACAGCATCAATTATACTTTCTACCATATCTTCAAGCTCCACTTCATTAACTGCCTGAAGAGCTTCTGTGAGGTACTTGGTAGCTTCTCTGATTAAAGAATAAAGGAGAACAGAATTAGTCAAGATGAGATTGAAACGATCGTAATAATGCACATGACGATGGCATACGGACGTAAACCTGAACACGACAACTGCCCCCATTGAATCATTAGTCTGCCGACTAAAATACAGTCATACCTTGGTTCTCGAACGTAATCCGTTCCCAAAGTCCATTCGACTTCCGAAAACGTTCGGAAACCAAGGCGCAGCTTCCGATTGGCTGCGGGAGCTTCCTGCACTCAACTGGAAGCTGCGAAAGTTGCGTCGGATGTTTGGCTTCCAAAAAGTTCGTAAACCAGAACACTCACTTCCGGGTTTGGAGCATTTGGGAGCCAAAATGCACAAGTACCAAGGCGTTCGGGAACCGAGGTACAACTGTATATTGCTTATTTGGAGCCTAATTTCAGCAGAGGGAGGGGACCTGCGGGAAGGGCCAGATTTAGGTTTGATGCGGCCCTAAGCTACTGAAGGTAATGGGGCCCTTTATATGTCCAGCTGTCAACAACAAATCGTTGCTGCTTTTTGTGTTGAATATATGCTATATGGTCATTTATGGATCTAATATGTATCTAAATATGTATCTAATATGTATCTAAATATGTATCTACATAACAAAATATGTAATTTATCAAATTAATTGTTGAATTGAAATACAATTTAGAAGTATATTAATAGTGAAATACAATAAAGTATATCAATAGTGAAATAATTATTAAGCTCTAAGTTAAAGTGATTTTTTTATTCATAACAAACTTAATAATGTAAACACATTGGCATTGGGCAATAACAAAAGTTCCTTTAGAAACACAATTTACAAAGACTCATAATCTAGTCTCTAGAAACTGGCTATAACATGAAATAATAATTGTAGGTTTTATTTGTTTTTTATATTTTGGAAATGTATATCCAGGTTTGTTTTTTTCCTTTAACAAACCTTTAATTGGGGGGGGGGGCAAGAGAGTGGGGCCCCAAACTAGAGCTTGTTTAGCTTATACGTAAATCTGGCACTACCTGCGGGTGCCCAAGGAAGGGCTTTGTGGGAGCCTGTGCCCTGGTGACCTGATTTGGAGCGAGACTTCTTTCAGACACAGTACTTCTTTCAGATTCAGCTGCTTTGCCAAGTAGTCATCGGGTGGACCTCTCGCCTCTTTCCTAAATTTCCTCTTTTTTTCTGAAAGCTTTCTAACCTAGTACTGTACGTAGAAACCTTTCTCACATCTTGCAGCACTGAATTCCCCACGGCTGATGGCGGCCCTTCCAGATGTTAGGTTTAGGTAGGTAGCCGTGTTGGGTCTGGTGCAGTCGAAATAAAAATTGAAAAATTGTCCAGTACAGAGCAGGCACAGGCAAACTCCAGCCCTCCAGATTTTGGGACTACAATTCCCATCATCCTTAGCTAACAGGACCAGTGGTCAGGGATGATGGGAACTGTAGTCCCAAACATCTGGAGGGGCCGGAGTTTGCCTGTGCCTGTTACAGACCAGCTAAGTTTGTTCTGGTATAAGCTTTCGTGTGCATGCACACTTCTCCAGAAAGCTTATACCAGAACAAACTTGGATGGCTAACCTTGACACCCCAGATGTTTTGGAACTACAACTCCCATCATCCCTAGCTAACAGGATCAGTGGTCAGGGATGATGGGAGTTGTAGTCCCAAAACAGCTGGAGTGTCAAGATTAGCCATCACTGATATATAAGGTGCTACTGGACAATATATATTTTTAATTATTTTTTTCTTCCAGATGTTGTGGGACTCCACCCCCCATCAGGCAGCATGGCCAAGGGTTAGAGCTGGCCAGAGGTGAAATCCGGAGGGCTACGTGTGAGCCGCCCCAGCTATCCATTTCACACGAGGAGACCCCCCCCAAGTCGTCAGGAGATGGCGAAAAAGGGCGGTCCGTTCTTTGCACAACCCCTTTCTCATCTCTTTTGTCAGTTGAGGGGGGGTTGGCCACCTGATCAGCCACGGGGGTTGGGGGAGGCGGCGCCCGCGTGTGCCTGGGGCTGCGTTCACACGTGCACGTGTACACGCACCCCTTCCTGCAAGGGACGTGGTTCCCACCCACCCCCCGGGGTGTTTCTGCCAGAGAGGGTTCCCCCTTCTTTGCCGGCTCCCGCTACTCACGCGCGGAGCAGCAAGCCGTGCATCTTGAAGGCGGCGCCCACTTTGCCCCTCAGCTTCTCCGCAGCCATCTTGAGCGGGTTTCCCGCCGCCTCCTCGGCCCGCCCAGCAGCCCGGCCCCTTCGGGAGGAGGGGAGGCTTGCTAGGCTGGACGGGGCAGACGGAGCGTCATCCTCCGAAATAATTAAATATGAATAATGAAAATAAAAGGGAAGTGAGCAGCACCCGGTGCAGAAAAGCATATGCATTTCCAAGATCTGCATGCATTATAGATCCAGTTACAGGTAGGCAGCCGTGTTGGTCTGCCGTAGTCGAAACAAAATAAAAAAAATTCCTTCCAGTAGCACCTTAGAGACCAACTAAGTTTGTTCTTGGTATGAGCTTTCGTGTGCATGCACACTTCTTCAGATACACATGTGTGCATGCACACAAAAGCTCATACCAATAAAAAACTTAGTTGGTCTCTAAGGTGCTACTGGAAGGAATTTTTTTATGCATTATAGAGAAATTCCTTCCAGTAGCACATTAAAGGTAAAGGGACCCCTGACCATTAGGTCCAGTCGTGGACGACTTGGGTTGCAGCGCTCATCTCGCTTTAGTGGCCAAGGGAGCCGGCGTACAGCTTCCGGGTCATGTGGCCAGCATGACTAAGCCGCTTCTGGTGAACCAGAGCAGCGCACGGAAACGCCGTTTACCTTCCCGCCGGAGCGATACCTATTTATCTACTTGCACTTTGTGCTTTCAAACTGCTAGGTGGGCAGGAGATGGGACTGAGCAACGGGAGCTCACCCCATCAAACCGCCGACCTTCTGATCGGCAAGGCCTAGGCTCTGTGGTTTAACCCACAGCGCCACCCGCATCCCTTAAGTACCGGTAGCACCTTAGAGACCAACTGAGTTTTTTATTGGTATGAGCTTTTGTGTGCATGCACACTTCTTCAGATATATGCACACGAAAGCTCATACCAAGAAAAAACTTAGTTGGTCTCTAAGTTGCTACTGGAAGGATTTTTTAATATTTTGTTTCGACTGGCAGACCAACATGGCTACCTACCTGTAACTGTATTATAGAGGTTTTGGTTTGTTTGTTTTTTTTAAAAAAATTCCTTCCAGTAGCACCTTTTTTTTTTTAATGATTTAAAGTAAATATGACTATATTGGAAAGGGAATGTGATTGCATGGAAAGAGTACAGGGGAAGGGGCAGAGCTCAGGGGCTGGGTATGTGGAGCCTGGAGGAAGCGGAGAGCATCCCCAACTCCATTCCTCAGCCGTTCCTCCTAAGCAGTGCTTTTTTTCTTTAAAAAAATGTTTAGGGGTACTCTCATTTTGACTCAAGAAAACCACCATTTTATAGTTCAAATTGGGGGAAATAAATACAGAAAATGGACAAAAGTACAAAGATTCACAAAATGTTTAAGAGTATGTGCAGGGCCGGATGTAGGTTTGATGAGGCCCTCAGCTACTGAAGGTAATGGGGCTCTTTATATGTCCAGCTGTCCTTTGTCAACAACAAATTGCAGCTGTTTTTTGTGTTGAATATATGCTATATGGTAATTTATGAACCTAATAGGTATCCAAAGCCATTTGCCACTGTTGCTGTATGTAGGTTTTATTTTATGTTTTTTCTCTTATATTTTTCGAATGTACATCCAGATTTTTTTCCTTTACATTTTTTGGGGCCCCCCCAAGAGTGGGGCCCTAAGCTTTAGCTTATATGTAAATCCAGCACTGGGTATGCGTACCCCTGCATCCCCCCCAGAAAAAAACACTGCTCCCAAGGCTTGGTTTCCAGACCCTTGATCATCTTGCGCCCTCTTCTGCACAGGTTCCAGCTTGTCAACATCCTTCTTTAATTGTGGTGCCCAGAACTGGACACATTTATTCCAGGTGTGGTCTGACTAAGGCAGAATAGAGTGGGACTATTACTTCCCTTGACCTGGACACTAGACTTCTGTTGATGCAGCCTAGAATAGCATTAGCTTTGTTTTTGCTGCTGCATCACATTGTGGACTCATGTTAAGTTTGTGGTCCACCATGACCCCTAGATCCTTTTCACATGTACTGTTAGTAAGCCAGGTTTCCCCCATCCTATATTTGTGCATCTGGTTCTTCCTGCTTAAGTACAGAACCTGACATTTGTCCTTATTGGAATTCATTTTGTTAGCTTGCGCCAGGTTCTCCGATCTGTTCTCATTTTGAATTCTGATTCTGTCTTCTGCGGCATTAGCTACCCGTTCCAGTTCAGTGTCATCTGCAAATTGGATGAGCATCCTCAGGATGAAAGGGAGAAATGTGCCCAGAGGAAGGCACACTTGGCAAACTCTCACCAGGATCAACTCCCACCTGGAAACCCATGTCCCCACTGTGGAAGAATGTGTGGATCCAGAATTGGCCTCCACGGTCACTTAAAGACTCATGGAAAACAATTTTACTCGGCTTCGAGTGATCGCCGAAGGCGGATGAGCATCCCCTCAATTCCTTCATCCAAGTCATTTATAAAGACATTGAACAACCTGTGCAGGACAGAAACCTTCTACTACAAACAAATATCCTTTATTAGGCATAACAGACCACATGTTATCAATCAGACACTGTATACAAATTGTGCAAAATACGCGCTTGACAGAACAAAACTTATGCCAATCAAATCCTTAACTTCAGAATTCCCAGCTCATCCATAAAAGTAACTCTGAATTTCTCACAATGACCATTTGTTAAAAAATAAATTTGAGTATACGGTAATACAGCAGTACTACACTATCACTTCCCCATCCAGTTAAAAACCATTAAATCTCTTTGTAATGACCCAGTCTTTAGAAACCTTCTACTTTTACCCAGGATGATGAAGAACCATTACTGGGCACTGGGTTATTTATTTAACAAGATGTATATACTGCTTACTTTAAAAAAAAAATAAGTTACTTGGTTTTCATAAAACAATGCCCTTTCCATGTGTTATTTTATTAACTTCTACCATGTTGTCTCTTACTCGCTATTTTCAATCTGAACTAAAAAGCTTCAAACGTCGCACCCTTTCTTCATAGGGAAGCCGCTCCAGCCCCTCGGCCCTTTGGGTTTCCCTTTTTCCAACCCCACGATGCCCTTTTTCCCCCAAGGCGCCGGTATTTCCAATGCGGTCGAGGCCATTTCGTTTTCAGTTCCTTTCCCAAGGCCGTGGGATTTCCCTTTCTCCCGGCCGTTTTACGAATAGACAATAACGAAGACACCAGCCCGTCAGTTTATGGATGTTTATTCTTCTTCCCCCGCCCCCCTCGGCCCGCCGCCTTCCCTCCTGCGTATTCCGCCTTTCCCCCCCTCAAACGGCTCTCGGGGCGGTTGGCGCGAGGCGAGTCCTGCGCATCCGCGACAAGGGAGACAGGAGGAGGCGGAGGAGGAAGCGGCTCCGCGGCGGCCCTCGGCTCCGCTCCCCAAGGCCAACGGCGTCGCGCTCCCGAGCCAGGCCCGCATTCCGAGCGGTCGGGCGTCGCGCGGTTGCTGAGGGGACGACGCGGGGCGACGGCAGGCAGCCTCCCTTGTCACCCCGCGTCAAGATGGCGGCGGCGGAGGCGGCGACTCCTGCTGCTGCCTCCGCTTCACCGCCGCTTCAGGAGTTCTCCGTGGCCGAGGAGCGGAGCGGGCACTGCGCCGTGGTGGACGGCGGCTGCCTTTACGTGTGGGGGGGATACGTGGTAAGGAAGGAGCGAGGGAGGCTCCGGGCGGGCGACGGCAAAACATCTCGTGAGGAGACGGTGAAGAGGCTCCGGGCGGGGAACGGGCGCTAGCTCCGCCCACTCGGGCGCTCGCTGAGGAGAGCAAAATGGGCGGGAAAGCCTGACAGGGCGCGCGAGAGGCTCCGGAGGTGTGTGGGGGTGGGGAGGTAGAGGCGAAGCGGGATTGGAGAGAGAGGACGTCGTTTACCTAAGCGCCATCGCCTATTGGTCGCTGATTTTTCGAGGCGCGGCGCCCGGCCTATTTCCCCGCCCCCTGCCCTGAGGAGACTTCATTTAACGGCACCGGTCGCTGTTTATTTCTCAGCTCCATGTTTTTAACCTTCGGGTATAGGGCGGTAGAAAAATTCAATAAATAAAAGGGCGGCGTGGCGACTCGCACTCTGTCGGCAATAGCATTTCATAAGATTAAAACACCTTGATTTTTTGGGGGGGGAATAAAACCTCAAAGCGGCTTACAAAATAGTAGTAAAACATTAAAATTATCAGCAAGAAAAGAACACTGGTTAAAAACTTTCAGAAAGCTGAAATGACAGTAGTCTTAAAACATGAAAAGTTGAATACACTTTCTAAACATGTGGGCAGGCTTGTGTAAATAATGATTTTAGCAGGTATGGGAAAGTGCAGTGTAGTGTAGCCCTGCTTGATGTCAATAGGCAGGGAGTTCCAAAGTGTAGGTGCCGCCACATGAAAAAATCTGGAGGGATGCCATTTCAGTTTCACAAATACAGTTCTTGGTTCTGCATGGATGTCGCACCTGCACATCCTTCCAAATTCATCGTTTGTGTGCAGCTAAATGATCACAGAACAGCAGTGCAGAAAGAGCAGTGGCTGACCTTTTGCTGAGATCTACGGGAGAAGGTTGTGCTTTGCTATGACTAGTCTGCCTTTCCCTGCCTTTGTTCAGGCACAAAGATCTTACACTGATTTTAGTACAAAATAATAATTCCACATGAGTGGCATAGTCTCCACCTCTCTAGCTCCAGAATCCTGCTTGCCTTGTGCCATGAGATTAGGCATTAAATATCCCAGTTTATGGTGGCCGGTTTTAATGCCTAATACCTCCCGAAAGTCTTGAACCAGACTTAATTTAATTTCCCACGAGACCTTGGTGAGACTCGAGTGCATCTTAGGTAGCTAGCAAAACTATATACAGGAAGATAATTCCATGAGTGTGCATTATTACAGCACTGCTTCCACAATACAAATCACTTCCTGAGAAGCTATAATTTGAAATGAAAAGTAGTAGGTTGTTATTGAAGAGGAAGATTTTCAGTGAGCCTGATGAAACATTTGTATGCTTATGATTTTCTTTCTTATTTTGGTTAGTCAATTGAAGAAAATGAAGTTTACTTACCTAACGATGAGCTGTGGATCTATGAAATTGACAGTGGATTATGGTAAGTCATATTATTTACTGGCATTTGTTAACAAGGCCTTTGTATCACAAGCCTTCATAACTGTTGCGAAAGGCACGATCCTAAATTCTCTGTGTAAAAGTAAATCCCATGGATTTTCATGGAATTTCTGCATAATATGTGCTGGAAAATAGGTATCAGTGTTTCTCCTTCCTTTTTATTGTACTGCTGCGACTAGTCCTGGAGGCTTTGTGACAGTGGACACACCCCAGGAGTGGCTTTGACAGGCCGGACAAAACGGGTGAGGGTAGCTCACGGGTGAGGGACTTCCTCTGCATGCAAAAGCAGGCTCTGGCGGATTGAGCAGACGAGACCAACAGTGGGTCCAATAGTCAAGAAGGCGGTTTCTGCATATGCTGTAGAGCAGGCATGTCCAACTGGTAGATTGTGATCTACCGGTAGATCACTGGACGTCTGCGGTAGATCACTGGTAGATCATTGGCTCCCCCCAAAGAAGCTGAACAACTGTAGCTCCCCTAAAAAAAGCTCAACATTTTACCTCCTCCCTGAAAAAACTCAACAACTTTGACCCCCCAAATGGCCCTTCCCCCTTCCTAAGAAAAGCTCAACAACTTTGACCCGAACCCCCAAAAAGTTGTTAACTCTGCGAGTAGATCGCAGTCTCTTGGGAGTTGGCCACCCGTGCTGTAGAGAGAAGTGAACCGCAGCAAGGCGAAGGGGGCGCTCTTGTCATCTGCCCATCCCAGGAGCTCCATACACACTGCCCAGCAGGGGCGTAGCAAGGGGGGGCGGGCCGCCCCGGGCAGCGCCCCCTAGTGGGGGTGACAATCGGGTGCCTCCAAAGCCGCCCTGGCGCTGCCGGGTCGGAGCCGCAGGGGCGGCCAGCAAGGAGGGGTGTCACGCTTTTCCCTGACGTGACACCCCCCCCTCGCTGGCCGCCCCGGCAGCGCCAAAAATAGCCTTCCCCCGCTTTTAGGGGGGGAAAGCCGCTGGGCTCCCTGGGCAGAGCCGCAGCATGGAGGAGAAGGGCGGGCCAGCCAGGAGGGGTGCTTTATCTTCCTTTCCCCCACTTTCAGCGCTGAAAAAGCTGCTGGGCTCCCTGGGCGGAGCCGCGGCATGGAGGGGAGGGACGGGCCAGTATGACTTCATGCGCCCGGAGCAACGCCCCGCCCCCAGGGGTGCAGCTTGGTTTGCCGCCCTGGTAGCCAAGCGGCACGCTACGCCCCTGTGCCCAGGCTTGCACCCCAGGGAGGTCACTTTGATGCTCCTAACGCAGCAGTTTGACTTCATCCCCAGAGGCACACTCTATTGTCTCTTGAGACAGAGATACATGCCAATAGTAGGTTGTGTCTAGGGATGGCACCAGTGGAGTCTGGTCCATTAGGGCCAAAGGGGCACTGCCCAACCAACCTCAGTCTACCCTTCACTAACTACTACCTGTATTTTATTACATATTTCATTCATGAATCGCTTCCCATGAGGGCTCCAGAAGGAATTTACTCCTGAATCTGTGGGCCAAATTATGGGATTTCTTATGCTCGCTGAATTACAGGTCAATGCATCTGATGGAAGGTGAATTGCCTCCATCCATGTCTGGAAGTTGCGGAGCGTCTGTTAATGGAAAGCTGTACATCTTTGGAGGATATGATGACAAAGGATACAGCAATCGGGTAAAGGGTTCCTTTATTTTTAGAAACTTTCGGATAGAATTACCAAGCTTGTTAAGGATGAAATAGTATAGTAGTGAGAATTAAACTGTTGAAGAAATCTTAACATGATGTTTTGATTTGATTTTCACACAGATGTAACTCTGACCATAACCAAAAGAACAACTTTAGCATATGTCCATTTGAACTGCAGAACCTATCACACACACACAAAATCTTTTAACCCTCCTCCTAATTTCCATAATGGTTTGCCATGTGATGTGGGGGCTTATGTTTGAGAAGCAGCCTAACTGGGTGTGTGTAATTTGTTTTGCAGTTCTGTGCATTTTATGCTGCTACAAAACGAAGGGCAACAACTCATTCATGTTAGTGTGAATTTGATGACCAGTTTGTTATGCTGCCATTCAAAATTTATGTAAGCCTGCAGAGCTGCCCTTTGATGTCAGAGGGACTCTGCTTGACACCGATGTTTAGGAACTGATCTTGACTAGATTCTGTGGAGTAACTACCGGTAGATTCTATAACTCTTTATGATGGGGCATCACAGTAATTAATTTTAGTAGAAGTTGTGACCAAACATAAATTGAGAGGTCAAGCCTTTCTGCTTCATTTTATTTCTTTGGAATTTATGTTGCTGTTGTGGAAAAGGTTAAGGACAGTCTGACTTTCAACAGTTAAAATTAGAATACGGAAGCCCCCTGCAATGAGAAGTGCTGCTCATTATTAGCAGTGAGGAAGTGGAGGAAGAAGAATTTAAGCCTTTTCTATTAAAACTATAAAGGACTAAATATTACTGGTTGTTCTCTCCAGACACCACTTTTGCCAATTAGCACTTCATTTTTTTCCAGAATATTGCTGTATGTTGAAAGTGTCTTAATTTCCTTTTAAGCTCTATTATGTTAATTTGCGAACAAGAAATGGAACCTATTTGTGGAAAAAAATCACAGACTTTAAAGGTCAGCCTCCTACACCACGTGACAAACTTGCCTGCTGGGTGTATAAAGACAGGTAATTGTCATGGGTGATTTCACAAATGGGGAGGTGGCATTAGCTGGTGAACAGACCAGGTTGTAATTCTGTGTGGCTTGATGACCTTTGTCTTCCCATAATTCACTTGTGTTTCTGTTCCTTCACTTATAAAATGAGATTTGTGCTGATGTCAACGGCCTGCAAATTATGTGTGAGGCATGATATTGGATAGGATTAGAGCCCAAAGCAATATTAAAACCTTGTTAAATGACAGTGGTTCACTGACTTAGAAATATTAGATGATTAAAATATGAATACATATTTGAGTTTTTCTCTGCTGATTGATCTGCATTTTTGTAGCACAGATAAGTCATTTTACTCTTAAATGCCTTGCTCCAGTAGTTCCTTGCACACTGGAGGGTGGGAAGGTTTCACACACAAGGAGAATTGAAACAAGATGATTGCAGATGTCAAAGAACTCTAGAGCTGCCTTCTCTAACCTGTTGCCTTCTAGATGTGTGAGTTGTAGTCAAAAAGGTGTAGAAGGCAACAGGTTAGGGAAGGCTGCTCTAGAGGAATTAAATTAGGGCATCTGACTAATGGCAGGAATTAATTTGTAAATTTTAATTCTGATTTTTCTTAAAGGCTCATCTATTTTGGTGGCTATGGCTGTAGAAAGCAGAGTGAGCTGAGTGACTGTTTTGATGTTCATGATGCATATTGGGTAAGAGATCTGTTACAGTTTCAAATAAAGAGGACCCTGTGTTGGACGGAATATTAGCAGTGGTTTTGTTGTCTTTTATTCCTTCTCACCTACTGCTTCACTTCTTTTTTTTTTTCCTTTCAGGGAGAACGGATATTCTGGGGATGGCACAATGACGTTCATGTTTTTGATACAACTATGCAAACTTGGTATCAGCCAAAAATTAAAGTAAGTGTTATTTGAACTCTGGATTTGTTGTTGTCATGTTTTGTTGTCCTCCAGAGGCTTTCCAAACACAATCTCACATATATCTTTCCTTATGCTCTTGGGTTGATGTGAATATTCTGAATAATTTATTTATTTATCGATGTATTTCTAGGCTGCTTTTAAGGGTAATGCCCTACCATAGTAAAAAACAAATCTGCAAACACAAGCATTTTAAAGTATTTCTAAGAAATAAAAACCTATTGAAGTCTTAAGAGAAGACAGCAGTGAACCAAACTGGTTTTGAGGGCAGTTTGAATGCCTGAACTGAAGAGGCCAATGCATTCCACACAGAAGAGATCATAGGTGAACCTAGACAGAGTGCCCATCCTGTCTTCTTGTGCTAGGCAACTTTGTTGATCTTACCAGTGGTACGATATCCATATAGGACCTTCAATGCAGATCTTAATGTGCAGGCAAAAATCATATGGGTGAAGCCGATAACCTGATCCCAAACTTTTAGGGATTTAGGTTACCACAACAATTTTTAAATTGGCCCCAGAAACTCACAGACAGGATTGATTTTGAATGTTCTGACTTTCCGGTCCATACCAGAATGTAGACAGTCAATTCATTCTGCAGCAACTGAAGTTTCTAAACCATCTTCAAAGACAGTCCTGGCTTAAACGCATTACAGCAGTCCTAATCACAGCTGCACTTCTTTTGTATTTGCTTGCAGAATGGAGTTCCACCTCAGCCTCGAGCAGCACATTCATGCACAGTCTTAGGAAATAAAGGTTACGTGTTTGGAGGCCGTGTTTTGGTTTGTACTGATTTTATGTTTACGCTATGAAAAAACGGGGAAAGGAGCGTGTCAGTGCTGGAAAGGGAAAAGCACTCAACTTTGAAATAAAAATAAATGGTGAGGCCTGCTGTGAGGGAAAGGGAGCCTATTTTCCTTTTTAAAAAGAGCTGCAGTGTTTTGAAAAGTGAGTCAGCCTTTACCAAACTAACAGAGTTTCAAAACTACAAAGGCAGGTTGTATTGTCAGTGACATCTTGAATGCAATCAACAGATACTGCTCCCCAAAATATACATTTCATGTAAAATATATCTTCTAAGGAAAATACTTTGGATTGTAGTAGGTACTAATGTAATGGGAAAATGCATGTAATGTTTAGCAAGATTAGGCTACAACTGAGTTTATACTTCTGCTGCCTGCAGGACCAGAGACAGTCTGCTTCCAAGTATCAGCAGGAGAGAACTCTTGCCCTTGGGTCCATTTGTGGATTTGCCAAAGGCATCTCTATGTGGACAGGATACAGAGGAGCAATTCCAATTAAGTGGGGCACTGTTGCACCCAGGTCCTCTTTGAGGCCTTCCCATCCGTGCATCTGGTGGGCTGTTAGTAGAGCTGGATGCTGGTTTAGATCCAGCAGGGCTGCCCTTATTTTTTTTTAATGAAAATGAAGATTGCATTTGAAGTTGATGTGATCAAGAATAATAACATAAATATATGATTCCTGCTAATGAGAGTGCGGCCAGTATTCAGTACAAGAAGCCAAAGTTCTTATTCACCATTCCGGTTTTCCTCTTGGCCAAATGACTGGCTTGAAATTTATCGGAACTGCCTTAAGTTAGAGAGAGGGGGTTAGATGGAAAATCAGAAAATTGATCATGTTGGCTGGGTGGAGCTCATGGGAGTTGTAGTTCAGAACATCTGGAGGTTACCAGGTCAGGAAATATTGCCTTAATCCATAAAGAACACAATCTGTCTTGAAACACCTGCAATTTTCCCATTTGAGGAGTTCTCAGACAGAATCTCTTACTTTCCTTTGAAAATCATTGTGAAAGGCTGTATTATCATATTTTCTTAATTAAACTTTTTTATTTTAACAGCAAAAAAGAATGAATGATTTACATTATTTGAATTTGGATACCTGGGTTTGGTCGGGAAAGTAAGTTTTTCCTCATGTCATAGCTCTGTTGTATGTAACAATTCACATTCAATGTATTTGTATATTTAGTCCTGAATACTCCCATCATTACTTCCCCCCCTCCCCTTAGGTTTTCTTTGGGGGGGGGGACCTTGGGCTAAAAACTGCTCTTTGTTATGCTTAAAATAATGATGATGCCCTTTTTAGATAATTGTTTTAGGGTGGTTTTGGGGAACATTTATTTGGATTGTGTGGAAATCTCAGTTTGACATACCTTTGAAGTACGTTTATCCATTCTTATGAGTGTTGTCAGACTGAGAAAACAGTATTTTGTAAAAGAAGGAAGGAAGGAATTCTATAAAGACAGGTTCCATTAGCTGTCCCTCCTTTAAATTTTTTGTTTAAATTTTGTTTGATGTTAAATTAGTAGTATTTATTGTTCTGGGCCTCAGACCCAATGAATTTATTACCATATTACATATTTATTACACATGCCAAGCCTCTAGGCAGAACAGGGTCCATAGGCCCCTTCTCACCAGTATCAGATAGTGCTTCTGTTAGGAGCCTGCCTCCTTGGCAGCTATGGATTCCTGGTTTTGAAAGCCAAGGAGAGTCCCCAGGCAGATCTTGGGATTTTCATGGATCCTAAGAATGTCTCAACAGGAGGTTCCCAAGAGCAAAAAGACATGAAAAATAGAGCATTACCCATGGGAAGGACTCTCACTGGCAGTGGTGCAGTAACCAAGCGCTCTGTAAGCAAATCACCTGACATGAATGCTGACTTCGCAAAATAGTTGTTCCCCCCACCTGAAAGATGCTAAACTGCCCACCCAATAATTATTTTGTTTGTTTCTTGAATTATGTAGGCCTTTTATTTTTTGCTTGCTTTTCCTAGAATTTGTACAAATGGAGAAAAACCAGGAGACAGATCATGGCATACTTTGACATCTGTAACAGATAGTAAACTTTTCCTGTTTGGTGGGCTGAGTTCAGACAATGTACCCTTAAGTAAGTAGTTTGATATTAATTGATTGCTACCACTTTATTTATTCAAAATTATTGAGTACACTATGCTAAGAGGGAAGCAAGTTACAACAATGATTTGTGTGATTTACAAACTATAATGCTAAGATAAATTAAAAACTTGTTTGTCAATGAATTGCTGGCACAATAGCAACAGAAAAACTCTGGATACATGATTCTTGAAGGACTTGCCACCATCCTGGCTCCCGTCCCCCTACTCCAAATCTGACTGCAAGCAAACTTAAAGATAATATTTCAATCCATCTTTTATCAAAGTCTAGCAGATTTCATGTTTCACAAGGAAACTGCTGTGGCTTTCTTTATAAGTCAAAGAACTGCAGCCAGCTGAAGATAAAATCAGCATCAGAATGTTTTAAAAAATAGTTCCTTTAGTTTTTAGTTTCAGACGGCATTTAAAAAAACAGTACTATAACTCATCGGCTGCAGTTACTTAGGGGTAAATCTATTTATCTGTAGAGCTTACTTCTAACTAAACAGACATAGGGTAAATTTTTATTATTATTTATTGAAAGCAGTTTTATCCAGCTCTTCAGACCAAAGAGACTCTCAGAGCACCTTTCCTTCTAACAAAGCTGCTTTGAGTTCTGGGTACTTTCCATCTCCAGCCAATAGGTGTATTGAAGATATCTGAGCTTTAAAATGGTACCCCTGCCTCCAAGACTAGTTTATTGTCTGCCTCTGCAGCAGAAGTCTGAAATGTGCAGCCTAGTCTGCGGCCTGTCACAACAGACAGAAGGGAAAAGTGGTGAAAAGAAGAGGACTCGCATAGCAGCCCAAGCAGAGATGCTGAATGCTTGTGAAACATAGAGTGGTCCCAGTCCAAAGAACCATGTAACTAGTCAAGTCTATGCTCAAGGAAGCTTCAAGTAACAACATCCCTCCTTGCCACCATTTTTGTAACTGAAGGGAATTTTAAAAGCAGGTAGTGCTGATAAGTTGAGACTCCAGTACTTTGGCCACCTCATGAGAAGAGAAGACTCCCTAGAAAAGACCCTGATGTTGGGAAAGATGGAGGGCACAAGGAGAAGGGGACGACAGAGGACGAGATGGTTGGACAGTGTTCTCGAAGCTACCAACATGAGTTTGGCCAAACTGCGAGAGGCAGTGGAGGATAGGTGTGCCTGGCGTGCCTTGGTCCATGGGGTCACGAAGAGTCGGACACGACTGAACGACTGAACAACAACAAGTGCTGATAGCACTAAAGTCCAGTGTCTTGGGTCCTGTCCACAGTTGCCCTAGTTTTTCATATTCAGTATCATTTATTTCATGTTTAAACATGAAACATAATATATTGCATTACTTAAATGGTCTCTTATTCTCACTGTGTGTGTGTGTGTGAAGAAAATAAAGAGCAGTAATTATGCATCTTTCTTTATTTTCAGGTGATGGTTGGATTTATGATGTCGCAACAAACAAATGGCAACAACTTACATACTTACCAAAGAGCATACCGAGGTACAATCAGAGGCGTACCTGGGGGTTGGTGAAACCAGCCCCCAACCAGGGGTGCAGGCCCTGGGGGGGAGGGGTGTGCAAAAATCACCTATCAGACTGTGGAGTGTATGATGTAGATGTGTGTGGTGACTTGCTTCCACTGTTGTGGTGAAATCAAACATAGGAGAAGCTTCCCGTCCTTTTTGCGCCATGGCACAAAGGCATGCTAATTCTTTTGCCCTTCCTCCTTGCCTTGCCTTCACTCCTCATGCTTTGAGTATTTGGGTCATATAAAATGTAGTCATTTCTAATGTGGCTATTGCAGTAAAGTGTTGCTTTTTCTGGGGGCAGGGGGCCAACACAATTTCTTTCCATGGGTTTAAGGGCTCCTAGGCATGCCTCTGGGTACAATAAACTAATCAACTTTTTCTGGAATTGAAAAAAAGTATGAATAGATCGTTATGTCATGTTCAACATCGGAGCATAGGCTTGGATCCAGTGATGCCAAGTGCAAGTATAAACTTCTGTTCAGGCAAGGGGGTGATCCCTGATTCCCACATCATGTTGTCCCATAGAGGCAGGAAAGCCCTGTAGAGGCAGGAAAGCCAAGTGGAAGTCTCATCATAGGTCATAGAATCCAAGCGGGTATCTTTAAAAAAAACCCAAAAATGAATTGTGTACATTTTCAGTTTCCATAACTTTATCCTATAACTCTATCTGAGCCAGTGATATAATTTTCCAGATGATACTAAAAAGGTATCAGTATAGATACATACAATTGTGAAGAAATAATATTTGATGAATTTCACATAATCATGCACCTAATGGACATTTATTTGAATTTTGACTTCCACCCTAACACACTTATTTGGAATAAAGTCACATTGACTTCAAGAGAAACTGCTTGCCTGATTCATGCAATTGGGATGGCGGCCTTAAAGCCCTTATTCAAATGAATATGTCTACCAGTACATGGGTAAGAGAGTGAGATTGCATCCACACCTTCTATTTATTTGTGTGTGTTGGTGTGTGTGTGTAGGCTGCACTATAACAAAACATTCTTGATATGCATGTTGGCTTCAGCTGTGCAGGCCCTGTGCAAATATTATATCACAGCAGACTGAAGGTTGAACAGGTGCCGCCAATGTGGATGCAATTACACTCCCACACCACAGCTAGTCTCTACAGTAGATAGAAGCTGATTCAAACTGAGCCAGACTATCATCTTCCCCCTCCATTCCAATGAAGTCTCCACCCCCAATGTTTGAGGTAGACTGCGCAGCAGCACACACTAACCATAACCTATTTTGATTCTTAGATCTTCTCGTATTAAAGCAATTTTATATAAAATTAGATTGAAATCAAAGTGAGATTTTTCTTCTCCACCATGTTTGCTTTAGAAATGCAGACATTGGGGGTTTCTCCTTAGCTTAGTTGCAGCCAAGCCACTAGGAATATGAAAAATATGCACAGACCCTTCTAAGCAACTCCTCCCTCTGTGCCCTTTCAACACCACACAGTATTGGGCAGGGATCAGTAACTGTTGGCCCCATGGCCAAATCTGCTCTCCTGAGGAATACTTTGGGGGGCAAGAGAGCTGTGTGGAAGGTCTGTCAGACCACTTTGGAGAGGTGGGCCTGTCAGCTTCCCCTTCCCAGTCAAAGGAGCCTCTTGTAAAACTAGCTGCTAACTGGAAACTTCCAGCAGGTAGTGGCCCTCTCCAGGGAATCAAACGTTAAACAAAGTGCATTTGCATTTCTGCTAAGATTTTTAAGTAAAGGTTTTAATCCAGAGAAAGTTGGCCTCAGAACAATAGTTTGAAGCCAACAGGACCTAAGACTGCAATTTCCTAAACATGCTTGCTTTGAAAGAAGTTCCACTGCAATCACTGGGACAAAGTGCTGATTCACACACGCTTGTAAACAACTTGTTATTTTGGTAGTTTGAACTCTCACTCTTTGTCTCAGTGTAGACATAACATTCTTGATCTCCTAACCATCGTTATTAGGAGAACTCAGCAGCCTCGTGCTCTCCTTCTTTCCTCTCTTCTCCCATAACACACACGCTCTCCCCTTTTTGGAATGAACCATGCTGCAGGGTCTGAGTGAGCTGATACTATTGTTAACTGTGGGTAGCTCAACATAGAGTTTGCTACCCTGCTGTTAACCATGATTGCAATAGTAGCATTAGCATTGGTGCAGACATACTGATGCATCATGGCTAGGCCCAGAAGGGAGGCCAAGTTAATGCACAGGCGGAGGAAGGAATGCTTATGTCTGTGGGGCAATCCCATTCTCCCAACCATGGTTTAGGCAATCAGGAAATTTACATGTGAGTATGTGATATCTGGGGCAAGGTGAATGGCTTCCAAAAATCTGCTGACTGCTTTATGCTGCTTTTATGATTTTGTGGGCTTTGACCTTCCTTCTTTCCTTCCTTCCTTTATTTACATTTTAATTGATGTATTTTTTTTTAGGGGGGAGGGAATATAGTTGAAGAGTAGTGTAAAAATTATTTTGCTAAATAGATAAACACCCAAACTATCACCTTTTAACACTTCGTGAATGTATGAAGATGAATACATGAATGCATCCATTTAAAAATACTGTGTTGGGATGGATGTCCATGTCTCTGTCTGTGGTGTTACTCTATGATGCCTGTTCCAAGTTATCACTTTACATGGCAGCCTATAAGCTGATAAACATCTGTGTTTGATCTCACCCTTCTGTAAAGATAAATATGTTAAGGATCAGAGTGATTTCATTAAGACTTAAAACAGCCTGGCCTTCTCTTGGTTGTGCTTTAGCACATCTGCTGGGCTAGACTTCATTCTTTTTTTCCTAGTGTGGACTCAGCTGCCACTCCTGTTGCGATATTGGCCCTTGCTGATAAGTACTTTTTTCTTAATAAAAGATACCCTCCCTGAGAGTTGCATAGAATACTTTGTAGAATTCAGTTATAACTCAGTACTATAATTCTAGGTGGAGGGTTTATTTTAAAAGGTGACGTTAATCTAGCTGATATGTGATGCAAATAACATGCTTTATTAGAATGTCTAGGTACTAAGTTAGAGCAGCTGTGAGAGGACATAAACCTATCAGTCTGTAGAAAAAAGCTTCAGGTTTCAAGCTAGGAGTCAAGGCACAGAGTCAAGGCAGGAAAGGCTTTCCAGTGTTCTGCGATGATCCAGTCCAGGCCAGAGTTTTCCTAATGCAGATAAGACAGAGGCAGACCTATCAACAGGTATGAGGAAGAGAACAGGTGGGATACAGTTTAGTGTAAGGAGAACAGTGCATAATTGCTGAAATTAATGAAGTAAGAAGTGCTATTTAGTGCCGAGTCATCTTGCACATATTTTTGCAATAGTTAAATAAACAAAAGGGGACAAATTCTGCAATCCTGTTGACCTCAGTGAGTTATACTCAGTCAGTTAATTCTTGAAAGAAAATTCAGCTCAGTGCAGTGAAGCTCTATTTACAAACCTATATGAATTGGTCCTATTTTGAACTGTTGTGTATCCATGCATACCCATTTGTTTATTTTGCACTAGCATGTGCAAAAAGAAAACTTATTCCCTTTAACATAATTTTGTAAACCATTAACATTCAGAAAGCTCCAACTCTTGCAAGATGCAGAGGAGGGATGAGAGATTAAAGAAGCTTGGTTCCTTTGACCCCAGTGACGTATCGGGGGTGGGGTGGGGTGGGGGAGAAACTGAACTTAGCGGCTCACTCTAGCTGTGGAAAGCTGGTATCTAAACTAAATTACCAAGCTCTTGTACTCTCCCCCCATAAGTGTGTTTTTAAGGTAACAAATTCCATCTCTGTGCTTGTCATATTCCTTTGAATTAAGACAGGGGAGGGCAGAGAGGTGCCTTCTTTGTCCCAGAGATGTTTCTCAAACTCTCAAGTTATGCACTTCAGAATAAGCAAGTTCAAGAATCAGTGCCTGGGTTTCACCCTATGATTTTGAGTAAAGGCCAAGATCTGTAAGAAAGAAAGATTTCTTTCCAATGGCAAAGTTTTTAAATTGTTGCCATGGCCATACCTACCGGTACTTTCAAATCAAGTCCCTCTATATCACAGCAGCCATTTTTAATTATGTTTGCTAAAGGTACTTTTTAAATCTGCCCTCACAACAGAACTATTTTGGTTGTGTTCCTCTTATTTAAATCTATCTTACTGGGTTTTATGATAGCATCATTTTAAGAATTGGAATGCATGCATTGTTAAACGTTTATTAAACAGTTGTGTTTGACAAAAAAAGTAAGCCCACTCATGGTAAGTAGTAAAAGGGTAGTAAGTTCTTGATTCGTGTTTAATGAATTCAAATGTTTTTAGAATCTATTTGAGTGGACTAGTTAGTTAGTTCAGTGTTTCCCAACCTAATCTAGGCAACGGCACACTTATTTCATTAAAAAAATCTCGCAGCACACCGCTTCTCCCCCACCCGGCTGCACCGGGTCTCCTGACCCAGAGTTACCTCTGGGATCAGCTGTAGCGCGGCGTCCTTTCTCCCGCCCATCAGCTGGGGCACCAGGTCGGGATTCTCCCGCGAGGCTTCTGTTGCTGCTGCTGCTGCAGCAGCCAAGGGAGCAGCGCCGCCCTGGCTTCCGCTTCGTCGCTGGGCTCCAGCAGCGCTGCCGCCACGGTCCTGTGCAGCCCTGGGCTGCAGGTCCCTTTTTCCATGGCACATCAGCCGGTGTCTCGCGGCACACCAGTGTGCCGCGGCACACCGGTTGGGAAACGCTGAGTTAGTTCAAGAGCTGAGAGACAGCTCCATTCAAATACGTAAATCTATTTACTATGCAGTGGAGATTAAAGGGGGAGAGTGCTACAATAGCCTTTGCCAGCCTGATACTTTCCAGATGACAGCTGAGGCTGATGGGAGTTGTAATTCAAAACATCTGGACGGCACCAGGTTGGTGAAAGCTGCCCTAAAAATGCACTAAAACCCTATGATAGCTACCTGAAAACTTTTTTAAAATGCACAGTATTTGAGAATTTATTCTCACTATAATATACTTTTAGATTGTGGCATACAGCTTGTCTTGGTAAAGAAGGTGAAGTGATGGTCTTTGGAGGAAGTAAAGATGACTTGCATTTCATGGACACGGTCAGTAAATAGAACACTCGTTAAATGTCACCATTGTGCTGATAAATCTTTTAATTGAAATTATTCAGGTAAACAAAATCAGATCATAATGAGAGGAGTTTTGATCCTTCCTGAACTCCTCCTCCCTCTCCTTTCCCTGTTCACCCCAAAATCTCTTCTGGGGCTCCCACAACCCTCCAGAGCAGATTGTTTTGGGGGGAGGGTGCCTGGGGGGTGCTTGAGGAGAGGGAGAGGATGTTCCATTGCACAAATTGAAATCCTTGCATTATCAGAACTACTTTATTGGCTCTAGCCCAATGTTTTTAAATACCTCATTAAAACATTTGGTTCTTCATTACCCAGTTTTACTGGGTTTTTTAACTGTTGCTGTTGTATGTTGCTACTGTATTGTCGATTTTTTGTTATTTTTAATAGCATATATTTTAATGTTTTATTGTACGGTGCTATAAGTACCTTTGTTGCAAAGTAACTCATAAATATTTGAATTTTTTGTTGTTCTTGCTTAGGGACACTGCAGCGATTTATTGATTTTTCAGACACAACCATACTCACTTCTCAGGTGAGCTGAGAAACTCAACAATATTATAAAGCCATGCGCATAGTTTAGTTTAACATTTTTTAAAAACAACTGTATATTCCAAAATGTTGAGCGGTAACTATCCCGACATAGCGGCTTCAGAGCTGATGCAGGGCCACTGACACACACTAAGCTGTACCCATGCAGGGGCTGTTCAGGGAGTCAGGGAATGCTCCACACACAGTGTAAGGATTTCAAGCATTCCCTGACAAGGAAGGGAAGAGGGGGCATCCCCTGCACCTCAAAAGTCCTGCAGAACTTTGGTTCATGAGAAACGACAGTTACGTTCTGTGGATTTCAGAGGCTCTGAATCCGAGTATTATTTCAGTTGCGCATCTGTTAACCTCAAACATGAAACCACATACAAAACAGTGTGCGACTTTGAAGTGTTCAAAGCCTTTGCCAATCACTTGATAATCCTTGCAACATCACTTTAAATAGGTCAACGTTATGGGTGAGATGCAGTTGATGAGTCCCGTCAGCAGAAGCCTTGTGCTGTAGGGCTGCTTCCACCACCTCTTCACTCCCTCACCCACACACCAAATTGGCTTAGTGTGTGTGCGTGTCAGGAACAGTGCACAGGGGCAAGGGGGATCGTCCATCAGACGAGCTGAAATGCTTGTGCTGACAGAACAATCACCTTAGCACAGCGTTGAATTAATCACTTTAGTCCCCATATTGCAGGTAAGGGGCCAGGGCTGAGGGTAGTGACTGCATTCAGTCGTCAGCTGCAAACCATGGCCTGTCTATCTTTGTATCTGAACCAATGTCGGTTTACAAACCATGGTGTGTAAAACACTTGTCAAACTATGATATCAAGCCTCTATTTGAAGCTGGTTTGCAAACCACAGTTTATGTGGGCTGTGGTTTTCAGTTATCAAACCCTTGAAAACACAGACCCCACCTCAGAAGGCTAATGCACCATGTAGATGGGAGCAAACTTGCAAAGCTGAGCAGATGGAAGACTAAAGCTGCTCTAAGCCATGGTTTAATGTTGGACGTCCAAATCATGGTGTGGAGTCAACTGCAGTTAGCACAAACCAGTTTGGCGTGATGTTTCAACTAAGCCATATTAACTTGCCTAAAGCCACCTGGTAAATTCATAGTTGAGATGAGAATACCTAGGTACTCACATGGATAAAACTGTTTTCTTCTATATAGTTTAATGTTTAACCTGCAAAACTTGGTAATCTGGCATTATTTCTTTCAGACTGAGCCTTGACTGCATTGGTAAAAATGCTGCCCTCTTGGAGAACCAACTATCCTGGTTACCATCTAGACTTTTGGAGGAAGCTATGGATAAAATAACTTTTTGGGCTGCTATTAGCCATCGTCAAGAAAGAAAAGCTGAAGAAGCAGCACAGGAGCAGATTAATGTCTCTTAGCAACCATTCTTCATGAATATACAGCGCACAGTACAGACCCTTCTTGGAGATAATTTAGAAATGTTACTGTTGACTGTTTGGGCTGAATTTCTAAGGTTGGGTCAGATTGGGTGAAAGGCACTCTGATTTGCTGGTGCATAAGGAATGGGAGCAGAGTCTACTGATGTAATAACAGCTCCACTTAGGGGCTCTGGAGGTTAATAACAACTTTCTTGGGTTTACTGAGCCAGTTCATAAAGCTAGTTGAGCCATTTATTATTATTAAAGTTAAATATGCTAATGAGGCTTCAGACAGTCGAACCTTTATTTGGTCACATTCCTGCGTATTGCTACACTTTAGCCATTGTCTGAAGAGGGGGATTTCTTTAATACAGCTGAAGCCGCAATACTCTTCTTTCGACAGCACTATAAAAAACTTGGTTGAAAGTTGCATGGGCCGGGTATTGACACTATCTTATAGAAACACTTTAAAGTTGCACTTTTGTGTTAAATGTTTTTTCTGGGCAAAGTTTTACTGTTGCAATAAACATTGATGGACTGTAAATAATCACAATTTAAAAAATGTTACACAGGCCACAATGTGTAAGGTTTGTATTCAACTTAACTGTTTTTTTGTTATTTATTGTAAAGTATTTATAAAATACAAATTTCCTATCAGTTTTAGGTATTTAGCTAATAGGGACCCTGTTGTTACTATTTTGCTGTTATGTTTTGAATAGAATCTTACTCTCAATACTCACTTGCCATTTTGAGCAAAAATCGGGGGAGGGGGCATTTTTGTTTATACATCTACTTTGAGTTGCCTTCAGGCTGGTTGCAGTAATAACTAAGCACATTTGGCATTAGGAAATTAGGAGGAGGTGGAGTCATGCCATGATATGCTGCTTAATAACTCAATATCACATTTAAGCCATATATCTCTTTAGGGAGATTTTTGATACTGGGGGAGGAATTCAGCATCACACTCTTCTGATCATTCCACCAGCACATGCATTTCAGTTCCCCAGAGGGAACAATCCCTTGTCTCCTCCCTCCCTCAAACCTGGGGTGTGGGGAGCCCATTGCGCAAGTGGAAATCTTTGTGCTAATGGGACTTATTAGGCAAATCCCACCGTAGCAGTTTTGCTTCTGTTGGGGAAGGGGTGATGCAGATTTTATATAGCTGATCTTTGCTTCCTTGTTCTTAGTGCAGAACCTGCAAGCTAAAATAAGGAATGTGGGCTTTTACTCCCAAAACCGGGGTATGTGACTTATCAAATATGGAGCTATGTTTCAGATATTTGACTTTGGACCTAATATATGAATGAATGAAAATTAGAGGAATCGGGTGGTTCAAGCACCTGAATAGATGCAGCAGTTTAGTGAAGTCATTAATGCCAACCCTTGTCATGGAACAATGGCATAACTTACTGTAGGGAGCAAGTGACTTTTTATCTACCTTTTGTCATGAGATTCACTCCAGTTCTGCTCCCTTCTAGGTAAAATGTTGTACTTGGCATTGACTGATGAAGCAGTCTTTGAGCAAATCAAGATGTCACAAATATTTCTCTTGAAGTATTTTTAATGATCATCCTGGCAGATGTTTGGGTTAAGGCTGCAAACTTGTGTGTGGAAGTTCTGTGCCTTTAACAAGCTGAAATTCAGCAGGCGAAGCTTTTCTGATGTGCAGGTGAAGTAATGAGTTAGTTTGCTCTGAATCTCTGCTTGTTGCACAGCTGTTAAAACACAAAAGGAGTCCATCCAAAAGAAAAGTTGGGAAACCCTTTATTGCATTATTAGAACTGATCTGACCAGATATGGAAATGACGGCATTGGAGAATGCTGCACAGGAGCCTTCAGTTATTGCATTCTGGTCCCCAGCACATGCAAGATACTCAAGAGTGCCATGTGCGTCAAGCATTAGTCATAGGCTTGTTTCTGCAAATGACTCCCATGACTAAAGGTGCAATCCACTGGGATGTTCTGCACAAGGCCTCTGCAGAACGAATGGGAGCAGCTCCCATACATGAGCAGGAAAACTTCCTTTTCAGCAGATTGTGGCAGTATTTTGAAGTGATGGTCATTTATTTTAATGGAACCTACATAATGTGTTTAGGATTGATGTGAGAATTCTACTGACTTCCAGATAACCTTTCAAATAACAATGGTGCTACTTAAAAGGTCAAATCCTGATGAGGTCAAAGTCAGGGGAACTTGACTCTGAACTTCAGTAGCAACATTGATGATTATACCATACCTGAGCTAGAAAACTTTGACAGGGAAGTATCCACTAAGTTTTTCATATTGAAATTGTGTTCAGAATCAGTTCCAAAGAAAAGTGCCTTTATTGCCTTATTATGTTTTCATGTGTGTTTTACAATATCTGCAGAAGACTGAAATTTTCTCTCTCGCAATAAAAACATGGAATTCTGGCGATCTTGTTTCTGTTATACAATTATATACAGTAATCCTGTTTACCGATAGCAAACTTACGATTATTACAGGGCTGAAACCACACCATGCAAACAAGCAAGGTGTCAGCAGCTATACGGTGACCCTGCAGTTTGCAGAAGTACCCACACCACCACTCTCAAAAAGCTTTAGGGAAGATGTCCCACCAACAGCCATAGAACACTGTTAGGGGACAGAGAAATGGAAAACCAAGGGGGAGAAGGGAAACAAATGGAGCATTCCACACTGCAACAACGTTTTATTAGTTTGGAAACAAATGAAAGAGGCTTCTTCTTTATTAAATTCGTATACGACCCTTCATCCGAAGATCCCAAGGTGGTTCACAACAGAAAAATACAAAATAACACAAAGTACAAAATAGCAATACAGTACAAAAACAACCCTCCTTCCATAAAATGAGCTTCTGCACACTGGCTGGGGTATAGCCAAGGAATGCAGAAGAAATCACACTTAAAAACAACAGCAATGCCTGTGAGTTTACAGAATATTGATGGCAGCTGAGTGGGGGTTAGGGGTGCAGGTAAGTCAGGTAGACAGTGAATCTAGCAGTTGGAGTGGATGGTTGAGAGCAGAAGAAAGGTTTTCTTCATATGTCCACTGAAAACTAAATCCACACACCCCAAGGAAAATGGAGGGAAGAGGATACTAGGCTGCACAATTTTAGTCACTTGAATACTCAAGCAGAAGGTTTCGAATCCAGGCCCCCTTCTCGGTGCCTGTGAGTCATCATAACCCCTCATTAACTGATAGCCTTTTCACTTTCCAGCGTGGATGTGCAAGAAACTAAGGAATGGACAGCACAGCTCTGCAAAACGGCTTACATCTCAATCCTCTGCGCGTGCAGGCAGACGAGAATCGGTGTGAAGCACTGTGGGGTTAGGATGCAGGTTCAAATCCTGGGTGACCTGCTTGGGCTAGTCACTGGCTCTCAGGCGTAACCTACCTCACAGGGTTGTTGGGAGGACAGCAAGGAAAGGGGGGAGAAGCAAAAATGGATTGGCTTCTCATCACCATTCTTCATTGGAGGTTTGTTTTGTTGTTTTTTTAAGCCGGATGGCCCCAGTCAGGGAATCTTCACCTGCGATTCCTGCATTGCACGGGGGTAGACTTGATGACTCTGGGGGGGGGGGGGGACCCCTTTCAACTTTACAATTCTATGATTCCCTGAATGAGTAACACATCAGTCATTGATACTTTCGTTGAGATTCCTGCATTGCAGAGGGTTGGACTAGATGACCCTTGGGTTCCCTTACCATTCTATGATTCTACCATTCTTCCCCCCCCCCCTTCCCTGCCTCCCTCTGAGCAGGGAGAACACACCACTCTCACCTAGAAGCCGCCTTGAAGTCCCTGGGTAGAAATGAATATGTCGTTCTAACGACCACAGCGACCCCTCTCAGCCACCCCTGCAAGGTAGGCCAGTGGCAATCGGACGCTTCCTTCGTTCCCACCCAGCTCTCTCGGGCGCCGTTCCCCTCCTTCCCTGCAGGGGGAGCAAGACCGGGGCGGACGCTCTGTCCAGATCTCTCGCCTCCTCCGTCGACGGCAGAGGGGGCGGAGCTTCCTCTGTGGCAGGAAGGCGGGCCGGATATCCGCCGGCACCGGCGGATGTTGACATTGTGAGCGGACCCTGCTAAGGTAAGTCGAGAGGGGAGGAGAGGGTGTTTTCCGTTGAGCCCGGCGAAGGTTTCCTACCCCCCCCCGGCCTTCTTCAGTGGCTCCTTCCTCCTCCTGCAGAATAAGGTGACTGAATGGGCTGCACCACTGCTGGCTGGGGGGGGGGCTTCTCTTTTTTGGGGGGTTGTCACCTTTTAGGAAGCTCCTCCCCCCCCCCCAGTTAAAAAGGAAAGCGTCTGGGGAAACCCAGCCATATGGGCGGGGTATAAATAATATATTATTATCATTATTACCCTGCAAGCAGAAGACTAGCCCAGGCATAGGCAAACTCCAGATGTTTTGAGACTACAGCTCCCATCATCCCTGACCACTGGTCCTGTTAGCTAGGGATGATGGGAGTTGTAGTCCCAAAAACATCTGGAGGGCCGAGTTTGCCTATGCCTGGGCTAGCCCATCAGGGAGAAACCGTCATTTCACTTACTGCATTCCTATCCCATCCTTTTTACCTCTAAGGTGCTTGAAAGTGGAGGGCAGGGTTATCTCTCTCTCTCTCTCTCTCTCTCTCTCTCTCTCACACACACACACACACACACACACACCCTCATTTCACCCCCAAGACAGCCCTGCGGGGTAGGGGAGCAATTGGTTCTTTATTTCATTTGCTTACCGCCTGTAGATCTCTGGGTGGTTCGCAGCATAAAGATACAAGATAAAAGCACAAAATGCATAACAACATCAACCACCCCCTTTCCCCCAACCCTCACCCTGTATTGGGTATTGGTGTTATGTATTTTGTGTTTTTATACCGTAAACCACTCTGCGGATCTTCTGGTGGAGGGCAGCATGTGAATTTAATAAATACGTAAGATAAATAGGCTGAGAGGGAGAGCGACTGGCCCACAAGGTCACCCAGTGAGCTCCGTGGCCGAGCATAGAATTGGAACCCATGTCCCCCAGGCCCTAGTCAGACACTCTGAACCACTATGCCACTCTCTGTTTCATTCCCCCCCCCCCCAGTCTTAAATCCAGTTCGCCACAATTCCACATCTGGTCAGACTTGCAGAGGTGCATTTATATTCCACCTTTACCTCCAAGGAGCTCAAAGTGGGGTACGTGGTTCTCACCCCTCATTTAATCCCCACAACAACAGTGAGGTAGGTTAGGCTGAGTGGCGGTATTGGCTGACCCTCAAGATCACCCCAAGTAAGCTTCATGTGGTCCAGTGGGGATTTGAACCCTGCTCTCTCAAGTCCTAGTATGATACTCCACCCATTACACCATGCTGCCTTTCCAGGGTTTCTAGCCCTGATCCCTGTTGTGCTAGTTTTATATAGCAACCCCCCATTTTTTGTTTCAATGAATAATGTGTAGGGCAGCCTTCGAAATTGTGATTTCCCCTCACTGGCTTCAGCACAACCCATCCTACCCCTTGAAGGAATCTACCTCCTTATGTTGCTGCAAAGGGGTCCAAGCCATTGCTCAGTGGTACAGCACCTGCTTTGGCAGAAGGTCCCAGGTTCAGTCTCTTAGCATCTCCAGATACCTCCAGATTCCTGCCTGAAAAGCTCAGAAAGATCCCACAAGCCAGTGCTGGAGATTATAATGAGTCATGCTACTGGTCTGACACTTATATAAGGCAAATTCCTATGTGTCCATGTTGTTATGACTGGACCATTGAATACAGATGCAAAGTGGTCATGAGGCAGTGCCATGTGTCCAGCCCAGATCCCTGACCAGGTGTAGAAGAGCTTTAAAAAGCTCTAAGCAGTTTGAAGAATGGGCAGTGAGAATTTGCTGTCTTTCTGTGCCTTTGAATGTCAAACGCTTTGCGGCCGCTTAAGCTGTGATTTTGATCTTCTTTTTCGGCTAGCAAGAAATCTATTTAAAATGCCTTTAAAGAGCCTTTAGCATTTCAGGCTCCAGGTACTGCGATCCAGCAGCTAAGCCTTGGGATGTCCAAATGACTAGAAAAGGTAGCCATGAGCTAATTCTTCTTTTCCGGCTGCCTGCTCCTCCTCCTGCTTCCCTGGCCAAGACCTTAAGGGCTGGCTTTTCCCAGAGAGCTCTTAAAGACATCCTTGGGATGCTGAGCTTGGCTGTGGGCGAGACTACTGGGCCATGGAGCTTGTTTTTCCTGCTCTGGTTGGCTGAGTTAAGACCTTTATTTGCACTCAACATTGAGGTCATCTTCACAGAGTGAGCTTGGAGAGGAACGGGTGGCTCTCTTACAGTTTTTCAGAACGCTTCCAGATTGTCAGTATGTTATTTTGAGTGCATACCAGGAAGTTTGGATTTGCACAATTAAAGTACTCTGTCGTAAAGGGACGCGGGTGGCGCTGTGGGTTAAACCACAGAGCCTCGGGCTTGCCGATCAGAAGGTTGGCAGTTCAAATCCACGTGATGGGGTAAGCTCCTGTTGCTTGGTCCCTGCTCCTGCCCACCTAGCAGTTTGAAAGCACGTCAAGTGTAAGTAGATAAATAGGTACCACTGCAGCGGGAAGGTAAATGGCGTTTCCGTGAGCTGCTCTGGTTCACCAGAAGCGGTTTAGTCATGCTGGCCACATGACCTGGAAGCTATACGCCGGCTCCCTCGACCAATAAAGCGAGATGAGCGCTGCAGCCCCAGAGTTGGTTACGACTGGACCTAATGATCAGGGGTACCTTTACCTTTACCTTTACTCTGTCGCCCTAGAGCAACAAATCCAGTGGGGTTTTTTTTTGTGAGGAGGAAAATGACAGAGGAATTCACTGAAAAGTGAGGAATGAGTGAATGGTTAATGCAAAGATGTGTACACACGCCACAAGCAAATTGGGGTGAATGCTCAAGAAATGGGTTATCTGAAGGAGATCTTAGTTTGGGAAAAGGCATCTCTCCCTTGGGGGCTTCCCTTTGAGGTATCTGGTCACTCCCTTTGAGAACAGGATGCTGGACAAGGTGGGGCCCTTGGACCTCATCCAGCAGCCAGGCTCTTCTTATAGGACCGTGAGAAGCTGCTTTATACTGGCACCTTCCACGTGAAAAGCAAATGGCCTAACCCTGGAGTGCTAAGTATGTGCCTAGCTGCTTTTCAATTGTGACTGATGGAAAGGTCTGTGTAATTTGGAAGCACTGTGCCTCTAAAAAACCCACAGCGTGGCTAGGAAGTGCCAAATTTGAAGGAACTTAACGAGCTAAAAATGGACACCCCAGGAGACCAAGGTTCATTTGTGGACAATAGCTAAGAGGTGTTTCTCACAGTAAGTGACCCCTTTTTCAGAAACTGGCCGAAGTGTCTCTTGACCCTCACTGACTCCTCTTTCCCCCAGGCAAAGGGAACAGCTCCGAGGACGGCTTCTTCTCCATCCTGTTTTGGCTAAGCACAATTTATAAAGCTTCTCTTCCTCTTTGTGCCCTTCTTGAAGGAGACGATCCTGTTATAGGCATGGCAGATGACAATGAAGAGTTGCCGGTGGATGAGGATCTTCCGGAGGATGAAGATTTGCCGGCGGATGAAGAGATTCCCGGTCCGGCAGAGGACAGCTTGGAGCATCTCGAGAATGGCAGTCCTGCTGAACGGAGCGGCCACGTGGCTGTCAGCGACGGGCAGTGCATGTTCGTTTGGGGCGGGTATAAGGTGAGCAGCAAAAAAGACTCTTTATTGGCAAAGGCAGGACAAGAAGAGAAGGAGCCCTTGCTGGAGAAGATGCAACCGGTTTAAAATATGTGTGTGAGAGAGAGAGAAAGAGAGAAAGTGAGCAACAGGTTGCTGCTAACCGTGTTGTAATAATTGAATGGATGTGTTGCTTTATATTTGAAGGTCTCAGGAGACGTGGGATGTGTTGCCATTATTATTACTTTACTAGTATATTAAGCCCGTTGAAGAAAACGGGCGCTAGCCGGAGGCGGAGCAGCAGGAGCCGGGGGACCGGGAGGCTTCGGCAGGGGTGACCGGCTGGCCCGTCAGCGGAGGCCGCCTCGCCTCGGACCCCCGCCGGCTGGGCAGCGCGCAGGGAAGGGCGCGTGCTGGACGGGGGGCCTCCTTCAGGCGGTGGCAGGAGCCTCCGTTAAAAACGGGCCGGCGCTGGCCCGGCCGGCTCCTCCTCCGCCGGCGCTGCCTCCGCCGACGTGCCCAGCCCGACGCCGCCTCGGCGGAGCAGCAGGAGGAGCTGCTCCACCCTGGAGGGGAAGGGGGTGGAAGGCGGAAGGGAGAAGCTCGCCAGCAGCGGGCGGAGCGGGGTTGGCGGGGCGGCAGCAATGGCGGCGGCGCAGTTTCGCCCGGCCGGAAGTGTCTCTGCGTCGTCCCGCCCCCCTCTCCGCCCCCTCCAATCCCTGCGTCCCCGTGTGACATGCGCAGAACGCACTTCCGTGACACACGGAAAAGCAGGGACATAGGCTCTTTATTATATAGGATTTGTGCATTGTGTTATGCCCCAAAGCTCTCAAGGGATGCACTAAGTACAGTCATACCTCGGGTTGCGCATTTTCAGGATACAAACGCGCCGAACCCGGAAGTACTGGAACAGGTTACTTCCGGGTTTCGGCGCATGCGCAGAAGCACTAAATTGCTTTTGTGCATGCGCAGATGTGCCAAATTGCGTCACGCACGTGCGCAGATACAGCAGCGCGGGATGTGAACGCGCCTCCCGGGCGGATCGCGTTTGCAACCCGAGTATCCACTGTACAGGATGATGATTATGATAGTGACATGGTGGATTTGATTTAAATCAAATCGATTTAAATCACTAGTCAGTAAGACTTGATTTACATCATTTTTTTCACAGAAAGACTCATTCTTGCTGGTATAATCTTAATATTTACAACCAGATGAATGTTTCATTTTTGGAATAATAAATTTTCAGATTAGTTTTTACAGTTATACCAAAAAATACTGATTTGGTTATACTATTAGAAATACATTGACAGATAATTATGAAATTATTGTGAGATTTAATAAGTTAACTTTATATTTGGACAACTTTTCTGCTGTACTTTATTGGAAGGAGAAAAATAATCGTTTCCTTAATAACAATTTAAACAATTTATTTAATTAAAACAATAACATTATAGCATATGTATCCATGTTTGTTAACTGATGTGGTTAAACGATAAAAAAAAAATTAGATTGAGTTTTAGCACACATGAAAAACTTAAAACAAATCCTTATTTACTGATGGATAGTCTTTGGACTATAATGTAACTTAAATAGAAAACGTATCTTTGGAAAGATTTTTCCTCCAAAAGCATTTTATTTTAAAAATCCAATTTAAATTTTAAAAAAAATTGATTTAAATCCAAAAAGTCCGATTTAAATTTAAAAAATCTGATTTTTTGATTTTATTTTTTTAAAAAACCATTGATTTTTATCCACCCTGAATAGTGATAATTTATTTGTACCCCACCCATCTGAGCTCTTCTGCTGTTTGGATGTCCATCAGTCATGGATGCTTTAGCTGAGATTCCTGCATTGCAGGGGGTTGGACTAGATGATCCTTGGGGTCCCTTCCAACTCTGTGATTCTATGATATGGGGCTGGGGGTGGTCCTGGCTTAGTCAGGATCCTCCCTATGTAGAAAAATGCTCCCTGTGGATTCACCAGAATGTCAGATTGAAAAAACAGAATATAAATGAAAAAATAAATGGGGCTCACAGTCTTGCCCTGGAATATCCCACATTTTTATACCCAAGTTGGCCATGATTCTCAAAATACAGATATTTGGATGGAAATGGAGGGTGGGGTGTTCTCTAGACTATTGGCATAAAGAGAGAAGCAGATGATGCTTTTTAATGAATCCTTCCATTTCATAATGGGGTTGCTTCCCCCCTTTCCTTCTTTCCTGCTTCAGAATGCTCAAGTGAGAGGATTCTACGACTTTTACCTGCCCCGAGATGAAATCTGGATATACAACATAGAAACTGGAAGATGGTAAATTATATCTGAGTGCCTCCTATCTCCCCCACCCCACCCCCACCCCCTAAAAAAGACCTCCAACCATGATCACATTTTGTTACAGCAGTAGAACAGAGTTGGTGGTTTGTGAAAGCCATGGGTGGGTGGTATAAAATGTGTTGTGCTTTAGGGGGCAGTGGATCCACCTTCTCTCTGCTTCTGAGAGCCAGTGTGGTGTAGTGGTTAAAAGCCGTGGACTCGTAATCTGGTGAACCGGGTTCGCTTCCCTCTCCTCCACATGCAGCTGCTGGGTGACCTTGGGCTAGTCCCACTTCTCTGAAGTCTCTCAGCCCCACTCACCTCACAGAGTGTTTGTTGTGGGGGAGGAAGGGAAGGAGAATGTGAGCCGCTTTGAGACTCCTTCTGGTAGTGATAAAGCGGGATATCAAATCCAAACTCTTCTTCTTCTTCTAAGCTGTACCTTAAACTTTGGTTTTCAGATTAGATTGTGTGAGACTGAGGGGGGAAGCACCACAAAGCCTCAAAACAGAGAAGAGGACAGGCCCCACCCAGTGCTTACCTGTGCAATACTTTCATTTACTATAGCTCCATCTGCTTTGGAGTAAAATACATCTTCAGGAGTTTTATATATATATTTATTTTTTAAGAATTTCTCGCGTTGGTATATAGTTTTTTGTTTTTTTTAAACCACAACAGTATGATTTAGTATTTTTCTGTGCTTTAAAAAAAATGGCTAATTTTTGCCCGTTATCTTTGTTTATAGCTGCTGAAGGAGGAGTATTTTACTCCAAAAGTTGTACCAATAAGTGAAATTTCTGTATCGGCAAGCTCTGGGCCTGTCCTCTTTGCTTTGGTCTTTCAGATTTGTTGTTCACGGGACAGTTTCCACAAAAGCGGTGGTGGCAGCGCTTGTATCTTCTATAAGCAGTTGGGGGAGAAGAAGTGTCAAAACATATGTAGGGGGTAGGAATTGCGGAGATAATCCCAGACAAGTCCCAAAGAAAGGCAGAAATGTTGTTGGTGAGGTTTATTTTAAACAATACAGAAAATGGTTTCTTAAAATCTAATAATAATAATTTTATTATTTGTACTCCACCCATCTGACTGGGTTGTCCCAGCCACTCTAGGTGGCTTCTAACATATATAAAAACATAATGAAACATTGAACTTTAAAAAGCTTCCCTATACAGGGCTGCCTTCAGATGTCTTCTAAAGGTTATATAATTGACATCTGATGGGAGGGCGTTCCACAGGGAGGGTGCCACCACCGAGAAGGCCCTCTGCCTGGTTCCCTGTAACTTGGCTTCTTGCAGGGAGGGAACCGCCAGAAGGCCCTCGGCACTGGACCTCAGTGTCCGGGCTGACCGATGGGGGTGGAGACGCTCCTTCAGGTATACTGGGCCGAGGCCATTTAGGGCTTTAAAGGTCAGCGCCAACACTTTGAATTGTGCTCGGAAACATACAGTCGTACCTTGGAAGTCAAACGGAATCCGTTGTGGAAGTCCGTTCGACTTCAGAAACCAAAGCGCGGCTTCTGATTTCCTGCAGCCAGTTGGAAGTTGTGGAAGCCCCGTCAGACGTTCGGGTTCCAAAGAACCTTCACAAACCAGAACACCCCCTTCCGGGTTTGCATCGTTCGGGAGCCAAAACGTTCGACTTGCGACTGTACTTCCATGTCCTCCAGTTTTTTGTTTGTTAGTTTTATTTTGCAACCCACCCTTTCTAGATGGCTCAAGGCAGATAGGACAAAATGTGCCTTGAAAGAAGGAAATCGTAGGCCCTTGTCGCGACCCGACTAGACAGTGGGGTCGCGCCATGCGGGCGCCAGGAAGGGGAACCATGCGGCGGGCCAGGAAAGGGGGCAACAGCGGAGCCAGGCACGCAGGGGTTAAACCGAGTGCAGCAAGGCCCGACCTCGCCCAGGCATGCCCCACGGGGTAAACAACCCCAGGATGGGTGATAATGACCGCTAACGAGCCATCAGCGGCGGGCGTGGCGGAACCGTCAGCATCGCAATAACAATGTAAAAGACACCCATGAATGGCACGGGCAGACCGGAGCAGTTAACTCTTTTGTCCAAGCCATCCCGGGTGGGGAGGAGGATTACCCCCGGACCTTTAGGGCAGAAGGGAGGGGGGAATTGGGAGTCACCCAGCAAAATGTATTTAAAGGGCACTCTGAGATGGCCTCCTCAGAATCCTTACGGACTTTCCACGTTTCTCTGTGTGCTGTACAATAAACTTCAAGACATCTTCCGCTGACTTCTCGGAGTGGCGTGTGTTCTTGACAGCTAGCTACAGTTACCATTGGGGACACGACAGCCCTTTGGTTAGTGAGCCTTCTGATCCGCTTTGCTGAAAGCTAGACGGGGAGAGTTGCCTTCCTCTGTTGGATTTCTTGGAATTCACAGGAGTTTTCAGTACCATCATCGCTGATGGATCTTCCTAGTCAGGTTGTCTTGAGTTGACGGCTGGAGGTACTGGCTAGAGATGGTTCCTCTCCTTACCTAGATGGCTGATTCCAGAATCAGTGGTGCCAGTGGATTTCCACTGGATTTTATGCTTGGGGATCCCACTGTTTTATAACACGTGTATGAATCCATTGAGAATGGTCATATGGCGCTTCGGATTGAAGTGCCATCAGTTTGGGGAGGTGATGGGAGCTCTGAATCGGCGTGTAAGTACCACACTAAGTTACACCAAAAGCTATATGACCTTAACAGATTAGAGAACTGGGCCAAGGCAAAGAGGATGAATTTTAACAGGGAGAAATGTAAAATACTACACTTAGGCAAAAAAAATGAAAGGCACAAATACAGGATGGGTGACACCTGGCTTGAGAGCAGTACATGTGAAAAGGATCTAGGAGTCTTGGTAGACCATAAACTTGACATGAGTCAACAGTGTGATGCAGCAGCTAAAAAAGCCCATGCAATTCTGGGCTGCATCAATAGGAGTATAGCATCTAGATCAAGGGAAGTAATAGTACCACTGTATTCCGCTCTGGTCAGACCCCACCTGGAATACTGTTTCCAATTCTGGGCACCACAGTTCAAGAAGGATACTGACAAGCTGGAACGTGTCCAGAGGAGGGCAACCCAAATGGTCAAAGGCCTGGAAACGATGCCTTATGAGGAACGGCTTAGGGAGCTGGGTATGTTTAGCCTGGAGAAGAGAAGGTTAAGGGCTGATATGATAGCCATGTTCAAATATATAAAAGGATGTCATATAGAGGAGGGAGAAAGGTTGTTTTCTGCTGCTCCAGAGAAGCGGACACGGAGCAATGGATTCAAACTACAAGAAAGAAGATTCCACCTAAACATTAGGAAGAACTTCCTGACAGTAAGAGCTGTTTGACAGTGGAATTTGCTGCCAAGGAGTGTGGTGGAGTCTCCTTCTTTGGAGGTCTTTAAGCAGAGGCTTGACAGCCATCTGTCAAGAATGCTTTGATGGTGTTTCCTGCTTGGCAGGGGGTTGGACTGGATGGCCCTTGTGGTCTCTTCCAACTCTATGATTCTATGATTCTATAAACGACAGATAAGCATGAGAAAGGAAAGCTTCCTGGTTAAACCAGAGGTCTTTCTGCCCCTGCCTTGCCAGGACAAAGCACAGAACGGCTGGAGATGTGCCCCCTTCCATGTCAGGGAGCTGCGCCGTCTGTATGGACAGAGTCTTGTACCTGTTTGGAGGGCACCACGCACGCGGCAACACAAACAAGGTCAGTCCTCGAATTTCCCAGGGTGGGGTGGGGCTCGTCCCCTTTTTTTTGCCTTCGTTTTGGAGCTGGAAAACTACAGTATCCAAAACTATCTAACATCAGATCCATCCCATGTTGCCTGATAGGCCAAATTAAGATCTTAAAGGTAAGGACCCGTGGGTGGTTAAGTCCAGGCAAAGGTGACTATGGGGTGCGGCCCTCATCTTCTGGCACAACGGGACACTGACGGAAGCCAGAGTGCACGGAAACGCCATTTACTTTCCCACCGGAGCGGTACCTCTTTATCTACTTGCACTGGTGTTCTTTCGAACTGCTAGGTTGGCAGGAGCTGGGACAGAGCAACAGGAGCTCGCTCCGTCATGGGGATTCAAACCGCCGACCTTCTGATCAGCAATCCCAAGAGGCTCAGTGGTTTAGACCACAGCGCCACCCGCGTCCCTAAGATCTTTAAATCGGCACAGAGCAATCCAAATAATCAGGACTCCTTTGGGCCAATGAGCTGCACGTTCATAATCTGTCCCTTTGTTTCCTTGCAGTTCTACATGCTTAATTCCAGGTTGAGCGACAAAGTGTTGCAGTGGGTCAGGGTGGAGTGCCAAGGCACCCCTCCATCATCAAAAGACAAACTCGGCGTTTGGGTTTATAGAAACAAGTAAGTGTGTCGGCATGAACCAGAGCAAGGCTGTTCTGGGGTTCCTTTACTTTCCTGGAAATGATTGCGTGCTCTGCACCCTCATTTGACTCAAAAAATAGTGCGAACAATTTGCTTTCCATGTTGCCTGTTCTCCATTCGTTACTGTAATAGCACTCTTTGTATTTAATTTTTAATGTAATTTGGCCTAATTGGATTATGTTGGTTTCGTGCAAGCAACCTATACCTTTTATATAAAAATAGGCAGCCTATGAATGTAATAAATGCACTTGATGTCCCACGACATCCTAAATACAGTGGTGCCTCGCAAGACGAAATTAATTCGTTCTGCGAGTTTTGTCGTCTTGCGAGTTTTTTCGTCTTGCGAAGCACGGTCCCTGCGAAGCGCTAGATGGCGCTGTTTCCCATAGAATTGCATTGAAGCGCGGTTTCCCATAGGAATGCATTGGGAACTCGCAAGACGTTTTCGTCTTGCGAAGCAAGCCCATAGGGAAATTCGTCTTGCGAAGCAACTCAAAAAATGAAAAACTCTTTCGTCTTGCGAGTTTTTCGTTTTGCGAGGCATTCGTCTTGCGGGGTACCACTGTATTAGAAGAAACTTGTGGCCAAATAGCATACAGGTTTGTGACCATGCAGAGTTAACAGTAATTTTCAGAGTAAAGCTAGCAACAGCCAGAGGGGCCGGGGAAACAAGCTTAGAAACTTTTCCAGCTAAAATAGCAGCACAACTGGATGCCTCTTCCCTACCCCACCCCCTGAAAAAAAAATGTTTTGTTGGCTTTATACTTTTTTTTCTGAAATAGGGACAGCAAAGCACCTCAGAGCTAACGCTGGCGAGGTCCTGCTCTTGTCCTGTGGCAGTTCTAACTGCCTTTGCGAATGAATAGATTTATGTGCCGTATGTAAAGGCAGGAGAAGCAGGTTATGGGTGCTCAGTTTCATTTAAATAAATCTACCTTTGGCCACCTGGTACCCTCCAGACATGCTGGCTCAGCTTATGAAAGGCCGAAATAAATAATGGAATCTTTTCTCAGATATTCTGGCTTCTACTCTTTAAGTAGAAGCAACCAAAATGGTCAAAGGCCTGGAAACGATGCCTTATGAGGAACGGCTTAGGGAGCTGGGTATGTTTAGCCTGGAGAAGAGAAGGTTAAGGGGGGATATGATAGCCATGTTCAAATATATAAAAGGATGCCATATAGAGGAGGGAGAAAGGTTGTTTTCTGCTGCTCCAGAGAAGCGGACACGGAGCAATGGATTCAAACTACAAGAAAGAAGATTCCACCTAAACATTAGGAAGAACTTCCTGACAGTAAGAGCTGTTCAACAGTGGCATTTGCTGCCAAGGAGTGTGGTGGAGTCTCCTTCTTTGGAGGTCTTTAAGCAGAGGCTTGACAGCCACCTGTCAGGAATGCTTTGATGGTGTTTCTTGCTTGGCAGGGGGTTGGACTGGATGGCCCTTGGGGTCTCTTCCAACTCTAGGATTCTATGATTCTAAGTGGCGCTTTCTTGTAAGCGAAAAACCATTACCGCATGTTACCCGGTCACTCTGATGATAGTTTATTCTTTTGTTTTTCTGCCTGCCCTTCCCTTCTGTTGAACAGGCTTATATTTTTTGGTGGCTACGGTTATTACCCTGAAGGGGAGCAGATTGGAAGGTTTGAGTTTGATGAAACCTCTTTTTGGGTAAGTCTCCTGCTTTTTGTGCGCTGGAATCTCTCCTAGCTCAGGAGTGGCTTATTTACTAATTCGTGCTCTCGTAGCCTCCCAAATAGATGACTGCAATCTGCTCTTTGGGGGGCTAAAAGCCTGAAAGACATTCTGGAAGCTGCAGATTGCTTAGTATGCTGCGACTTGGCTAAGCAAACTTAGTTCTGCAGCTTAAGCCAAGAAAAAGTATTCTTCATGAATTTGAACATCTGTATATGCATCCAAGCTTTGAGAAATACTGAAGAAGCCCAGAAATTTTTGTGGGAGTCTGCAGTCGGCAAACCCTAATTAAAGGGCCCCATTGGGGGCGAATAATGGCCTCCTAAACAACAGGATTGCCAGGGCGAAACGGGTGAAAAACGCCGGCACCCTGTCTCTTCATTTACATCTTTATTAACATCCGTCTACAATACCATCAGCACCTCACACTATTGGAAATCACAGCGAACTAACCTTTGTTGGTATCTTTGTGAACTTATTCAAAGGAAATCAAATGACAGTTTAACATCTGGAAAACATACTAGAACCAGACATTCAGATGGAGTCAAACATTTGAAAATTGCATTGGAATTAGATATCAACAGTTTGTTTTCAGATTTGTTAGTTTGTAGGTCCTTGTGCCTTCTGCATAAGGCTTTATATTCTACTCAGAAGTTTGATAAATAATGTATGATGAATAATGCATAATTGATTTGGAAATTATTGTGCGTCGCCCATGTGTTGCATATATTATATTGCTACTTGGCTGTTGGCTGGAGCCCCATCCTGGAAGCTCTGCAGTGGCTGCACATGATCAAATCCCCTAAGTGAATTAGGACCCAAAGAAACACTCTCTCCCCCCGCCCCCTGCCATCCAATCTTTGCATTAGGATCCACAGAGAATGCCCTGCTTGTAGTCACATCTGTTGGACGGTGACACAAGACAGGGCCTTCTCGGTGGTGGCATCTCACCTGTGATTTCTATGGAACCCCCTCCCAGGTGACATCTGCTTGGCTCCCTCGGTACAAACATTCAAGCAAAGGCTAAAGGCATGTACATTTGCCCAGGCCTTGGGATCCGTAAGTGGAATTTATTCTAGATATTTGCCACTGCTTATTTAATTCCGATTGTGGGGTTTTATTTTATAGGGTTTATCATTCTGTTGTTGCTGTTTTTATCTTGTTTCTTGTTGTGAGCTGCACTGTGCTACCTGATTGAGGAAGGGTGAGCTATTAAAGCATTAAATAAATAATACCAAAAATGCAGGGAGACGGCACATAAGAGACCCCCAGAACAACTGTGGCTTTCAGCTCCACCACCTTGAATACCTGGCTGTATTTACCTGCTCTGTGGTCCTGCTCCTCCTGGGCGGTGGAGGCTGAAACTCACAGCTGTTCTAGAAGCCTCTTGCACACATCACAGGAGGAACGGTGGCCGTGGGTAGTCAGCACTCCGTTCCACAATTTTTTTCTGTCCTAGTTTGCAAATGTCGAAACTGATGTATGGAATGAGATTTCATCCATTGTCCCTGTTCTTGTCTAAAAGAATTCAGGTCTTCCTCGTGGGTGGAATGATCACGTCCACGTCCTGGACACAGACACGTTTACGTGGAGCCAGCCTGTAACCAAGGTAAAATGGTGGGACTTCCGAAATATGGCAATCATACGTTTAAAAAAATTATTACCGTGTTTCCCTGAAAATAAGACACTGTCTTATATTTATTTTTCCTCAAGAAGACACACTATGGCTTATTTTCGGGGGATGTCTTAGTTTTATTACGTCAGTTGCTGCCCGTCTTCTTAACCGCTCCGCATCAGTACGCTGCATAGCCACGCCTATCGCTATGTCTTATTTTCGGGGTATGGCTTATATCGCGCAAATGCTTAGAAATCCTGCTACGGCTTACCGTATATACTCGAGTATAAGTCGACCCGAATATAAGCCGAGGCACCCAATTTTACCACAAAAAACCTGGGAAAGCTTCATAGGAGCCACTGCCTGCCTCACTCTAGTATAAGCCGAGGGCGGCTTTTTCAGCACAAAAAATGTGCTGAAAAACTAGGCTTATACTCGAGTATATAGGGTATTTTATGGGTATGTCTTATTTTCGGGGTAACACGGTATCCAGTAGGACCACCCGTCATTAAATATCACCTTAATTAATATCAGCATATTTAAGAATAAAGCAGGAAGATGATGTTGGAGATACTTCAAGGTCCAGACTATGGGGAGCCCTGGAAGAAATAATAAATAATAATTTGATTGTAATTTGGTGGGTTTTTTTATTTTAGTTTATTGTTTTTAATTGGATTATTGTGATTTGATGTATGTGTTAATTGGCTGTTTTTATTGGAAAATTAATAAATATGATTTTTAAAAAAATAAAAATATCAGCTGGTTCATTTCCACTCCCCATCAGATCCTAACAAATACAACCAGCAACAGCCAGTTCCTCAAAAGTCTTTGCAGTCTTTGTAATAGCTTTGTAACCATAAGATCGTGTGAGCTTTCATAGCCCCCCGTCGACGTCTTTTACAAGCCATGGAGCTTGTTTTCGAACTTGAGTTTAGGTTTTTAACCTTTTGGATGAAGGAAAATTAGAATTCCTAGTTTGGATAACTACTACTTACTGTTTGGGAGTGTTCTTCTTCTTTTCTGAAAGTTTCCTTAATCCTCCCCCTAGATTTAATAGCAAACAAGCTATTTTGAGTTATATAAATGCATTAACTTTTTTCCTTCTGAGGAAACTGATAGATCATAACAGTGAAACGAGAATCTTAGCCGGCAACTCATTAAGTTTATTTGTTAGTTTATCTTGAGTTATTTTTTGTTATTTGGAAGGTTTTCTTGAGTTATTTATATTTCTTTGAATTAGTTTATAATGTTTTTGAGTATTTTTGCTCCTGAGCAATTCTGCTCTTGAACCATTAAACATATTGTTTGTTTGAGTATCACTATATAAATATACGTTCATCTCGTTTCAGGGATTTTTGTTGTAATTCAGTTATTCCCATGATTGTCTTTTTTGCCCAGTTCCTCAAAAGTGGCCAGTGGCAGGAGACGGCAAGGAGGTTTCGTAGAGATCAAAGCAGGCAGTCTCTCACCTGTCCCCTCTTCTTCTTCTTCCTCCCCCCGCAGGGTAAATCCCCATCGCCCCGAGCAGCCCACGCTTGTGCCACAGTTGGAAACAGAGGCTACGTCTTTGGGGGAAGATACCGAGTGAGTGCGAGAGCAGAGGGGGGACGCAGCTGCCTTTCTGGAGTGCAGGTTTCACTAAACCCGTCCGTCTCTCCCTCTTTCCCTCAGGAGTCCAGGATGAACGATCTCTATTCCCTCAATCTGGACAAGTGGGAGTGGCATGAAATGTATGTAGGCTTCTGTCTCCCCCTGTCGCCGCAGGGAAGCTGCTACTGAGCAGGTGCTCTCCAGATCTTTTGGACTACAACTCCCATCAGTCCCAGCCAGCACTGTTTGGAGCCGGTGGGAATTGCATCTGGAGAGCACCGGGTCTCGTTTGCTATTCTTATTTTATTTATCGTGATTTATTACCTGCCCTTCACCCTAAGGTCCCAGGGCGAGTTACAAATCAAACAGTTAGAATCATAGAATCGTAGAGTTGAAAGAGACCACAAGGGCCATCCAGTCCAACCCCCTGCCAAGCAGTTTTAAAACAAAACAAAATTAAAAATTAAAAAATTCCTTCCAGTAGCACCTTAGAGACCAACTAAGTTTGTTCTTGGTATGAGCTTTCGTGTGCATGCACACTTCTTCAGATAGTTTTAAAACAGTTCTATACAATTTAAAATTACTGAAATAAGATGGGGCCTAAAATTGTTTATTATTGATTTGTTTATAGAAGGATTTATATCCCACTATGTCGTCAAAAATATACCTTTTTGCAGCACTCCCCTATTCCCATTTTCAGTTGGCCAGGAAAACTTAAAGCATGGGTTGCAAGACCACCCTGTGTGGGTTGAGTATAGATGCAGCCGGCAAAATCTTCTCCCAAAGCCTGACTTCATGGCTGGAGCAGCGAATTACCTGCATCAATGTCTCCAGATCTTCCACAATCTCCCACCCCAGACAAGAACAGGTTGCTTATAGTAAGATCAGACACTCAATCCCTGGCTGCTGTCTTGACCCCCTGTCAATCTCTGCGTTTCCCCAACACAGAATCACGCAAGGCGTCTGCCCCGTTGGCCGGTCTTGGCATTCTCTAACCCCGGTTTCGTCTGATCATCTCTTCCTCTTTGGCGGGTTCACCACCGACAAGCAGCCTCTCAGTAAGTAAATCCCAGGAGAGCCAAAAATAGCCTTCAGTTTAGATAGAAGAGGCTTTCCGCAGAATTGCTTGGCACTGGCTTTATTTTAGCCTTCATGTGATGATCCCAGAAGGTCCTTGCAGTGGCTGCAGTTCAGGATCTGGCCAACTTGTCAGTGGCATCTGGGGTTTGTTCCCCACCCCTCTCAAAAACACGGGTTAGATTTAAAGTGGCTTAAAAGGGTCACAAAACACAGCAGGCTGGTGGGAAGTTGGCCTGATTGAGATGGCTCTCAAATAATATGTATCGGGGTGGGCACATTGTAGGATGGGATCGATTGGTAGATCTCCAATCGGTTTGCTGAAGATCAGCACAGGGACGTAGCACACACACATACACAACCCCCCACACCTCACAAAGTGGCACCAACAGAAGGGGGGGCAACACTTTTTAATTTTTATTTATTTATTTAACTTTATTTAAAAAAAGAGAGATAATAGACACACACACACAAAACCCCCACACCTCGCAAAATGGCACCATCAGAGGGGGGGTGACACTTTTTATTTTTTTACATTTTTATTATTATTATTATTTTATTTTAACTTTATTGAAAAAAAAAGAGATAATAGACACACACACACACACAAAAAAAACCCCCCCACACCTCGCAAAGTGGCACAATCAGAGGGGGGTGACACTTTTTAATTTTTTTTAATTTTTTTTTAATTAAAGGGGGGGGGTGACAAAAAAAATTCCGCCCCGGGTACCACCTGGGCTTGCTACGCCTCTGGATCAGCATAATTGGTTTTGGTTCTTTGATGAGGTCTTGGTTCAGCCCTGGCCAGCTTCAGAGGCCTGTGTTGGAATCCACACTTCTTTCTTAACATATTTTATTTTATCAGATTCCTTACCCGCCCTTGACCACAAGGGCTTGGGGTGGCACTTGCATGTGATGATTTCCCAGTATATTAGCTTGTGGCCTTCAGCTGGCAAAAAACTCCACCTCCTGAGCTGCTCTCTGGCTTCAACTGGTGAACCTTGAACTTCTAGCGAGAAAACCAAAGTAGATCCGATAACTCTGAAGTCTTTCCTCCTCCCCTCTCGCCCTGCCACCCCCACCTAGTACATCTGGTCTACATTTGGCATCCTGAGAATCTTGGCTGTCACTTTTCATTTTAACCCCCCCCCCCAAGTTTCTAGACCCCATGTTTGTAAAGAAAAGTTGGAAACATCTCTGTGCCTTCCCACCATCACCACCAATGTTCCACGTGGACTTGTTTCATTGCACCCCCCCCCCCCAAAAAAAAGTACAATGACTTATTGGAGTTAAATGACTGTATGCAAAAACAATTAATTTAACCACAGTTTAGGGGTTGGGGTGTGTTCTGGTCCCCATGTTTCCTATTTGCCTTTTGAGCCGCTCACGGTAGTTGTGGGAAATGACGGCGTCAAGTGTCCACCTGCGAGTTCAAGTTCTGGATCAAGTTGTCGCCAAGGGCAGCTTCTTTTGCTAACACTCAAAACACGCTCCCAACAAAAATCCTCTCTTCTGTTCATTGCAGGTGATGCCTGGATCTATTGCATTAGTAAAAACGAGTGGATACAATTTGAGCACAATTATTCAGAGAAACCCCGGTAAGGAGTCCCACGCGCAGGAGCAAACACTACCCTGAACCTTTCCACAGAGCTCACCTCTCCTGGTCGTTGCGTCGCTTGTACTGATGCCCCTGTTTGGCTTCTACCTTCATAGCTGTTTAGATCAGGGGTAGGCAACCTAAGGCCCGTGGGCTGGATGCGGCCCAATCACCTTCTCAATCCGGCCCGCAGACAGACCGGGAATCAGCGTGTTTTTACATGCGTAGAATGTGTGCTTTTATTTAAAACTAGTGGACGTTCAGCCCGTTAAATTAACGGGCGCTAGAACATCCGTTCTTCCTTCCCTGTTTCTCCCTCCCCCCTCCCTCCCTCTGTTCTTCCTTCCTTCCTCTCTCCCTACATTTTTCCATTCTTCCTTCCATGTTTCCTTCCTTCCTTCCTTTCTCCCTCCCTCCCTTTCTCTATTCTCCCTCCCTCCCTCCATTTTCCCGTTCTTCTTTCCCTGTTCCTTCCTTCGCAATGACGGCGCCCCCGCCCCCGCCAGCCTCTTCCTCCTCGGTGTCTGCGACCACGGCTCCGTCATCGTCGTCCGCGGCGGCGCCTCAGTCTCCGTTGGGTGGGCCGCCCGACGGGGCTGAGGCGGCGGCGGCCTGAGGAGGAGGTGGAGGCGGACACGGCAATGGCGGCGGCGCAGTTTTGGCCGGCCGCTCGAAGTGTCTCTGCGTCGTCCAATCCCTGTGTCCGTGGGGGACATGCGCAGTAGCGCAAACCCACGGACGGACGGACGGCACGCAGAGACACTTGCACTTTATTATATAGGATGCATCTCTGGGTTATTTGTGGGGCATAGGAAGTCGTTCATTCCCCAAAAAAATACATATTCCGGCCCACCACATGGTCTGAGGGATGGTGGACCGGCCCACGGCCGAAAAAGGTTGCTGACCCCTGGTTTAGATCTTGGGCAGCCTTTCGGCTCTTGCGTTTTTTGAACTTAGCAAGATTGGCTTTAGGGGGCAGAGGGCAGACAAACCACTCCCATCGCCTTGCATTTGACAGGGACAAATTAATTCTGGATGAGAATATTGCCAGACAGCTGGAACAATGCCGTCTGCAGCAGAAGTGTAGCGTCCAGATCAAGGGAAGCCATAGCGCCCCTCTATTCTGCCTTGGCCAGACCCCACCTGGAGTCCTGTGTCCAGTTCTGGGCGCCACAGTTTAAAAAGGATATTGACAAGCTGCAGTGTTCGCAGCCTCAAGATGATAAAGGGCCTGGAAACCAAGCCTTGTGAGGAACAGGAGGGAGTTTAGCCTGAAGAAGAGGAGATTGAGAAGTTGGATAGCCGTTGGTCAGCGATTCTTTAGCTGCGATCCTTGCGCTGCAGAGGATTGGATTAGGTCACCCTCTGGTGCCCCTTCCAACTCTACAATTCTATGATTACCCCTTTGCATAATGGGCAGAGAGTCCAGACCAGCCTCCATTTGGCTGGCCTGCAAGTGGCTTCAAATGTATATTCCCTTGTTAGCATCCCAGAGAAGCCAAGCGTAGCCATTTAGGTCTGTGCTCTTATTCTGTTTTTAAAAGCAATTTGCCATTCTTGCATCTTGCCGCACGTTTGGGCAAAGGGGCCCAAATGGCTCGTCCGGCAGCCTTCCCACCTCAGGGTAAGAAACAAAGGAGTGTCTTGCAACAAGCCCTGCCTCAAAGGAGAAGAGGGCGGATAAACCCTCTTGTCCAGCCGCTGACTTCTCTGGGCCACAAACAAGACAGTTTAAAAGCGACACAAAATGCTCAAAAACTCCCAGAAATGGATAATCATAACAAGAAAAATAGGGGAGATGAGAGCCATATACAGCAGCAGGATTCCCTGGAGTCACAGCCAAAGCTTTCTGCTGAATCTCCCCACGCCTGACCCCACCTCGGCCTTTGTGTTTTCAATCCTTTGTGTGTTCTGCTTACAGGCTCTGGCACACGGCGTGCGCGAGCGACGAGGGAGAGGTGATTGTCTTTGGGGGCTGTGCCAACAATCTGCTTGCCCACCACAAAGCCGTGAGTCCTTCTTGTTGTTCTTCCCAGGGCGCATGGGCACTGAGTCACTGCTCCGTCATCGCTTGCGGGCAGAATTCCTGGCTTCCCACACCCCCCTGGCCCATTGCAAAGCAGTTCCGTCTGGGTAGAGGCACCTTTCAGTGCTGTGATTGCCAGCCAGTGGGGCAGAAGAAGCGGTGCGCATGACCATTATTTCTGGTTTTGCTCATGGCAAAACCTTGGTCTTCGGATTTTCCAGCAAGACCCACCGGATAAGCTGTTTGACAGCTGGACAGTCTCCCTTGCGAGGTTGTGGACTCTCCTTCCTTGGAGGCTTCTAAGCAGAGACTGGACGGCCATCTGTCATGGATGCTTTAGCTGAGATTCTTGCATTGCAGGGGGTTGGACTAGATGACCCTTGGGGGTCCCTTCCAATTCTATGAATCTATGATGATGGGTCTCGACCTGCTCTTAACATGGCTGCCACCTCCTGGGCAGTTCCTCTGACCCCAGCCCAAGTCTGTGCAGAATGGGGGGGGGAGAGCATTTTTCAGCCCAGGGGCCACATTCCCTTGGGGCAAGCTTTCCGGGGGCCGGGGCCTGGCACACAACTCTCCATCTGGGCTAGCAAAAGGCATTACCATGGGTCAAAGGAATGCTCTAGCCAGGTGAAATCACTACAGGAAGGAGCAGAGGGCCAATGAGGTATGTCTGAGTGAGCAGCCTCTGTAGAGTCCTGAGGGCCTGTTGTTTATTAAATTTCTATATGTCCCTTCATCCGAGGATCACAGGGCGGCTTACGATATAAAAGCACAACATTACAAGCCATCATAAAAAATAAAAACGATATCCCCCTTACACACTCAGTTTAAAAGGCCATTAAGTTGTTTAATTAACCAAAGGCCTGGGCAAAGATGAATGTTTGCCCGGCACCTAAAGATATGCAACGAAGGCACCAGTTAAGGAAGCTTGGAGGGCAGGATTCGACTCCTGAGGTTCCCCATTCCTTGCGAATTCTGCCCTCGTGATTCTCCCTGGTGACAGATTTCAAATATCCTGAAGAGGAAGTGGTACATCTCCCAAGAGAGCAGACGTTACTCACCCGTTTGGGGATCTTCCACCCCACCTGCCATTTTATCCCCAGAACCACCTGGGGAGTTAGGTTGGGCTGAGAGACTTCAGGGCTGAGCAAGGATTCGAACCTGGCTCTCTCTGGTCCAGGGCCAGCAATGTAGTCTCTGCAGCACCACACGGACCCTTTTGAATCGGGCTGGAAGTCAAAGGTGCTTTTTCAATCGTGAGATTTGTACAAGCTGCTCTCTCTGTCTTTTCCTTTTCAGGCACATAGTAATGAGATTCTTGTCTTTTCTCTTCAACCAAAATCCCTCGTAAGGTATATATTAAAGTGGGGGGAACCCACTAATTGCTTGTGCATTCTTGCAGTTACGGTTGGATATGCAAAATGAGAAACTGGGGGCTTTCATATGGTATATTCCCGAGAAAAATAGGAGCAGAATTATTCTCGGAGTCAGGGAGACAACTTCTGTTGAGGTTTCCTCTCTAGGAATGGATGACCGTATGTCAACAAGATTTTACCCTGTTTGTAAGCTCTGGGAAGCCAGTCAGCATTTGGCAAGTGCTTCTCCTTTCAACCTGCCAGTTGGGATAAGGATACACAAAGCCAAAATGGGAAAAAACGTGAAATTCCCTGAAGTGAGAAATTGTAATCAACTATAATTAGGATTTTTTAAGGAAGTTAATCACAAAAATAAATTTAAACGAGTGTAAATAAACTGAAGAAGCAATACAAAAATCTAAAGCTCAAAAAGTAAGTTTGAACATACAAAACCTTAACAAACTAAGAGAGCAATCCAAAAAACTAACGCTCAGAAAGTAAATTTAAACACTTTAAATTTCTCACTTCAGGGAATTTCATGGTTTTTTCCATTTTGGCTTTGTGTATGTTTCTATTTCCGACTGTCTGTTTTGGTATTAGTTGGGATAAGGATAGCTGCACCTGTTGAATTTCCGCCTGCCTAAAAAAGTTATGTCTCCCAAGAAAGGAATGAAGTCTCCCCCCGCCCCCAACTGTGCAGGGCCCATCCAGCCTGGTACTGCTCTCTTAACAGGTAGTTGCACAGCCTGAATTATTACTCGGAAAAGCCGGGAAGCAAATCTATTGCTGGGGAGGGTTCTGCTGATAGAACACAGCCCCCTCTCCATCTCCCCACCTAAACCCCTAAGCAGATTCCCAGGCGGCCAGCTGAGACTCTTCGAAAGGTCAGGGGCTGGTTTCTTTTGCATAAAGGTCACACCCAGCGAGTGCTGGGAAGGGTTTAGCAAAGAGGATGAACCAAGAGAAAAGCAAGGGAGGGCAAGACCCACTTTGATTGTTGGATAGGAGAACACAGTGGGTCCCAAAGTGGGCACTACAAGGCGGGTGTGGGTGTGGGTGTGCTGGAGGTGTTAACAACTATCAGACTTTGAAAAGCTAGTACCGTGTTTCCCCTATTTTAAGACACCGTCTTATTTTTTTCCCCTCAAGAAAACACACTATGGCTTATTTTGAGGGGATGTCATATTTTTATTATGTAAGCACGCCTTGGCAAGGCCACGCTCGAGTTCTGGGGCTGTGAAGGACGGGACCGGAACGGAGCTCTTTGTTTGCTTGCTGGCAGCAGGGGGAGAATCCAAGCTGAGCTTTGAGGAAACGGGCACCAGAGAGACCCGCTTTTGCTGGGCGCTCTCTCCTGCTCCTCCTCCGCCGCCTTCCCTCCTCGAAACTCGACAGAAGCCTTGTTTTCCAAGGGGCCTCTTGGGCGACGTGTGGGGTGGCTCGGGGGATTTCGTCACGGCGGCAAGCAGGGAAAGCCCTGCCGCCTTCCCTCTCCGCCACGGCGGCTGCCCCGTGCGCCGAGCAGAGCTGGGCGAGCGCGCGGGCGAAGAGACCTTCGGAGTGCCTTTGTCACGCCTGCTGCCCCTTCCTGTGCGCCCTGCTCTGCAGAGTTCCTGAGCGCTGCTTCTGGGGCTGACTGGTTTTGGTGGCGGGACTGGACGCCCAGCCCCGCCTTTTCCTTGGCGCCCTCCAGAACTCCACCTATCACTATAGCTTATTTTCGGGGTATGGCTTATATTTCGCAAATGCGAAAAAATCCTGCTATGGCTTATTTTATGACTACGTCTTAAAATAGGGGAAACGGTATCATTAAATTTGTCAGTCTTGTTGGATCAAATTCAATTGTTTTAATTGGATTTTCAATAAATGTGCAATTACTTGTTAGTTTACCACTGTGCCTTGTTAACCTTCCTCGGTGGGTTGCGCAAACAATGCTTTTTGTAGAGCAAGGGGCACTGGGGGTGCATGAATGGAAACCGAGGGGACGGCAGTGCCCCCAAAAGTTTGGGAACCACTGCTCTAGGACAGTGATGGCTAACCTTGACACTCCAGATGTTTTGGAACTACAACTCCCATCATCCCTAGCTAACAGGACCAGTGGTCAGGGATGATGGGAGTTGTAGTCCCAAAACATCTGGAGTGTCAAGGTTAGCCATCACTGATCTAGGACAGTGTTTCCCAACCAGTGTGCCTCCAGATGTTTTGGGACTACAATTCCCATCATCCCTGACCACTGGTATTGCTAGCGAGGGATGATGGGAGTTGTAGTCCCAAAACATCTGGAGGCACACTGGTTGGGAAACACTGCTCTAGGAGAACCCTAGAAAGCCCAGGGGAGATGCGCTCCGTGTTCTGTTGGCCATTGGGACTTAGTGGAGGGCGGGGGAAGAGCCTGGTGCAAATCCTCAGCCCCCTTTTCCTCCCCTCTCTTTTCCCCTTCCCACAGGCTGTGCCTGGAAGCCATCATGTGCTTCAAGGAGATCCTGGCCAGCTCCTGGCACTGCCTGCCCAAGCACCTTCTCCACAGCCTCAACCAGCGCTTTGGGAGTAACAACACGTCTGGCTCCTAGGAGGACGGCAACGAAGTACTTCGGCTGCCGCCAGGCTTCCGGCTGGCCGTGCTGCGCATGAACGAGCCCTTCTTATATAAAGAGATGTAATAATTTGAACCATCCCGGTTTGGCAAAGTGTGTGTGACATTTGTATAGGTTAATTCCCCACCCCACCCCAAACTCTGCGTTGTAGGTAACGGCTTCTCTGCTTTGACCTTTCTTTTTTGTTTGCATGTGAATGGCTTAGAGAGAGAACCTATTTTTGTGTAAAAATGTGTTTGCAATAAATGTATTTAATGCAAGAGGCGAGAGGACGTCACTGCTTGACCTGCCCTCCAGAACAATTCCTGGGAAGGGCTCCCCGCTGGCTTGAAAGCAGTGGGGCTGCAGCCCTTGAAAGAAAATGGATTAGCAGAGGAACTGACCCCACTGTATTGTTAGTGCTGCCTTTAAGCTGGAGGAAAAAGCAGCGGTGGACTTTGGAACAGTTGCAGCTGTATTTGCTTCAGGGAAAATAGCTCCATAGTCTGTATCTCCTTGAACCTGCTCAGCTACTTCTGTCAGGCACTAGATCACAAAAGATGTGATCTGATAGCCAGCTTCAAGTACAGTCATACCTCGTGTTGCGTACGTTCAGGATACGCACCGCGGCGACCCGGAAGTCCTCCGCGGAGCGCGCGGGATGCACAGGTGCGCATAAGCATTCTGTGCATTTCACGCATGTGCAGAAGCGCTCAAATCGCGCTTCTTCTGGGTTTGTTTTCCCCCCGTGAGTTCGTGATGCGCACTCCCGGGTTACGTAGCATGACCCCGGAAAGGATTGCGTACGTAACCCGGAGTTCCACTGTATCTGAAGGGATGTCCCATGGAAGGCAGAGCAAGCTTGCTTCCCCCTTCTCTGGAGGGCAGGAACCAAACCAATGGATTCAAATGACAAGAAGGGAGATTCCGACAAAACATTAGGAAGAACTTTCTGGCAGTTAGAGCTGTTCAACAGTGGAATGCATGTGTTGGTGTGTAAACAGGTTGACCTCTATAGCTAAATTGTATTTTAGAAGGGGATTTCCCTCTCCCTAAGGGTTTTCTGTCTTCATTTCCCGACATCAGCCCACACAAGACAACTAAACCAATGAAATGCAAGGTCCTCTCACAGTTGCTAAACGCACCCTCTTATTTCAAACCTAACTCAAGCCATTTGGGAAGAGACAGGCAGGGGACTGAGGCCTTTAATAAGCATCTCACCAAGATGTCCCATAAGCAGCTTTCTGGACATTGTAGCAATGTGAACATTCAAATCTGGAGTCTAAAACATGAGAAGGACTCAAGACAGTTAGATAATACGGTAGACCAGGCGTTGGCAAGGTTATCCGCCCATGGGCTGGATCAAGCCCACGGAGAGTGTCCATGGGCCGGACATGCGCAGCGCAATGCCGGAAATCGCTCTGCGCATGTCTGTGGCGCTGGAAATCACCTCTGTGCATGCCCAGATGCAGAAAATCACGCCTGCGCAGAAGCAATTTCTGGCGTCTGGACATGCGCAGACGCGATTTTCAGTATCTGCGCATGCACAGACGCAATTTCCGGCGCCGCTTGGCGAGTCCCCGCGCTGCACTGGTTTAGAGCAGCACGCGGGGGACTCGCCGAGTGGGCGGGGTGGCTCGTGGGCCAGTAAAACGGCCTCTGTGGGTCGGATCTGGCCCATGGGCCGGAGGTTGCCGATGCCTACGGTAGACAATAACCTGCTTCCACACATAGCTGTGATCTGAAAGGTGGAGCTAGGTTAACAGGATGTTCTGCTCTCACTTTGGCCAAATAAGTAACAGAAGTCACCAGTCACACTTGTATTTGCAAAACTGGAAGGAGACCCGGGCAGGGAGGTCAGTTGTCACTCTTGGCAGTGGGCGAAGGCAGTCCAAGGCTGCAGGCCGGCGGTGCTGTGGGCAATGGCCCCTCACCTCTTTTTCAGGTTCAGGAGATTAGGGGCCGACACCTTCACTTTGCCCGGAATATTTCTGGACAGGTCCGTATCCTGTAGAAGAGAATCACACGATTCCATCTTAATCTGCTTGTACATGCACAGAGCAAAACTTCTGTTCTGTTAGCAGGAAACTTGGTTAGAAAAAACACACACACAAATTGGCTCTGGAAACAGACGCCACCTGCTTTCAGCCAAAGCTGCAGGCCCGCCACCTGCCCAGAGAAGGGGCTTCTTACTTTGACGCTGCGAAAGAGATCCTTCTCTCTCGGGGTCGCCTCCTTGGACTGCATGAAATTGTGCAGAGCCGTTTTTGCAGCTGTTGGAAAGACAGAAGGCGCAGCTTTATGGGGCAGGGGGCCATCAGCAGAGACAGAAATGTACCACAGTTTGTTCCCTTAATAATAATTTATTTTTTATACCTCGCCCATCTGGCTGGGTTTCCCCAGCCACTCTGGGCGGCTTCCAACAGAGTATTAAAATACAATAATCTATTAAACATTAAAAGTTTCCCTAAACAGGGCTGCCTTCAGATGTCTTCTAAAAGTCTGGTAGTTGTTGTTCTCTTTGACATCTGATGGGAGGGCGTTCCACAGGGCGGGTGCCACTACCGAGAAGGCCCTGTAACCTCACTTCTCGCAGCGAGGGAACCGCAGGAAGGCCCTCAGCACTGGACCTCAATGTCCGGGCAGAACAATGGGGTGGAGACACTCCTTCAGGTATACTGGAACATCATTGCAAGCAAGTTCACAGCGGCCACCACCCAACTGACGGATTACGAGCCTTTCTGCCCGCCGTGGAAGTCAATGGGCACATTGCAGGCCAAAGGGGGAAAAGCACCCCAAGCGTGCTTACCTGGAGATGATTCTCAAACCACTACAGAGGACAGGTGAGTGGTTGTTTGCAAGCCTGACAGATTTATGGGCTACCCATCTTTCTACACCCGTGATAGGGAACCTCCAGTGATAGAGAACCTACCAGGCCTCCCCATTTGGCCCACAAGGCCGTTTGGCGGAAGTCAAGCCCATCTGAGACCAGACATGACTGGCTGTTGGGTGCCTGAAGGGATTTTGACAGGTGGACAGGAAAACCAACCAGTCAATCATACGATGTGATAATGACATTGAGAGATTGGAGTGTAAGCGTGAAATCTGGCCCCACGAATTTAAGAGGTCAAGCCACCTCGTAACGCTCAGGTTTCCCGAGTAATGCTGCCCTGCGGAATTTTTTGTGCGCGCAGTTGATCCACGAAGAGCAAAAAGGAGCTGAAAGAAACGCAAAGGAAAGCATACCGTACCTTTGCCCTTCTTCTGTGTGCCGGGTGTCAGCTTGACTTTGTATCTTTAAAAAAAGAACAAGAACAAAGGCAAGGTTTAACCAGAGGCCCCTTTTACGAGGGGCAATTCCCAACGGGCCAAGAGCCGCTGCCACTCACTTGTAGTTGGTCATGGTGGTGTAAGGGGCACAGAATGGGATGGCGAAGAGGAGAATGTCCTCCAGGTGGGGCTGCCCAGTCAGAGAATCATACAGCGTCTCTCCTTCCTGAAACAGAACAGAGGAGATGGGAGCAGAGGCTGAGAAGGGCATGCCTGGTTCTTGGGGGGTTTCTGTGCTTTTTCCTTTCAGGCAAATCCTTTAGACACACACAAACACATTCAAGCCAGCTTTCCTGGGGTAAAAACACGCATCCCACTCATGCTGGCTTGACAGAGAGATTTAATGGACTCTTAACAGTTTTAACTTTGTAATTCATTTATTTTTGTACGTGCCACACAATATTTTCAAATGGGGTGGTGGTGGTTTATACAGTCTTTAAAGACTCCCCATTGGCTGGCTTGCTTTATGTATGTACCGGTATGTATGTACAGGTGAAACTCAAAAAATTAGAATATCATGGAAAAGTTCATTTCTTTCAGTAATTCAACTTAAAAGGTGAAACGAATATATGAGATATTCGACTCATGACATGCCAAGCGAGATATGTCAAGCCTTTATTTGTTATAAATGTGATGATTATGGCATACAGCTGATGAGAACCCCAAAGTAACAATTTCAACTTTGGGGTTTTCATCAGCTGTACGCCATAATCATCACAATTATAACAAACAAAGGCTTGACATATCTCGCATGTCATGTCATGAGTCTATCTCATATATTAAACTCCAGTAGCTAATGAAAACAATTGCTTACATGAATGGACTTTTTCACAATATTCTATTTTTTTGAGTTTCACCTGTATGTATGTATGTATGTCTGTATGTATGTATTTACCGTACTTACTTACTTACACAAGTTTTCTTTATGGCCTTTTGCGGCCATTCCGTACTTCACTCAAATGCTCCCATGTAAGAATCTTTTTTCCCCTTTAACTGACACTAAGCTATTTCCAGAGCCCACTGGATGAAGGAACGTGTGGCATTCATTTCATAAAATCAAGGAAGGAACCTCCTCCAGTCTTTTTGGCAACAGGATATCTGAGAGTGGCTCATCACCAGGTGAAACTCAACAGAAATAAAAGGGTTTGGAGAATACACCGTGCTGACGATTCCTCGCATCAATTGGGGTGGGGAGGGAGAACACGTTCCGAGGAGAGATCTTCATGTTCCCTCCCCAAGCCACAGCTCTCTTATGTTCAGGATACGGCGGATCTGACCGAGTCAAAGTACTTCCAACATTCCCCCAGAAATGGGGCATTTTGTATTTACCTCATTCCCCAGCTGATCCAGGTCTTGCTCGTCCTGCAAAAGTCAACATAAGAATGTTAAGAGTCCTGCTGGATGAGGCCAATGGACCACCTAGTCCAGCATCCTGCTCTCACAGTGGCCAACCAGATGCTTGTAGGAAGCCAGCAAGCAGGATTCGAACACAGGACCAACTCTCCCCTCTTGTGGTTTCCAGCAACTGGAGTTCAGAAGCATGGCTGCCTCCGACTGTAGAGCCAGATCCCAGCCATCGTGGTTCGTAGCCCTTGGCGGCCTTCTCCTCCTCCATGAATTTGTCTCATCCTCTTTTCAAGCCATCCCGGTTGGTGGCCATCACTGCCTCATGCAGGAGGGAGTTCCAAAGTTTAACTATACTCTGCATGAAGAAGTCCTGCCTTTTTATCCATCCTGAATCTTCCAACACTCAGCTTAACTGGATGTCCATGAGATCTCTATTGTTATGAGAGGGAGAAAAACTGCCCTCTTCCTCTATGCTATGCATACTTTCATAAACTTCTATCATATTGCCTCTTGCTTGCCTTTTCTCTCAACTTAAAAGTCCTGAACGCTGCAACCTTCCTTCGCTCGAAATTATCATATGGGTGGCCCTTTTCTCAACGTTTTCCAACTCTACAATATCCTCTCTGAGGTGAGGCGACCAGAACGGTACATAGTCTTCCAAATGTGGTTGCTCGACAGATTCGTATAATGGCATTATCATACTGGCAGTTTTATTTGCAATTCCTTTCCTAATGATCTCTCGCATGGAATTTGCCTTTTTCACGGCTGCCGCACACTTGGCTGACATCTTCACTATGACCCAAAGGTCTCATTCATTCCTGGTCAGTCACCATGAAAGTTTATGTTAAATTTATGATTTCTGCCCCAACATGCATCAATTTACCCTCGTTTACACTGAATTGCACTTTCAATTTTACCTCCCATTCACTCAGCTTGGAGAGGTCCTTTCGGAGCTCCTTGCAATCTCATTTTAAACAAGTGACTCCTAACTCTAGATCATTTATGAACAAGTTAAAATGCACAGGTTCTGATCCCTGGGGGACTCCACTTCCTACTTCTTTTCACTCAGAGAACTGTCCATTTATTTCTGCTGTCTGCTTCCTGCAACTTAGCCAATTCCTCATCCACAAGATGACTTCTCTTATTCCTTGACTGCTAAGCTTACTCAAGAGTCTTTGGTGAGGTACTTCATCAAAAACTTTTTGAAAGTCCAAGTAAACAATGTCAGCCAGATCACCTCTGTCAATATGCTTGCTGACACTCTGAGACAGGACTTTTCCTTGCAGAAGCCATGCTGGCTCTGCTTTAGTAGGGCTTGTTCTTCTATGTGCTGGGTTATTTTATCTTTAACAATATTCTCCACTAGTTTTCCAAACATTAAGGCAACAGGCCTGTAATTTCCAGAATGCCCTCCTGAATCCCTTTTTTAAAAATTGCATTACATTGTCTGCTTTCCAGTTGTTAGGTGTGGGAGCTGATCTGAGGGATAAGTTACATATTTGTGTGCAAAGATCAGAAATTTCCCATTTGAGTTCCTTGAGAACTCTCGGGTGGATGCCATCCAGGTCTGGCGATCTGCCAATCTTTATTTCGTCTATTAGGCCTGGAACTTCATCTCTTGTCACCACTGTCTCAGTTCTTTAGACTTGCCTCCTGCAAAGGTTAATCAAGGCTCTGAGATTTGCCCTATATCCTCTGTTGTGAAGACAGATGCAAAGAAATCGTTTAGCTTCTCCGCAATCTCTTTATCCTCCTTTACAACTCCTTTGACTCCCTAGTCATCCGAGGAACCAACTGCCTCCCTAGATCGTTTTCTGCTACTAAGTAGTAGTAGTAGTAGTAGTAGTAGTAGTAAACTTTAATACGGTCAAAGACCAGCAATAAATAGTACAATTCAGTTCATAGATAGGATTTCTATCTCCTATAATAATATTAGGTAATTCACAGTTTAAAAATTGAGTGTTAAAACATATCTATTAAAATTAAGTCATTGTCGCCTCTCCATCTGCTAGGGATTGACTGACGTCATTGTCTTTGGTGGTTGCTTTCATCCTAGCTTGTCTTATTCTTGTCGTCAGGTAGCAATACTTGGCGACAGCTCTAGTAGTGCTACTAATATATTTAAAGAACTTCCTGTTGTTGGTTCTTCAAAGCTTTTTTTAAAGCATCCCTTTCTATCTGCACTTCTTTTGCCAGATTTGTGTTCCTTTGCGTCCTTTTCATTTGGACAACACCCTTCTTGCTTCCAATAGCTTCTCTGACTCTGCCTGGGGTCGATGCTGGGGGTCTCTTTGCTCTCACGGTACCTTTTCCTGATCTGCTGTATACCCTCTGTGGGATGTATAACACTGGTACAGTCAATCACAACATTCCTAGAGTGTACACAAAGGGGTCTTGGTCCTCCAGCTAGAGTTTCCTGTGCCTGGACTGAGATCAACTTCCTTTGTGTGACCAGAAGTGGGAGTGGCCTTACCTGTAGCTATTCAAAGATACAGGTGAGCTGCTACTCTCCCTCTCTTCCCATCAGGACTCCGAGTATGCAACACCTCAAGAGATGCACTCTTGGCTTCCAGCCAAGAGGGCCCAAGTGGACCCTTCTCCCTTAAGGAGAGTGTCCACATGTACATACATTTAATCTAAGCTAGCCTGCCTTCTGAGACTTGTAAAAGCCTGGAAAGTCTGTGAGTAAAATCTTTTTACTTTTAAAAGCATTGTGTCGTGTATTTTCTTTTAAGAGGGAAGCAGGGGAATTATATGCCAGGATCTGCCTTGTTCTAGAAGTTCATAGGAACTTAAACGCCACGTTTTGCTGCGCTTTATTGGGGATGAGAAACTCTGCTAGTTTGGAGCTTGTTAGCACAAGCTGGGATAGGAAATATTAATCAATATTCCCTCATCCACATTCCCACTCATCTCCCACACCCTCGAGTTTCTAATATTGTGGTCTTAAACAACTCCCAAGCGTTTTGGTGATCTGACCCTCTGCCTTTCCACCTCATCTTTACCAATCTCCTCACTTGGGACAAATTTCCTCTTTTGAAATGAAATGTGACTTTGCTGGATTTCCTTGGCCATTTACATCTATACTTGGGCTCAACAACACTGACATCTCGCACCAGGTCCTGGGCACCACTCAAAATTAAGTTGAAGGTCGCCGTCTCTCTGGGCAGTTCTAACACCAGCTGTTCTGGCGCACAGTCACTTGGGGTATCTAGAAATCTTGCCTCTTTGTCACGGCTGGAATACATATCTAGCCAGTCTACGTGAGGGCGCTTGAAATCACCCTTTACTACTCCTTTTTTTAGATGCTTCCTTGATTTCATTCATCACCTCAAGGTCTCCTTGAGCATTTTGATCGGGGGAACGATAGCACATCCCCAGTACTAAATTACTCCTGGGGTCCAGTATCGCCACCCAAAATGATTATGTGCAGGTGTCCTGCCCCTTTTGGGATTTCTAGCTTGCTGGACAGTGTTAAAATTCCTTCCAGTAGCACCTTAGAGACCAACTAAGTTTGTTATTGGTATGAGCTTTCGTGTGCATATATCTGAAGAAGTGTGCATGCACACAAAAGCTCATACCAAGAACAAACTTAGTTGGTCTCTAAGGTGCTACTGGAAGGAATTTTTTTACCGGTATTTTGTTTTGACTATGACAGACCAACACGGCTACCTACCTGTAACTGGACTCAGTGCTGTCTTTGATGTAGGGTCAAATCATCTCAAGCAACACACTGAGCCTTCAGCAAAAAAAATGGGGGCGGGGGGTAAAGGTAAAGGGACCCCTGACCGTTAGGTCCAGTCGCGGACAACACTGGGGTTGCGGCGCTCATCTCGCTTTATTGGCCGAGAGCCGGCATACAGCTTCCAGGTCATGTGGCCAGCATGACTAAGACGCTTCTGGCGAACCAGAGCAGTGCACGGAAACGCCGTTTACCTTCCCGCTGGAGCGGTACCTATTTATCTGCTTGCACTTGGATGTGCTTTCGAACTGCTAGGTGGGCAGGAGCAGGGACCAAGCAACAGGAGCTCACCCCGTCGCGGGGATTCGAACCGCCAACCTTCTGATCGGCAAGCCCTAGGCTCTGTGCTTTAACCCACAGCGCCACCCGCGTGCAAAGAAGCCCAGCTTTTGGGAGGTCACTCAGCTCTTCTTGGGAGGCCCAGAAGCTGGCAAATAGAGAAATCTCACTCCATGTGGCTGTTCACTGCTTTGAATCTGGTGGCTGGGTTTTTAAAACTGCCTTCTTTTGTTACTGTTCTACGACTGGGTAGTACTACCAGCTACTACCCACTGATTCCTGCATTGCAGTGGGTTGGACTAGAAGACTCTTGGGGTCCCTTCTAATTCCATGATTCTGAGTCCTACTCAGAGTACACCCACTGAAATTAAGAACACGAGAATAGCCTGCTGGATCAGGCCAATGGCCCATCGAGTCCAGTATCCTGTTCTCACGGGCCAACCAGATGCCTCAATGGGAAACCAGCAAGCCAAATTCAAACACAAGAGCCGAGCAGAGACCTCTCCTTCACTCATCAATTTCAATGAGTCTATTCTGAGCTGAATATCCCCCACGTCTTGTATGTCTTATTCTATATATTCGTCAAATTATTTATTTAGGCATTTGCAGAATACGTTCCAAAAAAACCAAGCAATGCAATGCAAAGAACAAAGCAGAGAAAAATTAATTCTTGTAAGACACTTCCTGTCTGTCTTTAGATAAGCATCAGGATCCGTCAGCCACCGTTCCCTCCAGCAGCAACGAAACATGAACAGATCCAAAATGGGCCTTCCGAGAAACAAGAGGGGCATCCTGGCCTGCTCGGGGGAACCCCAAGATTTTCAGAAGCGCGACAAATATTTCAAGACCAAAGAAATAATGAGGCGAAGGGGGCGGGAAGAAGAGAATGTGCAACGCCCAAAGAGGGTGAGCATGCTGAGCAGCAACAGATTAGGAAGCACCAGTTAGAAGAAACAGGAAAACAGGGAGGGGAGATTTCACCCTTCGCCAACCTGGTGCCCGCGAGAAGTTGTGGGGCTGCAACTCCCATCAGCCTGGAGGGCAGCAGGTTAGCAAATGGGAAAGTGCATAAAAGCAATCAGTGACCATTATCAGGTATCCTGGCAGACAGGATTTCTGCTGTAGACCGCCCGTTCAGTGATATATATATGTTTTTTGGGGTGGTCTTGAGCTACAGGGGAGGCAATTTTCAAATGTCTATAAGGTCTTGCACACCAATGTTCTGGGTTCCTCCTCCCTCCTGCGTGTGGTGAGTGAGCACCCTGTTGCAACAGTTTAATAAAGAACAGGCTTACTAGCGGCTTTGCTTCTCAATATTCTCTGGTTGGTCCCTGCTATTTGTCTCCTACTGATAGAGAACCTACATAAGGACTCTATTAGTGCTCTTGGGTACCCCATATGGGAAAAGGAGCATTTTCTCTTCTTCTAACAATCACTAGGCAGGGAGTTCCAAAGTGCAGGTGCCGCCGCACTAAAATATTGGTCTCTTACAGACGTGGCACCTGCAACGGTGCCCCTTACGCAGATTGAAGGGGTCGAGTGGGAGCCGGTGGGATCAGGAGATCTCGCAGGAAAACTGGTCCCAAGTTGTTAGGGCTTTGTGCGCTAACAGGGACAGGTTGCTTACCTTCTCGTCCAGGTGCTCCTCCAAAGCCACGTCCTGCAACTCGAGGGCCACATGCTCTATCGTGACCCCCTCTCCCCTCCGGCCCCCTCGCGGCTTCTGGGGCTGCTTCTTGGCAGAGTCCGGACCCCCCTTCCCCTTTTTGGCTTTCCGTGGCTTCTCTTCTTTGCTTGACCCTGCAGACTGGGTTGGGCGCAAACAAGCGGGATTAGAATTCGAGACCCGACTCAGAAAGCAAAGAGGAAATACATTTATTTTCCGTTTCTCCCCCCACCCCAGAACGTAGGCCACAGACAAGGCCGGATTAATACCTTTAGAGGCCATAAGCAGTTAAAACGTTTTTGGTGCTCCCATACGTGTCCAATTCAAAATATAAACAATAATAAACAGTAAAATGAAATTTTATTTTTCAAAATGAAACAAAACCTACAGTAAGATGGGAAATAATGTTTATTTTGGTATACTTCCACTTTACTTGTATTTGAAACATTTTCTCCTACTTTTTATAATTGCAGTTTTTGATCAGATCCTCAGAACTAATCTTACAGAACACGTCCGTTTCTATGCTCAGTCGAGATTATGATACTGATAATAATTTTATTATTTATACCCCACCCATCTGGCTGGGTTTCCCCGGCCACTCTGGGCGGCTTACAGTGTATATATAAAGCATAATAAAGCATCAACATTCAAAGCTTCCCAATACAGGGCTGCCTTCAGATGTCTTCTAAAAGTTGTATAGTTCTTTATCTCCTTGACATCTGATGGGAGGGTGTTCCACAGGAATAAGGCATCCAGCCTGCCTTGTTGAATAATTACTCTGTTGGGATTTTTTAATATACTTTAACTGAGAAAATGAATGCTCAGCTGGGCAATTTGTGACAATTAATGTTAAAAATATACGAAAGCAAATGTCAGCATTTGGAAAACCACATTCAGTATTGTCCGAATCTTGTTTTTACCTTTTTTGTTACACTGAACGTATGACACACATACAGGTGAAACTGCCGAAGCTAAGCTGAGAAATTTGTGTCCAAGTTCTCGGGTATCAACCAACCAATCAATCAATCAATCAGGTATCATACAAGTATCAATCAGCTTTTGACAACACTGAGAATAGTTTTCAATTTCATATAAAACCTCTACTATTTCTTTTTTTGTGGAACCTGGTTCAGCTACACCGTATGATCCACGGTAAATCCAGCAAGGGAAAATTTCAGTTTTCCATTGATGCCCTAAGCATGTGCTTATTCTGCTTCATGATTAATCCAGCCGTGGCCACAGAGGAGCTGCCTTACCCTGAGCCAGGCCACTGGGTCCACCCAGCTCAGTACTAACTCTCCGGGGTTTGGGGAAGACATGGATGCTTTAGCTGGGATTCCTGCATTGCAGGGGGTTGGACTAGATGACCCCTCGGTGTCCCTTCCAACCTTACAATTCCACGATTCTGTGATCTCTCCCAGCCCTACCTGGAGAGCCACTGGGGGTTGAACCAGAGACCTTCTGCATGCAAGACAGATGCCCTGGCCACTGAGCTGCAATGGCCCTTCTTCCCCCGGTAGAGAGAGACCCAGCCCATTCCCGCCTGACTCACCCCCAGCAGCTTCATGATCAGCTCCCGCTCTTCCTCGTCCTGGTCCTTGTACTTCTCCTTGATCTTCTTCAGTTTACTCTGCAGAGGAGAGAGGGAAGGAGCAGAGCTGAGCAGCCTTTTCCCACAGACAGGGTGCTCTATAATAAAATAATAATAATAATAATAATAATAATAATAATAATAATAATAATAATAATTTATTATTTATACCCTGCCCATCTGGCTGGGTTTCCCCAAAATCTATTAAAAAAATCTATTAAACATGCAAAAATCTATTAAACATTAAAAGCCTCCCTAAACAGGGCTGCCTTCAGATTTCTTCTAAAGGTCTGGTAGTTGTTGTTCTCTTTAACATCTGGTGGGAGGGGGTTCCACAGGGTTCGGTCCAGTATACCTGAAGGAGCGTCTCCACCCCCACCGTTCAGCCCGGACACTGAGGTCCAGTGCCGAGGGCCTTCTGGCAGCTCCCTCGCTGTGAGAAGCCAAGTTACAGGGAACCAGGCAGAGGGCCTTCTCGGTAGTGGCACCCGCCCTGTGGAACACCCTCCCTTCAGATGTCAAAGAGAACAACAACTACCAGACTTTTAGAAGACATCTGAAGGCAGCCCTGTTTAGGGAGGCTTTTAATGTTTAATAGACTATTGTATTTTAATATTCTGTTGGAAGCCGCCCAGAGTGGCTGGGGAAACCCAGCCTGATGGGCAGGGTATAAATAAATTATCATTATCATCATCAACATCAACATCATTATATTATTATTATTATTATTATTATTATTATTATTATTATTACTATTACTACTACGGTATTATTATTATTCACAGCTCTGCAATGCCCACCTTCTGTCTCCTCTTCATGGGCTGCTGGGCCCCTGCTGCATTCTTGCCGGCGCTGGGAGGAGGCGCTGGGAGCTGAGGGCCGTCATCCTCTTCCTTCCCCTTGGGCGGGTCTGGATCTTCCGGGTCACTTGGCTTCCTTTTCTTCATTTCCCTGAGGAAAAGGCAGGTGGCCTGAGTGAGACCCATGGTCCCCAAAATGGGCAATGGTGCCCTCTTAGTGGCATCTTCCTTAGCAGGTTACGGCTATTCCGAATAAAGCTTTTTATACGGTAGGGCAGGGGACACGGGGGAACAAGAGGGCAGGGCCCCCCAAAAGCTTGGAAGCCGCTGCCTTAGACCATCCAAGGGCTCAGACAGAGAATAATGGCTGATGAAGGTGATGGATTATGCCGAAATGGCGAGACTGACTGGGAAAATCAGAAACCAGGAAGAGAAGAATTTCAAGAAGGAATGGAGAAAATTTATAATGTACTTAAGAGAACCATGTAGACAACTAAAAACTTTAGCAGGATTTGAGTAATGCTTGTAATGTACGGAAAAATAGACTATTTTTTTTTTAAAACAAATTAGAGAAAATAAGCTAAGCAGATGAAAAAAGAAAGAAAGAAAGAAAGAAAGAAAGAAAGAAAGAAAGAAAGAAAGAAAGAAAGATAATGGTAACCAGGGAAGGGTGGAGGGAAGTCAAGGGACCCAGAGAATCCTAAATGAGGAGGTGAATGATGTGTTTGAATTTAAATTTGTTAAGTAAAACTTAATAAAAATATATTTTCAAAAAAAAGAAAAAGAACAAAGACCACCCAAGGGCTCAGAGTCTGACCGGCTGCTTGGCTTCAAACTCAGCAAGGAGAAGAAGAAGAAGAAGAGTTTGGATCTGATCTCCCGCTTTATCGCTACCCGAAGGAGTCTCAAAGCGGCTCACATTCTCCTCTCCCTTCCTCCCCCACAACAAACACTCTGTGAGGTGAGTGGGGCTGAGAGACTTCAAAGTGGAGGAGTGGGGAAGCAAACCCAGTTCACCAGATTACGAGTCCACCGCTCTTAACCACTACACCGCACTGGTGTAGAGGAGGCACCAACCAGCAGCTGCCAGAAGAGCCACTGTCAGGGAGTCAAGTCAAGCTGCTCCCCCTGGTTGCCTTCATCTCCTCCGTGCCTCTGCCACCCCCTTCCTCCTCTACGTGGTGATGGTCTCAGTGGTCCCCCCCCCCAAGCCTAATTTTCGCTACTCGTGGTTGGCCGCTGCCTTCTCTTCCCAATTCTTCTCCACCCGTTTACCTTTTTTGCTGCTGCGTTAGCAGGGGCACCCAAACCCTTCACCTGAGCAGCCTTGCTCAAAGGAAGGAGGAGGCAGGCAGCTTTGGCAGGGGGGTGGGAGGGAGGGCCAGGGAGGCAGGGGGTGGGGGCCCTCCGAAGCACAGCCCCTGTTCACACACACACACACAGAGGGATGCCCCCCGTCAGACAGTTTGGAGGCTACGGTTAGGAGAGGGAGGATAAAGGGGACTCCCTCCACACTGGCACCAGCAGCCAGCAAACCTCAGTCTGGCTCAGTTTGTGTTGCATGTGGCCCTGCAGGAATTTCCTCGAGGGGGGAGAAAGTCAGACCAGCAAGCCAGCCACAAGAGCCCGGGCTGAAGACGTCTGCTGGATCACAAGGAATCAAATCTCTCAAGCAGCCCTGAAACTGCTGCCCAAGGCTCACGGCATTCTCACCTCCTCTCTTTGGCTGAGAGGTGCCTCCGGCCCTGAGACTTGCTGTCGCTCTGCAAGGGAGGAGAAGAAGAGGAGTTTGGATTTGATCTCCCGCTTTATCACTCCCCGAAGGAGTCTCCAAGCGGCTCACATTCTCCTTCCCCTTCGTCCCCCACAACAAACACTCTGTGAGGTGAGGGGGGCTGAGAGACTTCAGAGAAGTGGGACTAGCCCAAGGTCACCCAGCAGCTGCATGTAGAGGAGGGGAGACGCAAACCCAGTTCACCAGATTACGAGTCTGCCGCTCTCAACCACTACACCACACTGGAGAAAAGGGAATTAAGACTCCGTCTGTTTCCTCTGGGGCAGCAGGCAAGCGTTACGATCACCGGCTGGTATCAGGCAGGAGCTTACCAAGTTTGAGGCGTCCTCCTTTGGAGCAGGTTTCAGCTGGGATCTGGAAGGAAACGAATAAGTCCTTTGTTACCAGGCCCTGCCAATCTGGTGTGAGATGTTGGGAAGAGGATGTTGATTACGGGAGAGAAAGTTCTTCCCAATGTTTACTCAGAATCTCCTTTCTTGTCATTTGAATCCACTGGCTCAAGTCATAGCAGAAAACAATCTTGCTCCTCCATCTCCTTCAGATATTTGAAGATGGCTAACAGATCTCCTCTTATCCGGGCTAAGCATCGCCAACTCAACCCTTCATCCTAAGGCCTGGTTTCCGGACCCTTCATTCTCCTGGCCGCCCTCCTCAGCACACCTCCCACCGTGACAACATCCTCCTTCAACTGGCTCCAAGAAACCAGTTTCCAGATTCCAGATACATGCTCTGCAATAGCTCTTGCGGAAAATTGTCAGCTAGTGAAAAACTAATTTTTAAGCAAAATAAATACCAATCGAATGGATCTTTAACATTTGGTTTCAGAGCTTAAAAAACAAAAAAAAGGGAAAACAGTAACAACAGGAATATGGTAATTGGAATTGGAATATTATATTACGGTACATATGAGTTACCATGTGACGCAATGGAGTGCAAGTTGAGGGAAGTCAATTTAGATACAAAATCTACACAAAATTAAGTATGAAAAAAATATGTATTAGTTGGTTTGTTTATAGACTATTATTTAGTTGCTGGAGATAAAGAATCCAATGTATTATAAAGAAATCTGTGTAGACATGCATAATAATTTTTTATTTATGTATTTATGTATATATTTGTTAGTTTTTGTCCTTTTTTTCTTTTGTGATCTTTTTTCTTTCTCTTTGTAAAATGAAAAATGAATAAACAGAAATTGAAAAGAAAAGAAACCAGTTCCCAGATTTCACTACGCCAACCGCAGCTCACACCCAGTCAAGCTCACAATCCACACCTTGCTTCGTCCTCATGAAAGCCACACACACGAAGCCAAGGTGTGGCTCAGCCTGTCTTGCTCACCTTTGGGACTGCAGGTGAGAGAGGTCAATGGTCGTGTCGGGAAAACGGATCTCTTCCGAGGCCTGCTTCGCCTGGTCCTGACTCCCTTTGCCCTCCTCCTCCTCCGAGTCTGCATACTCCTCGTCGGACGATCCTTCTGGAGCCAGGGCATCCCCCTCCCCATCCCCCTCCTGGTGGGGGGTCTCGGCCGGGTCTTCCTCATCCTCATCCTTCTCCTGAGGTTCCTCCTTTTCGCCATCGCTGCTGCTGCTGTCGTCTCCTTCTGGTGCGTCTTGGAAAAGAAAGAGCAGCTGCATTCTTCAGGGCTTAGAGTCTAACCGCCACCTGCAAGCAGATGTCCTCCAGATACTTTGGACCACAACTCCCACCACCCCTGACCTTTGGCCGTGCCAACTGGGGCTGATGGGAACTGTATTCCAGCCTGGATAGGACAGGACTGAGCATCTCCTGCTGCCTGGAAAGATTCTGCCCATTCTTCCTACAGTGCTCCCTGCACCCAAACCTCTCCCCACCAGAAAGCTTGCCTGGGGCCCTCTCTCCCTCTCCAAGGCTTCACCAACCTGGTGCCCTGCAGATATTTTGGATTGCTTCCGTGTTGGCTAGGGGGATGGGAGTCTTCCTCCAAAACATCTCAAGGGCACCAGGTTCCTCCTGCCTGATACCTCTCCCCCTCTAAACCTTTTAACCAGGCCTTTGGTTGATCCAATTTACATCCTACGACCTTTTAAAATATGTTTTTTTTGGGGGGGAGGGCTATTGGGTTGTTGTTTTTATTTTTATTAGGCATTTTGTGGTTTTATATCCTGATTTTATTCTGTGAACCACCCTGAGACCCCTGGTGTAGGGCGGTATATAAATTCTAATAATAGTAATAATAATCCTATATAATAAACTTGCTGTGTCCCTGCATCCGTTCTGTGTGTCACGGAAGTGCGCTACTGCGCATGTCTGGGACCCACACGGACGCAGGGATTGGAGCGGGCGGAGGGAGGGGAGCGGCGGCGCACGCGCGTTCTCAGTTGCGTCAGCGCCGCTGCCTCGCACGGATGCAGAGGCAGAGCCCAATCCCCGCGGCTTGCCGCCACTACCGCCGCCGCTGGGGAAAAAGAAGAAGGGGGAAGGAGCCCCTCTCCACCCCCCAGCGGCTGCTGTTCTGCCTCCTCCTGCCTCCTCCTCCTCTAGCGCCCGTTATGTAACGGGCTAACTTCAACTAATAATAATAATAATAATAATCTTAAACCTCTCCTTGAAATGAATCTTTTCCATGAAGTTCACTGTGTCAACGGGCTTTGCCCCCTATCCCAGGGCCACCCCTAAGGTCTCCCTGGCAGCGTGTGGAGCCCCCGTTCACCCCCTTAAGCCCACCCCTTTGCCCTCCTACCTAAGGGATCCATTTCTTCCGCCGCCAGTTCACTGGTGCTGCTGGTCACCGTCTCCATGTCCTCGTCTTGCACTTTGACCTTCCGCTCCCCTTTGTGTCGCCACACACAGGATTCGTCCACCTGGGGGAGAGAAGGCCGTGTGACCAAGGGACGCAGGGAGCCCTCTCGGGCACCCGTTGAAGCCACTGGCGGAGGAAGGGGGTGCGGTATACGCCGGGTGTCAGCCATGAGGGCGGGTGACATTGCCGCACCACATCCCCCCCCCCACTTGCTGCGTGGGTGGCACCCCCGGATGCTCACTACGAGGGTGGCGGGCTGCCAGGGATGCTGCTGCTGCGGGCGGCTAGTGGTGCCCCCCACGCTCTCCGCGTGGGCGGCGGGGGACACTCGCCGTGTGGGCAGCTAGCCATGCCCCTGTTATAATTATAATAATAATAATTTATTATTTATACCCTGCCCATCTGGTTGGGTTTCCCCAGCCACTCTGGGCGGCCTCCAACAGATATTAAAATACATTAAAATATCACAGGTTAAAAACTTCCCTAAACAGGGCTGCCTTGAGGTATTTTCTGAATGTCAGATAGTTGTTGATCCCTTTGACCTCTGCTGGGAGGGCGTTCCACAGGGCGGGCGCCACTACCGAGAAGGCCCTCTGCCTGGTGCCCTGTAACTTGGCTTCTCGCAGCGAGGGAACCGCCAGAAGGCCCTCAGAGCTGGACCTCAGTGTCCGGGCTGAACGGTGGGGGTGGAGATGCTCCTTCAGGTATACTGGACCGAAGCCATTTAGGGCTTTAAAGGTCAGCACCAACACTTTGAATTGTGTTCGGAAACGTACTTACCCCGCCTGGGACAAGTTGTGAGACTGCCCCAAAGCAAGAGCAAAGCCGTGTGCGCACCTCCCCGGCTACTGAGAGTCCGGTGGTGCAGTAATATGTGATTGTTCCCAGATTGAGCAACAACACACACAAGCCATAAATAAGGCTAAAGCTAATTTATTGTCTTAATAGTGCAGAGAGATTCTCTGCTGCCAGCCCGTTAAGACGGAGCTGCCATAATTGCCGTCCTTCCAGCTTGAGGACAGTCAAAAGAGTAAGAGCACGCAGCTGCTGCCGCTCGGGTTGGACAAAAATCACAACAGCCCCCACGGGCTGGCTAGGCACGCCCCTGCACCGCTCTGATTGCCGGGGCAGGTAGCTGAAGCAGACAGGCTGCACATTCAAAGCCGCCCACAGAAAAAAAGAGCCCCGAAACGGCCAACTAATCCAGCATCCTGCTCTCACAGTGGCCAACTAGGTGTCAGGGACGGTGCTGAGGAAGGCTGCACTGAGGAGGAATGGTGGGAGACGTCCCCTCCCCTCGCTCCTGATCCGGATCCTGAATCTTCCCAGGAGCAGGAGGACAGTATAGATTTGGAACAGTGGTTTGCAGAGAGACATACCGTATTTTTCCGTGTATAAGACGAGGGTTTTTTTATTTAAAAAAGGGGGAAATTGGGGGTTGTCTTATATACAGGTGAAACTCAAAAAATTTGAATATCGTGGAAAAGTCCATTTATGTAAGCAATTGTTTTCATTAGCTACTGGAGTTTAATATATGAGATAGAGTTATGACATGCAAAGTGAGATATGTCAAGCCTTTATTTGTTATAATTGTGATGATTATGGCGTACAGCTGATGAGAACCCCAAAGTTGAAATTGTTACGTTGGGGTTCTCATCAGCTATACGCCATAATCATCACAATTATAACACATAAAGGCTTGACATATCTCGCTTGGCATGTCATGAGTCTATCTCATATATTCATTTCACCTTTTAAGTTGAATTGCCGTATTTTTTGCTCTATAAGGCGCACCTGACCATAGGGCGCACCTAGTTTTTAGAGGGGAAAAGCCCCAATTTTTTGAGGATCAGCTCAAATTTCTGCAACTTCTTTTGCAAAGGAGAAAAGCCCCATTTTTTGAGGATCAGCTCAAAGTTGTAGAGCTTACTTTGCAAAGGGAAAAAAACCCTGTTTTATGGGGCTTAACTCACAGTTCTGCAGCTTCAGGAATGGGAGCCATTTCTACAGTTTCCAGACAGATAATCTAATCAGCCAGTCACATGTCGCTGGGGAAACAGCCTCCCTCTGCAAGGGGGCGGGGCTGGAATCTCTCTCCCTTATCTCTCTCCCCATCGTTTGCTGAGCAGCTACTCAGCGGGCTTCCTTTCAACACCCCCTTCTCTCTCTCTTTTTTAAAAAGCACGATCTGCTTTTGCCCCTGGGCAGTTCAGCTCCAGGGACCACACATTCGCTCCATAAGACGCACAGACATTTCCCCTTACTTTTTGGGAGGGAAAAAGTGCGTCTTATGGAGCGAAAAAACGGTACTGGAAGAAATGAACCTTTCCACGATATTCTAATTTTTCGAGTTTCACCTGCAAATAAATAAATAAATAAATAAATAAATAAATAAATAAATAAATAAATAAATAAATAAATAAATAAATAAAGTCACACACACACCCAAAAATCTGGGCCAATCAGGATGGGGGCGGGCTGGATGTTTCCCCTCCCTGTAGTTTGAGGGTTCAGCAGGATACAGAAGAATCAACACAGGATCAGTTTCTCTTAAGAAGGACCTCCGAATAATTGGAGACCAGAAACTGAAGACACTGTACCTTAAATAAGAAGCTGAAGCCCATCATCAGATAGGAAGGAGGAAGGAAATTCTTTTTCCCTGTGTAGGAAGAAATGAAAGAAGCAAAGCTGTTCAACGTTTTGTGAACATTCCACTGTTCTGTCCTGCAAAAGGGGAGGAATTCTGCAAAGTTCAGCCGTTTGGGGATCTTGGTGTGAAGATGCCCAGAGGGAACAGCCGAAACTCTTCCCCTTCCACCCCCAGCTGGACCTGGGGCTGCCCAGCCAGGTATGGATTCCAGGAACCCTCTCTGTATCTCACCTGGTGGGTCTTACCTCTGACCATGAAGCTTCCAGTTGTCAGGTATTCTCCAGTGGGGGCTGTTTTAGACACCTGCGTGGAATTTATCCAGAGATGTTAATCACACACTGATTTTTGACACCAGGCAGGCTCCTTGGCTGTACCCTTTTCGGCGCCTGCTAAAAACATTTTAGCCTATCCAAAAATGTAGAACTTTGCTGTATGTTTTCATCTGTTTTTAGTTTATTCCTGGTTTTACTTTTGGGATGTCTTAAAGAAAGAGTTGTTTCCTACTGATAATTTTATTGTTTTACTCTCTTTGTTAACTGCTTTGAGGGTTTTTACAATCAACCAGTGCATAAATTTTTATAAAATAAATAAATGAGCATTATAAGTACCAGAAAGAGGCTGTTGAGAAGCAGGGCCTACCATACAGATGTTCCAAAACAGCCTTCCACAATCTGGTGCCTCCCAGCACAGCTGCAGTGACTCATCAACAATATCACAGAATTGTAGAAGGGACCCCCAAGGGTCATCCAGTCCACCCCCTGCAACCTCTCCTTAAAAACCTCCAAAGAAGGAGTCCTTCCAAGGGAGTCTATTCCACTCTTGAACAGTTCTTATGATCAGAAAACTCTTCCTAACGTTGAGTCGGAGTCTCCTTTCTTATAAATCGAATCCATTTCTACCCCTTTCTCCCTTGATTTGTTACCTTCCCGCTGGAGTGGTACCTATTTATCTACTTGCACTTTGACGTGCTTTCGAACTGCTAGGTTGGCAGGAGCAGGGACCGAGCAACAGGAGCTCACCCTGTTGCGGGGATTCGAACCACCAACCTTCTGATCAGCAAGCCCAAGAGGCTCAGTGGTTTAGACCACAGCGCCACCTGTGTCCCTAGGGCGGTATATAAACTTAATAAATAACAATAATAATATTTATTAAGAGACCAGAAGCATTTTTACTAGGAATTGTGGGGAAGGAAATTCCCCAAAAGGACATTACATTATTTCTGTATGCCACAACTGCTGCAAGGCTGCTACTAGCTAAGAACTGGAAGAGCCAAGAGTTGCCAACAACAGATGAATGGCAAATGAAGATGATGGACTTTATGGAACTTGCCGAGCTGACTGGGAGACTCCGCAATCAAGGAGAAGAGACGGTGGAGAAAGATTGGGAAAAATTTAAATTGTATTTGAAAAAATATTTAGTAATGCCAATAGAAGCAGCTACAGTGGACCCTCGACTTACGAATATAATCCGTTCCGACGGGAGCGTCGGAACTCGAAAAAATCGTAAGTCGAGTCCCCATAGGAATGCGTTGCAGAACGCATTCGTAGCTCGAAAAAAGCTTCGTACCTCGAAAAAACCCTATCTAAAGCGGCCGCGGCTTCCGATCGGAAGTCGAAAAAATTCGGAAGCGGCAGCCTCTTTGATCCCTCGTAACTCGAAAAATACGGAAGTCGGGGCATTCATAAGTCGAGGGATCACTGTATAGGTTTTTCGGAATTTATTTAGGATATAGGTTAAGTTTTATGTTGTTTTATGGAATTATGATATGAAGTAATAGTTTAAAGAGACTGCCAAAGAAGATTAGTTTAGTGAAATCAGACGGAGGGGATCAAAGGAAGTCACTTATTGATGTAAAGGACTTGCTATGATATATTAAGATGTTTTTGTTCTATTTTTTTGTTTTTTGTGTTTTATGTCTTTTTATAAAATGAATAAAAATTATTTATAACAACAACAACAGCAATAGCAGCAGCCACTCCAGGCCTCCTTACCTGATGGTGATACACCCACCAGGCACTAGTGATGACCCGGGCGTCCCAGGCAGCGCTGTAGCACAGGGCCATCGTGCCGGCCTCAGTGAGCGTCCGTGGAGGGATGGGCTCCCCTGGAACGGAAGCAGCGCCAGAAGCAGGTTAGTATCAGGGAACCCCAACGCCAAAGAAAACAGAGCTCTCCAAGTTTAGCATTGCTAAAAATAAAACTTTGTGGTCTTCTCAATGCAGTTTGGGCACATTGTTTAAGAGATTTGCTCTGTGGAAAGCATAGCAGAGGCAAAACCACGAGACTTCAGCCAACATCCTCTGGGTGCTGAAGAAAAAGCAGGAAACTGACTTTTTTATTTTTGACACATTTGTATACTGCCTCGTCACCACCAAAGTCCTCTGGGTGGTTACATAATTTTCAAAAATCAAGGTAGGAAAAAAGAGCCCTAAAACCAATCACCATAATAATGACAGACTGTTCTTTTGCCCTCTCAAAATTCACTTTCCTGAAAGCATTTACCTGTTGGATTCTTAATGACACAACTGGTTGCTCCGTGGAGGTCTGCGTGCACGTAGATGTCACCTTACACGGAGGAAGGGAGACAGAGAGAGGCCGGTGGTGAATATCCGTGCAGCTTTAGTCTAAACCTCTTTTTGAAACTCACCAAGTCGGTGGCCATCACTACATGTTATAGGAGCAAATTGCACAGAACTCCTTCACACAGAGCGTGGCTGAACTTTATTTAAAAGGTAAAGGGACCCCTGACCATTAGGTCCAGTCGTGGACGACTCGGGTTGCGGGGCTCATCTCGCTTTACTGGCCCAGGGAGCCGGCGTACAGCTTCTGGGACATGTGGCAAGCATGACAAAGCCGCTTCTGGCGAACCAGAGCAGCACACGGAAACGCCGTTTACCTTCCCACCAGAGTGGTACCTATTTATCTACTCGCACTCTGACATGCTTTCGAACTGCTAGGTTGGCAGGAGCAGGGACCGAGCAACGGGAGCTCACCCCGCGTGGGGATTCGAACCGGCGACCTTCCAATCGGCAAGCCCTAGGCTCTGTGGTTTAGACCACAGCACCACCCACGTCCTGTCCCAAATCTGGACTGTACCCCCTGAGTGAGGAGCAAGGCAGACTCACCTGGCCGCAGGTATCTCTTGACGATCATTTCATTTTGCTGTTGGTCTCTTCCAGCTATAACAAGGTAATTTTCAGAGCTAATGAACCACAGGAATTTCTCAAACCTGCCAGATTACATCAAGCCATCAAGACAGAGCAAGGCATTGGAATAACAACAACAAAAAAGGCAGCTCGTGGTGTTGTCAGGGAACAGCCCCGCATCTTAGGAACATTTAAGCCCATCCCTTGCCAACCGCACTCAACTGAAAGAGGAATGGCAAGTTCCTCCCAACCCAAAGCTTAAAACATTTGGATCTTAAGCATTAAGTACTTAACTCACATCACACAGACAAGAAAATGCAGAAGATGTTCAGATAATTCACTTGTTTTACCCATGAACAGACACTCACCAGAACACCTTCCTCGCCTTCTGAATAGTGGAAACTGTTTGAACTTCTTTCAGTGTTTGCTTGGTCTTCTTTTCCGCTGATTTGAAGGCCTGTTTAGGCAAACAAACAAACAAAAAACCAAAGAGTTTAGGATGTGAGAACAGTCCTGCTGGATCAGGCCAATGGCCAACCTAGTCCAGCATCCTGTTCCCACGGTGACTGAACAGTTCAGGATTTGGGCACAAGAGCAGTTCTCCCCTCCTGTGATTTCCAGCAACTAGAATTTGGAATTTAAAGAGATCTCCCAAGTTACAACCAGCTAGTGCAGGCAATGCAAATGGCAGGTGCTCAAAATGACCAGTGTGCTAGTATTCTGTTCCTGGACCTGTCCATGCGCTGATCATCTTGCTCTTAACTGCTGCCAGATCAGAAGCAGACACTCTGGATTCACCAACAGCAGGCTTGGAGGGTTTGTCCCCAGACTCCACAAAGCTATTCTCTTGAATTCGGCTCACTTGCTACTAAACCTTTATATCAGGGGCAGAGGAAGAGACCCTTTTGCAGGCAGGAAGAGACCTTTTTCAGCCCAAGGGCCAGATCCACACCCCTTCATTGGCCATTTTCAATAGGGAGGCAGCACCACCCACCTGTCAACCCTACAGCATCAGGCGATTCAAATTCCAAGCTTGGAAGAGGCGCAGAATTACCTCCAATCTTAGCACCGTGGGGCAAGAGTGCAAAAATCTGCACTGCTAGCTTTTACTACGAAAGAGCAAACAGAGCCTTATCTCTCATCTTAGCACTTAGCCCTAAGATGAAAGAGAAGATATCTCTTGTCTTCAATCTTAGTTTACTCAACACTTAGATCAGAGATAACAGATCTCTGTGCAGGACAGAATATGACCACAGGTGACTGACAAGTGAGCTTGGTTTGCATAAGATCCAGAGGCCAAATTCAGAGGCCTTGGCTGGGCCCATGGGCTGGAGGTTCCCCACCCCTGCTTTCTATTATTGGAGCTTATTTCCGGCTGATGTATATGAACCGCAAAAATTGTGAAAAGCTCCAAGCAGACTGGAAAGAGTTGCTTATGGCTGCTGCCACAAAGTGTTACGAAGTAAGAAAGGCAAACAAATCATCAACGCACCTTCTCTGCAGCTTCCACAGTTTTCTGGGTTTTTCTGGCCGCGTGCCTCTTGTGATCGTAATACCTGGGAAAGAAGCAGCCGGGTCAACGTCTCCATCCCATTCCCTTCTTCCGTTAGGATGCCTGCCTGTTTGTCTTTCCATTCGAGATGCCTTATATGCCCACATACCTGAGAACCACATGATTTGGAAGATGCTAATTGGCACGGGAGCCATTCGTTCAAAAGGAGTGCCAATTGTAGCGCTTCGTCCACACTTAATGGCTCCCCGGAATAAGTCACTGGCAGGGGTGGGAATGGAAAGTTGGCCTAATGCTCTGCAGAGAGATTTCAAGCAATGGATCTCAGAAAGATCTTGGCTTGATGCCTTGGGCAGGACCAAAAGAAATATAATTAAGGAGGAGAGAGGAACCCCTTGATTCAGTGGCACTAAACTGTTTCCTAGTAGTGATGTATGGAAGTGAGAGCTGGACCATAAAGAAGGCTGATCGCCGAAGAATGGATGCTTTTGAATTATGGTGCTGGAGGAGACTCTTGAGAGTCCCATGGACTGCAAGAAGATCAAACCTATCCATTCTGAAGGAAATCAGCCCTGAGTGCTCACTGGAAGGACAGATCCTGAAGTTGAGGCTCCAAGACTTTGGCCACCTCATGGGAAGAGAAGACTTCCTGGAAAAGACCCTGATGTTGGGAAAGATGGAGGGCACAAGGAGAAGGGGACGACAGAGGACGAGATGGTTGGACAGTGTTCTCGAAGCCACCAACATGAGTCTGACCAAACTGCGGGAGGCAGTGGAAGACAGGAGTGCTTGGCGTGCTCTGGTCCAGGGGGTCACGGAGAGTCGGACACGACTAAACGACTAAACAACAACAACAGGCAGATGATAGATAGATAGATAGAGATAGAGAGAGAGAGAGAGAGAGATAGATAGATAGATAGATAGATAGATAGATAGATAGATAGATAGATAGATAGATAGATGATAGGCAGTGGAAGACAGGAGTGCCTGGCGTGCTCTGGTCCAGGGGGTCACGGAGAGTCGGACACGACTAAACGACTAAACAACAACAACAGGCAGATGATAGATAGATAGATAGATAGATAGATAGATAGATAGATAGATGATAGGCAGCGGAAGACAGGAGTGCCTGGCGTGCTCTGGTCCAGGGGGTCACGGAGAGTCAGACACGACTAAACGACTAAACAACAACAACAAACTGTTCCTATATCCTCTTACTTTTTGGCATTGGCATAAGCAGACAAGCTGAGATCCAAGTCCACCAGCAGGGGCTTGTTCTTTTGGGGCTTCGGAAGCGGCTTGGCTTTCTTCTTCTGCTTCCTCCCGGTCTGTGGCTCTTCTGCCACCTCCTCTTCAGCTTCCTCCTCCTCTTCTGAGAGCATGTAAGGGTTTCTAGCCAAGCAGAAAAGACAGGCATTGTCAAAGTCCCGGGCCAAAAGTCCAGGTCCTTTTTTTATTTTATTTTTAAAAAAATATGTGCACTGCCAGCTGTAGGAAGACCAAATGAAAAATTCTGACCAGGACTTCCCATTCATTCTGTTGATTGCGCACATGATCCGTGGTCTAATAATACACTAAAATTCTGCATTGTTTTCTGTGCTTAGAAAGCTGAATTCAGCAGAGTTAATACACACATCGTGTATGTTTTCAGTTGTCTGCTCTGTGTGGTTTTTTCTGCTTCTGTCGGTCGTAAGGAGAGGAAAGGAAGTCATCCCACACTGGCAGGGGTGGGCAAGAGCTGAGCTATAACTACTTAGTGCAGGGGTAGCCAATCTGACACCCTCCATATGCTCTTGAGCTCATGTATAAAAAGGTAAAGGTAAAAGGTCAAGGACCCCTGGACAGTTAAGTCCTGTCAAAGGCGACTATGGGGTTGCGGCGCTCATCACGTTATCAGGCTGAGGGAGCCGGCGTTTGTCCACAGACAGCTTTCCAGGACTGACTATCGGTCGAATAAAGGAAAAGTAAGTAAGTAAGATTTCCAGGTCATGTGGCCAGCAGGACTAAAGCGTTTCTGGCGCAACAGAACATCGTGATGGAAACCAGAGCGCACGGAAATGTCGTTTACCTTCCCGCCACAGCGGTACCTATTTATCTACTTGCGCTGGCGTGCTTTCGAACTGCTAGGTTGGCAGGAGCTGGGACAGAGCAACGGAAGCTCACTCCGTCACAGGGATTCGAATCACCGACCTTCCGATTGGCAACCCCAAGAGGCTCAGTGGTTTAGACCACAGCATCCCTATTGGGCTCATGTATAAGCATTTATAGGCTCCTGGGAGGCCAGAGGGACATTGCTGGGACAACTCTTGGGTTGGGACAACTGGCTAAAATGTTTTTCAATGTTTTAAACAGTTCTAATTTTGGCTCCTCTGTTTTGTTTTTGTCGGGTTGGGGTTGGTTAAATGTACAGTTGGGTTTGGCGGTTATTTTAATTTGGGTATAACTGTAAACTGTTTATTATTGTCATTATTGTTACTATTGTTATTATTGAGTTCTATTGATTTATTGGTTTGTTTGTTGCCTGTATAGGCTATTCTGCTTTGCAATGTTTGATACTTTGCTGTGTTCCTATATATGCTGTAAGCCGCCCAGAGCGGCAGGGGAAACCCAGCCAGGTGGGCGGGATATAAAGACTGTATAACACAACAACATACCAATTTACAAAACCAGCTCCTTATGGGAAAAGCCTCAGCACTGCTGACTTCAGTGGTACCCAAGTAGCGCTCCCAATATTCTCCAGATTACAGGCCTCAAGCCAACCTAGGCTGGGCCTCATTCATAATAATAATAATAATAATAATAATAATAATAATTTATTTATACCCCGCCCTTCCCAGCCAAGACTGGGCTCAGAGCAGCTAACACCCATAAAATCACAACAAAACATACAAAACAATCAATTAAAATGCAAGTTAAAATCCGATTTAAAGTTTAAAATGCAGCCTCATTTTTAAGTAGCCCACCAATCAAACCATAAAGGAATGAAACATCAGGGTTAAACTGAAACCAACCCAAAGGCCAGGCGGAACAGCTCCGTCTTGCAGGCCCTGCGGAAAGATGCCAGATCCCGCAGGGCCCTAGTCTCTTCTGACAGACCGTTCCACCAAGTCGGGGCCAGTACTGAGAAGGCCCTGGCCCTAGTTGAGGCCAGCCTAGCATCCTTGTGGCTCGGGACCTCCAAAATGTTATTATTTGAGGACCTTAAGGTCCTACACGGGGCATACCAGGAAAGGCGGTCCCTTAGGTACGAGGGTAATCCAATTAAATTGCAGGTAAGAACCCAATGCTGTCTTTGCTGGAGCAGGTGAGACGGCAACAGGGACCCCACTCCCATTGCACCAGCAATTGGTCCTCGGAGGGTTAGTTTGTCTCCAGGCAGTGAGGTCCCATTTTCACATTCCCACTCCCCCGATTCTGCCTAATCCTGAACCTCCTAACAAAGGAGTTTCAATGCACACACACACCCCAAACACCCCTTTCCAGTGCGTTTCTCCCACCTGCCCGGCGCTTACTTCAGGAGCATCGTGATGTGGTTGGTCTGCAACTTCAGCTCTTTGATGGCGCTCGCCACGGGGTCCCCCTGCGCCTGGGCTTCTTTGACGATGGCGCCAATCTCCGTCCAGTCAATCTGGTTGGCTAAGGCGCTCCGGACCACCTGGATGGCTCGGTCAACTATCTCCAGGTTCATTTCCACAAGCTCCCCTTTCACCTTGTCAATTTCCTTTGGGAAAGTGAAGGAGACCCAAAAAGCGGCAGCTGAGATTCTCTGGAGTATGGCAAATGGACTGAAGCCAACAATTAATAATAATAATAATAATTAATAATTCTTTTATTTGTACCCCGCCCACCTGGCCGGGTCTCCCCAGCCACTCTGGGCGGCCTCCAACAGATATAAAAATACATTAAAATATCACAGGTTAAAAACTTCCCTAAATAGGGCTGCCTTGAGGTATCTTCTGAATGTCATCTCCTTAACCTCTGCTGGGAGGGCGTTCCACAGGGCAGGCGCCACTACCGAGAAGGCCCTCTGCCTGGTTCCCTCTAGCTTTGCTTCTCGCAGTGAGGGAACCTCCAGAAGGCCCTTGGCGCTGGATCTCAGTGTCTGGGCTGAACGGTGGGGGTGGAGACGCTCCTTCAGGTATACAGGACCTGTATGGTGTAATCATGGTGGTACGAGAGCAACCCTTTACCTGAGCTTGATGGAGAGCTTCAAGCCGGTGCTCATGGTCCTTCCGGACATTTTCCAGCTTCTTCAGCGCTTGTTTCTCCTTTCAGGACAAAATGAAGCAGGAAAGAAAGATGGGCGGTGATTTGATGCTCATGCCAACTCAGGCAGCGTGAGCTGAAGGCAAAGCAGGAGGGAAGGGATGGCTGCAAGCAGGTTGCTAGAAGGCGCCACTTTGGTCTACTGGTGAAAGGAGTAGGTCTGGCAGGTCTGGAGGCAGCTGGCAGGCAGTACATCTCCTGAATCACCCCAAGTTGACAAGATGCAGGAGCCAAGGCTGTGCCTTACTCTGCACTAGCAAAAGCAGGGAAGCTGTCTGTCAGGGATACGCCGCCCGTTCAGCGGAGGGCGGTGGAGGACCCTTTAACATACAGAGAGCCCCAGCGCCTCCTGAACAGCAGTACCTCGTCCAGCGGGGAAAGGAGAAGAAGAAGAAGAAGAAGAAGAGGAGGATTTTGGATTTGATATCCCGCTTTATCACTACCCGAAGGAGTCTCAAAGCGGCTCACATTCTCCTTTCCCTTCCTCCCCCACAACAAACACTCTGTGAGGTGAGTGGGGCTGAGAGACTTCAGAGAAGTGTGACTAGCCCAAGGTCACCCAGCAGCTGCATGTGGAGGAGCGGAGACGCGAACCCGGTTCACCAGATTACGAGTCCACTGCTCTTAACCACACCACACAGCCTCCAGTGAGGAGAGAGGGGAACGAGGCAGTCAGGAGGGGAGAGGGCTTGGGGATGTTACTGAGGCTCTGCACCCACGTCGCCCGGCTGGTCAGGAGGGAAGCGCGCCAGTTCCGTCGCCCCAATTGCGCAGAAGGGTGAAACATAAAGAGGATAGGAGGAGACTAGGGGTGCCTAAGTTCTTATGCTGGGGACGGAAGCGGAAGGGGCCACTCCCGGATTCTGCCAGCGACTGAAACAGTCATGGACTTTGTTGCTCTGCACTGTAAATAGTTTGCACAATAAACCTGTAAAAGACAGGTCAGAGTCCAGCCTCGTTACTCTTGAGTAGCCACCACACGGACCTTACACTGTCTCACAGAGAGCTCCGTGTGTGTACCGTGTGTGTTTGACAGCAGCAAACTTTCTAATGCAGAAGCGATTAGGGTTCTCAGCAGGGACAAAAGTAAAATTCTCCCCATCTGAACAACAACCCACAGCTGGCCACTGGCTCCTTAGGTGTTGTGTCAAATGCTAATTTTGTTCAAGAGGTTGGTACCTGCTGCAATGCCTTCAGGTCTATCTTCTGTCCTTCCAGCTTGGAGTAAAATTCATCCACTGCCTTCCAAAAGAAATGAAAACTTACATACATATATATATATATATATATCAGGAAGGTTTTTTCCCCCCATTTCTCATAAAAAATAAAGTCAGAACAAAACCAATTACATCCTTGAGTTAGATTTCCTTAAATCTCAAACTCTGACGTTTGAGTTCGGAATTCATTCGAGCAAAGCAACTTTTTGTGTCGCAGTACAGATGCCACCACCCTCCGCTCGCTTCAAAAATCTCTAACTCAAAAGCCTAAACTTGACTCTTAGACTGCCATGCTACATTCAGATCCATCTTGCTGCAACCACAAACAGTTGGCAGGATTCTAACTCAGTCGCCACTATGGCTTCCCAGTACCACCTGACACAATTAAAAAAATTACACCCCACTTATAAAATACAATAAATATCAAACACAGGACCGTACCTTGTTGAAAGAGTCAAACTCCACGTACGGACATCTTGTGTGTTGTGAAAACAAGAAAGGGTGAAATTCCTCATATCTGCAAGACACACATTGGATAATGTAGCAGCAGCAAACAAAAGGCAGCTAATGCTATTCAACTCAACTCAACACCTTTATTGGCATATACAGCTAATGCTATTCTAGGCTGCATCAGAAAAGAGTAGAGGGCCATTCTAAGGTTGGAACTGACTTATTTAGTGGAGCATGGAATTGCCATTGTATAGCTCCTTTTTGGGCTGGTGAGAAGAAGATTCACGAAACAGAGATTGAAATCTGCGTATCTCGTTGTCAGAGTCTGTCAGGATCGCACCAGCACAAGTACACACAGAGAGAGTTGTTCCCATGGAAGTATTTCAGGAATATTTGGACTATTTGGCTTTGAGATATTGAGTTGTGTGTGCCATTATTATTTTTGCATTGTATACATGTAAGATTCCACGCATTAGAAACATTTTGTTAACTAATTTTTGTAAACAGTTGTTATCTGAGATTCCTGCATTGCAGGGGTTGGACTAGACGACCCTTAGGGTGCCTTTCCAACTCTACAATTCTATGACCAGCAGGAAAGTGAGGGGCCAAAAAGGAGTCTCCCTTCAAAATACATACGTGAGGATTTCTTCTGGAGACTTGTTGGGTTCCAGACTTGGCTTTTTCTCCCTCTTCTGAATGATATAACCCTGCCAAAAAAAAAATGAGAAGTAGAGAAACCCTGAGCAGCATTTCTTTTCAATTTTCTGTTCTTGGAATTATTGTGATTATTATGACTTTTATTCTTAGCTAGCCATCAATAATGGTGAGTTAGACCAGAGCCTAGAAGACAGCCTGGGGTGAGGGGATGGGAGAGACTGGAAGCTTGGGTCACAAAAACTGGAAGGTAAGCACTAGGCCAGAACACATTGGGAGAAGATACTAAGGAGCACAAGAAGACGACCACAAAATCCAAATTTGTACACCTTCTCCAGAATACATCATTTGATATGAGAAGGGTCAAACCACAGCTATTTTTGCATGAGATTCTCTGGGCTCCCCTCTTCCTTGGTCCAATAAGTCTGCCTTTTGCATCATGGTCCCAGACTGCCTCCACTTCTGGGCTAGGGAGCTTGAGAAGGTTTACTAAACCCACCCCTCCCTGGAAGATCTGCAATGGCAGTGTTTGAACATTGCTTCTCTGGAACCCATGGGGTGTGCAAAAATCAAGAGCACTTCAGCCATGAGCTTACCTTGCCGTTAAAGTTGTCTGTGATCGCCATATATTCTTCTGCTTTCTGTAGCGCAGCAAGTACCTTCTCAACATCTAAAAAGAGGGGGGGAAAGGAATCCCAAGATTTTTTAGGCTGTGGCTTCCTGCCGTGTTACAGCATATTCTTTGCATACTGGAGGCAGCCTTGGGCCAAATCAGATAATCTGTCTACCTAATCCCAGGATGGGAACCTGGAGCCTCCAAATGCTATTAGACTGCAACTCCCATCATCCTGGACTACTGATGCTGCTGGTAGTGTTGATGTCGTCGAAGAATGTCGTTCCTGCTTGGCAGGGGGTTGGACTGGATGGCCCTTGTGGTCTCTTCCAACTCTATGATTCTATGATTCTATGATTCTAAGAGCTAGAGGGCAACAGGTTCCTCATCCCTGATCTAGCTCAATGTTGTTGTCACGGCCTCCCCCCCATCGGTCATTTCAATAAGGAGGTCGAGTCATTTGCCTTTTTAATAGTTTTTATCTGTGCTCATTATATACAGTGCAGAGTTTAATCTAATCATGTCTGCTCAGTCACTAGCAGAATCCGGAAGTGGCGTACGACGATTTTCCCGCCAGCAAAACAACTTAGGAAAACGGAAGCGTCTTTTCCTCCTTCTTAATCTCTGCCCCGGACCTACTTGCTGGGAGCTGCCAGGTCTCTCGCTGCATCCCTCGGGCCCTGGCACCCCCTTCCCTTCCGAAGAAGAGCTGCTCCCACTTCCCGATGAGTCCGTCGTTAGAATGGGTGGCTGTTCTCTGTAACCACTCAGAGCCGGACTGGAAGGGGGAGGCAGATCCCTGACAGTTGTCATCAAACTCTCCAGGGTTTCAGACAGGATTACAGTGGGACCTCTGGTTACGAACAGGATCCGTTCTGGAGGCCCGGCCGTATCCCGATAATTTCATAACCAGAGGACCGCTTCTGCGCACGTGCGAGTGGCAAACCTACTTCCAGGTTTGCCGCGGCTGTAACCCAAAGATTCTGTAACCTGGAGGTTACGCAACACGAGGTACCACTGTATTTTTCCAGCCTTGCCTAGAGATGCTGGTGATATGATCAAGCCCAGAGCTGCAGACTGGCCCCGAGGCTGGTTTAGGAGAATAAGAATTAAGCATTTCCAAAGCGTCAGCTGTGTTAGCCACGTACATTGACACCTTAAAGCAGTGGTTCTCAAAGACTGGCGTGGCAGGAGAGGATGGCAAGTGTGGTGGGAGATTCAAAGACAATCAAGGAAACATTTAAACATTTAAGTGTAGTGTAGTATAGTATAAAAATATTCTTTATAAATGAGGTTACCTGGCAAAAGCTCACACCTCTCATGGAGTTTGTATAGGGAATTATTCATGTTCTTATGTAAGCTGCATTGTTTTATACTTTCTGGGTGCCCCATGATCATATTATAAAGCAATTATGTTCTATGTTATAAATCAGTTGCTATTTGTTGTTGTTTTTTGTTTTCCCATGTATTTCTTAGCAATAAAAAAAATTGCTAAGAGCAAATTGTTATTCTGAAAGTGTGACCCAGAAAAAGTTTGCAAACCAGTGCATTATAGGCTAACTAATTTATTATGGTTTAAGCTTTCAAGGACTCATGTGCACAATATTAGCGGGCAGGTATGTAAAGTGTAGGTTGGGAGGTGAATGAGGTGCAAAAATGACAGACCATAATGATCAGAGCTGAAATATATACCCTATAAAGGTAAAGGTACCCCTGACCATTAGGTCCAGTCGCGGACGACTCTGGGGTTGCGGCGCTCATCTCGCTCTATAGGCCGAGGGAGCCGGCGTTTGTCCACAGACAGCTTCTGGGTCATGTGGCCAGCATGACTAAGTCACTTCTGGTGAACCAGAGCAGCACACGGAAGTGCCGTTTACCTTTCCGGCGGAGCGGTACCTATTTATCTACTTGCACTCACCCTGTCGCAGGGATTCAAACTGCCAACCTTCTGATCGGCAAGCCCTAGGCTCTGTGGTTTAGACCAGTGCTCCCCAACCTTTTTATCGTCGCGGACCGGTCAACGTTTGATAATTTTACCGCAGCCCGCTGAGGGGGGGACATTGATTGTTTATATTTTAGATTGTTTTGATGTCATAATTTTAATTTAATTGTATTTAAACATGCCTTCAAAATAAAATACAGTTACACCCAAAAATGAATATAAAGTGATTTAACATTTTAACACCACAGTAAATAAAATTGAAATAATTTAATGTTCCTTGGGCGGCCGTGTACCATTTGATCCACGGACCGGTACCGGGCCGCGGACTGGGGGTTGAGGACCACTGGTTTAGACCACAGTGCCACCCTATACAAACACCTTTAACCTTTTGAGCAGCATATTAGTGATAACTACTGAGATGATCGACTTAACACCACTCGTACGTCAGGGAACCACTCACAAGAAACAGGGAATTAACCAGGCCTAATAGATGAAATTAGGGACCAGGTGGCGCTGTGGGTTAAACCACAGGCTTGCTGATCAGAAGGTCAGCGGTTCGAATCCCTGCGACGGGGTGAGCTCCCGTTGCTCGGTCCCTGCTCCTGCCCACCTAGCAGTTCGAAAGCATGTTAAAGTGCAAGTAGATAAATAGGTACCACTCCGGTGGGAAGGTAAACGACATTTCCATGCGCTGCTCTGGTTCACCAGAAGTGGCTTAGTCATGCTGGCCACATGACCCAGAAGCTGTCTTCGGACAAACGCCGGCTCCCTCGGCCTATAGAGCGAGATGAGCACGCAACCCCAGAGTCGGACACGACTGGACCTGATGGTCAGGGGTCCCTAATAGATGAAATTAAAATGACACACCACACTGCATAACACAAAGATCTTGAAACACCAGGCATTATGCAACTCTGTCATGTGACCTGCAAAAGGGTGTGAAATGTCTGGGGACTCACCTTTCCCTTCTATCTGTTCTGCTTTGGCGTTACTGGAAATTCCCGCTTCCATAAGGCAGTGCTCGATAAGTGTGGCTCCATAAGCTATAAAAAGTGGAAGGAGGGAGAGAACCATTTATAAGACCAAACAATTAGCCAGAGACGTGGATTTAAAAGAATCCCCCCCCCCCGCCAGGAATTTGTTTCAAACAGGACAGAATATGGGACATTTTATACACAGGGGATGAAGAGACCTCCATCTTCAACAACAATTTGTTTAAAAAAATTGTCCAGTAGCACCTTAGAGACCAACTAAGTTTGTTCTGGTTGGTCTCTAAGGTACTGTGAGAGGGATATGTGTCCTCCTCAGGAGTAAACTCGCATCAGATGGGTTTACTAAACTAACGGTTTTATTTACAAGTTCAAGTCAACAGAAGTTACAGTTCATCATCCGACTCCGTTGTGTCAGATCCCCCGAGTAAAGGCTTTCAATTTTGTCCCCAGCATAAAAGCTTAGCAAAACCCCAGCGCCTCCTCTCGCTCCTCCTTTTCCGCCTTCTAACCCTATCCATTGCGGCGCTGGCTCCTTCCCTTTCACTTTCGTCCTCCCTGAAAGTTGCTGTTGAGGCTCTGACAAGATCCTCAACTCCTCTGTCTCCATTTCCTCATCTCCTCGCATTGGCTCCCTGAGAGCCTCCGTTTCCGGTGACAGCACAGGCGGCGACAGCCCCTCGCTTTCACCCCTCCACACCTCCTTCCCTATCTCCGGCGACAGCCTTGGAGCCGCCTCCTCCTCTTCCCAAGCTCGCAACACCTCCTCCGGTGTCCGATGGTGGCTGCTTGGCTTCTCTACCCCTTCCGCCACCCCTCCTGGCTCGGGCCAGTCCCTGACAGGTACTAATGGACAATTTTTAATTTTTTTACTTATTTTGTCTGCCTCAGACCAACACGGCTCCCTACCTGAATCAACATCTGTTCCTTCCCAGCTCCAAAGAAATATATGTCATTTTAAGTATCGCAGCAAAGACCTTGTACATCTTAAAAACATTACAGTTCTCAAAAGCACTTGGCCATTACTGGTAGAAATATACCTGTTATTTGACGTTCCAACAGGATCTCTTAGATATACCCTATATACTCGAGTATAAGCCTAGTTTTTCAGCACATTTTTTGTGCTAAAAAAGCCGCCCTCGGCTTATACTCGAGTGAGGCAGGCAGTAGCTCCTATGAAGCTTTCCCAAGTTTTTTGTGCTAAAATTGGGTGCCTCGGCTTATATTCGGGTCGGCTTATACTCGAGTACTGTATAGGTATTTGTAATCCTGCTTTCTTCTCTAGTGCTCAAAGTTGCTTACAAACTTTGAAAAACAAAGCGTAGCTTATTGCTGATTTCAATCTTAACATAAATGGTACTTACGAAGGTGGGGATTTAGGACTCTCTTTAGCTGATCCCCTTTCGGTGCGCTGGCTATTATTTCTGTCAACCTGTCAAGTGGGAGATGGGGAGGAAGGTCACCCCCCAAAAAAAGAATACATTGCTATAGAATGATATTGAAGAGGAAAGCACATTGTGGACATAAGAAGGGTCTGCCAGATCAGGCCAGTGGCCCATCTAGTCCAGCCTCCTCGTCTCACAGTGGCCAGCCAGATGCCCACTGTGGGAAACCTGCAAGCAGGATCTGAGCACAAGAGCCCTCTCCCCTCCTGTGGTTTCCAGCAACTCGCATTTGGAAGCAGTACAGTGGCACCTCGTGTTACGGACGGGATCTGTTCCAGAGGCCTGTCCGTAACGTGAAATGCCCGCAACTTGAAGTGCTGCGTCTGCGCAGGCGTGTTGCACGATTTGGCGCTTCTGCGCATGCGCAAGCAGCAAAACCTGGAAGTAACCCGTTCCGGTACTTCCGGGTTGCTCCAGGACGTAAAGCGAAAAGACTCAACATGAAGCAGATGCAACATGAGGTATGACTGTATTGCTTCTAACTGCGAAGACAGAGCATAGCCATGATGGCTAGTAGACACTGATAGCCCTCTCCACCTCCATGAATTTGTCTAATCCCAGGTTGGCGCCATCCCTGCCTCCTGTGGCAGGGAGTTCCACAGTTTGACTATGCGCTGCGTGAAAAGGTCCTTTCTTTTTTCTGGCCTGAATCTTCCAACGTTCAGCTTCAATGGAGGCCCAGCGGTTCCAGCATTATAAGAGGAGAAAAGCACTTCTCTATCTACTTTTTCCGTGCCATGCATATTTTTAAATACTTCTATCATGTTGCCTCTTACTTACTTTTTCTCTAAACTACAAAGTTCCAAATGATGCAACCTTTCTTCATGGGGGAGTCGCTCCATTCCCCTTGATCATTTTGGGTGTCGAACTCAAACCAGAGCAACTTTACAGCCCAGCAAGCGGGTCTCTGAAAAGCAGCTCTACTCAGTACTTGGAGAAGGATTGGGGTATGTGTGTGTGTGTGTGTGCGGATATTGCTTTCTCCCTCAACTAAATGCTGCACAAAGAAGAGAGGTACCTTTCCAAACTGGGCAATGGTGCTGCTGCTTTGGCGTTATCGACCGGGTAGTGTTCCCGCACTGCAAACTTTACATCATCTGCTTCATCCGTGCGAAACCTCAGGATGTTCAGTATTAGGTATTCATGGTCAGTAAGAACAATGTTGCCCTGCAAAAGAATTTCCAAGCAAAATGCGGGTTTCAGCTTATAAAGCCTTTATGGAGCCTCTCCCTATGTCGCTGTTATCAGCATTATTATTATTATTAATTACTTCCCTTCACCCTAAAGTCCCAGGGCAGGTTAAAACATTAAAACACTGTATTTAAAACAGCTTAAATCAAATTACGATCACAAAAATAAAAGATACACCTCAAGTGTCAGGCTGTTTTACGGATTTGTAAGCCGTTTTGAGACACTTTATTATGGAAAGTAATAAAATACAGTAGTCAGAAGACAAGGGTGCAATTTTAGTTCCTATGCTGTGGACTTATGATACTCAACGTTCACCATCCATGCTACCTAGGGAAATTTGGATGTCTTTAATTGGTATTTCCCCTTCATGGATCACTGCCTTGTCGTGGCGAAGGGGCTTGAATTACTCAGGGAAGCTATGGACAGGTCAAGATGGACAGGTCGTAGTGGAGAGTTTGGACCAAACGTGATCCACCTGGAGAAGGAACTGGCAAGCCACTCCAGTATCCCTGCCAAGAAAACTCCATGGACAAAGACAACAGGCATATAAAAGATATGACACTGGAAGATGAGCCCCTCAGGTCGGAAGGCGTCCAACATGCTACTGGGGAAGAGCGGAGGACAAGTACAAGTAGATTCAGAGCTGATGAAGCGGCTGGGCCAAACCCGAAAGGACGCTCAGTTGCGGATATGCCTGGAAGCGAAAGGAAAGTCCAATGCTGTAAAGAAAAGTATTGCATAGGAACCTGGAATGTAAGAACCATGAACCTTGGTAAGCTGGATGTGGTAAAAAATGAGATGGCAAGAATAAACATTGACATCCTGGGCATCAGTGAACTAAAATGGACGGGAATGGGTGAATTCAGTTCGAATGACTATCATATCTACTACTGTGGGCAGGAATCCCGTAAAAGAAATGGAGTGGCCCTCATAGTCAACAAAAGAGTGGCGAAAGCTGTACTGGGATGCAATCTCAAAAATGATAGAATGATCTCGATACGAATCCAAGGCAGACCTTTTAACATCACAGTAATCCAAGTTTATGCACCAACTACCAGTGCTGAAGAAACTGAAGTTGACCAATTCTATGAAGACTTACAACACCTTATAGAAATGACACCAAGGAAGGATGTTCTTCTCATTATAGGGGATTGGAATGCTAAAGTAGGGAGTCAAGAGATAAAAGGAACAACTGGCAAGTTTGGCCTTGGAGTTCAAAATGAAGCAGGGCAAAGGCTAATAGAGTTCTGTCAAGAGAACAAGCTGGTCATCACAAACACTCTTTTCCAACAACACAAGAGACGACTCTACACATGGACATCACCAGATGGGCAACACCGAAATCAGATTGATTATATTCTCTGCAGCCAAAGATGGAGAAGCTCTATACAGTCAGCAAAAACAAGACCTGGAGCTGACTGTGGCTCAGATCATCAGCTTCTTATAGCAAAATTCCAGCTTAAACTGAAGAAAGTAGGAAAAACCACTGGGCCAGTAAGATACAATCTAAATCAAATTCCTTATGAATACACAGTTGAAGTGAAGAACAGGTTTAAGGATTTAGATTTGGTGGATAGAGTGCCTAAAGAACTGTGGATGGAGGCCCGTAACATTATACAGGAGGCAGCAACGAAAACCATCCCAATGAAAAAGAAATGCAAGAAAGCAAAGTGGCTGTCAAATGAGGCCTTACAAATAGCGGGGGAGAGAAGGCAAGCAAAATGCGAGGGAAATAATGAAAGATACAGGAAATTGAATGCAGATTTCCAAAAAATAGCAAGGAGAGACAAGAGGGCCTTTTTAAACGAGCAATGCAAAGAAATAGAGGAAAACAACAGAATGGGGAAAACCAGAGATCTGTTCAATAAAATTGGAGATATGAAAGGAACATTTCGTACAAAGATTACCACAATTAAGGACAAAAGTGGAAAGGACCTAACAGAAGCAGAAGACATCAAGAAGAGGTGGCAAGAATACACAGAGGAATTATACCAGAAAGATATGGAGGTCTCATACACCCCAGGTAGTGTGGTTGCTGACCTTGAGCCAGACATCCTGGAGAGTGAAGTCAAATGGGCCTTAGAAAGCCTTGCTAACAACAAGGCCAGTGGAAGTGATGATATTCCAGCTGAACTATTTAAAATTTTAAAAGATGATGCTGTTAAGGTGCTACACTCAATATGCCAGCAAGTTTGGAAAACTCAGCAGCGGCCAGAGGATTGGAGAAGATCAGTCTACATCCCAATCCCAAAGAAGGGCAGTGCCAAAGAATGCTCCAACTACCGCACAATTGCGCTCATTTCACACGCTAGCAAGGTTTTGTTAAAAATTCTACAAGGCAGGCTTAAGCAGTATGTGGACCGAGAACTCCCAGAAGTGCAAGCTGGATTTCGAAGGGGCAGAGGAACCAGAGATCAAATTGCAAACATACGCTGGATTATGGAGAAAGCTAGAGAGTTCCAGAAAAACATTTACTTCTGCTTCATTGACTACGCAAAAGCTTTTGACTGTGTCGACCACAGCAAACTATGGCAAGTTCTTAAAGAAATGGGAGTGCCTGATCACCTTATCCATCTCCTGAGAAATCTCTATGTGGGACAAGAAGCTACAGTTAGAACTGGATATGGAATAACTGATTGGTTCAAAATTGGGAAAGGAGTACGACAAGGCTGTATATTGTCTCCCTGCTTATTTAACTTATATGCAGAATTCATCATGCGAAAGGCTGGACTGGATGAAGCCCAAACCGGAATTAAGATTGCCGGAAGAAATATCAACAACCTCAGATATGCTGATGATACAACCTTGATGGCAGAAAGTGAGGAGGAATTAAAGAACCTTTTAATGAGGGTGAAAGAGGAGAGCGCAAAATATGGTCTGAAGCTCAACATCAAAAAAACTAAGATCATGGCCACTGGTCCCATCACCTCCTGGCAAATAGAAGGGGAAGAAATGGAGGCAGTGAGAGATTTCACTTTCTTGGGTTCCATGATCACTGCAGATGGTGACAGCACTCACGAAATTAGAAGACGCCTGCTTCTTGGGAGAAAAGCAATGACAAACCTAGACAGCATCTTAAAAAGCAAAGACATCACCTTGCCAACAAAGGTCCGTATAGTTAAAGCTATGGTTTTCCCAGTAGTAATGTACGGAAGTGAGAGCTGGACCATAAAGAAGGCTGATCGCCAAAGAATTGATGCTTTTGAATTATGGTGCTGGAGGAGACTCTTGAGAGTCCCATGGACTGCAAGAAGATCAAACCTATCCATTCTTAAAGAAATCAGCCCTGAGTGCTCACTGGAAGGACAGATCCTGAAGTTGAGGCTCCAGTACTTTGGCCACCTCATGAGAAGAGAAGACTCCCTAGAAAAGACCCTGATGTTGGGAAAGATTGAGGGCACAAGGAGAAGGGGACGACAGAAAATGAGATGGTTGGACAGTGTTCTCGAAGCTACTAACATGAGTTTGGCCAAACTGCGAGAGGCAGTGAAGGATAGGCGTGCCTGGCGTGCTCTGGTCCATGGGGTCACGAAGAGTCGGACACGACTGAACGACTGAACAACAATTGGTATTTATTTATTGCTTGTCTGCTTTGCATATGGTATGACACAATACCCTGCTACTGCCCTTTTGGGTTGTTAGTAATGGCAATAAAGGAAATTCGAAACAAAAACGAAGAACCTTCCCACGGAGTAACAAAGCAGCGGCGCGAGGGGGAGAGACCAGCCTTTTCGCCTCCAAGACCCACAGTGTGATGGCCTGGGATTCAGACTCAGATGCTGAACCTGAGGGATCCCAGCCTGCACAGGATTCCCCGCCTCCAGAACCAGCAGAGCCGGGGCTGGGGCCTGAGTCTGAAGGGTCCTCACCTGTGCTGGATCCTCAGGTGCCGGCATCTGCTGAGTCTGCTCTGGCTCCTGCTGGGATGGAGGACCCATTGCCTGCAGGTGCTCCACTCCCAGCCCCGTCAGGGGAAGCTGAGGTTGCCTCTGGGTCCGCTAACCCTCCAGCCTCTCCTGAGCTGCAGAGGCTCAGGGCAGAGAGGCGAAGGGAACTGAGTTCCCGCAGGCGGAGTGCTCGCCTCCAGGCCAGGAGAGGCGAGTCACCAGAGGATCGGGGCCGCCCTCTGCCTCGGGGCAGATAAAACCCGGACAGCCCCAGCCCCAAGTTGCAGGAGCAACATTGTTGGTTGCCAGTTCCTGCTTGAAACCTGTCCTGCTTTCCTGCTTGAGCTCCTGGCCCGCCCTGGTTCCCTGCTTGCAAACCTGTTCCCGACTTTGCCTGACTCCCTGCCCTGCACCCAGCTTCAGTTATTACGGACTGCCTTTACCTTGCACCTCTGACCACGGACCGGACTTGGACCTTGCCTCTCAGGTAACCCACAGGACCAGCACACACAGCTCTTTCACCCTCCACTTACCCTGTCGTACAACTCTATGATCAGATGATAGGCGGCTTCGTCGCTCCCAAACTGGAAGTCGACTATTCTGTCGACGCCAAGCTGCTTCACACTCACCAGCCTTCTGGTCTTCAGATGCTTGCGACACTGTCAGCGGGGAGAGCACAAGCAGGTCTCACAAAGGGGCAAGGAGGCAGAGTCGTTTGCTTTCCCCCCGCAAAAAGCCAGGGTAGCTGGGGACTCCCACACCCCATAAATAAACATTCAGATATTGTAGTCTCTCATAAACCTTTGGGTCATTTGGAATATTTGAACAATGGCCTGATAAAAGCAGGAGAAGCATGGTGTTGGGGAGAGTCTATTAAAAAAAGAAGAAAAAACCTATGGGGAAGGTCTAGCAGAGGCACAGGGTGGAGGAGATGTGGCTTTGGCTACCCGAAGCCAAAGCCACATCTTGTTTGGCTGCTGAGTCTTCAGCAGCTATTGCTAGCCTGCCTGCGTCCAGAACTCACTCTGCCACATGAATGCACATATGTAAAATACTCCAAAGCCTTAGAGCAGGGGTGGCAAACTCCCAAGAGACTGCGATCTACTCACAGAGTTAAAAACTGGCAGTGATCTACCCCCTTTTGGGGGGGGGGGTTCAGGTCAAAGTTGCTGAGCTTTTTTTTAGGAAGGAAAGCCCTGTTTTGGGGGGCTCAGGTCAAAGTTGTTGAGCTTTTTTTAGGGAAGGGGAAAGCAAGGCTAAAATCATGAGCTTTTTTTAGGGGAGCCAAAGTTGTTGAGCTTTGGGGGGAGCCAGTGATCTACCAGAGACGTCCAGTGATCTACCAGTAGATCACGATCTACCTGTTGGACGTGCCTGCCTTAGAGCATAGAGTGGAATTATTCACCTACTCCTGCCAGGAGAAGGACAGATGAGAGCTCTCCATTCAACAAGAGAAAACCAAGGCACATGCCTTGTTATTATTTGGGCCTGTAGTCTCCTTTTTAAAATAATAATAATAATAATTTGTATTGATTTTCTTTTTCTCATAACAAATATCCAATATCAATAACATTCATTTTCCAATTTCCCCCCTCCCTATTGACTTCCCTCAGCTTCCATTTCTGGTTTATTACGTCAAATGTTACATTCTGCTTTTTGTATATAGTACTATGTTGTCACATTGTTAAATTTCTTGTTCTCTGTAAATGAAGTTGTAAATGTTTATTTAAATCCTGCCAGCGAGTCCATGTTTTGTTGTTGTTTCTGCAAATATGTTGTAAAAGGTTCCCATTCTTTTTCGAAATTGTCTGGGCCTGTAGTCTCATAGCGCAGGGTTCATGCGTGAAAATGCAAAATGCTTGTCTGGCAAACCCCAGAGATGAAATGACAGCATTAGCGGCTTGGCATGTTTTCTCTCTCCACCCCAGAAATCTTCAGAATGCAGAGAAAGATGCATTTACCTTCATTGCAAAGCCAGATGGCATCATGTTCTTGGGCCACTCAAACTCTGTTGTGTGAATTCTTATGCCAGATTCCAGGAGAAGCGTAGCCTTGAGGTCTGGCCTAATGACAACAGAAGGGATCAGGGAGCATCCAGGCACAGATTTGGCCTAGATGTGGGTGCAACACATGCTCTTCTTCCTCTGGGAACTTGCAAGCCTGCATTTTTAACTTTTTCAAAATCAAACACTGAATTTGCACGATGGCATCCACTCGCTCGTAATAAATGTATGCAGTTGATAATCATGAAGCTCCCCAGAACTGAGAAGGTTTCCCATGAGTAATCACTTGAAGGATGTTTTTAACAATCAAGCAGTATATGAATTTTATGAACTAAACAATGTTTAGAAACTCAGGAAAAGTAGTGTGTGAAGATGCTTGGAAAAGCAAGGACAGGTGAACCCTCTCCCTCCCGCAAGGGGACAATGACAATAAAGATTTATCTTATCTTATCTTATGGCTTATGTGTGTGGTACGGAAGCTGTACTACCCAGGACAGGATGGGGTTGTGCAGAGTTGTTAAGGCATTGTTGGCTGCTCGCTCTCCACCTTAGAGCAGATTTATGCCATGAGGTGCCACAGAAAGGCACTGGACATAGTGAAAGATCCATCGCATCCTGGTCACCGTCTCTTTGAACTTTTGCCATCAGGACGGAGATACAGGACGATGACAACAAGAACAAGCCGCCTTAGAAACAGCTTCTTCTCCAGAGCGATCTCAGCCTTGAATGGGAAGCCTGGACTTTGAAGTCATCTAATCTTACCTTTTATGTTTTATCATTGTATGGTTTTAATCAGTGTGTATGGTTTTAATCAGTGTTTTTGTAGTTGCTTTGTCTTTGCGTAGAGTGCCCTATCTGGGTGGATGGAGCAGCCAAGTAATTTCGTTGTCCCCGAAGGGGACAATGACAATAAAATATATTCTATTCTATATTCTATTCTTATCTTGTATCTTATCTTTTATCTTATCTTATCAACAGCACCAGGAGAATACATAGCATGGGCCTGCTATGCAAGGAAGGAAGGAGAGGGAGAGGTTGTAATCATTCACATTTAAATGAAGAATACAGAAGAAAGTGGAGGGGAAAACATACACCTGGATCTTTGGAGAAAAGCCCCATTAATTTTAATGCATCTTGATTTCATGTACTTGTGAAAAAGATTGCATTCATAGGAAGCAGGTACATGTTCCAACTTCCTTCTCATACATAGTGTTCTAGTTTTGTTTGGCTATTTTATCTCATCGGAGATTGAAATACATGTAAAACACACATACAGATTCAAAAGTTAGAAATACTCTGAAGAGAGCTGAGATGACTAACCTGTCACTCTCCAGATGTTGCTGAACTACAGCTCCCTGACCATTGGCTATGCTGGCTGGGACTGATGGGAGCTGGAATCCAGCAACATCTGGAAGGCCAAAGGCTTCCTGCTCCTGAAATAAAGAAAACAAGGAAGTTTTAGCTCTTACTTCTGAAGACGGATAAGGTATGTCTTATTGTCCACATCGTAAACGTTGTTTACTCTCATTCCCAACAAGCTTAAAAAAAGGGGGGGGGGGAGAAAAGACACATATATTTATTTTTTTACCAGTGTAAGGAAATTTATAGAAGACTGCTCTTGTTCTAAACACTGAATCAATAATTTTTTTAAACAGAGAGCAACTGCCAATCTTATTGTGGGTCAGGCTGGAGGAGACAGTGAAAGAACTGTTTCTTAAATCAAAGGAACAACAAATTAATTATAACACAAACATCTTTCTGGGCTAAGTCCAATCTGGAGTGGTCTTCTATGCTGATTATCTTGGAATAGGAACAGTGAGAGAGAATCAATGTGGCATGTATTCATGGGTCTAAAACCCAGACAAAGAAAATATGTGGCTGGTCCTACACAGGGCCAGCCCAAGATATGTTGGCACCTGAGCCAGACCTCAAAATAGCACACACCCTCTCCCCACCAGGGAAGATCTACATCAGGAACAAGAGGAGAAAGAAAGAATGGATTCAAACTACAAGAATGAAGATTCCACCTAAACATTAGAAAGAGCTTCCTGACAGTAAGAGCTGTTTGACAGTGGAATTTGCTGCCAAGGAGTGTGGTGGAGTCTCCTTCTTTGGAGGTCTTTAAGCAGAGGCTTGACAGCCACCTGTCAGGAATGCTTTGATGGTGTTTCCTGCTTGGCAGGGGGTTGGACTGGATGGCCCTTGGGGTCTCTTCCAACTCTATGATTCTATGATTCTGTGAAGACTGGGATCTATAGCCCTGGTGAATTCCACCCACTTTCCTTTTCCTTTTCCTTTTTTTGCTAAGTGCATAAAGCCCAGTGCATGCAAGTTAAATGTGTGTAAGTTGGGAGTTGCCCATACAGTAGTGCTCCCATGCCAGTGGCCTTCAATCGGCAGGTGAAAGAATGTAGTTCAGGATCAGGGAGGGGACCCTTAAGATGTTGCTGGACTCTGACTCCCAGCACGCCTGACCGCTGGCTACACAGGCTGCTGTGAGTCAGAGTTTCCAGCTACTTTTGGACTACAACTCCCATCATCCCTCGCTAGCAGGACCAGTGGTCAGGGATGATGGGAGTTGTAGTCCAAAAACATCTTGAGGGCCAAGTTTGCCTATGGCTGGTCTAACAACCAGGGGAAACATCAAGTACCAATCAGCCTTCCTCCTTCCTCTGGTGCCTTACAGAGGTTTTGGACTACAACTCCCATCGACCCCCAAGCCAGCTCCCACGTGATTTGGACTACAACTCCCACCAGGTCCTGCCAACGCATGGGAACAGTAGTCCAAAACTCCTGGGAGGCACCTGATTGGGAGAGGCTGGCAGGGGCGGGGCCAATGCCCATGTGGGCGGGGCCTCCGTCGTCGCGGGGGCGGGGCCGCCGCCCGCCTGTCACGAGGGTCCCTCCTACCTCTGGCGCAGCTCGGCTATCACCGCCCGGATATCGACCGTGCTGAAGCGGGACTTCATGGCCGGGTCTCTCCGCGGCGGACTCTGCCCGACCTTCCCTCGCCGCGCTCCCGGACGCTTTCCCCACCTGTCAGGAGCCGAATCGCGCGCGCGCATGCGCGTTGCGCCACGTGACCTACGGCGAGACCACTAGGCCAAAACTGTTCGGGCGCGGCATTAGGGAAGGAGAGGCGCTCCCTGCCGCCCTCTGCTGGACGGCGTGGAAATGGCAACGCTGGAGGTGCAGGAGTTTAGTGGTGATAGGAAAGCACTTTTCGTATGCTCAGAGGTCCCCACTATTTTTTCAACTTCTTTATGTATTGCTTTTATATCCCACCTTTCCTCCGTGAAGCGGAGGGTGGTGTTCATAGGTCTCCTGCGAGGCATCCAGAGGGTGCCCTTATTGATGCTGATCTTAGCAAGGGCACCTTCTCAGCATATAGCCCATAACAGCCTAGAACTCCGGAGCTCAAGCAATCCTCAGCCTCCCAAGCTGCCACCATGCTCAGCTGTTGGCGGAAGCCCGATATCCAGATTTAAATTCAGATCTTGGGGTGTGGAGTTTGGCTAGCACAGTCCTAGGAGGAGAATTCTGAAATGTTTTATTTAGAGGAGCATGTTGCTGTGAGATGGGGAGCTTGGACAGGAGAGGGTTAATGGAGCAAGGCATCCTGATGAAGACTTATTTAATACTCCTGACAAAGTTGCCAGGCACAGCTTTTGTTAAGGAAAGTACAGGTGATGTGTTTCCATGGCTACTAATTGTTATATGATCTCTCTCAAGGCTTCTGAATGGAGCAAAAAGAGGCCTCCCAGCCAGCAGCTGAGAGTGATGTAATCGAAAAAGGGAGAATTAAAAACTGCAGTTAGGCCAGACTAAGAGAGAGCCCCCCTTCATGGATCACTGCCTTGTCGTGGCGAAGGGGCTTGAATTACTCAGGGAAGCTATGGACAGGTCAAGATGGACAGGTCATAGTGGAGAGTTTGGACCAAACGTGATCCACCTGGAGGAGGAACTGGCAAGCCACTCCAGTATCCCTGCCAAGAAAACTCCATGGACAAAGACAACAGGCATATAAAAGATATGACGCTGGAAGATGAGCCCCTCAGGTCGGAAGGCGTCCAACATGCTACTGGGGAAGAGCGGAGGACAAGTACAAGTAGTTTCAGAGCTGATGAAGCGGCTGGGCCAAAGCCGAAAGGATGCTCCGCTGCGGATATGCCTGGAAGCGAAAGGAAAGTCCGATGCTGTAAAGAAAAGTATTGCATAGGAACCTGGAATGTAAGAACCATGAACCTTGGTAAGCTGGATGTGGTAAAAAATGAGATGGCAAGAATAAACATTGACATCCTGGGCATCAGTGAACTAAAATGGACGGGAATGGGTGAATTCAGTTCGGATGACTATCATATCTACTACTGTGGGCAGGAATCCCGTAAAAGAAATGGAGTGGCCCTCATAGTCAACAAAAGAGTGGCGAAAGCTGTACTGGGATGCAATTTCAAAAATGATAGAATGATCTCGATACGAATCCAAGGCAGACCTTTTAACATCACAGTAATCCAAGTTTATGCACCAACTACCAGTGCTGAAGAAACTGAAATTGACCAATTCTATGAAGACTTACAACACCTTATAGAAATGACACCAAGGAAGGATGTTCTTCTCATTATAGGGGATTGGAATGCTAAAGTAGGGAGTCAAGAGATAAAAGGAACAACTGGCAAGTTTGGCCTTGGAGTTCAAAATGAAGCAGGCCAAAGGCTAATAGAGTTCTGCCAAGAGAACAAGCTGGTCATCACAAACACTCTTTTCCAACAACACAAGAGACGACTCTACACATGGACATCACCAGATGGGCAACATCGAAATCAGATTGATTATATTCTCTGCAGCCAAAGATGGAGAAGCTCTATACACTCAGCAAAAACAAGACCCGGAGCTGACTGTGGCTCAGATCATCAGCTTCTTATAGCAAAATTCCAGCTTAAACTGAAGAAAGTAGGAAAAACCACTGGGCCAGTAAGATACAATCTAAATCAAATTCCTTATGAATACACAGTTGAAGTGAAGAACAGGTTTAAGGATTTAGATTTGGTGGATAGAATGCCTGAAGAACTGTGGATGGAGGCTCGTAACATTATACAAGAGGCAGCAACGAAAACCATCCCAATGAAAAAGAAATGCAAGAAAGCAAAGTGGCTGTCAAATGAGGCCTTACAAATAGCGGGGGAGAGAAGGCAAGCAAAATGCGAGGGAAATAGTGAAAGATACAGGAAATTGAATGCAGATTTCCAAAAAATAGCAAGGAGAGACAAGAGGGTCTTTTTAAACGAGCAATGCAAAGAAATAGAGGAAAACAACAGAATGGGAAAAACCAGAGATCTGTTCAGGAAAATTGGAGATATGAAAGGAACATTTCGTACAAAGATTACCACAATTAAGGATAAAAGTGGAAAGGACCTAACAGAAGCAGAAGACATCAAGAAGAGGTGGCAAGAATACACAGAGGAATTATACCGGAAAGATATGGAGGTCTCGTACACCCCAGGTAGTGTGGTTGCTGACCTTGAGCCAGACATCCTAGAGAGTGAAGTCAAATGGGCCTTAGAAAGCCTTGCTAACAACAAGGCTAGTGGAGGTGATGATATTCCAGCAGAACTATTTAAAATTCTAAAAGATGATGCTGTTAAGGTGCTACACTCAATATGCCAGCAAGTTTGGAAAACTCAGCAGTGGCCAGAGGATTGGAGAAGATCAGTCTACATCCCAATCCCAAAGAAGGGCAGTGCCAAAGAATGCTCCAACTACCGCACAATTGCGCTCATTTCACACGCTAGCAAGGTTATGCTTAAAATTCTACAAGGCAGGCTTAAGCAATATGGGGACCGAGAACTCCCAGAAGTGCAAGCTGGATTTCGAAGGGGCAGAGGAACCAGAGACCAAATTGCAAACATGCGCTGGATTATGGAGAAAGCTAGAGAGTTCCAGAAAAACATTTACTTCTGCTTCATTGACTACGCAAAAGCTTTTGACTGTGTTGACCACAGCAAACTATGGCAAGTTCTTAAAGAAATGGGAGTGCCTGATCACCTCATCTGTCTCCTGAGAAATCTCTATGTGGGACAAGAAGCTACAGTTAGAACTGGATATGGAATAACTGATTGGTTCAAAATTGGGAAAGGAGTACGACAAGGCTGTATATTGTCTCCCTGCTTATTTAACTTATATGCAGAATTCATCATGCGAAAGGCTGGACTGGATGAATCCCAAACTGGAATTAAGATTGCCGGAAGAAATATCAACAACCTCAGATATGCTGATGATACAACCTTGATGGCAGAAAGTGAGGAGGAATTAAAGAACCTTTTAATGAGGGTGAAAGAGGAGAGCGCAAAATATGGTCTGAAGCTCAACATCAAAAAAACTAAGATCATGGCCACTGGTCCCATCACCTCCTGGCAAATAGAAGGGGAAGAAATGGAGGCAGTGAGAGATTTCACTTTCTTGGGTTCCATGATCACTGTAGATGGTGACAGCAGTCACGAAATTAGAAGACGCCTGCTTCTTGGGAGAAAAGCAATGACAAACCTAGACAGCATCTTAAAAAGCAAAGACATCACCTTGCCGACAAAGGTCCGTATAGTTAAAGCTATGGTTTTCCCAGTAGTAATGTACGGAAGTGAGAGCTGGACCATAAAGAAGGCTGATCGCCGAAGAATTGATGCTTTTGAATTATGGTGCTGGAGGAGACTCTTGAGAGTCCCATGGACTGCAAGAAGATCAAACCTATCCATTCTTAAAGAAATCAGCCCTGAGTGCTCACTAGAAGGACAGATCCTGAAGTTGAGACTCCAGTACTTTGGCCACCTCATGAGAAGAGAAGACTCCCTAGAAAAGACCCTGATGTTGGGAAAGATGGAGGGCACAAGGAGAAGGGGACGACAGAGGACGAGATGGTTGGACAGTGTTCTTGAAGCTACCAACATGAGTTTGGCCAAACTGCGAGAGGCAGTGGAGGATAGGTGTGCCTGGCGTGCTCTGGTCCATGGGGTCACGAAGAGTCGGACACGACTGAACGACTGAACAACAACAAGAGAGAGCCAAGTTAAGCCTCTATGGTCCATGGGGTCACGAAGAGTCTGAACGACTAAACAACTAACAACAACAAACTCTGTTGTTGAAGAAGTGTATCACTCTGTGTATCTGAAGAAGTGTGCATGCACACGAAAGCTCATACCAAGAACAAACTTAGTTGGTCTCTAAGGTGCTACTGGAAGGAATTTTTTTATTCTGTTTGAGAAGATACTCTTGAGATTCTACTCTTGAGAACAGCGGATTTGGGCCTTGAGTGTTTAAACCTGGGATGGGGAACGGGATCCCTCAGTGGGTTGGGTACTTACCTTACACACACACACACACCCCAAATTTGGCAAGTGGGCGGTGTTACCCACCTGCCAGTCGCATGGCATCAGGTGACCTGCTTTCCTAAGCCCAAGGTTAAAAATCAGATGGTGTGAGCAAAGTCCTGTGCCTCTGAAAATGCTGGTTGGTGGTGCCTGGACAGGTGGATATGGAATATTTTTGTTTTGACAAGTTTTTGTACCTGGATGAAGCCACCTCTGCTTTAGGTGTTTTGTGCTATTAATTAATTAAGTAATTAAGTAATTACTATAGTGCATTTCATCCACTATTCTGTTGTTTTTCAGCCTTCCAGTTATTTTTTTGTACTGCTTTTAAAACAGTAGACTTTTTAGCTGTTTTTATTATATGACCGTAATCACCTTCACATGCATGTAAAAGGCAACTCATAAATTGATAATGATATCATCCTAACGGTGTCTCTATCTATGCTCAGCCTGTAATTTTGCAAATAAATGCAAATATTACAAAATACCAATAAGTCTCCAGAGACCTCCTTCTAATTGAAACTAAATCTGGGCATGCAATGCACCCTGGAACTTATTACTGCTTGGAGAAGTGGGGTGAGCATAACACTACAGATTAATTTTCAAAATGTGCTTAGGTAGAATCATAGAGTTGGAAGAGACCACAAGGGCCATCCAGTCCAACCCCCTGCCAAGCAGGAAACACCATCAAAGCATTCCTGACAGGTGGCTGTCAAGCCTCTGCTTAAAGGTAGGCTTAAGCCAGCCTGATAGCAAGGAGGAGTGTGGTTTTCAGGGATAATAGACACTTTGCACAAGTTCAGAGACATGTGCATTTTAATTTTATTTTCAGAATTGTGAAGAGAGGATGCTCAGGATGGTGTCTTTGATCTGGGCAAATTCAGCATCCTGTTGGATCTTGACACACTGAGGACCATTGTCTTGATGCTGACCTTAGCAATGCACTCATTCAGCAACATAGTCCATAGCAGCAGCCTAGAACTTTGGAACTAGAGCAGCCTTCCAGACTCAGGTCCCCCAAGGAGCTGGGATTACAGGCAAGAGCCACCACACCAGGGCTCCTTGTTTGCTTCCTGTGTGTCCATCATCCAGAAGATGGCAGCAAAGATCAAAACACCGAATCAATATTCTCAAATGAATCAATAACTTTCTGACAGTAGGAGCTGTTTGACAGTGGAACGGGCTTCCTCAGGAGGTTGTGGACTCTCCTTCATTGGAGGCTCTTAAGCAGAGGTCGGATGGCCATCTGTCATAGATACTTTAGTTGAGATTCCTGCATCACAGGGGATTGGACTTGAAGACCCTTGGGGTCCCTTGCAGCTCTACAATTCTATGATTCTATGAAACCACAGGTGGGAAGAGGGCTCTTGTGGTCAAATCCTGATTGCTGGTTTCCCACAAGCATCTGGTTGGCCACTGTGAGAACAGGATGCTGGACTAGATGGGCCATCGGCCTCATCCAGGAGGCTCTTCTCACATTCTTAAAATAATGAGAAATACTCTGTTTTCTGTTCAGAAAACCCGCCTACATGGGCTGTGTCTCCCCAAACTGCTTAGATGCCCACAGCTGATGCCCAGGACAACACCAGTCCTGCCTATATCATGATGGTTAGAGACTGTATGGAAATGACCTGCTGTGAGAATAGGCAGAACACAAGAAAAAGCCTGGCAGGATCAGGCCAAAGTGGGCCCATTGTTAGGAGACAATGGAGGAGTGCGCCTTGGGGGTGAAGTCAAACTGTTGGAAGGTTGCAGCGTCTGATGTGGCTGTAGAGACGGATACAGGAGAAACATGTTTTGTTGCAGCTGGGGCAGAGGAAGGCGTCTGGTTGTGCATCAAGGCATTTCTTCTCTTTGCACTCCTCCAAGCAGTCACTCCTCCTCTGGTCACTGCTGTGGATGCAGGACTTGACTATCCATCTACAGGTATTGCGGTCATCTGCAAGGGATTCCCACACAGTGGGGTTGATGTTCTCAGCCTTCCCGTCTTATAATGCAGAGTTGGATCTGGTCCCTGAAGCCAGCTCCCCATAGAGCACATCCTTAGGGATCCTGCCATCTTCCCTTTTGTGGACATGACCAAGCCAGTGTAGACGTTGCTGAGACAGGGGTGTGAGCATGCTGTGAATGTGGGCTTGCAGCTCACTTCCATAAAGCAGCTTGCTCAACACACAGGCCTTGGCATCATAATATTGCAGGATGAACACTTTGGGTTAACATTGTTCTCTCTTTTTTGTTACTTTATATTTTGTGTTCTGTACGTTCTTACGATTTGGAGTTGCTCTGAGACATTTTATGTAGCAAGCAATGAATTCAATAAATATTAAGTCCTTCTTTATCATATTATATTATGATGGCACTTACAAGAGCTGAGACTTGGGGTGAGAAAGTCACCTTAGGGCTTTAAGAAATTGCGACAGGACAGATAAGCTTTGCATGAGATCAGCTGCAATTTAGGACGGGGCGTGCGTCTGCAACTCCTCTTCTCCATCTCTTACATATGTTCCCTTCAGGCAAAGGAGCGCTTAACAAGAGGCCGCAAACATGTCAATTATTGCTATTTTATCTCGGCTCCCATCCATGTGCGTGGCCCTTTAAGGAGACGCGAGGCCTAGTCGCGCAGCAACTGACGTACATCGCGCGTTCCCGGCTCATGGGGATGACCGCGCCTCTACACGCTGCGCGTGCGCAGTTCCGTCTCTGAGACTGTTTCTCCCGATCATGCGCAGTAAGAGAGAGGCCACGTTAGGTGAGAAGGCCACCACGCTTGCGCGATCCTTGGCCGGGCACTTGAGGTAAATTCTGCCCGTGAGGGTTTCTCTATTCTTCCGGGATTGGCGACTGGAGATGCGGCTGCGCGAAGTGAAACCGCGCATGCGTATATGCACGTTCGGGAGGCGAGAACCTGAGGCGTATTTCCCCCTCTCTTTCTGTCTCGGCACTTGGGGAAGGGAAGAGGCGCGGCGACTGAATTCCAAGCTTAATGGTGGAAGGAGCAGCCTGCCCGTTGAGGCTCCCCGTGAAGAGAGCGGGCGACCCACTGGGCATGCGCAAAGGCTGCGTTTCCCGAGCCCTCCCTTTTCCCGCCCTGATAGCCGCCGACTAAGCGCGTGCGCATTCCGGGTTTGAACTGCGCGCGCGCGCGCCTCCCCGCATTCTCGCCCCTCCCCCCGTATTATAGGCGGGGCCGCTTCCCTTTCGCAAGTCGGTCGGGCGAGGGAGCGAGCTAGGCGCATGCGCGTCGCCGCCGGCCGCCTCGAGCCAGCCAGCGAACCTAGCTAGGCAAGGGAGTTTGTGAGGGAAGAAGCGAGGCGGGCCGGCTGGGCAGGCAGGCCCCTTCTCCCACCCCGAAAGGCCGGCCGGCCGGCGCACAGCCCAGCTCGTTGGCGCTGAGGGAGAGCCGGCGCCCCCTGAGGTAAGTGCGGGCGGCGGCGGCGGCGGCTTCTTCCCTTCTCCCTCCCCCTGACGGAGCCTCCGACTGACTCTCCTCCTCTCCCCATTTCTCTTTTCTCCTCAGAGCTCCGAAGCGTCGCCCGGGGGGAGCCCAGCAGAGCGCGGGGAGGCTCCCGGGCCTGCTCTGACTGACGGGCGAGGAGACCTCACGCGCCCCGCCCCCTCGCGCGCCAAGCCACGCCCCTCGCCCGCGACGCCCCGCCCCCTCTTCGTGCAGCCCTTGAAGCGTCTCAAGTCAAGCATCTCCCCCCCCCCTTGTTCCTTCTCTTGGTGCATATAAGTGGGGGCTGCATTATTCCTCTTCTTTTCTCCTCCCCTCCCCCAAAGCCCCTTCCTCAAGTTCTTGGGCGCCATACAGACCAGGGAACCTCTGGCCTCTCCCCTGTCCCACCACCGCCACCCGTGTGGATTACTTGGCGGGTGCAGCAGCAGCCCTTCCCTCCTCTTCTTCTCCCACCCACCCCAACTCTCTACCCCCCTCCCCCCGTGGATGCCTGCCTCCCCCCAGCCGCCATCATGGGCAAGGTGCTGTCCAAGATCTTTGGCAACAAGGAGATGCGGATCCTGATGCTGGGCCTGGACGCGGCGGGCAAGACCACCATCCTGTACAAACTGAAGCTGGGCCAGGCCGTCACCACGATCCCCACCGTGGGCTTCAACGTGGAGACCGTGACTTACAAAAACGTCAAGTTTAACGTGTGGGACGTCGGGGGCCAGGATAAGATCCGGCCGCTGTGGCGGCACTACTACACGGGCACCCAGGGCCTGATCTTTGTGGTGGACTGCGCTGACCGGGACCGCATTGACGAGGCCCGGCAGGAGCTGCACCGCATAATCAATGACCGAGAGATGCGGGATGCGATCATCCTTATCTTTGCCAACAAGCAGGACCTTCCTGATGCCATGAAGCCGCACGAGATCCAAGAGAAACTAGGCCTGACCCGAATCAGGGATAGGAATTGGTATGTTCAGCCGTCCTGTGCCACCTCGGGAGACGGACTCTACGAAGGGCTGACATGGTTAACATCTAACTATAAATCCTAATGATCATTTAAAAAAAAAAAAAGACAAACTATTACTAGTCTTCAAGAGAGCTTAGCGGGGAAAGAAATACTTGCTTCCCGAGAAAGAATGATCCTCCATACTAAAATGTTCTGAAATTAAGCATCCATAGGATTACAATGATTGCTCACCTCTTCGCCAGTTACCACCCTTTTCTTCCGCATACTTGACTGGATCCCCAGTTTAATACAATTCTTGCTTGGTGTTAAGATGCTCTAATATTCAACTGTGAATGAACACAAGCACTAGTTTATATGGCAAGCTTCCAGCAACATGAGGGGGGGAGGGGGGGAGGAGACACATAGCTTTGCAAAGTAACTTTTCTCATACTATGAAAGCCCTTGGTTATGATGATTTGACTTCATTTGTTTGAGTTTTGGGGCTAAGGCATCACCTTTTTAAATGTATGCTTTCTGATTTAGTTCCCCCTGACCCCCCCTCCATTATCATCTGCTGTAGATTTGCTTCCTTTTGCAACCATGCAGAATATGTTGATAGGTCTCTTGTTATCTAGTAAACTGAAAACCATTGCTTATGAACAAACTGCAGTCTGTCCTCTTTATGGTGAGAGCTTACCTGTAACTAGAAACTTAAAATTTTCATCTCCTTTATCTGGCCTTTTGACAAATCAGAAGGGTAGCGTTTAGAATAAATGAATGGTTGCTTACTGGGCCCAATGATGGCCGGGTAATTCAAGAACCACTTCAAAATGTTAGCTGCAGGAGGTTATGAACCAAATATAATGCATGATTAAGGATGCAAATAAGTTTCCATTCTAAATAGCAACCGTATGCAGGATGAAATGAGACTAGTGTCAAACCACAGTTCCTGTACTTTGCATTGTAAAGTTAATTTTTCTGCTGCAATATTAAGTAGTTGCATTACTTTCCAGTTTCAGTGCAAATATGCTTTCATTCCATAAAGTGCAGCAATAATTCGTAAGAATAATGTGTGATGTACACATTACTTTAAAAAAAATCATAAACTTGTAGTCAAAACTTGAATGTTAAAACTCTTCCTGTCTTAATAATTGAGACAAAGATGGCAGCATCACAATTGGTCTAAAAGCTTCTAAAAACTTAAGTAGATTATTTGTAGACCTTTTAGCTTGGCTTCTAAGATGCATCTTTATTAACTTGAGGGGGTGGGGGGTAGCCTGCATCTGCATCTATACTATGATTTGAATAAGTCACTCTTAAGAATTTATTGAGATGTACTAATATGAAGGAAGGATGTGGCAACTTGGTTTTGCAGATACTACTAATTAAATGGAACAAATGAGTGTCTTTGGAAGTTGCTTCCCTTTCATCTGTTACAAAACCATACTGAATTCACGCAGGCAGTGACAGACAAATTCTAGACTTCTGTTCTGGTAGTACCTTTATTTGATCTGCTTTGGATGTATAAAGCCCTTTGGAAGGGTAGCAATGATTCAGGTGGAGAGTGAGCAAACGACTATGAATGTAAACTTCCACGTTCCGTTCTTCAAGGGCAAGCATCTCATTTGTCATATCGCAGCTTTCAAATGTCTGATTAGTTGTATGGGGGAAAATGATTGTGAATTCAGGTTAGCATAAAAAAATGGTTTCAATCAAGTATTAATACTAGGTGCAAAAAATGTAAAGCAGCTGGTTCCTATTCAGCCTTAAGGATTAATTTCAGATTTCCTCAAGGAGTAAAACTCATCTGAGGAATTTTAGGAATGTATTGCTACAAAACCAGAAGAAAATTGCTTTTGTTAAAGGGTATGAGTTTGAAATAAAATTGGGGCATTACACTACACTTCTTCAGTGTTGATTTTGCTACTTAAATTGTGGACTCTAGAGCTTGTACCAAAGATGTTTGAGGGGGATAAAGTAATGAGAAATTAATTTCTTAGAACTGAATGCTTAACATCATTAACAGAAAAAAAAACTTGAGCTCTGATCCTGAATAAACTTATATCATAGCTATTTGGATTTTTTATTTCCTCCAAATTGGATGTGAATTATTCACATTAAATAATTTTTAGGATCAGAACAAATACTAATTTTCATCGGAAAAACAGCAGCAGTTCACAAAAGTTCTACTAAAGCGACAAATTTGTGAGAGAATCGAACAAAAATGCTACATTCTGGTTGCGGTAAAAATAAATTTAGAATCTTTCTTCCTGGCAGCATTGGCAAGAGTGGTAATGCAAACAAAAAGTCCACAAAACAGTTAAGTGTAGTCTTCTGGAATAACTAAAGCCAAGCACAAAGTAGTTGCCTAAACTGGAAAACTTGAAGATCTGTTACTAGTTCTCAAACTTTGATATAAATCTTAACTGCAGTAAAAACATGGGTGGTTTTACCTTTGGTGAAGGTTTATTGTATCTTTTCTCTCACCAAGACAGAATCAAATTGTCATATAACTTCTACATTAATTTGAAATCATTACTTGGTATGTCAATTTTGTTCCTCCAAGTGTGCCAGTTTTGTAGGTTAAAAAAAAAGATAAATATTAATTCTGATTTTGTTTTCCCCTTTAAATTGCCAGTCTTTGGTGGGAAACATGAAGTTGAAAAATGTGTGACAAATGCATCAAATAACTTTTGATACTGAACAAAAATTAGAAAAGTTTCATTTTAAGTGTCTCTTTCAAAGAAACAACATTTTGTGTTCTCTCTGGCTCAAAGGTAGCCATAAAAATTGATGACTTTAGAGATTTATCTGCAGCTTGCAAGATAAAATGCAATCTTAGAATTCAACTTCTTTGGGGGGAAAAGGTTCAGTACATCCAACTTCTGTGTTCATGTGACTATAAAGTGCAACTGAATACGTTTTTGAATGGCGTTAACTTTGTCTGATAAGTGAATGAGTCTGTAGACTGTGATCTCCCTGAATAAAGTAAACAGGATTTTTTGTGTTCGCAATATGGTTGTAGTGTTGGTAAAAGAACTAATAAGCAGAAAATAAAGCAATTATAAAGTGCAGTTCTCCTGTTATGTTTGAATGTGGGAGAAATAAGTATATTTGAATACAGTACTTGCTTGTGTGTGTCATAGTCTCTGGCAGGTGTTAAAAAGTTTGCCTGCAGGGTGGATTCTTAGGGGTGAGGAGAGTTTTTTGGGGGGTGGGTTTTTTAACTAATTGAAATGTAACTTTATCTGGTGTTGAAAAGTCAAAATAATATCTGATCCATATGTTTTCCTCAAGGATGATGATGTATTAAACAAAGACAGCTATGTAGGCCATTTATGCAATGATGCTGCTTTAAGGAAACAAAACAGCCAAAAGGAAAAGGTCTGATTGTCAAGAAGGGATAAGAGCAGTCCCAAAGAGATCAGTACTGGAAGGTACTGCATGGAAGGAAGAGAAGCTTTAGAAAATCAATGAGTGCTTTAGAAAGAAAAGTTAGAGATGAGAGAGTGGTGTAAAATGTGTAACAAATATCAGATAAGTGAAAAGCACAAGAGGATTTCAGGATGGAGATAGAGGATGTAAAGCAGGGGTGGGGAACCTATAGCCTAGATGCTTCTGGACTGCAACACCTGGCCTCCCTGACCATTGGGCATGCTGGTTGACCCTGTACTATGGCTCCAACATTAGTACAGCAGTTGTCTCCAAGTCTGGAGTGAAGACGACACTGATTAAAGAAGTCTGTGGAAAGTTTGTTCCAAGTGGCTTACTTTGGGAGAAAACAAATCACAATCTCTGGTTTAGCAGTGCAGATTGTGACTGCAGACCTTCCTTTCCTCCCAGGCCTTTTAAACATCTATTTAATATGTTTAAGTGATGTTTTAGCATCCAATTTTAGTTTGTTTAATCTGATTAGTGATGTAGTTTTTAGATGGCATGGTTGGTTCCCCCGCCCCTAGTTTTATATTATTGTTCTGGTTTGATTTTTAAAAAACTACAGTTTACATGTTTTATTGTGAACTGTTTGTATTTTGGTGTGTGTGTTTCTTATTTTACGGTATGTTGCCTAACAGCTTATCACATGAGGCGACTAATAAATACAGTCAGTAATAACCAGGGATCATAGTTTAGTTTTTGCTCCTACAAACAGTGATCAATAAGCCAAGAACAAACTTTGGCTACAGAACAATCGGTTGAGACTGATGATCCTTGGTTTAGACTAAACTGGAGATTGTGGTTTGTTGGAGCAAATCATGGGTTCGTGGTTTACCATGACGTGCGAACTAAACTGCTGTGTTCAGTTGGTTTCATAAGTTAATGTTCCTATGATAGGTGGAGGTATCTGAAGAAGTGTGCATGCACACGAAAGCTCATACCAAGAACAAACATAGTTGGTCTCTAAGGTGCTACTGGAAGGATTTTTTTATATTTTTTATTTTGTTTTACATTAGTTCTGTGACAGCTGTGAACTGAGAGAAGAGAGTGGGAGAGCCAGATACATGGATTAAGGTTTTAGGTAAGATTGGAGAGTTGTAATCAGGAGATCTAATTCAGGTCTGACAGGTATGCTTTAACCCTAAGGTGAGGAATCTTTTCATTATCTCCCCACCCCTGTTGGGCCAAATTTGACAGGTGGGCAGGCCACCCACATGTCAATCACCTGCCATAATGACATTGGGTGATGCTGCACTTTGAAGCCCTGGATGTCGGAACGTCAAAGCTCAGCATACTGTGTCTGAAAGCCTTTTGCTAGTGGGCAGGTTTATGGAGGCTCAAAGAGCAACGCAGAGCGATTTGAAAGTTCTTTGCAGCTCTCAAAATGCGGGCCGCATCATAAATATAGTATTCAGCTGTATCATGTTTTTTTCTCTCCATCAACACTTCTTAGTTAAAATAGTCTAAATCAATTGCATATACATGACTAAATTACCTGATTTTCAGTAGGGGACTCTGAATCAGTTCCTAAGTTTAAGGTACTGGGTGCTCCCCCCCCCCCCCCCGCTCAAAGTTCAACGGATATGCACAACATCTAAATTCGGTGTTCAAAAACCTACTTCAGGAGTGAATGATTTCTGCTGTGTTGTCTTTTCAAAGTTAATGGTGGTGGTGCCAGGGATAAATCTATTAAAATGGAGAGATTACTGTCATTACTGAATTATGGTGCTTTGCATGTAATTTAAGTTTTATTTTGTGACAGGCCAAATTTACATAATAGATGGGCCATTCCACGCCAAATCACCTGATTTTAATACTCAGCTGTGCTCTCACGTCTCAGTTTTTGGTTCAAAAATTTTGTGTGTGTACATACCTATGAGATAACCTCAATTTAATTTTTTAAGATTTTGGTCCAAAATTGGGTTTGAAATAACTCACATATTCAGGAGAATAGTTAAAATTGTACCCTCTTATGTTACAATGTAATCTGGTGTTCTTGTTACATTATTTGGACTACTGCAATGTGCTCTACGTGGGGCTACCTTTGAAGGTGACCTGGAAACTACAATTAATCCAGAATGCGGTAGAGACCATATAACACCGGTCCTGAAAGACATGCATTGGCTTCGAGCACAACTCAAAGTGTTGGTGCTGACCAAGCCCTAAACAGCCTTGGCCCAGTATACCTGAAGGAGCATCTCCACCCCCATCATTCAGCCCAGACACTGAGGTCCAGCACTGAGGGCCTTCTGGCAGTTCCCTCACTGCAAGAAGTGAAAAAACTTAATATTTTAATAACACCCTTCTTATTTTTAAAACATAACAAGTTCATGGTTAGCCCATTCTACAAAAAAGTATGATACATGTGTTAGTTGTGGTTTGCACACTATGGCTTATCGAACCTACCAAGGTAGAAAATGATTAAAATAATGTTGTTGGTAGTCTAGGTGCCTGATTGGTTTTAAATGTGGGAATTGCTTTTGCATGGAAGCTTTTGAAATCTGTTTAAATTGCTGCTCCAAACAGTTTTGGCTTTTAACTCGTGTCTATGGCTTTATTATGACATTTACATGACCCATGTATATGTGAGAGAACGGGATTCAAAATTACAGTGGCTTCATGACATGTGACAGTAACTTAAAATTAATCTTAAAACTGTCAGCCTCCCAAGGCGAGTTCACATAGGCCAATAGCCTAATTATAGACAAAATAAAAATGGACAGATTCCCAGGCCCAGATGCATCCACCCAAGAATTCTAAAAGATATCAGATGTGAAATTGGTGGTCTTCTAACAAAAATATGTAAGTTGCTCAGTTCAGTCTCCATACCAGAGGACTTGAAAGTAGGCAATGTAACACCAGTTTTCAAAAAGGGATTGGGGGTGGTGTGGAATCCTGAAAATTACGGACCAGTTAGTTTTAACACCTGTCCCAGGAAAACTGGTAGAAAGTATTGTTAAAGATAAAATAACCGAACATATAGAAGAACAAGACTTGCTGAAGCAGAACCAGCATGGCTTCTGCAAAGGCAAGTGTATCACGAACCTATTGGAGTTCTTTGAGAGTGTCCACAAGCATATAGATCAGTGATGGCTAACCTTGACACTCCAGATGTTTTGGGACTACAACTCCCATCATCCCTGACCACTGATCCTGTTAGCTAGGAATGATGGGAGTTGTAGTTCCAAAACATCTGGGGTGTCAAGGTTAGCCATCACTGATATAGATAGAGCTGAGTGGTCATTGAATAAGAGGAGAGGTCCTCTTGTGGATCAGGAATTGGTTACCATAAGTACCAGGAAGTAGAAAGTACAAACAACTGACTAGCTCTGCTGTGCAAGGCAGAGCTACAGCTAGACTGGTTTACTGGCTGGAAGGCTTTCAGATTGTCAAAACTAGGGTGTGCTACTTAGCATGTGGATCAGTGAGACGGTGTTGCCACACAGCCTTTCCTCAACTTGCCGATTCCCAGAGTAGATAATACCAGCTGAACCAGATTTTTGTGTTTTGTCTTGCCTAGGTAACAAAGCTATGAAGATGCGCAAAGCATCCCAGATAAACGGCTAGTCCAGCCTTGCAGTCTGGTAGAACAAATCCACAATCTACCAAAGTCAAACTGTTCCGTTGAGCTGCTTTTTATCAAGTTTTTTTCACCTTTTTTCTAATGTTTGACTTGGATTTGCAGTTGCCCTGTCATCTGCTGTTTGAATGCAGCCTAACTTTTCCTTTTATGCCTTTAAAGTCTTTCATTGCATAATCTATGGGTTGCTGTCATGTAAATCTCTGCTGCACTTAGCCTTCTTTCTATGCTAAGCATACAGACAAAGCCTGGAAGGAACTGGCCACGTTCTGCCTTCAAGCCATGTTTATCATCCTCAGGTGCTCTGTACTGCAAATCAAAAACCTCTGTTCTGCAGGACACCAAATCCTCTCTTTAAAACCCCCCTGAGATGGTTGTATTTTCTTCCCTTATCTGCATGATTTCATATTGTTCAGAAATACTGAGCTGTGTATAAATTTTAGAACAGTGGCTGTGTTAGGGCACAACTGGGTGTTAGAGTGCTGAGCTCAGTGGCGTAACAAGGGCGGGGCGATGGGGACGGGGCGCCCTGGGTTCCAGTGGAGGGGGGGTGACACTCGGCGGCCCCTCCCGCCACTCCCCAAGCTGAGCCCGCCGCCCGGCACCCCGTCCGTGTGGCGGTGGCTGCTCGTAAGGTTGCCGCTCGCTCGGCGGCTCGCTCGGTCGCCGTGGGAGCAGCAGCGCCAGCCCGGATGGACTGCGCATGCCCGGAATGTCGTGCATGCACAGTCCTCCAGGCCTGCGCTGCTGCTCCCGCAGCGACCGAGCGAGCCGCCGAGCAAGCGGCAGCTTGTGGGCTGCCTCATCCGTAAAGCAGCACGGACGGGGCAGCCTTACGAGTCGCCGATCGCTCGGCGGCTCGCAAGGTCTCCGCGGGAGCAGCAGTGCTAGCACGGAGGACTGCGCATGCGCGGCATTCTGTGCATGCTCAGTCCGTCCTGACGTGCGTCGTGACGTCAGGGCGCATGCGTCAGGACGCCCCCCCGGGGGGTGCCTCCGCGCGGCTTTTGCCACCCCGGGCAGCCAAGCGGCTTACTCTGCCCCTGGCTGAGCTGCTACTGAAAGCCCTTGTGGGAAACATGTGTCTTGTGTTACTCCAAAGCTTAGCAGATCAATTCTCCCGTGAGCTTTCACAGCCATCAGATTCCCACAAATGTGCTTGACACCACAAGATGGTTAGCCTTTGAGGTGCCACAATGCATTTGTTAAGTTGATTCCAGGTTTTGGGGAGTGTCAGCCTTTGGAAAGAAAGAAATGCAAACTATGTGCCAGTAAGTTTAAATCCCACCAGAAATAATTTAACAAATGGCATGGGATTTACCCCTCGGCCCTGCAGGTATATTTTGGGCCACTTTGGGCTGTATCCAACTAAGTCAGGCTTCCTCAACCTTGGCCCTCCAGATGTTTTTGGCCTACAACTCCCATGATCCCTAGACCAGTGATCAGGGATGATGGGAATTGTAGTCTCAAAACATCTGGAGGGCTGAGGTTGAGGAAGCCTGAACTTACTCAGAATAGACTGAAATCAATGGACTGAAATTAATCGGCTCCATTGATTTCAACAGGTCTGCTCTGAGTGTTCAGGCTGTTTTATAGACACAGAATTGACTTCAACTAAGTAAGTCAATTCTGTGTCTATAAAACAGCCTGAAACGGTACATATGAAGGAGAATTTTCTTGTTCTGTTCCTTGTCATTCAAACAGTTCAAATAACGGCTGGTAGTCTCAAGGGAGTCTGTGGCCTGGTTCTGGTCGCTTATAAGAATAGCTGTTGTCCTGTGTCCTAAAAGCACACAATACTGTATGGCTCCAATAAGTCCAGGATTGTTACACCACGGTTTCCTGCTACAATTGAACTGGGAAACTCTTGTTTTAATCTCTTATCAGCAGAGATATCCTGGTCTGTATTTGGGTATTAAAGCAGTTTTCTGATCTGAATGTAATAGGGAAGCAGTGATTTAACAGCTCCTAGAAGTCACCTTGCATTATTGTGCACAAAGGGAAAGGGGATGCTGGAGCCTGTGAGCCTGACGTGTTTTTGGTCGCGGGTGGCGCCGTGGGTTAAACCACAGAGCCTAGGGCTTGCCGATCAGAAGGTCGGCGGTTCGAATCCCCATGATGGGGTGAGCTCCCGTTGCTCGGTCCCAGCTCCTGCCAACCTAGCAGTTTGAAAGCACACCAGTGCAAGTAGATAAATAGGTACCGCTGCGGCGGGAAAGTAAATGGCGTTTCTGTGCGCTGCTCTGGTTCGCTGCTGGCCACATGACCCGGAAGCTGTATGCCGACTCCCTCGGCCAATAATGCGAGATGAGCGCCGCAACCCCAGAGTCGGTCACGACTGGACCTAACGGTCAGGGGTCCCTTTACCTTTACCTTTAAATGCTTGTCATTTAAATTGCTGGACTTACATTTTAAGTGTGCTAGTGAGGAAAAGCTGGTTCTCAGAATGAGAGCAACCAGCATAGGCAAGAGTTGACAGAAGTGTTGAATTCTTTTTGTCTCCCATCTTTCTCATGGTATACTGCTTCCAGCTTCCCAAAGGGTTCTTCCATATTATTCTAACAGCAGCCCTTGGCGGTAGGATAAGCTGTGAAATCTGACAAGCCCAAGGTTGCCCAGTGAGCCTTAGGGCTGTGTATGGATTTGAAACTTGATCTGAGATGTGATCCCACCTCTGTACACCAAAATTAGCAGGGACAGCTTTCTGATTTCTGGTGTGTTTCTGAAATTGCAGTGGGTTAGACTAAATGGTCCTTTGGGTCCCTTCCAACTGTACAATGCTCCACTCCTGTGATCCTATCTATCCTTGTGGTGCTACTTGGAGTCACTGTTGGACATGAAACAAACTTCAAAGCCTTGTTCATCTGTGAATTTAATGATGCAATCCATATTCAGGGTTTCCAGACGCTGGGTGCTAGATATAGCCCTCCTGTGACCAAAGACTGTTCCACTCCATTGTAGTACTAGGCGTTAAGCTGTTCAGCCCTGCCTTAAGCAAACATTTGCTATGAAAGCAGGCAGTGTTATTGGCATGTTGCTAATGCAAAACAAGTACTTCCAGATTTTCAATTACCACTTCACTTTGCTGGCAAAACATGTTAATCTAATTACTGTATTAGCTAAACATCTGCCATGATGCCCTTTCCTCAACAAGGGGTTGGATTAGTTTGGAATAGTCTGTTGCCTCTTGGTAGTGGTTTCCCCTTTCCTGCTGGTCTTGGCTGTAGATCGCCCTTTCCTAGACTGAGCAATTTTTTCTTGTTTACTCTTACACCTGAGTTAACAAATAGGGGTCTGGACATCTCTCAAACGTTTCCCTGAGCAATTTGCATTTCCGACTTCTGATAGCAGAGGCGCTCTCATTTTCTGGATTAAAGTTGCAGCAGGGGACCATTTTATCCCCCAAAAGGCTTCTATAGTCAGTAATAGTATTATTCATCTGCCCTTGAAGAAGTCTGTTCTTGTGTTCTGAATCTCATCCAGGGTTGCAATGGGGAAACTCCTCCTGAGTGGCGCTGTTACTGCTGCACCCAGAACTGGTTGGTAAAAAAAGTGGCAGAATTGTTTCCGTGCAGGGAAGGCTGATTAGGAGAAAGCAAGGCCAGAACACTGGATCATGCAGAGAAGCAGTAGGCAGCTGCCTCCTGTGAGTGAGCTCGCGGGAGCCTTTGACGGTTTGCTTCTCATTGGCAAACTACAGGCACTTCTGGACACTCCACTTGTCAAAGAGATTCAGTCACATACCAGCAAATTCAGGTTGTGCAGTTAAAGCTCCTTATTGGTGGTATGAGTGTCACATTTCCAAATGTAGAGACCATTATTCTAACCCCCCCCCCCCCAATTTGTAACATTACCCTTATCAAATGCAGTTGGCAGAAGATCATTCAACACCAACTTGGATGTCTTTACGAGAGGATTAAGATAAATTCATGGAGGACAGGTAAGGTAAAGGACCCCTGGACGGTTAAGTCCAGTCAAAGGCGACTATGTGGTGCTCATCTCGCTTTCAGGCTGAAGGAGCCGACGTTTGTCCACAGACAGCTTTCCAGGTCATGTGGCCAGCAGGACTAAAACACTTGTGGCGCAATGGAACACCGTGACGGAAACCAGAGCGCACGGATATGCCGTTTACCTTCCCGCCACAGCGGTACCTATTTATCTACTTGCACTGGTGTGCTTTTGGACTGCTAGGTTGGCAGGAGCTGGGACAGAGCAACGGGAGCTCACCCCGTCGGGATTCGAACCGCCGACCTTCCGATCGGCAAGCCCAAGAGGCTCTGGTTCAGACCACAGCACCACCCGCATCCCTTATGGAGGACAGGGCTGTCAATATGTTTATGCTCTGCCTCCACAGTCAGAGGCAGCAATGCTTCTGTGCACCAGAGAAGACGGCGATGGACTAGATGGGCCATTGGTCTGATCCAGCAGGCTCTTCTTACAATCTTTAGATATGTTTTTTAAATATTGAGCTTCTTTGGAAATGCTAATTAAAAAATTGGCTACCACTTTGCTGTTTTTGTGACAACAGACTGATACAGCTGCCCCACTAGAAAGAGAAAATAAACCAACTTTGGGAGCCAAGCATGGCAAGAATAGATGGTTATGTGGTTTTGGTGCATCCACTGTTGAACAATCACTTTTCCTCTCCGTTTAATGAGCTGGAAGATGGAGTAATGAGGCTGAATTTCCTGCCCAAGACAAAGGGTCTTTCTTCACAAGGGCTGGGATCCTGTTCCATGTTGCATGTTAAATTCCCATGAACCAGTCATTACGGCTTTTCTCCTAAGCTCTAGGAGCTGGGAGGACAGACTTCTTTTTATCCATTTTACTTCTCTCTCTCACACACACACACACACCCCATACATGATTACGCATAACTCACACTCTCCTCATTAATACAGACTGGCATCTGTAGTACTTTTGGGTCATTGGGCCTTATGTCAAACAGCATTGCAAGAACCTTTTTCAGCCTTGCACGAGAATTTTGTATTAAAATTTAAAAACAAGTGGAAATGGATGTTGTCCTGTCCTACTCCCCGAATAAAAGCAGAAGCCTTCATTTTGCCTATAGTGGAACACGGTATCTAGGGGCTAGTAGTATTTGCTCTCATTTCTCATCTCTTAACAGCAGTCCAGGGCTTATATTTTGCAAACCCTGGAAGACCTTAATAATTAGGACTGCTGGTACTGACAGACTGGCCTTCTTGAGAAGATCATAGAATCCTAGAATCCTAGAGTTGGAAGAGACCACAAGGGCCATCCAGTCCAACCCCCTGCCAAGCAGGAAACACCATCAAAGCATTCCTGACAGGTGGCTGTCAAGCCTCTGCTTAAAGACCTCCAAAGAAGGAGACTCCACCACCCTCCTTGGCAGCAAATTCCACTGTCAAACAGCTCTTACTGTCAGGAAGTTCTTCCTAATGTTTAGGTGGAATCTTCTTTCTTGTAGTTTGAATCCGTGTCCTCTTCTCAGGAGCAGCAGAAAACAACCTTTCTCCCTCCTCTATATGACATCCTTTTATATACTTGAACATGGCTATCATATCACCCCTTAACCTTCTCTTCTCCAGGCTAAACATACCCAGCTCCCTAAGCCGTTCCTCATAAGGCATCATTTCCAGGCCTTTGACCATTTTGGTTGCCCTCTTCTGGACACGTTCCAGCTTGTCAGTATCCTTCTTGAACTGTGGTGCCCAGAACTGGACACAGTATTCCAGGTGGGGTAAATTATCTCCAGGGGGAGATAATTTAGTTTCTGACGGTATCTAAAGGGCAGAGCTCAAATGACTCCCCTCCCCCAATATGGCATGATTTTCTTTCATACACAAATATTGAGGCACATGGTCACTTGGTGTCACCAATCTCTGCAAACGCCAGGCACCACTAATACTTTATGGAACCTTTATTCTTAATTGCGATAGAACCATCAAGCATCACAGCCTGGAAGGACAAAGGTAACAAAGACACGGGCAGCTGAAAAGGCACAATAAGGTATTGAGTCATACAAAGATTGCCTTTACAAACAATAAAGGTAGGTAAAAATAAAAGTACTTTCCACCTATTTGGCTTTCAGTGTGAACAGCATTGAATTTCTGCTCCCTCTAGTACAGACTTTGGGGTGGGCTGGGTGTAGCAGCAAAGCTGAGAGGCTGGTGCCAGGATGGCCAACCTTTTTTGGCTAGTGGGCACCAGCAGGATCTTGAGGAAGCGCAGGACTGAAGTGTGGTGTAGTGGTTAAGAGCAGTAGTCTCGCAATCTGGTGAACCAGGTTCGCGTCTCCTCTCCTCCACATGCAGCTGCTGGGTGACCTTGGGCTAGTCACACTTCTCTGAAGTCTCTCAGCCTCACTCACCTCACAGAGAGTTTGTTGTGGGGGAGGAAGGGAAAGGAGAATGTGAGCCGCTTTGAGACTCCTTTGGGTAGTGATAATGCGGGGTATCAAATCCAAACTCTTCTTCTTCTTCTTCTTCTTCTTCTTCTTCTTCTTCTTCTTCTTCTTCGCCTGCAGGGACCAGGCTAGCAAGGCAGACCGTGCTCTGTGGTCCAACTTTGACAGGTGGTTGGGACCACACACACCCTACCTGTCACCTGACATCATGGTGTAAGATGTTTAACAGGTGCGTGGCCCCACCCTCCTGTCAAAAGTTGGCCCATGGGGTGGGCAGAGAAAGCTCTGGGTCAAAAAATTTGCCCACTCCTGCTCTGGATCAAGAAAAGGGGACCTTCTCCATCCCAAGGGCCAAATTCTATCATGGGCAAAGTTTGGGGGCTGCATGCCAGGGGTGGGGGTGGGGAGCCAGAAGCAGAAGTGGGTGTAAAGTGGACTACGTTCCAGCCAGGCAGAAGTCTGAGGTCTCCCCACTCACCCGCCTTTCCATGCAGCACTAAGAGGCATTATCCTGGTTCAAGCAAGGACACACAATCCAGCCTGGGGGAGAGCAATTGAAGAGGGTGTGCAGCAAGGCTTGTGGTGGGGCGTGGGGCCTAGAGAGAGGCCCCAGGGTCAGAATCCAGGAGGGGCTACGTTCAGGCCTGAGGTTCTCCCCACCACCCTGCCCTAGATAAAAGGGGATTCAATTGTGCAGCGGTAACACAGCATTCGCTCTGAAATTGGCCAGCTCTGCGCAGAGCCGAATTGCTAAGCGGGGTGATCCAAAGCAAGGCTGTAGCTGGTTTGTGGCACCTGGGGGGGGGGGGATATTCCAGCCCTCTCTCTCCAACCTGGACGTACAGCATTTTCTAAAATTGTCTGCGGCTTTTTATTATATAAATGTAATGCAATGCAATACGAACAGAGGTTAAATAACAAATGTGCAAGCACCAGCTCAGCTCAGCTTTTCATTAAACCTGCAAGGAATGAGTGCAGAGATGCTGAAATGATTGATGGTGCTTATTAGCAAGATTGAAGGAAAATCTTTGAATGCACAAACCTGCTTCTATTTGCGGGATTTCTGCTTTGTGCACGCATCAGCCCCAGATATTAGATGGGGGTTCCCTGTCGGTTTCAGGAGGGCACCATAACCCATTTGACACAAACATACCCATTCTTTTTAAAAGACATTTCTAGATTTTTCTAGTACTAAATGTCAGAAAGGCAATGGAGCCAGTGTGGCCTAGAGATTAAAAGTGGGGGAGACCAAGGTTCAAATCCACACTCAGCCATGAAGCTCACTGGGTTGACTTTCTTTATCTGCTGATCACACTTAGTGGAGCTTTTGATCAAGAAAATGAGAAGAAACTACTTCCCCCTCTCTCCTCCCAGCTACAACCATTTGCACATACCAAACCTAAGCCCTGAATTGCAACCACATGCACACTCAGGCCATTGTGGGTAAAGACAACTAACCTGGTTGAGCAATGTAGAATCATAGAATCCTAGAGTTGGAAGAGACCACAAGGGCCATCCAGTCCAACCCCCTGCCAAGCAGGAAACACCATCAAAGCATTCCTGACAGGTGGCTGTCAAGCCTCTGTAAACGGAGACGCTCCATTTCTGCCTGCCAAGACACCCCAAACCCCCGCCATTGTGAATATCTGATGGAAGAGGCAGGGGAAAAGAGAATGTTGTCCATTTGTAAGCTAACACAGAGCCCATCTTTTAAATCTGGCGCCGAGAGTAGCAGAATTCATATTTGCTGGGGTTGTTTCTTTAAGGCAGAAAAGTCTTTGTAACTACAAACCTGATCTCCAAAGCTACTGCTGTAGAACTGGAAGCGCTTGGCTTCCAGGAGCGCATGTGGCTTGGGCGGGGGCTGTTTCATGTTCTAATTAACCCCATTTAACGTGAAGCTTGCTATGGGGCTATATAAAAGAGCCATTCACCCTAGTTCAATTTCACAAAGCTTGCATGGAGGCAGTGCAATGTCTGCTGTTGGTTGAGCATGCATTGTGACTTGCTTGTGTGGTTATATGGATGTCCTATCAAGCAATTATCATCCCACACTTTCTAGGGCATTTGCTCATCAAGAAGCCCGGAAAGGGGGGGGGGAATTCAGAGGGAGGAGCAGTTTTGTTGCACAAGAGTGCCAGGTCCTAATTTAATTGCAGAACCTAAATTTGCTGGTATATGACTGAACCCCACCTGTGAAATAGTGGCAGCCTAGAAGCAGCCCATGTCTCAGAAGCAGGGGTGAATTCATTGGAAGCATACCCAATGCACATTTAAAGCACACTGCCCCACTACAAAGAATCCTGGGAACTGTAGTTTCCCCTTCCCATACTTAAGTGTGCACTGGTTGCGCTCTGAATGCATGATGTGACTCTGCCCTCAGTTTCACAGGAGAGCTGACTTCGCATGGGAGGGAAATCTGATTCAGTTTGCGTTTGAAGGCAAACTGGGCTGAAACGAGACGAAACAAAATCACCCTTCAAAATTTGCATGCCTCTGAATTTTGCAATGCAGTCCTCGGGCCATGTAAAAAACCCACATAGATCGGTGAAAATAACATACAAAATGCCTTATATTAGGAGAAATAGCCGGGGGGCGGGGGCGCAGAGAGCATGTTGGGGAGATTGCATACAAATGTGTGCGTTGGGAGAGATTTGCACTGAGAAACCGATGAATTTTCAAGCAGTTGTCAAAGTGTAGAGAACTGAACTGAACTTAAGTTTGGAAAAATGAGAAGTGAAGCCGAAATAGATGGATTTGCCCATCCCTACTTCTGAGTAAACCTGCACAAGGGTTCTGCTTCAGCACTTGCTGGGCTCTAGTCCAACTCTGAAGTTGTACAGCTGCCAAACCAAAACACACACAAACACACAATGTTTTCAGAGGCTGCCGAGAGAGAGAGAGAGAGAGAGAGAGAGAGCGCATGTCCCACTTGGGGATTCAGAGATGGGATCCTGATGCTCATTTCCCTGTGTGATTCCCTTAATGCAACCGGCGCTGAGCGATGCTGGTCTCACCGGCCAAGCAGCATTCCACGGCTCCAGCTTCTCGTCCAGCTGGTGTGCCGGCTCCAGCTTTTAATAGCATCGGCTTATTAGCCTGACCTTGGTGAGCGATGCGCCTTGGGCAACTCCCTCCAGCCAGGCGTCTAAGAAGAGGCTGCCTGCCATTCCTGAAAAGAAATTAAAAAATAAATGGATTTTTTTTTGCATCGAGACGGTAGACGGGAAGCGGCTATTTATTTATTCTAGATATTTATCAGGCCGCCCTTCATCAAAAGGATTGCAGACAAAGGAAGCTGTCTGTGTGCAAAGTGAGTTGGTGGGATGGATCAGGTGTGGCTTGGGGGGGTGGCACAGATGTTTCCTGAGTATGTTTCTGTGCCAGCTGTTTTCCCCTGTGGTCTGCCCAAGACAGACCAGCGGGTGCATCCTAGATAGCTGTGACTTCCAGGAAGGTGATTACTTAGGATTTTTCAAATTGGTTAGTCCAGGCATCCCCAAACGTTGGCCCTCCAGATGTTTTGGACTACAATTCCCATCATCCCTGACCACTGGTGCTGTTAGCTAGGGATCATGGGAGTTGTGGGCCAAAACATCTGGAGGGCTGCAGTTTGAGGGTGCCTAGGTTAGTCACTTGTTACACAGAAAACATAGCCAAGTTGTGGGCAACATTTGAAAGCGAATAAGCCAACCTAGCAGTTCAAAAGCACGTCAAAGTGCAAGTAGATAAATAGGTACCGCTCCGGTGGGAAGGTAAACAGCGTTTCCATGCGCTGCTCTGGTTCGCCAGAAGTGGCTTAGTCATGCTGGCCACATGACCCGGAAGCTGTACACCGGCTCCCTCGGCCAGTAATGCGAGATGAGCGCCACAACCCTAGAGTCGGTCATGACTGGACCTAATGGTCAGGGGTCCCTTTACCTTTACCTTTAAGCATAAGAAAATGCCTGTCAACTGCCCCAGAAAAACTGGGACAACCCGTTTTTTCCCATGAGAGCACGGTGACCATTTTGGGCGCTTTCCTCTCACACGATTTCAGGCCAAGATCTCGTCTTGAAAAAGCCATTTCTTTCTAGGTCTGCGATCTCCTAATCTACGGCAGGGTTGCGGTCCCCACTCCCCTGGCGGTGTTGCTTGAGGAGGGAAGAACGTAACTTGCAGTCTGTCTAAAACAGAAGGATGAGCAACAAGGTCATCATTCCCACCCCCTGCCCCTTTGCTGCTGGAGTTGGATGGAGCAAGCTAGAGTGAAAGAGCAGCTCTCGGATCCTGTCCAAGGATAGACACATCTGCCACTCTCAGTTCTCATTATTTCCGTCTTAAATTCAATTCCCCACATTTGTGCATCAATTTGAGCGTTGTTGCTTTTTAAGGACCTCATGAAAATTAATTGCCATTATATTGCACGTTCCTTTTCAACGGCCCCATTTTCAGATGTGATTTTATACAATGCCTACTATACACATAATGTGTTGTTGCTGTTGTTTCTTCAGTTTCTTACCCACCTTTCACCAGAAGGCCCCAGGGTGAGTTGCAGCAATGCAATATTAAATTGTTAAAACGAGGCCACTGAGGCCTTAGGACAGGGGTCAGCAACCTTTTTCAGCCGTGGGCCAGTCCACTGTCCATCAGACCTTGTGGGGGGCTGGACTATATTTTGAAAAAATATATGAACGAATTCCTATGCCCCACAAATAACCCAGAGATGCATTTTAAATAAAAGCACACATTCTACTCATGTAAAAACATGCCGATTCCCAGACCATCCGTGGGCCAGATTGAGAAGGCGATTGGGCCGCATCCGGCCCCCGGCCCTTAGGTTGTCTACCCCTGCTTTAGGACATAGGTAGGCGACCTAAGGGCCGGGGGCCGGATCTAGCCCAATCGCCTTCTAAATCTGGCCCGCTGAAATCAGCGTGTTTTTACATGAGTAGAATGTGTGCTTTTATTTAAAATGCATCTCTGGGTTATTTGTGGGGCAGAGGAATTTGTTCATTCCCCCCAAAATTTTTCATTCCCCCCCAAAAAAATACAGTCCGGCCCCCCACAAGGTCTGAGGGACAGTGGACTTGCCCCCTGCTGAAAAAGTTTGCTGACCCCTGCCTTAGGAGGACACCCCTTCTAGGTTCTGGGGCAGAGCTGACCCTCTTTCCTATTATTTCCTTGCTGCCTGCTGTGCCGGAGCTCTTTGCTTTTTCCGCCATGGGCTGCGGATGGTTCCAGACATTAAGCATGCAATCGCGCCAATCTGAGCGTGGCATTTAACACGGCGATTTGCCCGGCACTTTAGCAAATTGCCTGTTCACTGAAGCTGCTAAGCAGCCTCACTCCACGCGAATGCCAGCCGAGGGCATCAAGCGCGTTGTTGTTCCAGAGTCGTGCCATTAACAGCGGCCCTCATCCCTGGACTTGCTCGCTCGCTCCAGCACCAAAGCGCAGAGAGAAGCTTTTCCTCACATGCTACCAGATGGCTGACAGAGGCTGGCTGGACAGAGCAGATCTCTCTCTCTCCATTATTTCTTTCATCTGCATCGACTACTTATCAGTTCAGCAGGCTGGTCTTCACTAGTGCGTAGCTGAAATTTATCAGAAAAGAGTATCTTGGACGGTTTTATTTTTCAGTCGTTCCTGAACTCCTGAAATGTTGGGACCTTGGGGAGACAGAGGCACTGAGGGTGGGTGGTTCCAATGTCCAGAAGTGTAGCATCTAGATCAAGGGAAGTAATAGTACCACTGTATTCCGCTCTGGTCAGACCCCATCTGGAATACTGTGTCCAATTCTGGGCACCACAGTTCAAGAAGGATACTGACAAGCTGGAAAGTGTCCAGAGGAGGGCAACCAAAATGGTCAAAGGCCTGGAAACGATGCCTTATGAGGAACGGCTTAGGGAGCTGGGTATGTTTAGCCTGGAGAAGAGAAGGTTAAGGGGTGATGTGATAGCCATGTTCAAATATATAAAAGGATGTCATATAGAGGAGGGAGAAAGGTTGTTTTCTGCTGCTCCAGAGAAGCGGACACGGAGCAATGGATTCAAACTACAAGAAAGAAGATTCCACCTAAACATTAGGAAGAGCTTCCTGACAGTAAGAGCTGTTCGACAGTGGAATTTGCTGCCAAGGAGTGTGGTGGAGTCTCCTTCTTTGGAGGTCTTTAAGCAGAGGCTTGACAGCCATCTGTCAAGAATGCTTTGATGGTGTTCCTGCTTGGCAGGGGGTTGGACTTGATGGCCCTTGTGGTCTCTTCCAACTCTATGATTCTATGATTCTAAGGATGGCCATCTGCCTGTTTGGGATGTGGTTACTGTCCCTTTGAAAGTTCTGGTATGTACTGGGGGAGGAAGGACGCTCTTGAACCAGGTAGCCTCAGTGGCTAGAACAGGCATCCCCAACCTGCGGTCCTCCAGATGTTTTGGGCTACAACTCCCATGATCCCTAGCTAACAGGACCAGTGGTCAGGGATGATGGGAATTGTAGTCCAAAACATCTGGAGGGCCGAAGGTTGGGGATGCCTGGCCTAGAAGAACCTTCTACCAGCTACATCAGCCTTGGCAAATTCTTGGACCAAGATAGCAATCTGAAACTGTGTACAGTGGTACCTTGGTTCTCAAACTTAATCCGTTCCGGAAGTCCGTTCCAAAACCAAAGTGTTCCAAAACCAATGCGCGCTTTCCCATTGAAAGTAATGCAAAATGGCTTAATACGGTCCAGACTTTAAAAAACAACCCCTAAAACAGCAATTTAACATGAATTTTACTATCTAACGAGACCATGGATCCATAAAACGAAAGCAACAAACAATGTACAAGCAATTGTTGCTCTGTGCTTTTACTGAGGGCGGCGGCGGCAGCAATCATTCCTGCAAGCCCTTCATCCTGTCCTGCCATGTTTCTGGTCCTCCTGGCGGGTCGTAATGAACCTGCTACTTAATTAAAACCATGTCGCAGCAATCCAAACGCCTGCATTATGGCCAGCCAAGGGGAAACAATCCATTGTTTTCTTGCGGCTAATTGCCATCACTTTGCTCTTCAGGATTCAGGGCCGTTGTCTGGCGGGTGCAGAGCGAAACAGCTTCAGCGCAAGCAGCTCCACTTGCTCTCGTCCCCCCACCGCCTCCCTCTTTCCTCCGTTCCCTCCTCTCCATCTCTTTCTTCCTCAGGTGGAATTCAGAGTGCAAGCTCCTTGGGGCAGGGATCCTATCTGTTTTGCTCGTCTTGGTCTGCAAAGCATTGTGGGCAGGGATGGGGAGGAAGCAAGCGGCCAGGCAAGCTGGCTTTTGGGACAGAGCTGGCGCCAAGGCTCAGCACACGCAGGGATCTGCTGGGAGCCCCCATCCCATCGGGGGGATCACTGACGAGAGCCTGGCAAGAAAAGGTAAGAGGCAGCACATTCAAGTTTATAGAAACCAGGCATGGAATGGAGAAAGTGGGTAGATCAAAGCTTTTCTCCCTCTGTAATAATACTAAAACTCATGAGCGTCCAAGGAAGGTGAATGTTGAAAGATTCAGGACAGATAAAAGGAAGTTCTCCTTCAAACAGTGCATTAGTTTGGTTTTATTATGTATTCTGTGTTTTTATCTCGTGTTTTTAGGCTGCGAACCACCCTGAGATCTGTAGATGAAGGGCAGCATAAACATTTAATAAAGCACAATAGCTGAACTGTGGAACTCACTCCCCCAGGAGAAAGTGATGGCCACCGACTTAGTTGGCATTAAAAGCTTAGACCAATTCATGGAGGAGAGGGCTATCGATGGCTACCAGCCACGATGACTATGTTCTGCCTCCACAGTCGGAGACAGTGATGTTTCTGAATACCAGCTGCTGGAAACTACAGGAAGGGAGAGGACTCTTTAATTCTGCTTGCATGCTTCCCGTTGAGGCATCTAGATGGGCCATTGTTCTTACGTTCCTAAGTTGTGGCCCTGGGTGCATCAAAAGCGACCCAAGCCCAACCAGTTCAACTGGGATGCAGATGGGGTTTGGATCCGTAACCAGGATAATTTCCTCCTGCATGCAGATCTCCTCCTCTTGCCAGACTGAGAGATACTTGATTAATGGACAGGCTTTAGGTAAAGGTAAAGGGACCGCTGACTGTTAAGTCCAGTCGCAGACGACTCTGGGGTTGCGGCGCTCATCTTGCTTTACTGGCCGAGGGAGCCGACGTCTGTCCGCAGACAGTTTTTCCAGGTCATGCTGGACTAAGCCGCTTCTGGCAAAGCAGAGCAGTGCACAGAAACGCCGTTTACCTTCCCGCCGGAGTGGTACCTATTTATCTACTTGCACTTTGATGTGCTTTTGAACTGCTAGGTGGGCAGGAGCAGGGACCGAGCAACGGGAGCTCATCCCGTCGCTGGCTTTATTTATTGTCAAAAGCTGCAGCAACATTCCACAGTGACACGATGCCGTTGTTGCCTGGGCTTCCTATTTCCGCTTTTTAATTCATTCCCCACATCTGCCCATCCACTTCGACCTGCTTTGCAAAAAACAGGGACTATCTAACAGTAGGTTGGGAACTCCCCACTCCGCTTGGGGCTCCCTTTTCAGGCTGTGAGAACTGTCAAAGAAGAAGGCGGGGGGCAGAGAAAGTGCATCCTGTCCGATGAGTTGCACCAGGGGTGCTCCCCCAGCTGCCTCCGCCCCTCGCCCTCGCCTGTCCCTGTTGATCAATGCAGAGCTAATACTCAGGCGGCTCAGCACAGCCGCCTCTGACCAGGGGGCTGAAAGGAAATTGCACCGACAGCAAAGGCCGGCTCAGCCAGGACAGCGTCCCTCAAAATATCTCTGTCTCTTTGTGGGGAGGAGCGTGCCACAGGACCCGAGAAACGTCCAAGCACAACAAAATGCAAACACTGTTCGAGGACTAGTGTTCACGCACCCACCTTGCAAGGCCAGGATGGTGATGCGGCTTGCTCAGCATCCTGTCAAGCACACGCCAAACGGGGGCTCCGCTCAGGAGAGGGGCCCCGCATTCGCTGCAGCCTGCACCTCCAGCAGCCGACACCTGCCAGCCCCAAGACAGGATCGTGCCGAAAGTGAAGGCCGTGCTTGTGGTTGTCTTGGCCAGCAGTAGCCACAAAGAGAGCTCTGGGTTCAAATCTTCCTTTTAAAATGATGTTGTGGGTTTGTGGGGGGTCAGTGTGGATGGTGCTCTGAGTCCCTTCCCATCCTTGGGGTCCTGTACCCCAAGCGAGTTGCTAGGTAGGAGAGCAATAGCTGCTTTTGTGTGCATGAGCTGAGCTGGAAGCAGAATCATAGAATCATAGAGTTGGAAGAGACCCCAAGGGCCATCCAGTCCAACCCCTGCCAAGCAGGAAACACCATCAAAGCATTATTGACAGGTGGCTGTCAAGCCTCCGCTTAAAGACCTCCAAAGAAGGAGACTCCAAAGAAGAAGAGGAGGAGGAGGAGGAGGAGGAGGAGTTTGGACTTGATATCCAGCCTTTCACTCCCCTTCAGGAGTCTCAAAGCGGCTCACATTCTCCTTCCCCTTCCTCTGTGAGGTGAGTGGGGCTGAGAGACTTCAGAGAAGTGGGACTAGCCCAAGGTCACCCAGCAGCTGCATGTGGAGGAGTGGGAAGCGAACCCGGTTCACCAGATTACGAGTCTACCGCTCTTAACCACTACACCACACTGGAAGCTGGGGGCACAGAGGCCTACTTGCCTCTGTGAATATCTAGTCTCAGTGAGTTCCACAGGTCAGTTAGATATACTGTGATGGAAACACCTCCACCTGTCCGCTGTAAGTGTGAAGTGGATGCTGCGGTCCCCCACAAGGGCTTTCTGCCACCTGCCAGATTTACCTCGGGGACCTACCTCTCCCCCCACCCCTACCCCACCCCGTTTGCTTGCTTTCCCACTGCTTTTTTGTTGTTGTTTAGTCGTGCCCGACTCTTCGTGACCCCATGGGACCAGAGCACGCCCAGGCCCTCCTATCTTCCACTGCCTCCCGCAGTTTGGTCAGACTCATGTTGGTAGCTTCGAGAACACTGTCCAACCATCTCGTCCTCTGCCGCCCCCTTCTCCTTGTGCCCTCCATCTTTCCCCAACATCAGGGTCTTTTCCAGGGAGTCTTCTCTTCTCATGAGGTGGCCAAAGTCTTGGAGCCTCAGCTTCAGGATCTGTCCTTTCCAGTGAGCACTCAGGGCTGATTTCCTTCAGAATGGAGAGGTTTTGATCTTCTTGCAGTCCATGGGACTCTCCAGAGTCTCCTCCAGCACCAGAATTCAAAAGCACCAATTCTTCGGCGATCAGCCTTCTTTATGGTCCAGCTCTCACTTCCGTACATTACTACTGGGAAAACCATAGCTTTAACTATACGGACCTTTGTTGGCAAGGTGATGTCTTTGCTTTTGAAGATGCTGTCTAGGTTTGTCATTGCTTTTCTCCCAAGAAGCAGGCGTCTTCTAATTTCGTGACTGCTGTCACCATCTGCAGTGATCATGGAACCCAAGAAAGTAAAATCTCTCACTGCCTCCATGCTTACATGCTTACATGGAACTTATTCTTTTAAGGAAACAGTTTTTAATAGTGCTGTGCTGTTTTTATTTTCATTTTAACAGATTTGGTTTTTATATTATTTTAATGCTTATGCTGGCATACCGAACCACATTTTTAAACTCTTTTTCTGCACTTGGACCTAATGTTTAAAAGTGGTTTAATTGCCCCCACCCGGATCCGCACCCCTCTCTCCTCCTTGTTCCTTTAAGAACTCTTGGTGCCTCACTTCTGCAAAACCTACATGAGTGTGCCCATCCCCACGTGGGACTTACTTCAAAGTAAACTTGCCTGGGGTTTGATGCTGCGAAGCTCCAGCCACCAGAGGCGGGGAGGAAGAGTCCTGCTTCGTTGCTTTGCTGAATTAGTTTCTGGAGAGATTCGGCCAATTGGGCACATAACAGTGCGTGCCGGCCAGCAATGCTCAGGTCTACTGGCTTGTGTGTTAAAAATCCCTCAACCGAACAAGCCTGCAGATAAATCAAGAATCATCTTCAAGTGGGGTCATAAGAAGGTAAGAAGAGCCTGCTGGATCAGGGCAATGGCTCACCCTAGTCCAGCATCCTGTTTTTATATATATATATATATTCATATTTTTCCTTTGTCACATTCATATCAAATCATCACATACAACTTTCTGAACATCGGCTTTCCCCCTCCCCCTCCCCTGGCTTTCTTAAGCAGTCACAATCCTCTTAGCATCTCCATATCAACCTATTTACCTTCTTGAAGGTAAATGTAAAGGGACCCCTGACCATTAGGTCCAGTCGCAGACGACTCTGGGGTTGCAGCGCTCATCTCGCTTTATTGGCCGAGAGCCGGCGTACAGCTTCGGGTCATGTGGCCAGCATGACTAAGCCGCTTCTGGCGAACCAGAGTAGCGCATGGAAACGCCGTTTACCTTCCCACCGGAAGCGGTACCTATTTATCTACTTGCACTTTGATGTGCTTTCGAACTGCTAGGTTGGCAGGAGCTGGGACCGAGCAACGGGAGCTCACCCCATCGCGGGGATTCGAACCGCCGACTTCTGATCAGCAAGCCCAAGAGGCTCTGTGGTTTAACCCACAGTGCCACCCGCGTCCCTTCTATTTACCTTCTTACTATACTTAAAAAAAAAATATTTAGTATTTGTAAATCAGTTAAAAAAAATATCATTACAAAATATTTTAAATCAGACCTGCAAATGTTCTCAAATGTTTACAGTGTTCTTTCATATATTGTATAGATTTACTCCAGTCCTTTTCAAACAGTTCATCATGCTGGTTCAGATTTTCCCTGTCAGCATTGCCAGTTCTGCGCATTCAATCGTTTTTGTCTGCCATTCTTCCAAAGTTGGAAGTTCCTGCTGCTTTCATTTCTGGGCTAAAAGTGTACTTGCAGCCGTGGTAGCATACATAAACATATTTGA